>NGZO01000009.1:1398-601398 GCA_002215965.1 Aspergillus persii | reverse complement strand
GCTCCGAACTTTTCCCAGTAGCTGACAAGCTGATCCTCCACAATAATCTCATGAATAGCCAGCTTACCCTACGACACAAAGCATGTTAGTTTAGCATAAACCAGGCGGATTCAGTGAGGCTCACGTCTCTCAGTTTCTCAATCGGAACGCCGATTAATTCTGCCATCTCCTTGTTTCCTCGGAATATCTCGCCTGTTCGTCTCCAACAGCACGCGGGGATAGCCATACTGGCGAAAACACGATCGTATTCCATCAAGCTTCGCTCGAACCACATCTCCACCAGGATCAGTTCGATATCAGTCAGGCTCTGCATCCTTTCTCTGAACTTGGGACGGAATTTGTCTAGTTGCCGGAGGATCTTCTGACGTGATGATTGTTGCAAGTGTCTTTCCATATACTGGTTCAGCCTCGCATATCCCTTCACATAGTTAAATGGCCTCAGGAGGCCCGCGTCATACTTGGCCTTGAGAAGTTTGTTCATTCGCTCTTCAGGAGGGTCGGATCCGGACGGATCAGCGGCAGTCATATAGTATGTCTCCCTCGCTTTGTCATTCCCCACCACGGGGATCTGGCCCTGTTGGGTCTGTTCGCCTTGGCTTTGTTGGTTCGGAGCCAGCTGGGAAGGCTGGGCCTGTTGCAGTAGTGTCGCATTTGGGCCGCCACCGAGCGTGGCCATAGAATTGAGCAATGTTGGGTCGGAATATATCCCTTGTAGATCATCGTTTTGAAACATAGCCCCATCGTCCAACAGACTGTTGCTCAGGAAGTCCCCGAGCATGTTGTATTCATTGGTGACTTCGTGGGCATTGAACATGTACGAAGGATGGAACGTGTGCATGTCTTGGAACTGGCTCTGTCCCGCAACCCAGTCATTGTAGCCAAGAACTACCTCAAAGTGTCAGCGCATGGTTTGAAGTCGAGTTATCACTTGCAATCTTACTCTGCTGCGAGCTCGCAAGCCCTTGCGCCGAAGAATCCGGGATGTTTCCAGGCTGCACTGGATTCACAGACGAGGACTGAAGCCCGTGGGCGGGCATCTGCTGGCCAGCAGCATCCTGAATATCGACACTTCGGGGCATTGGTTGCATAACAGCCGAAAACTCATTGTTTGAGGAGCCGTCGTCGTCCGCTATCGAGGATTCCTGGTCGTTCCGGGACCGTTTCGAAGGTTCCCTCGGCTCATCATGGCACAGGTGGCCGATATTGCGTTTTATGCATCGGGTGCAGGGCCGCTCCTTTATTCTCCCCAAAACAGCAGAAGTCAGCAACTATCCTGTTGAAAGCCGGTTTGCGATACGTTTCACACGCATCAGTGGTAGGGGGAGAGAGTGCAGGAAGGTCGTACCGAGTCGCAAGTCATATGCTGTACCACGTGAACAAGTGCCATCCCGTCAGCAAATCAGTTCATGAGAAAAATCCCTTTCGCGTTGGGGTATTTATCGAGAGCGAAAAGGATGGAAGGCAAGAACAACGAGGATTTCAGCTATTACGACTTACCGATCGCCGACAATAGACGCATGCTGCGAGCGTGGCAATCTGGTTAGCAACGTGGACCTGGCGGCTGCAACAGAGCGAACGCGAGGGGCCGCTGCCATTATCCTTGTACAGCTACATGAGCAACGCGATCTGCTTACCGTGATTGACTTTGCGACGCTTCTTGGGACTGGAGGCAGCCCCGGCAGCGCCGGTCTCAGGCTTAGACGCCGGGGAGGTCTGGACACCATCTCTTGCGCTGGACCCTCGCCTTATTCTTTCCCTTTCAGACATGACGGGTTTTGATTGCTCTGTCGTTCCATTACTCGATGGTTGGTCGGGGGCCGTGGCCGTATGCGCGCTTTTCTCGGTCATCGATCGCTAGGCGCAAAGTGGTTGCGCAGAGGCCGGCTCGCTGCTGGGGTGGGAGAGGATGAATGAAACAGGAAAGGGGGCGGTCGGATAGGATGCTGCAGACATCGACGAGACTCGGTGAGGAGTGATGGGAATAGACATCCGAGTCATTTGTAGCAGGTATGCGCCGTTGGAGAGGGAACTGGAAACTGGAAATTGGGGACCGGCGCGAACGCTCCAGGATTTCCCCGCCGAGAGCGGGACTTGGGCGCGCCATCTTTTCCCGAGCGCCTCCGCATTAATCTTGGTGCCATGTGCCACTCACACCACTCTGCGCTGCCTCGGGCTTCTACGTCTACAGGGGTTATGACTGAGGCCTGAATATGAATATGAAGATGAATATGATTTGGGAATGCTTTGCTTCTGATTGAACCTAGCACACCCCGGCCTTTCCTAACACACTGCCACGTTTCCTGCATACGCATGATGAGCACTGACCCTTCTTGGTCTTCTTCTCAAGTTGATCATAAGATCTAACTGGCTCTCCTGAAGTTTAGCGGCCGGAAACACCGTATGATGATCTTTCAAAGTCGCATGCTGCAGGTGGTTGATACCCTCGGTATCCTGAGCGCTGTACTGCGGGGGTTCCGATCATCCCCTACCACTCCATACCCTGGATAGAGTATGGTTGTGGTTTACAATCGCTATGGGACACAGGCATTCCCTTTCACTATAGAATACACCCCCTCGTATGGATCTTGTACTCCAAGATTGCAGGTGTATCCGGGACGGACCGCGGTGGTCTCCAGCTAGCCGCGGGTATTCTGGGATATTGGCAAGCCGATCCGTGTGTTTTCGCAGATCTGCTTTGTAGAGCCCGAGATTACTCAGTCTTGGGGCATAGAGGCCAGGTTTAGTGCGATTTGAGATCGTGTAACTGCATCTGCAAGGCCGTTCAGCGGCGCGATATTATTTTGGATCGAGCTCAAGTGGCCGCTTAGTTGTTTCAACAGGTCGAACGTATCAGGATCGTCCTCAAGCTGGCGATTGATGTCAGTACCACAAAATCATATATGGGAGAGCAGGCCATACCCCATCGAATGCAAGCTGGGGGTTCTTGTCATCTGCCATCTTGAGATCCGCCAGTATCCGATGCTCCGTGCTGGGTGCATCCTTCAATTTGCGCAAGACAGGATGTTCCTTTCGAAGAAGTCAGTCGCCGGTCTGCACCTCATACCAGTAGATCATCCTCACGTTTTTCATTTGTCGTTTCCTTTCCATTTCCGCTCGTTTGGCATTCTTCTCCATCTCCTGGAGTTGTTTTTTCTCTTTCGCAAGCAACGCTTCTTCTCGGTCGGCCTCGGTTTTCAGAAGATCCGTACTGTCCTTCACCGTGGCCAGGTTGGCTTCTAGAGAGGACTAGATAGGTCAGTAGGACTCCGGGTCGGTTTGTACAAAGACCTCGTACATGTTCCTTCAGCGCCGCTTCGTACTCGAACACGGAATCCTTGGTAATTGGCGGGAATGGCATTCTAGGAAGTCTCTTTCCTAGGCTTCATCATAACCAACCGTCAGCGAAATCCAACGTTGTGCTCATTTGATTGGGTCCAAGCAAGAAAGACAAGCACTCTCAACCGAGGCGACTCACTTTCTCACCACAACCTGTACGGCTGCTTGCGCTTCAATGCGTTTGCGCTCATTTTGGTGTCGCACTATGACCGGGCGCTCAAGAGCCCGGAACATGTCCCGGACCTTGTCCTGGGCGGGCTCGGGAAGCGTAGACCATTTGGACTTGATGGTTCTTTCGGAGACCTGGCGAACTTGGGGCTTCAGATAAGCAAACCGCTTGTTGCGCGCACCGTCGTCGGCGTTCTGCCCATCGTTGGCACGCTTTCTTTTAGGGGGCATTGCGGGTTGGGCAATTGGTTGGCAGATAGATACAGGAAGAGATTAGAAGAAAAAAGCTAGAGAGAAGGGCAAGATAGCCGTGGCGAAGGAACGGTCCTGCCAAATATGCAGGTGTTGTACAGAGGAGCAGTTGAGACGGTCGCAGTAAACAAATGGGAACGCGATAGTTGAGCCCGCAGGCCGTCACATGCCTGCCAAGCCGTAAAGATGCTAAACTGCTTTGGGGGTTTGCGGGGCAGCTTGACTACAAACAGATCAAACAGCTCAAACAGCTCAAACCGTCAAACAGGTTCAACTGCAGACACGGCATGATGTATGTCTGGATAGTTCAGAAAACATAGGCTCAATTTTACACACTATGAGAAGAACATGGCTCATTCAGAAGTAACACACATTGGACCAAACAGCTGTAGAGGCCACTTTTGTCGGAATATATTCCACCATGGGTATTTCATTATTTTGATTAACAGGCGCCTGTCCATCGCAGATCGAACTGGAAAGGGTATTTGTGGTGCTGGAAACAACATATGCAGAGAAAAACAGACGAGTGGGTGGCAATGGAAATGATCAGGATCCCATCCAGGAGAGATTTCAAGATTTCAACCCCCTATCCACCAGCCAAAAGAAACGCCGCAATCCCCAAAACGGGATTGCATCCTGCCGAGTCGCTGAATTGCTTGGACTTAAACGGCTAGCGAGCGAACGCATGCCTTGCATCGTAGGAAACAGAAATATCACATCGTGGTCGCGTTAGAATGCAAAAGTTACCTCGGCATTACCAAACCATTCATGGTTTTTAACTCGGATAACTGTGCCTTCAGGATTTCATTCCCACGCAAGACCTCCTCCAACCAATCTGCGGCCTGCGTAAGCATTGCACTTTTGCTGAACCCGCCGCCTTTTAGCCCGGGCACAAGCGAGCACAGATCGTCAAAGCCTTGCCGGATGAGGTTTCTGCGTTTTTGCTCCGAAAGGATATGGTTGCTCCTTTTCTGCTCCTCCGTTAAGTTTTCTCGCGCAGCCTTCGCGCTTTGCTGGAGCCGTGATTTGCGAATCGTGTCACTGGACATCCGCCTGGACCGGCTGAAGCTCGGGGCGCTTGATCTCCTCGACTTTATCGTTGGGCTGGCGAAATCGGAATTCTCGTCGTCTTCTTCTTCCTTGACCAATGTTCTCTGTTTCTTTTTTGGTTGCAAGGGATCCTCGTCTCTGTACTCCCGTCGCAGATCACTGAGCGGCCCGGCGGCATTTGACCCCGTCCAGGAAGCACTGTGACCGCCCAATGTTCGCTCCGGGCTGGGTGCCCTGGTGTTGGCAGCACTGCTCTGTCGCTCGAAACATTCCAGATGATCGAGTAGGTCCTTCGTCTGCTCTTCTACATTCGGCTGATTAGGTGGTGCCACATAGCCTTGATCCATGAAACTGATGTCAGAGCCCCAATGAAGAGGCCGTACTTTCGTAATGGCTTGCTGCTCGACTGAGATGGGTTCTCGCACGTCGAAAAGCATCTCTGACGTGTGGAAGGCACTTGGGACACCCGGACGCGATGGGACCTGCTTGGGTGGCACGTGGCCACCGTGCTGTTCGACTTTCCCGGTGCTGTTTGACCTAGCATTGCTGAAATCCAGATCCGAGAAAGCGGGGAATGAATGATGTCCAACTCCGGCGTTGAATTCGGTGCCGTTGGATCCGTTATGATATAGCATGGAAGCGGCGGCAAAGATGTCAGCGCTGGTCGTCCCCATGTTGTTCGGCATCGCATTGAACCCCGGCTTTTCCCATGATGAGGGGCCGACGGCTGCGCGAGTGAAGTTGTGGACCCTCAAACGTCGGGGGCATTTCAGTTGACCATTCGAAATTCGTAGGGCCAAAGCTTTTATTTTGATTCCCATGGAGCCAGAAATCATTGGAAAGCTGGTTCGAATTCATCGTCGTAAAAAAGTTATCCAGCATGTGGGATTCCTGGTCGTCAAGTAGAGCCGGTCCCGGGGGCGGCGCAGGCGCGGGTTCATAGGGAGTATCCATGGGCGCAAGGAAAGAATCTGCGAGGATCGAAAGAGTGGTTAGAGAAGGGCAAAACTCTGCATTTGATCGAGAGGGACCTACATCCGAAAGGGCCAGGTTGGGGGCTATTTCGCCCCGTTCGAGCCTCGGATCCGTTCATATTCATGATGAGAGGGAAAAGAAAAAAAAAAAGCGAAAGGAGCGACGCCGGTGGTGGAATAGATTGAGGCTGCAAGAAGGCTATGCTACTCGACGGTCGAGAGCAACACGGAGCAGGTCGACGAGGACATGCCTTTTTTTCCTTCGGCGGATAGGTAGGATATTTGATCCCTTCGCGAGGCGGAAATCTAGCAAGAATACGACTCGAACCCGGGAAAAGCTAAACCGGGGTAGACGGGAGGTTGTGCGTGGGGAATCGACGATATGGCTTGGTTCCTGCGGAGTACGGAGTAGGAGGAGACCACCAAGTGGATGCGGGATGCGATTTGAAAGTTGGCCACAGAGAAACGCCGGGCTAATAATCACCGACCGAGTTCATTCAACCTCAAGGCTGAGGGACAGAATTCAGAATGCAGAATGCAGAATGCAGCATAAGAAATCCGACCGCGAGGGCAGTCCGTCAGTCCGGCAGCAGGCAGTCGAGTGCAGATGGAGGAGAGAAAAGCATGGACGCCGTCGGTCTTTTCAAGTCGATCACATGCTGAAACCTCGCGGCGGCGGAGGTCGCGTGACGTAACGCCCTTACCGAAATTACACGCCTGCGCCCCGGAGACGCCGCCCAGCCTGGGCGTGGTACGGTAATCCGGTACGGGCGGTATGGTCAGGTTGGGAAGGGATCGGAGGCTCTCGGCCCAATTTCCAAGTCCGATCGTTGTTCTTCGCTGTAATCCATCCTGCATGACGGAATTCGTTAGGTTCCTTCCTGGTCAAGCATGTCGGACAGTCTAGAAAAAGAGTGAAAACTCTCGCGCTCGTTGGTTCTCCCTTCTCTTCCCCCCTCCCCCGTCTCTTTCTCTTCACGGTGTACGGAGAACCCCCTTTGAGAAGCGCAAACCCCTTTGCTCCGGCAGTAGGTTGGTTCAGAGGTGGATGACCCCCCGACACGACCCCGTACGTCCAATCCAATCATTGCTCTAAATTCCTGTTTAATTAATTTGCCTTTCTTGATACCCCACACCGGTGTACCTGACTGAAGTCGCAGGGCCTTTGCCACGGGCGTCACCACCAAAACCCCGAGTTTGAGACTCTGACATACGGAGGATCGTCGACCAATTGCTTAGTGCCTACCCCTGAGCCGGCCCTAAGGCCTTACTGGTAGTAATCCCGCTTTCTTGAATCCCTCGCTCTCCAGTCTCCACGGGGCAGTAGGGCCGAGGTCGAAATTTAGGTCGCACGGTTGTACGGCTCCACGGAGGATCGCACGAAAGAATCCTGCCCCTGCCTTGGCTTACTGCGTACTTCCTGCCGGACCTGCTCTCTGCACACTGCACGGTGACCTAATCCCTGTCGGTATTAGTCTCCTAGCTCTGTAATGCACCCGGACTTGCATGATATCGCTGTTATATATCATTTCTGCTGGGGCTTTCCTACAGATCTGCTCATCTATATTCTCTGCTGGTCCCCCCCCCCCGGCAACAGTTTCTGTACCCTGTATTCAGGCTGTTTGTTTTCTCACTCTCGGTATGCTTTTATCTGAGAGGGTGGTCATGAAGTAAGGGCAATTCAAAATCATGGACTCAGCAGGACTTGCTCGCAGGCAGCAAGTCAACCTCCATGTACTAAAACCGTAAGTACTAGCCATTCCGGCCGACTTTCATGCAGTCTAGAACGTCAAGTGATGTTCCACTGCCAACGCTATACTTGAAGGAAACTGGATGCTGACAGACCTGATTCGATGTTGCAGAATCCTGCGCGCTTATATATTAGGCCATTTATCTTCGACTGCACCCAGGATTGTGTCATGCTTACAGCGCATTTGGAAAAATAATTTGGATCATGAACAGAAATGCAACGAGGTATGTTTTCATTGGCCGATCAGTCGCTAGCATTTCAGGCGTCCATCAAAGATAAACCCTGTCGCAATCGTCCCATCACAATTCTTGAATATAGAATATAGTACATTCGACTAAACTCTGGGTGCAGTTGTCTCTGGTTTTGAGAAACTCTCTCAGACTGGAAAGCTTCCCGACATTCTGCGGCCTTCTTGTTGGTGGCTCTACGAGCCTTCCCCGTTTATGCTTCCACGTCTTGCAGCGTGTGAGTCGTAGTCTTGGCTCGCGGGGTGGCATATTGACTTCAGCGAAATGCCTGCGGTTGATCCGGTTCGTTGCTACCCTGCTTACTGCTTGGTTAACTTTCGGCCTTCTCAACCAAAAACCCCTTAAATTACAAGACAGTTTGGTTCAGCGTCAGGACGGTGCAACGGGGGATTCTACCCGGAAACATGACCGTCAACCCGCAGCGCATAGGCACCCTCAGCTTGCAGGTAAAACAATGGATCTTACCCTTTTCAGCCTTACTAGAGCAGTGGATGCAATATCCTGTCTGGCGTGGGCGCGGTGGCGATCCCGACGAAAATCTCGGGGTCACTGGACTTTCGCGGAAGCTTTTGCGCCTCAGTTGGCAGATGCAGGGTTATTCGCAGCCAGTGCCGCAATAGTGATGTGGGCATGGTTTTATATGCCTGAGAGGTTACCACGGTCTTACGAGAAATGGATTGGGGAGGCTGCAAAGGTAGATAACCGCCTAATCGAGGCGCTTCGCCGAGCCAGACGGGGAATTTTTGTCTATGGAAAAGACACGGGCCAGGCTCCTCTTCTCCAATCCATGTGTAAGGATTATTCCTGGCCCTTGGAATGGGGGGACCCAATGAAGACAGTTCCTATACCGTGTGAAATGGTACATATGGGCTGCGGTCCTAGCTGTGAGAAACATGCCGCATATCGGTTTGCCCGGACCTTCAAGTTTGCTTGTGCTACTTATATTCCCCTACAAATCGCTTTCCGCCTTCGGAATATTAAATCAGCATCGTCCATTTATCGAGCGATTTCCGATGCTCTGCGCTCGTCTTCTTTTCTTGCTTCCTTTGTGAGCATCTTCTACTACTCTGTCTGCCTCGCCCGAACTCGAATTGGCCCTAAAATCTTTGATAAAGACACGGTCACGCCTTTGATGTGGGACTCCGGGTTATGTGTCGGAGCCGGCTGTCTTATGTGTGGCTGGAGTATACTCGTGGAGAACGCCCGGAGACGTCAGGAAATTGCCTTGTTTGTGGCACCCAGGGCTGCAGCCACTGTGCTACCAAGATACTATGATAAAAGGTAAACTTAAATGTCCCAAACACTTCATTCGCATGCAACAGTTACACTTCCCATAACGCCCCCTGCTCTTATTGTCTAGTTTCTTGGTTTTCGTGCAACTTCTCACGCTGCTCGTTATGATTGTGACTCTTGCTTACCGCTTTTGGAATACTTATAGTATCAATGCCGTGAACGTGCCACATTTACTATCAGCGTTGCCGTTCTTCTCACCTGCCTTCAAGAGCGACCCACCTTGGTTCGGGGTGTTTTTGGGAGGATCGCGACCAGTGTTTTGAGATAACATTGTTGGTAGGGTGACATATTAGCTCGTATTTTTCATTGCTCTTTCTTGTCTCAGAGCCATAGAATATTGCGGATTTTGTATTACCACATACTGGATGATACTAAATAACCTACTATGCACTAATTCAATGCCGCCTATGGTTTATATCTGAAGTTCCTATTTTCAATTTTCCCCTCTACAAACTGAATTGTGCAGGAGACTGAAGCGAAACCGTATCCAGTCATCTAACCCTACAAAATGCTCAGGTAATGAATAAAGTCAAGACTCAAGAGGATATGCCTGACTGTAATCGCGAGCATTGGCGCCAAGAACAGATCACGTGATTTATATCTAAGGTCATCCGGCACGAAGCTGGTGATCAGCCGGGAACTCCGACGTGCGCCGCAACACATCAATCCATAACCATGTTCGCCCGCCCAGTTTCCTCATGGGGCCGGTTTTTGTCACCGGCAACGGGCTTTAAACAATCTTCAAATAATACAACAAAATGCTTTGACCTCGGGAAGAGGTATTTCAGTCGCAATCCACTTCTGAGGGAAAATGCCGCCTCCAAGCCTTTCAATACCACCCAATCGCAAAAGCGAAATGCTTCCACAATGTAATGCTGAGCCCTTAATGCTCACCCTGAATTCTTTTAACCTCATTTGGCAGGTATTATACAGCGAGTCTCATCCTGGGGACCGTTGCTCTCGCTTATGGCTCTGTTCCTCTCTACAAGATGGTTAGTGCTAACCTCTCACACCATGGCCTTGCTCTTATGGCTGCGGAATCTCACAATATTGTCTCCATAGATCTGCCAACAGACTGGCTGGAATGGTCAGCCCGTCCTTACCCACCGTGCAGGAGATGGCGACACTCTGCTCGCGTAACGCCTGTACGGATTCCCGCCGTCTCCGAATTACGTTCAATGGCTCGGTTTCGGATGTTCTCCATGGAAGTTCACGCCACAGCAGCGAGAGGTCCGAGTCCTTCCTGGAGAAACGGCATTGGCTTTCTATACTGCGACGAACAAAGGTCCGGCGGATATCATCGGAGTTGCGACGTACAGTGTCACGCCCGGACAGGTCGCTCCTTACTTCAGCAAGATCCAATGCTTTTGCTTCGAAGAGCAGAAGTTGAATGCCGGGGAATCCGTGGACATGCCGGTTTTCTTCTTCATCGATCCTGATTTCGCGAAGGATCCGGCAATGCAGGGAATTGATACCATCACGCTTTCCTATACATTCTTCAGTAAGATTCCCATCCAACAGAGTGCACCTTGGGCCTTTGCACTAACAATGCAACAGAAGCACGATACGATGATAATGGTGTTCTCAAGCCTATGCCCTCGGGCTGACCGCATATCTGTCTCGATAGCGCTTGGTTGACCCATATCTCAAGCCACGGGCTTAATCTTTGAATACCATGGCGTCTTGGACAGTGCTCGTACAAATAGTGCGTTGCATATTTCTTCTCATAGGGGTGAGCACTCAGCAAGTCTGGGATTCTTCAAGAGCCGAACTCCTATGCGTTGGGACGGTTAAAGCTCAGCGAGGAAGTTCTAATCTCCTCTCCAAAAACATAACAAAACTGTACTGTACCATCACCTATAGAGGTAGGTTCCTCAGGAGATACTTGTATTATATGAATTCATAGATGTACATATTAAAGAGGAGGGCTATCTTCATTCTCTATTTGGTTCCCGCTGCATTGCGTGTATTTGTATGCCTCAAAATGGTGGCTCTCATTGGCCGTGGTGCAACTTAGTCAGCATCCATATGCACGGGCCATCAATTAAGCTCGCGCGTAACGAACGCGTCCGCATCAGTCGAAGCTATCCTGACCATTCGAGAAGTTCGTGTCCCGTGGCCAGCCAAATTGAAGCTGTTGATAAACCACGGCAGGTTTGCAAACCACAAAATGGCCCTTCTCGTTGACAAGCTGCGCCCGCGCTCATTGGACGCCTTTCATACCACCCCGATCTGTCTGCACGCCTAAAGTCGTTGGTGAGTAAAACGTATCCAGTTTCCAATCTGTGGCAAGCCATCAATTCTGATGAGTTGTTTGGCTTTAGGCTCAAAGCGGAGACTTCCCTCACCTCCTTGTCTATGGCCCGTCCGGTGCGGGCAAGAACTCGTGTTGCACGTTGAAAGAGCTGTACGGTCCCGGTGTCGAAAAGATCAAGATCGACGCTCGAGTCTCCAGACGACGAGTAACCGGAAATTGGAATTCAACATTGTCTCTTCGATCTACCATCTCGAGATCACGCCATCCGACGTCGGCAACTATGACCGCGTCGTTGTCCAAGAACTCCTCAAAGAAATCGCGCAGACGCAACAGGTCGATCTCTCGGCGAAGCAACGGTTCAAGGTCGTCGTGATCAACGAGGCGGATAATCTTACTCGCGATGCGCAGGCAGCTCTCAGACGGACCATGGAGAAATAGCCCCAACCTGCGCTTGATTCTCCTGGCGAACAGCACCTCCAATATCATCGCCCCCATTCGCTCGCGAACCCTGCTGGTTAGGTTGCCGCCCAACGGAAGAGCAAATATGTTCCGTCCTAAGCAACGCCGGTAAGAGAGAAGGCTGGCCCGAGGCTAGTGGTTGAACAAGAGGATAGCGAGGGACAGCCAACGGAATCTTCGCCGGGCACTACTTATGTTCGAGGCTGTCTACGCCCAAAGGTAAGCCTTATGGAGTACTTGAGGAAGATGGGGAAAAGCGCGCCACTGACGTCTTTCCAACTATAGTGAGAAAGTGACGGATGATACGCCCGTTCCTCCGCCTGACTGGGAGGCCCTTATATCCGTGGTTGCAGACGAAATCTTGGCTGAGCGTTCGCCTGCTAGATTGCTGCAGGTTCGCGCGCGGTTGTATGATCTTTTGACGCATTGTATACCGCCAACTACCATTATCAAGGTAATCTCGCCTCTTAAGGGCCTATCTTATATTTGTTGTGTACTAAAGTATGTGCAGACACTCACGTTCAAACTCATCGCAAAAGTTGATGATGCACTGAAACCCGATGTGATCAAGTGGTCGGCGTTTTTACGAGCACAGAATCACACAAGGCAGCGTAAGTTCATCCTCGGAAACGTGGATGTGCCAGAGCTAACACTTTATACAGAAAGTCATCTTTCACCTTGAGGCGTTCGTTGCCAAATTTATGCGTATTTATGAAAGGTTTGTCGTGTCCCCTATTATGGGAAGGGTAAACACATCTAACGTAAAGATACAGTTATTTGATGGGCATGGACTTTTAATCCTGGATAGATAATCGACGATTGATGAGAATTGTACAATACAAATAGTCTTCTTTTTAAGGAAAAGCCGCAACTGCTCTATTGGTATCTCGCAATCAAGCTGCAAATTGTCCTGAATGCAATGTACCAGCAGGCGGCAAATATTCATATGGTGGGTGGCGTTTAAGCTCCTTGAAGATATGATTTCAAAACAGCAGTGCAAGCAATAGTAAAATGCTTGAGTTTAAAATTAGTGCAATACCAATTGACAGTGGCCATAATTTCCAGTTGTAGTATCGCAAGACGATGGAGGTTGGGCCCGCCAATGACTTGCTCATGGACGGAGGTGAGAGGCAGAGATACGTCATTACCTAGGTCCATTTATAATGGAACGGTCGACCCTCTCTCCGACAGGCAGACTACATACCCAGCCTTCAATGCTTCAAGGACTGATCGAGCATCTCGATCAATTTCAATCACTTTTTATCCTCCCTTTTGGTTTACTATTCGATACCATCATGGCCGATAAGCTCATGGATATTCAGCCCGGTGGTGAAAGCACCCAGTACGTGATCTTTCTTTCTACTCTCTCAAATCATACCTGGAGTACAGTCGAGCTAATGAGCATTCGAACGAAAGGTACGAGTCCATTCAGGAATTTACACTGCCGCCAGAGAAGCAGACCGGACAACTGGGTGGTATGCTTCGTCCAGTTCCGATTACGGGGATAGGTCGTAGGCGCTGATAGATTTAGGCATCTCTGCGCACACGAAAAGCGCAGAGCCAGGGATTCCGTACGACAGCGATGATGCTGCCGATACTGAAAAGAAAGAATGGGAAGATGATGCCGAGCAGGCAAGGAAACTGGCACTGGGAGAAGGCACTGCTGGTTTGTCGGGATATACAGACAAAGGTACAGTCGATCATACTTTCTTCCTATTGAACTCCGTGTATGGAAACAATCGACATCAGCGAGTAAAAATCCGCAAAGAGAATCCAAAGCTGACAATATTATACACAAGACCTACCCGCGACCCCAGATGACATCGAGGCAGCGAAGAGTAGGAGGGAGCAAGGATATGGCCCTGGTTCGGGGTGGGGGCATAAGAGGTATATAAATGACATGGCGAGAATAAAATGGCTGCAACCACAGTTATTGAGAGGCGGATGGGCTGGAGGAGGTCGATTTGGGGGGCGTCTCCATGTTATCCGTGCCCAAGGCCGGGCTTCTGCGTGGCCGCTTGAGACTTTCCAGAGTCACGCCGTTGCCAAGTTTTGTTATGCCGACGACAGGAGGATCTCCCTTGTGCACAAATTCCCACATGCCTGTATAGTGAAATTGTATAATTAGCTCTAGCCACATAAGCCTTCCTAGGTAGTCGAGGTGTAATGCCATATCATACCGGGCAACTTGTGGCCAGCCAATCGAAAAGCTTCCCTCGCGACTTTCTCGTGCAGTTTCCCCTTGAGTTCGAAGACAATTCTGCTCACGGGAACCTTCGCCGTCCAGTAGTCGAATTTTCCCTTACCCTTACCCATACGTTGTTCGTTTCCCTTGGTGTAGACACCGATGTTGGCACTCACACGCTTGTAAAGCGTGTAGTCCATACCTCTCAGACGTCGCTTGATCGTGTCCTCTGCAATCTTGAGCGACTTGGCCGGCAACCGACGGTCGTGGTCCTTCATCCGCAGACCATAGTCGCCCCAGACGACAGTTGTACCCCGATAAGATCCACCAGTTGCGACATGCGGACGACCTTTAGGCGATTTGGACGTCTCGGCAAACTTCGGAGTCAGCCAGTCAAGGGCAGGAGAGGTCGTAGAGAAGCATCGATGATAGCGACTGGGCCGGGGAGGGCGTCGTTAAGCCTGCAAATAAATATCAGTCAGTTCCATTGCCGCGGAAGAAGAAGAAAAAATCTTTTCTATCGGGAGAGACAACGAACACGTGGGCCTGAAAAAGGCCATCTGAAGCCCCGAGAAGAGCCTAGTCTGTGGTTTCATGGCCATATTGGATGCTCACGGCCCTCTCGTACCGATTGAACAATGTTGGATGAAGCGGAGCAACTCTGAGCATCGGCGTATCTGCAAGTTCCGATGTTCCCCAACAGGGAAAGAAGCGCTGCGCACGTGCCATCAGCTGCCCCTGCTTATGTAAGCTAATTGGGTCACGTCTCCCCGTGTCCGCCGCGGGCAGCGCGTCGTGTTTCCGGCGCTGGAGAATTATTGCGCTCGACATTTCGATATCGCAGGTGCAAGGAACTGGCGTGAAGGCTTCAGCAGAGTCCGATTTACGTGTTCTGTCTACATTAGCGTTTCAAGTCATGGTCTTGGTGCTATAATCATCATGCCTGCTGATATTAGGAACTTCTTTGGTGGGAAGTCCAGCCAGGGCTCCAATAGCTCTCCTGCGAAACCTGCGAAGCCGCCAGCGAAGAAAGAGGTGCGTTTTTATTCATCATGTCCCTTTTTTGGCCGTTATACTATCAAACTCCATCGTTTGTGAGCTTCTTGACTGACTAATTCCCGTTAGGAGCCCGCCCCAAGAAAAAGACGTAAGATCTAAAGCTATAGACACCTCATGTATTGCCCCATTAACAACATGTCTAGGTGGAAGAAAGGTTGTGGATGATAGTGAGGATGAAGACGAAGTTGTAGCGAAAGCTCCAAGCCCCAAACCCAAAACACCTACCAAACCGTTAGTTTTCCGAACCCTTCGTTGCAGCTGCCAGCCCTGTCTAATTTCTCTTTTGATTAAAGGAAACCCGAAACCTCTCAGGGCAAACCAACAACTACATCCGATTACTTCGCCTCAAGCAAGAAAAAGGGACGGCCTGCTAAGAATAGCTCCGCTCCAGCGGTCCAAGAACCTCAACCGTCCCACGATAACACCAGCAATAATGACAAGGCCGAGAAGTCTCCCGAGGCGAAAAAGCGAGCAGCAGTTGAAGAATCTCCAAAGCGGAAGCCCCGGTCAACAAGGAAATCTACAACAATACTGGACGATGATGAGCTTGGTGGCGATGATATTCACGCAGAAGAGTTCCGAAAGCCAGGAAGGGGAGATGACGACTACGTGGAGGCCGAGAATTCTGACAACGATAGCGACTTCGAGGAGCTTGCAGTGAAGCCAGCCCAAGCTTCCTCGACCAAGCCGGCTCGTAAAAAGCGAGCCACCGTTGAGGAATCCGATGACGACGTGGTCATGGAAGACATCGCTCCATCTACCAAGGCGTCGAAGTCAGCAGCTTCACGGCCTGGGCGGAAACGTAAATCGGAGGCTCTGAGCAAGGATGAAGACAACGATGCCCCTAGTCCCAAGAAGAAGGCAGCGGCTTCGACCAAAACGACCTCGGCGTCCCCAGCAGCTAAGAAAAAGAAGGCCTCCCCCAAGGTGACCGACCCGAGAGCAAAGAAATCCAAGATATCTTTGATAGCATTCCGATAGTAAGGCCTCCTTCGCCTCCGCCTCAATCAGGAGAAAAGCCCAAGTTCAATTTCGCTCAAGCTCAGCGGTCGCGAGATCCGGTTGGATCTGGAAGCACTGAGATGCCTGTTGGTGCAGAAAACTGTCTTGCAGGGTTGAACTTCGTCTTCACTGGTGTTCTCAGCAACCTAGGCCGTGAGGAGGGGCAGTCACTAGTGAAGAAGTATGGTGGCAAAGTCACTGGGGCTCCTAGTTCTAAAACAAGCTATGTTGTTCTGGGAGACGATGCAGGACCCAAGAAACTGAACACGATTAAACAGCATAGCCTGAAGACAATCAACGAAGAGGGTCTATTCGAGCTCATCCGACGACTGCCAGCTAATGGTGGAGATGGCAAAGCAGCCGAGAAGTACGAAGCGAAGAAGAAGGTAGAAGACGAAAAGATCCGTGCCTTGGCTGCTGAGATAGAAGAAGAAGAAAAGCGCAAGGCTAAGACCGCTGCCGTTAAAACCGATGCCACTAAAGCCGATGCTGCCAAAGTTGATGATTTGCTCTGGACTACAAAATATGCGCCAACCTCGATGAACATGATCTGCGGCAACAAGGGTGTCGTAGAAAAGCTTCAAGTCTGGCTTCGGAATTGGCGAAAGAATGCAAAATCCAATTTCTCAAAGCCTGGGAAAGATGGATCCGGTACTTATCGCTCCGTCATGATCCATGGACCACCTGGTATTGGAAAGACAACCGCAGCTCATCTGGTAGCGAAGATTGAAGGGTTTGATATCGTCGAAACCAATGCCAGTGACACAAGAAGCAAGAAACTTGTCGAGACAGGCCTTCATGGCGTTTTGGATACAACATCTCTGCAAGGCTATTTTTCGGGTGCTGGTCATAAGGTAGAAAGCACGAAGAAGAACATGGTGCTAATCATGGACGAGGTTGATGGAATGTCTGCTGGAGACCGTGGTGGCGTGGGAGCGCTGGCCTCCATCGCTAAGAAAACTCAGATCCCACTCATTCTCATATGTAACGAGCGAAGGCTTCCGAAAATGAAACCCTTCGACCATGTTACGTTTGAGCTCCCTTTCAGACGCCCAACCGCCGAGCAAATCAGGGCTAGACTTTCAACCATATGCTTTAGAGAGGGCCTGAAAATACCTCCGCCAGTTCTTGACAGCCTCATCGAGGGAACACACGCCGATATTCGACAGGTCATCAATATGCTTTCGACAGTGAAGCTGGATCAAAAGAATCTGGACTATGAAAAAGGCCGTGCAATGTCCAAGGCTTGGGAGAAGCACGTCATTCTCAAGCCTTGGGACATTGTTGGGAAGATCTTGAATGCACAGATGTTCTCTCCCAGTTCGAAGGCTACGCTGAATGACAAGATCGAACTTTATTTCAATGACCACGAGTTCAGTTACCTCATGCTCCAGGAAAACTATCTGAGAACCAGACCTACCTTGGGCGGCGGGTATCAAGGCAAAGAGCAAAAGCTGAAGCTGCTCGAGTTGGCTGACAATGCAGCCTCAAGTATCAGTGATGGTGATCTCGTTGACAAAATGATTCATGGCTCGCAACAGCAATGGAGTCTGATGCCAACACATGCTGTTTTCAGCTTCGTTCGGCCCGCAAGCTTCAGCTACGGCAACATGATGGAACGCCCTGGCTTTACCAGCTGGCTAGGGAATAACAGCAAACAAGGTATGCTACTCGCAAAAGCTACTTCTAATGTTGTGAGCATCACACTAATATGCAATTCGCAGGGAAACTTTGGCGGTATATCAAAGAAATCCAAGGCCATATGCGTCTTCGTTCTTCTGCAGACCGCGACGAAATTCGACAGCAATACCTGCCCCTTATCTGGGATAAACTGGTTCGCCGCCTAATGGTTGAGGGCAAGGAGAGCGTGGACGATGTCATCGACTTTATGGACAGCTACTTCCTCACCCGCGAGGATTGGGATGCCCTTGTCGAGCTTGGACTTGGTCCCATGGACGAGTCAACCGTCAAGCTGGAAACCCAAACCAAGGCCACATTCACACGACTCTACAACCAACGCTCGCATCCTCTGCCTTTCATCAAGGCCAGCAACGTTGTCGCTCCGAAGAAGATGCCTAAGGAGAAGCCTGATATCGAAGATGCCATCGAAGAGTCCGATGAGGAAGAAGTGTTGGACGATACGACCAAAGAGGATGACGAAGATGAAGAACTGGACCTGAAGAAAGACAAATACGTGCGAGTGCCCAAGAAAACAGCTGCCAAGGGCGGCGCTGGGAAGGGGAAGAAGGCCAAAAAGACCAACGACGACTCCATCGAGGATGATGAAAAGCCGAAGAAGGGCAAAGGCCGAAAACCCAAGAGCAAGGCTACCTAAGATGGTCCTTGACGATCTTCGTTGAACTGTAATTTCCTTCAATCTTCCATGTATCCTTTAAGTAATGGTAGCGCACTATGTATGTGGTCGGAAATGATTCATTTCTATAGTATTACACTATTCCCCTAAATGGCCCAATGACAGGACTTAGCACCCTAGAAGATTGCATTCTTAGCGCTGCAGCCTGGCTGAGCCTCCGAGAATTAGATCATTGTTAGTCTGGAGACGATCACATTGTCTTGGCTGATCTGCGGAGAAAGATGGGCTTTCCAGCGTTTCCCGGCTCACCTGCGCTCCCGCTTTTACGAACCCCTCCGTCTGGCTCCTGGCTTCTGTCACCTTTCTTCTCGCATCCCTGTTTCTTTCTCTTCTTCTTATCCCTTCTTCATCAGGCTGGACCTGTCTAGGGGGAACCCCATTCCTTTCATCCGTGCCCGCGACTCTCTTGCTCCATTTACGCCGCACCTGGCCATGCTCATTCGAGCGTCGACCACACTGTCTTTGCCCTTGAAGCCATAAATCGCGCGATCAACTTCCGTGGTTCCCTCTTCCGGGATCCATGCGATATCGCGCTAGCTGTCTTCAAGATGTCTCTACTTCACAATGAAGAGTATGTTCCAAGATGCGTGCTCCGCATTACTGGCCGTCTGGCTTCCCTGTGATCGTCACGTAATCGAATCGGGGGGCTAAATGCATTTCAGTTTTACGATATGGCAGCTGCGCACATCCTACCTCTCTACGATCAAAGACGGCATAGGCGACCGACTTATCAACGTGAACAACTCCGTCCTGAACACCCCTGGGTTCCGTGCGGCAGGCTGGTCTTCGGCCTCCACGAACCCCAGCAACACGCAAAGCGCAGCCTCCCATATCAAACGAACCTATTCCCCTCCCATTCCTACTACGGCCGCCGTATCGTCGGAGTATTACAACATCGGTGCTCGACAGGAGGCGGATTCACGATTTGGGTTCGGCGAGGGGGCGATGACGAGGAAGGGGGAATGGTCACGGGGAAAAGCAACGCTGGCATAACGGGGCGCCGACCTCCGGGACGTGCTGGGAAGAGGACACATCGAAGGGACCGCCAGCAGCAGGAGCAGCAAAAGCAGGACGTCGACGATGAGGATAGCAGCGATCTCAGCGACGAAAGTGACGATGATGGGGAGAGTGCTCAAAGGTCGGTACTTACACTATTGCTGGTTCTGTGCCTTCTCTGACACCCCGCAGAGCTTCGCGTCAGATCAAATTCCCCAAGATGCCGATACGAACGCGAGCTGGGTCATCCCCAATACGGACAACCGATCGTCAGGAAGGCCCGCAAGTCATGGTTACTTCTCCTTCACATCCAACGATCGGCACTCATTATCGGACGGGTTCACTGGGTACGGCTGTTTCGGTAAATGAACGCCCGCGACGTGATACGACGACAACGACTAGCAGCGACTTGTCTTCCGAGAACGAAATGGATCCGTCCTTCAAGAGACGCCAGATCCAGTTTTCTGGCCAGGATCAAGTGATAGAGCCTTTGGGCAAAGGTCGAAGGCTCGCTGGCAATAGGACCATTGAGGATCTACATGAGCAGGCGGAAGATTCAGGAGCTGAATCCGTGGGGTCTGCGCTATCTTCGGAGTTTGATGCCACGGCCGGCTCTGCGTCGCTTTTAGGAGGCGTTGGTATAACGGGCAGCTTGGACTCGTCATCGCCCGTGGCGTTGATGCACAGGCTACCTAATGGAACGGGATCACAGTCCACATCCCCGAGGAAGCCGAAAGCGCCTGCGCCTGAACTGCAAGACTTGCCCCCGCCACGACCTATCAGCACGGTACAGCCCGTGAGTTTGCTTTCCACGGCTCTCAACGCGCGCAAACGAGCGCCAACCAATCCGGTCGAGAAGTTCGCCGTCCTCTCGGGCAAGGGCCTGACCGATGTGCTGAACATCAAGTTATATGTGCCATTTTCCGCCGAGCCTGAAGATCCGCTGGACCTCCCGATTGCTCGGGAATCTAAACTGGCAGAGCAGCCAGCACCCGTTATAGTGGCCGAGGCTATCGGTCTTGCTTTGTGGAGATATTCGGAGGAGGGCTGCAGTCCGCCCATCGAGCGCGGCAAGTTAACCGTCAACCGATGGACTCTGCGAATGGTGGAAGATGGCGAGGTGGAATACGACTTCCCGGCGCTTGGACGAATGTCTCCCATCGCTGATTTCACGTCTAACAACAACCGGGCGGCCGGAGCTCGAGGCCGCTCTCGGGGAAGCAGTATGACGAGTTTGCTCTCGTGGAGGCTTCTCAAGCCGAATTTGAGGAGAACGAGCGCATCTATCCGGCGTACAGTCAATCCGTGCCCTCGGAAGACAGTATTGATCCCGTGGCTCCGGCTCCGGCGCCCACCAGCCAGCCAGTTGCTCAAAACAAAATGCCTCGTCAGAACCCAATCCTGGGGCAGCCGTTCTCCTCGGCGCTGAACGATAACACTCTTACCCCGGCCGACCGACCAGCGGTACCTGTATCCCATGCTAGTCCTCGCATGGGAATCACAAAGAACCTGAAGATCCGCTTCATTAACCTGGAAGGCTCAGCGCAATCAACAACCATGAACATGTCCGCCGACAGTTACATTGCCGAGATCCTCGATTCGGTATGCAAGCGGTGGGGATTGGACAAGGGCAATTACTTGCTTAAGGTGATGGGGTCGAACACGATCGCGCCCTTGGACCGTACCGTCGAGGCATTGGGCAACATCACCGACCTGGACCTGGTGCGCCGACGATTCGGGCCGCAGTCTCTAACGGGATCTCCAGGAAGCTCATCGCCGAACGCACCACTGCTGGTCGATAGCGGCAACCCCGCCAACAAGGCCACCAAGGAGAGCAAGAAGAGCAAGAAGAGCGGGCAGCGCATGCTTCATCCTCTCACCCAGCAACAGGATCTCATCGGAGGATACTACCGGCGGTATATTGTGTTCCGCAAACAATCCATGTCCTTTACGGCGTCGAACCAGCGGATATTGACCTTCGACAATGACTACCTACACCTCATGCCCGGGGAAACGGGCAAGACGGGGTCGGACACCAAAACGCGGTCGATCAGCTTCAACGACGTGGTCGGGTGCAAGGTCAGTCGCCGGCATCCGAAGAATTTCCGGGTTGTCGTTCTACGGGGCAACGATGCGAACGAGCAAAAGCGATATGATTTCGAGGCACGCAATGCGCTCGAGGCGGTAGAAATTGTGGACGAGATTAAGAAGAACATGGCCCATTACCGCATCTAGGACACATACTTGGAATATTCTACGATCAACATTCTTTTCTTCTCCTTTCTTTCTTTTTCTTTTTCTTTTTCTTTTTTTTTTCCCCAGGTCTTTAAGCCTTCTGGTAAATGTTGGTGGCAGCGGATTCTAGCGGGATGGAGTTGTCGGCGTTGGCCAAGCTATTATTGCACTAGTCTAGACGGCTTTCTCTATTTTTTGACTTACGGAAGTCTTGCGGTACGAGCCGAATCTCACGCAGTTCAGGGTTTACGAGTATGCAGTTTCAGCGGGACAGACACAGCAACTGCCTGGAATGATTTAGATTGGAGTCAATACTGTTCCAATGTTCCAATGCGATGCAGGCCAGCATGAGCATGAGAAGCTTTGCAGGATGGAACCGAGGCGGGGGGGTGTTCCACCGATCCACCAGTGGGAAATTGGGCGCATGTTGGCGATGAGGTCACCGTTTCAGCATGATCCAGTGGGATGTCCGACCACGGTTGGATGAGAGGTTAGGTCAAATCGTAGGGTCGAGTGTATGACTTCATCATATCTGGATTGTCATCACCATCGCTGTTTTTGTCCGGCATAGCGAACTCTGAGGGGGGGGTATCGAGCAGAAATCAAATTCAATCCAGTCCGATCGTTGAGGGCGTGCTTTGTTGTGTCGTACTAACTCTGGGCGTAGTGTGTAGACTGCAGGAATTGGGGATGCAGATGATATGCATGGTGGCAGATGATGGAGAGAAAGAGAAAAGAGAGAGAGAGAGAGAGAGAGAGAAGCACGGGTTCAGTCACTGACAGTCTTGGGGACGCCAACCCCGCTTCGTCTTGGCTGCACGTTTCCACCTTTTCAACCCCCCCGTCGTTAATAATGGATTCATCGCTATTATTATTGATCATCGATCATTTATCATTAACGCATCCTCTCTCTCGCTCTCTCTTCCGGCTTGGCCGTTATACTTCCCCCAATACCCCCCAAAGTACCGCTTCATGAAGATATTCCGTTCGCATCGAATTCTTCGCCCCAGAAAACCCCGTCTTGTTGTTGCTCTGGAGACTCTCGTGCCCAATTAATTGGATTTGACTACCTTACTGGGACCCTTTGACCATTTGACTATCTGGTGATTTGACCGCCCTTTAAACTCTCGTCTCCCTCTTTCCCACGATCTTTCGTTCTCTCCTCACGGAGTCTCCGTTGTATCCACCCCGGAACCATTCAAGACCAGACTGACCCAAGCTTGTTCCAAGAAAAAGAAAAAAAATCGGAGGCGTTCATCCTCGTCACGACTGCTTTCCCCTCCTTCTGTTCTGCTTCGGATAAGTCGAAAGAGGGGTTGCGTGCCTTCATTTTATTTTATTTTATTTTTTATTTTTTAATTTTTTTTTCCACGAGAATTGTTCATGGTTTCGCGTGTCGATTGAATCGCGTGAAGTTCTTTCCATCTCGATGCCTAGCCTAGGAGGTCTCTTGAAAAAGAGGCGGACAAAGGATTCGCAGACCCTCAGCAAGGAGCTTGAAGCCGGTTCGTCACCCACAGCGGCCCAGACGCAGACGTCACCAATCGCTGCCGACCACCACCACCACCAACCCTCCTCCAACAACTCCAACAACACCGGGGCCTCGACCACCGTCAGCTCTTCGCATTCCCACCCCTCGGCCACCGATCACCAGCATCATTCTTCGTCAAATAAGGCCGAAGGTCATCCTGCCTCCATGCAATCCGCCGCGTCGCATGCCTCGCCCTCCCACCCCGCTTCCGGCCACCCTCAGCCGTCGCACCAGTCCAATGCCGCCAGCATCCAGAATATAATCCATTCTTCCCAGCAGGGTGTCTCGCATGCCGGCTCTGGCTCCGGGAGCAATGCTAATTCCCAGCAGACCGTCCGGTCGGACTCTCGCACAACCAAGGGAAAATATTCCCTTGACGACTTCGCCCTCCAGCGCACGCTCGGCACCGGTAGCTTCGGGCGTGTCCACCTGGTGCAATCGAAGCATAACCATCGGTTCTATGCGATCAAGGTCCTGAAGAAGGCCCAGGTGGTCAAGATGAAGCAGATTGAGCATACCAACGATGAACGACGCATGCTCAACCGAGTTAGGCACCCTTTCCTGGTCACGTTGTGGGGGACATGGCAGGATTCGCGAAACCTGTACATGGTGATGGATTTCGTTGAGGGAGGAGAGCTCTTCAGTCTCCTCCGCAAGTCGCAGGTGAGCCACTCTCGCCGGTTCGATTTTCCGATGGCACCGGGACAATAGCTGATCGCCGAGCGTTCTTTTTATTCCAGCGGTTCCCCAACCCCGTTGCCAAGTTTTACGCCGCCGAGGTCACCCTCGCCCTGGAGTACCTGCATTCCCAACAGATCATCTACCGGGATTTGAAACCGGAAAACCTGCTCTTGGACCGACACGGCCACTTGAAAATCACGGACTTCGGTTTCGCAAAGGAGGTGCCCGATATCACATGGACGCTCTGCGGAACGCCCGATTACCTCGCCCCCGAGGTCGTGTCCTCCAAGGGCTACAACAAATCGGTGGATTGGTGAGTTTGGCCTGCCGGTTCGCAAACTTGGAAACCCCGCTGATCTGGTTGAAAGGTGGTCGCTCGGTATCCTGATCTTCGAAATGCTGTGTGGTTTCACCCCATTTTGGGATAGCGGTTCGCCGGTCAAGATATACGAAAACATTCTTCGGGGTAGAATAAAATACCCGCCTTACCTTCACCCCGATGCGGTCGATCTTCTCTCGCAACTGGTCACGGCGGATCTCACCAAACGTCTAGGCAACTTACACGGTGGCTCGGAGGATGTCAAGAACCATCCGTGGTTCGCCGAAGTCACCTGGGACCGTCTTGCCAGGAAGGACATCGATGCCCCTTACGTGCCTCCCATCCGGGGTGGACAGGGCGATGCCAGCCAGTACGATCGCTACCCGGAAGAGACGGAATCATATGGGCAGGAGGGTGAAGATCCGTGAGTTTTCTCTGCAAGCGGCGGGTTCCTTCCGCGTTACGATAACTAATTTGTATTCTCCTAGCCACGGCCATCTGTTCCCCGACTTTTGATTGCATATCAAAAGAGTAATGATGAAATGACTATTTCACCATATAAATGGGCCTGCTCAGGTCGGGTGCAAAAGCAACATGTCCAAAAAAAAAGGCTTGCACCCATTTCAAAAAAGAAAACACTACTCTGCGGTCTCTGCTAGTTACATAATTAGCAGGTGCGGAGTGTATCTATATTTTATTCATCTCTAAACATGTTTTCTTGTGATGTCTGGTTCGTTATTTCTGTCCAATGATCGCTGGCCGACTTGATTCTTTTCTATCTTTTGCTGGGAGAGGTCATCGGAATTAGTTTTATACATGTAGCATGGTTTTGGTTTTTTCTGTTTCCGTCGTCCCTGGGCTCCGGTTTCTCGTATATTTCTCTGGTCTGCTTTGGGACATGATCGATGACGATAGACCTCCTATCCATTTGTCTTGCTTCCGGGTGAATTTAGAGAGGATTGGAAGCTTTTGGTCGGGTGCGCTGCATCGACGTAAATGGATTTTTGATTCCTGGATCTTCTGTATTCTCTTGGTGGTAGTGATTGCAAATACTGGGCCTTTGGCTTTTGATCTGTGGTTTTTATTTATTTATTTTTTGGACCTTTGTATACTGTACATACGTACTTGATTTTCTAGCCAGGTTGACAGTCTTCTCTTTTCAATTTAGTGCTCATCCCTCGCTGCTTCCTATTCATTAAATAAGGCCTAAGCACGCCCTAAGCAGCCTGAGATGATTATTAAGTATAAGATAAGTAGAAAACTAGATACCTTAAATAAGTAATCTTAATAAACTATATCTTACCCAATAGTCTTCTTCTTACTTCTAAAAAATGTTGCCTATGGAGCATTTTTGCTCTAGCGGTATTATATTTATACCCTATATTTGTGCGAGACTACGTGTACCTATCCACAGACTTCACCCTTAGGGAAGAGGCAAGCGATAGAGAGAACGAGTCGGTCATGCCAATATGACAATCTTCGTGCCTGGGGTTTGTGCGGAGGTGGCACTTTTGATGTCCACTACCCCTACTCCCGCTAGGTCATAGCATCGCCTTGTTGAGAATAAAGAACATTGCTTTATAATGTATCAGGGGTACAATATAGAAGTGCCAGCCCAGTCTCTGCTATATGCCATTCAAGGAACCCGCTTAAATCTCCTCAATCGTCAGACATGCCGAAAATGACCCTTGGCGCTCTGGACAACATATCTGATAGCGCTGATCACGGTGAAATTTATTTACCTGAACTGGCGTTATGCCAAGCGGAGACCAACCAGTTCGTCTGAATCCTATCCGTTTATCACATTCAATATGAATAAAGGCCTTGAATTGCGACTATTCCAGCGTGATATAGTTGATAGTTTTATAAAAAAAAAAAGTATCATTGAAGAGATATTAGAGGATAAGAAGCTCCGCGCAAAATCCCACCTGGAGGGTAGGGTGGCTTTTAAAGATCCCAAGGAACCAGAAGGTCGTGATAAGATGCATCCTTTCCAGCACCTTCTCACGAAAGAAGGGATTCGTCCGCCGTAAGTTCCAAGAGGAATACAACTGCGAAGTATTAGCTACAAGAAATGTTCAGTTAGGAGTCCATTATCGTAATCAGCATAGATGTGCGCTATAGGCATAGTGTCATATATGCATCTCCATTCAACTTTTATCCACTTATCCATTTATCCACCTCTTAAAGCCTTCGCCAGTGGGTGGTCGGGTGCGCCAAACGTCATTCGATCATCTCCTCGGTATATAGTTAATCCGCATTATGCACGTGATAATCTCATTACCCCGAAGGCTGCTCTCCTCCCTGGCCCCAACGCCTTTCTTGCTCGACTACTCCTACCCTAATGGCCCAACATCGTCATCAATCATCTTTAGAATCCGTATTGGACTTCTCACCGTCGCTTTTCTTAACGCCGCAACAAAATCAACGCGCACAGTCACTTCTTAATGGACTTATCCAGAATTATGGCCTCCAAAATACTGTACAAAAGGGCTATAAGCCTGCGGTACTTATCAAGGAAATATTCGATCGCGTTAAAGCCCGAGACACGTTTCTGAGATTTTTCTTTTCGTATATTTATGATTTGTCCGCGTGTAGCAGCGAGTCTGACTTCGACACTAATTTTTCTCTTATTTTATCTTCTGTCGACAATTTTATTGGAGGCCCACAACCAGACGCATGCAAAAAGAACAACGTTAATCTTGTCGTTGAGAATTTTGCAGAGTATATCATTGATAACTTTCTTTTTCCTCGTATGGAACCTTTCTTTTTTAGATGCGTCGATCCTGCTGCTAACTCTGGCATACCAGTCAGGGCTTCATCCGGAAAAACACCGCAAGCGACGCCTACATCACTATCCTCAATACAAACACCTACACCGACCGGTACAAGGCAGCGCGTATCTATCCTGCGACAAAGCTGCCTCTTGCGTGATCGCTATCGTTGTGTGATATCCCGTAAATTCGATATAGTCGAAGCTAGAAGGCGCACAGAGCGCGATGGAAACGATTGCGAAGATGACGATGGAAATCTTTTAAGGAATACACCCCAGGTGGATTTCAGTATTTAGAAGTTGCTCATATTCTCCCTCATTGTCTAACGACGATCGGGTCAGGAGACACCGATTTGGTACGTTTTATGGACTACGAATTCTTCCTGTGCTAATACAGGGTCTAGAGCGAATCAAAGAAGAATGTACTTCGCATATTAGACATGTTTGAGCCAGGGCTTAGCCACCGTCTTGATGGCCCGAAGATCGATAGTCCTATAAACGCTCTGACACTCACACTCGACTACCACCGATTATTTGGTGAGTTCCAGATATACTTTGAATGGACAGGACGACCGCATGAGTATAAGATCGATTCGCTGGAGCAGAGATCTTTCCTGCGTGATCCACTCTTTCCGGTCACCCGCACTCTTACTTTAAGCCCTAGCCGTACGATTGATCCGCCTGACACTGGACTTCTTCGTGTCCATTGCGCCATTGCACATATTATGAAGCTCAGCGGTGCGGGTGAATATATTGAGAAAATGCTTCGGGACATGGAGGAAGTGGATGTTAAAACTGATGGTTCGACAAACTTGGGATATTTGACAGGTTTACGACTTCATGGCTGGCTGAACACGTTGACCGTGTTCTAGTCCTATGGGCTCCATCTGCTTCTGTACTCACCCATTGGCGTCTGCAATATCAAAAATGGCACTTATGATGTACAATACAGTAGTTCCGGAAAATGGTGTCACTAATTATAACTACTCTTCCTTCTATTCCCGAACCATTGGTGCCAGGCCTACTAAACTATTTTCAGAATTAATCCGGTCTGGCATGTTCGGACTGCACAGCGAACTACCTCTCAACCATATATTATCCTATAGGCATCCAGAGAACCCAGTTGAACAGCTCGAATAGCACACCCCTTTTATTTTCAAATTCAAAGAACTTGGAACTCCACACTGGTAGGTTGACCCCCGTTACAAGCACTCAAATCCATGGGGCAGGCGCTCATTATGACGATACAATCCTGTTCCGCCTTCAGAGTAATAAAGTCACGCATTACTCTCTGGGTCCAAACACTTCAAGTTATTCCCATTCACAGCCACCTTCATGAAAAGATTCAACGGGTCAGGCATCCAGCCATGCTCAAGAAATTCCACTAGGCGAGGAAACGAAGGATCCGTTATCGTTTTTGCAACGTTGAAAAGGTTGTTTGCACAATTATCATGCTCTGCAGAGGCGCCTAATAGAAGATAACGCTCTAGAGAACAGGCAGCGTAATGAACGTCATGGGTCCCTGGAGATGTGTCTTCAACGATTGTCAAGATAAGATTTCTTTTCGATTGTCGAGGAACGATTCGACGGAAGAAGTTTGTGTAACTAACTAAGGTTGAACGGGTATGAGTCACGCATATCGAGCTTATCCGGATGGTGAAAATGCAAAGAAACAAGGATAAAGAGAAGGATCAAATTATTAAAGCCATATATCTTGAAGCTTTGAATAGGACGGCTTCCATATTCTTTTACATGCTCGTGCCGTAGACTGGTAAGAAGCGCCACCCTGAGCAGGCATCTTTTGTTGCGGGTTTCGGTTGGTTGTTGTTGCCCGATAGTTCTGGCTGGCGTGGCCGCCCTCAACTAATTGATAGACATAGGTGCCGTAACGAAAAGTCGCTTAAGGCAAGGTTGAACAAACCTTGGATATTCTTGGCGGCAGCATGTCAGCGCTCTCAGGGCTTCTAGCAGACATAATATTTGCTTACAATGTTCCCATAAATTGTACTGTTATACTGCTGTGGTGTGGTCATCTAGTGCCTTGAGTTTGTCCTTAAGAACTAAGATATTATTTGAAGTAGTTAAGTCTCTGCATTCGCATAATAAGGTAGGAAAAACCTAGTATATGATTATTTCCAGGATAAAAACCTATCTTAAGGCTTGATCGTTCCAAACTATATCTTGACATCTCGTTCTTCCAGCACTACATCTAGCTTGAACGAAAAACAGCATTACATTCGTTCTTAGCTTCTGACTCCTATTTCTTCCGACACTATTCACAGTATATGAGCGACTGTATGCGTTTTCGTAGAGTGAGTCACTTACATAACCCCAGCATCCTGGGCAGTCAGCAGTGCAGTCAAGTAGTGGACAGCAGTCAAGCCCAATCGACGGATTGCAGCGCAGGCCAGGTTTATCCTGACAGGTAATTACAGGGGTATCCTCATAGATAGAACCCCATGCTTCATTCAAGTGAATAGAACCCACAGCTAAACCTGTGAATAGAAGGGCCGCAACGAGTTTCATAGTGAGGTAGTTAACCAATGTAAGAGGTAGTTTATTGATCTGAACGGATGAGTTACAATTAGGAACATTAGGTTCTTTAGTTGAGATATAGCATCCCTTTATATATTTTCAATTCAGTATAATTACTTATGTCATAGATAGGTCATGTCTGGAATGAGCTCATCATCTATGTACACCTATAATTTCTTGCCTCGTGCCATGGTCTAGACATCTGGTGTATGATATTACTGCGTACCATGGTGTTGCCAATTTTAATGTATTGCTTCAGATTCAATGACACAATGGCACTCCCCACAAACTTTGTCGCCCCGGTAAGCTACCTGATGTGTAGCTTGCTCGTTAACTAAGACAGGCTGCGTCACGATGTACGCGAAACATTGAAGATGAGCCCATTGACTATTTTGTAGGCTCCACCAGGTATAGTAGCTCAGTGCTACATCCGGGAGCCAGCGGAAGTCTATTTTTCTATTTCAGAACCATAAAAGTTTCTGCCACTTGGTGCCGAAATTACTACTTCGTAGTTTGGCCGCTATAGGGGCAGTGGGGCTCAAGATAAAACCGCCGCATTCAGCAAGTTTCTACGTTCACTAGGATTGCAACTCTCATCATGGACATGTCATTCTAAAACCCTATTCAAGGAATCCAGAACATCCGCTTGACCTGGTCGCCGCAACCATAAGCAACCTAAGGTCAAATATGCCATCACTATTATCCTCAGCGTGAAGATCATATGTCCGTCCTCCGATGCAGCACGACTTGATCATCTGTAGCCGCTCACTATGTAGCCTTGGAAGTATCACCGAGCTTTTTATTTTGTTTTCTTCCCTTGTCCGGTTACAGAAAGAGTGTGATTAGTTGACTGAGTCAGTTGAGTTAGCAAGTGCTTCAGTGCCCACAGGATCAAGCTCTATAATCGTATAATCAATATTGATCGATTACTTAATGGGTTAAGTAAGGTAATAAAGTAATTACTTAGTTAGTTCCGCAGCCACACACCTTCTTAGCGCCTTACATAGGGCTATCATCTCCTTTCTTAAGCTATAATGAGGTCCTTAATATCTGTTATGATTTACATCCCTGCGCTAGTAGGAAGCTAAACTACTCGACCATAAAAAGGTACAAGACGACTGATCGATCAGTCGCATCTAGCGCCCTATATAGTAGCGAAGGCCTTGTCCGAGCTCCAGACTAGGGGTTTATCCCGTAACAATATATCTCTTTTTTATAACTAAACTCCGTTAAGGCCGTCGGGGGCCAGGCTTATTTAGATATTTATAGTAATAGTTATAGATAATTTACTCTATATTTTTTAGATATTCGGCTAGCTCCGCGATTAGATCTAGAGATTCTATTTATTTTATAATATATATTAGACGGGGGCGACCACGCTTTTAATAATCTTAAAAAAAATTAAGAATATTCTTTATTTTTTATTTTTTAAGCCTCTCGACCTCCACATACGGCGGAGAGAATTAGACTTAATCTAGTAAAGAATTCTAGCTAGCTAGTATAAGTGTTACGACCACCTACCGCACTGCGGCGTCAAGGGGTGGTCCCGCTTCCCGCAATTTCTGCATTCCCGACCATTTGCAAGTGGCTCATGCTTGGTCCATGGCTGTTACTGTCCGACGGCCCTCAAACACCCCTTGCATCGGCAAACGAACGCTCACGGTTGCGTCCTTTAAATCCAGACGTCGGAGTTTGTTTTTTAATGGAGAAGGTGTAGTCCAAAGGGTCCCGGGATCGTTGTGACTGAGAGACTCGTTGTTGGTCTTGGCTTCCTAGCTTGGGGTGCTTAGGGGTACCGATAGACTTGAAGCTAATACATGGAAGACGAGGAGTGTACGTTCCCTTTTAGCGACCCCTTGCATATATTATATCTGCCCAAATGTATTTGTCAGAGCCTTCAGAGCTGACATGTACCACAGTTACTCCCAATTAAGGAAAGTGTACTGAGCAGGAAGGAATGTGTTCGTTACGTCGTCCATGTCGGTTTGGCGACCCTTAGGACTGGGATACGGTCCCTGAAGGGCTAACTATGGATAGTTCATTAAGAAAGAGAAGAAACAAGGGCTCTGGCGGGGTAATGCCTAAGGAAGGTCAGGTAGACCCCCGATATCACATCAATATTTGCATCCGGCAAGTTGTTATGTTTGAGAGGCAGTGTATGGTTTCATGTTGTACCACCACCCTCTTCGATGATCCAACCAAGACCATAAGCGGTCAGTGTGAAGTAAGGGAGTGAAGGAGTCTCGTATTATTTAGTTGATTACCTGCGCTTTGGCTCCTCCCAGGAGATGGGCGTTAGGGGGATATTGCGTGTGGCTTAAATGGTCCGGGTTAGTGCCCTAAGTTTCCGCAAATTACTCACATGACCATGGGCAAGTAGTTTAAAGGAAGCCCAGCATGGTGACTTCCTTTCTATAAAAGGTGGGTTCCGAAGGGGATAACGTCTATCCAGATCAAGAATGGACTCTCTGTATTCAGAGATCGAAGCCGTGGGCTGCAAGTTTAATCGGGGTGATCAAGAGGTTTGTTGTTTATCGCGTCTCGAGATTTCTTACCAGATCCGTCGTAACATGCACGACTAGATATGGCGAAAGCTGTACGAGCCATTCGTTGAACCACCACCAGCGGGCGTTGAAGTACTCCGAGACGAAAGTTACGGCCCTGACGAAAGACATAAGATGGACATCTACGTCCCTGGAATAGCACGCCGGGGAAAACCAGTCCCCCTCTATATTCATGGAGGGGCTTTCATAACGGGTGATAAGTCGTGGAGCGAGAAGGTGTTAAGCATATGTTTATTCCTATGCGCATGTTTCTGTGATAGAGACGGGATACTAACCCTGTAGTTCTATTCCAATATCGGGTTTTTCTTTAGTAGCCATGGTATCATCACCGTGGTGGCAAACCATCGTCTCGTACCGCATGTTCAGTATCCAGGCGGGGCAGACGACGTGCATCTAGTTCGGGAGTGGATATACGGCAATATAGGACTTGAAAGGTATGGTCACGGAAGTACAGATAAGGTAGTACTTGTGGGACATTCTTCTGGTGGTGCGCATATTGCGATGGATATATATGCAGCAGGTAAGTCTCACGACGTGTTGCTGCCGACGAAAACATCTATATGTGCTCAGTAACTGCCTGCTATGTCTAGGTGATCCTTCCAGATGGTCGAGCGTCATCCTCTTCCCACCCGTTGCTGGAGTAATGTATTTAAGCGTGCCCTTTCATTTCGACCGCACAAAGTCAACCAGACGGAAAACTCTCCAGAATTACTTTGGGTCTAATGTGGAGGAAATATGGGAGGTGAGCACACCGATAAGTCTACGGCTCATATGCTTGATCTAACCGTGAGAAGCCTCGTAGCCCTCTGGGGCTTTCCCGCCGACTCCCTGAGAATTCTCCCCTGCTGTATGGCCCGTGATATCCTCTCATAGGCCTTCTTGGCCAATTGCTGCTAAATGCAGCGACCCAAGATACTTACCTGTTTATATCGGGGTAGTAAAGTGGGAGATGTATTAACAAAAACTGCGCTATTATATGAATCTTCTAACAACGCAAAGGAAAGAATCTGCCGATGCGTCAATCGCTTTTATTAACGCCTACCGCGAGAAGAGCAAGCCGAAGAACACACTACCGTTGTTCAGCGTTCTGGACAGACATAATCACATGAAGTTTGTGGCATACTCTTTTCCTCCCGGACCAGTTTTTCGTGCTAATATTTTCAGTAACATTCTCTCAATCGGCGCCGAAGACATGTCGCAGAGTAGCAGGATCTTGGATTTCATTCACGCCTGTACTGGGATAGTTGAAGAAAAGGCGCGTCAAAGTGGGTCAAAAATTTAGCTACATCTAATGGTACATAGAGGGTAAGGGAGAGTTCCAAAGCACTTCATGTTTAAGAGCGCCACCTGTGGACAAGTCCGTGTATCTACCATCCGTTTTGTACATGCCTACTCGTTCAAGAACATGGCGCCGCTGCCCACCTTCATAATACCACCTCAATGGGCAACGCTGGATACCCTAAACGTTACGCTGCCTACGATAGTAGCGACCAACTGCAGGAGGAATCTTAACACGGTCAATATCAGCGACATCCGCTCAACCGACCCCAGCTACTATTGAAATCAAGGCGGCTCCCTCCCCTGGAGGCGCGTCTCGCCTGATCACAAATCCATCCAAAACGCTCGGGCATATCCAGACCTCCAGTCGGATTACTTCGAGGCTAGATTTCGCCCCGTAGCACAAGTTCTTAACGTTGATTCGGCAGACGCAAACTGTGGAGCACGCACCTCACTCTGGCCGATTCGAGGAAGCAGCCGAAACTTCTACGGGCTTGCTGGCAATAGACACGACAGAGTTTCGAAACCTGTCTAGGCTTCTGACCCTGCAAGGCTGGCAGATTCGGCAAGACACATGACAAAATGTACTGTACTCAGATCCACCCGCCATCCAGACAGTCTCCGCAAGGATCGTGCACTCCTAACTCCGCGTGCGTCAGGATGCGCGAACCACATATTCCCTCCTAGTCTCAAAATAAATCTCTACACTTCTGGTAACATTGACATCATGCACATCCATCGCCCCGGTACTTTGAGATTGACTAGATTCAAAGCACCTGGCATATTGCCCGATGCCGACGATACGGCAAAGAGCATATTCTCGCTTCATTCCGCCGGGAAAGCAGTCAATTGCGACAAATTAATCGAGGCATTTAACGCCCAGGAACACTTCAAAACTTATGACCTCGAGGTCACTCATTCGTTCAGCGTCAATTGTAACGTTCTCAAGGCCATGCTAGTGGCTGGGGACGTGATCGGCCATCTTGATCACATCTTCATAGTACTTCGATATTTGTGTCAGAACTGGCATAACGGGCAGGTGAATGGCAAATGGGTAAGCCAACGCCGTTTTCGCCCGATTAGAACCGAGAATTGGAGAAAACAGAGGCAGCACAGAGAGAAAATACTTACCGGAGACCTAGAACCTGCGTCCCTAGTACTCGATGATGCTCCTCAGTAAAGCTCTCGCTCTCTTCCTCCGGCGTTGGGATCAGGCAGGATACATCGACGTCCCTGCTGACCTGATGTCCGAGCACGGCATCCTGAGCGTGGTCACCCAAATTGTGACCAGGACCTTGAGCACCCAGCCCGCGGCAGACAGCTCCTGGGATTTCTCCACGGAAGTCACTGCGTACGCGCTCCTCACGCTGAAGAAGTTGGGCTCGCTCCCTTGGCCCAAAGGTCTTGGAACTCGAATTAACGCCGCTATAAACGCTGGCATCCAATTCCTCCGTGAGCACGAAAGCGACTAGAACCGCCCCAGCCACATTTGGATCGAAAAGGTGAGCTACGGCTCGGGGGCCCTCTCGATGCTGTCTGGCCGCGTTAACAGCGCCAAGGACGTATAGCTGGGGGCAAAGAGTTCGGGGACTTTTCGACGCCTCTGCAATGGATAGTGACTGTCACAAGGGCTTGAGGGCTGTAGAGAAGGCCGAGGTGTCCGTCTCGCAAGTTGTCTCGGCTTAGAGAAACTGCATGTATCACCTATACGTACCTAATTGGCAAACGGATCGAAAGATATAAGGACGCTCACTACCAGTACCATGTATTTAGGAAGTTCTTGCTTAGTTATTCGCGTTCAATACAATCATTGTCTTTGATGGGTTACCTTTAGTAACTGCTAGTACGATTCGTCCACACTCTATCACAGGGAGGTATGCGTACCAACCTGGCTTTACTTCTTCCTTATCTACAGCGATACTGAAATAAAGCATACCTAACGCGTTCGCCCTTGTGGAGCACGGTGGTTTTGCTAAAACGTTCAAAGAGATCAGATCAAATACAATCGCCTCTCCCAGACTCTCCTTTCCATTTATCCTTCCCATTCAACCACTCCAAAAGGCCAACCCAAGAGAACCGATTACCGCTTCAACCAAACGGCCGCGATGGCCAACAGGGCAATAGCGCCTGCCCAACGAACCATCCCCCGCTTCATATGATATTGCGCCGTCCGATCAATGGCCTCGGAGTCGTTGATGCGCGGAAATGGAACGTCAGGCACTTCCTTCCCCAGCGCCTTACACAGTGGACCCCAGCCCTCCTTGACGTCGAAAAACAGCAGCCGATCGGCCGGAACGACCTCCTTTAACCACTCGAGATGTCGATGGTAGATATAATCACTCGATCGCTCCTTTCCGTACACTTGATCCCACTGCGTCTGCAGCGCGTGGATGTAGTCCACGAAGTGGCGCATGCCAGGCAAGGGGAGCAGGACGGCGCGCAGGAACCACAGCGTCGCCAAACCGGCCACCTGGCTATGGCTCTTGGCCCAGGCGGCGGGGTCTCGCACCGTGCAGACGACCATGGCATCCGGGTAGAGCTGCAGGAGCTCCGGGACGAACTGCGATCCGGGGGCGTCGGTGACTGCCACGTAGCCGTCCAGACGTTCGGCGATGCGCGGTAGGACCTGTTGTTTCTCCCCTGCGGCCCAGGTCCGGAGAATGCCTATCCAGGATTCAATTTCGACGGGCCCACCCATGGTGGTCTGCGTGCCGCCGTGATAAACGGGACCGTCGAGTATAATTTGTAGCGCGGCGCTAAATGAGGCCGTTGCTGTGCGCGAGAGACCGGCACCGATGACTTGGATCTTTGCACCAGGTTGCGGCTTGGATGCGTGTTGACCCATTTTTGGGGGGGATGTTTGGCTTTGTGTGGGTAGAAAATGGTGGTAGATGATGATTTTCCAGAGTCCAGGTGAGAGATGTAGGGCTGTAGGAGGACGTGTTCTATAAAGTGCGAATTGGGTGAACAAGGCAGTGCCGTTGGGAGACAAAGAAAGAAGGGATATATATAGGGAGCAACGAATGGCCTAACGGAGAACAGAAAATAGACCCACTGCGTTCTTATAGGTAGGAATGAACATGATCCAGGCCAAGTGCATTAGTGCTGATAAGCCGCCAATGCCCCTGTCGCCTGCTGGTAAGTGGTGACTTAGTAGAATGTAACCCCAACCGTAATGTTCCTTGCCGTTTGGCCCCCTTTTACTAGGTCTATCTGACAAGAGTCTGTACTTGATTTCCTAGGACGGGCGATGGCCTACTCTTTGCGTTTTAGTGCTTTGCTCTCTATGTAGACCCGATCACGCCCTAAACAGCCCGAGGCAATCGCTGAGTATAGGATGGACGGAAGACTGAGTACTCTAAATACATAAGGTCGTTATATATAAGGACCTATATTCAGTTAACTACAGCAAGAGCAACAGAATAAATAACTATAATCATAGAATTGTATTGTATACATTTTAACCAACTTGTACTTTCGGTGTCAAATGAGCAAAAATCATGAATATCTCTACGGTCATCTTAATTGTTATCGGTGTAATAGCGACTAGGCAATATGCTGCACCATTTGGGTTTAGAACTCTTTCGTACAATGAAGAATTTTTGTCCTCAGTGACTCAAGGCAATGTAAGCCAAGGACGCAGAGAAGAAATAAGAACTAGCCCAGTTCGAGCCGAATATTTCTCCTCACTGATATCTTCTGGTAGGTACTCGGAATCGCCATTGGCAATGAGGGCCTCGGCAAGCGTACACCGTCCGGCGTACACGAAGCCAAGCTGTTTGTACAGCTGCACGGTGACATGGTTCTCCGGCTTCACCATAAGTCGCACATGAAGGCCTGCGGCTTGCCAACGGTAGCGTCGGAGGTAACTGAGGGCCTCTTCACATAGGCGCTTAGCCAGGCCTTTGCCACGATGCTCGGGTAGAATAAACAAGCTTAGCATTTGCCACCATTCTCCATTGCTATCCACGTCAGAACCAATGGATAAATCTGGAGGCCCCATTTCCGTTCTAGATTTGGGGCCGTGGAGAGTGACTTGGCCAACCCAATTGGCTTGGTGAAGGTCTGCCCCTGCTGAGAGTGAGGCTGGTTCGGATGCAGCACAGATAAACGTTTCTGTACCAGACTGTGTAAGTCGCTTTGCCCAGATCTCGTCGGTAAATGTCGATTCGATCTCGAGGGTAGACGAAAAGGACGTTGGGGATACCCGAAGGGCATTCAAGCGCAGACTCCGGTACTGTTGGACAGATTCGACGATCATTTCGGTTTTCGGGATGCGAAAATACGAGTAAGTGTGGTTTGTTGACATGCTGCTGCCAAGTAGAGACGTCGTGGAGATGATGCGAGGAACAATACCGCGCCGCGGTTACTCTCTTCTGAAGAATGAAACGTTGGGCATCAATCTTGCCCATGCAGGGGAAGGAGTAATATATCAAAGTGAACTGGCCCCACCAAATACCTGTATTGCAGGATCCTCGGCGCGCTACGGCTAACTTGCGATTGACCGTGGATGCAATGCCGGCATCCTGTAATGTTAACCGGTTGGCCGACATTGTGGGTACATGTTCAAATGCAGAGCTCCCGGTTGCAGAAGAATCAGAGATGCTGGAGAAATAGAAGAGAAGCAGAGCGCAGCCGAAGCCGTATGCTATCTTTTGTTATCTGGGCTTTCTGTAGTACGAAGAATCTATTGGGAACTTTCTAGATGAGAGTTACTTTCATCAACCGTATGCACTACTGCCAATGAACGCACAATAGACAAGACAGAAATATGCCAGCGGATAGAATTGTCCATTCTGCAACTACAGCACAGAGGAAAAGTGAGGATACAGAAAGGGAAAATCAACGTCGCCAATATATGCATGGCTCATCGAACCAACATTCAATCCAGACTGTGCCAGGAACTCTCGAGTGTCTGTTTCAGAAAGCGAAATTTCGGTTGCCATATCTAGAAATTTGGAGTTTATCTCCGGGGCGACGCTCAAGGATGTGCCGTCTTCCAGCTGATGGATGCCAAAGGAAGCACTATCAGTTGCCAATGTTAGGGGAGCAGCACTCACCTCAGGATTAGAACGAGATGGACCTGTAGCTATCCTGCTGAGAACACATTGGTGTATGCGCTCTATGCACTCTCCAAGGCCGGTTGCAGCAAGGTTGCCACGAGCCTTTAGAGACCTAAAGATCTCCATGGCAGTTTCTATGGCTGTGAAGTCCGTTTTGTTCCCGAATGGCAGTAAGCTGGACGCACTCAGAATCAATGTAGCGCAGAAGAGAAACTGCGCATGGGAGTACCCATGCACCGGCACAGATCCCTTCGTCCATTCATCCACTATTATATGATACATCTGCCACGCGGCGTCCTGGCATGCTTTGCTGATCGTAACTATGGCCGATGGTACAGCACCCGGGTCCACAGGGCCACTGTCCTGCGGCCGTGACTTGAGTGCCAACATTAAAGCGTACATTAAGAGAGGCCTCGTTGCAATGGTCACACACTGTCGCAGTTAAGAGTTGATCTAATTTATCAAGGGTCCGCATCACATACGTAGTAAAACTGAAGATGAAGGGTTGTAATCCGAGCTGGATTCCCAGACCCCGAATGTAGGTCTATCTGTGACGGGAGAGATTGCGCCCATTGTTTCAACTGGCGTAGAACCTGCTGCTCTCGTTGCAAAAATCCAATGTCTGACTGCTTTCGGCGGTAAATACTCGACGTGATATTGCCCACGATCTTGGCAAGGCGCAAGCTGGCGACGAAACAGACCGTATGGCTACCTGCTTGGGGTTGATCTTGATAGTTCCAACCAGATGGCATGTCGACATATATGTTATCATCTTGGATTTGGAATGGAAGGCCCAGTTTCAGCGACCAAAATCGGTCAAAAATATAGATTGCCCACCACACACATATGCGATGCTGCCGCTTCGTGGGGCAGATGCCTGGCTGCTCTGGCAGATTATGATTCAAACCCATACTCATGGCCAGGCGCAACGCATTGCCTAACAAGCCATATGCTGAATGCCAGCGGTTGAGAAATTGGCAGAAGAGTGCCTTAAAAAAAGTCACACAATCAAGTCAGACTGGTAGACACACACACACACACACAGCGAGGAAGGGAAATCTCACCAGAAGCAAAAGGCTCTCAACTAGTGTCACACAGGGCCTTTCTGGCAGAAATACAATATATTCCATTGCCCGTGCATAATAAGCGGTCCCTGGGACTGGGGCGCCGGAGTCATTGGTACATGGATTGGAGAATACTTCCCCCAATGCAAACAGGGCGAAGAGCTTGCACTTTATCACCGGATCATCGAAGTTGTTCGTTAAGTATACACCTTTGATCTGGTCCAGGGTTTCCGCCGCGAGAACGGAGTAAAATACTGGGTCTAGGTGATTCAGCGCGACCTTTGCCAGCAAATATGCCTGCGCCTGGCTAGGCCAGCGAAGTTCTGTATTCATCAAGGATTTCAAGACCGAGTGTTCTGTGTAAGCTTCCTGGTCAACAAGTATCGGGTCCAGGCTCCCCGTTAAGCATTGATGCAAGAGACCTGCAAATGCGGCAGAAGTTGCTTCCCCAATGTACATCGAGAACGCCGGTGAACCCCGTGGCCGAAGCCATGCACTATCCCCCATCAGGGGGTTTTGGACGCTGGTATTAGGGTCCGGCAGCGCCTCTCGTCTTTGGTTCACTGATATAGCCACGGTGTTATCGCAGTGTAGATCCTGCCGGCGGGCCATCTCTTCGTTTAACTGCTGGTTCTCGGTCAAGAGCCGCTCCAAGTAGCTGAAGCCGAATAGTCAGAAGTCATCTATTGCCAATCTTGGAGCGCTAAACCCCTTTCTACAAACCTCTCGCTGATCCTGATCTTGCGATCGCGCGACACATATCCACACTGGTCAGCTAACCCAACCTCCCGACACTTGGAACACGGCTTCTCGCCGGTGCATTTTATCTTTTGTGTATGGCATCTCGTGCAACTAAATGAAACATTAACCATAGGTAATCGACAGCCTGCCAGAGGAATCATGTGTAGCGTAGCACATACGCGACATTCCTTTTTCTCGGTCTTCGGGGCTCATGGCCGGCCGTCAGGCCCATCCGGCCATGATTATGAATTAGACGCCCAGTCACTTCGGTAACTTGTGGATCGGTGTGTGAACTCCACATTCTACCTGATGGACCTCTTCCTATCCAGATGGACACGAGTTCAGGTCAGGGTGGCTCGTTGGAGTTGGCTGAATTGCGCCGGTGGAATTAAGGTTGAGCGACACCCACCACCTGGTCCAAATGCTCACTAAATATATATTATACTCCATGGTGCCACGGCCAGAATCCTGTTGGCCGAGTGGGTCGCTCCATTTGGATTGACTGGATGGTGGCAGGTTGCAAAGATAGATCGGAAAATTAGTAAGGTTCTATTGAACCACGGATCGCCATGATGAGTTATCTAGAAGCCGAGGTTTAGATTAAACGATTTGTGATCTGCTTGGTTACCCACCCCAATCAGTCCAATGAATGTGTGATTTCTAAGCTCTCGGTTTTCGGTGACTCGGATGGAGTGGCCTCACTGTCGCCTTCAATACGACATATGGTCAGCATCCGCGCTTCCAGTTCTTCTTGCATTTATCACAGATAAATGGTGATTTTGGATGATCAATCTTGATAATATCTACGCAGTTTGAGGCAGATCTCCTTATCAGAGTATGGACAATCCGTCACAATGCTCTCGGTTAACATCAAAACGATTGCACCAAAACAGGGGCCACGCTAGTTTGAATAAACATACCGGATATCAAGAGAATAAGAGAGGGGCGGCGTATCGCGGTATCACTGAGGTAGGGTCAGGGTTTGCGCTCTATTACCGAGTGGCTGTTCTAAATATGGTTGCTATAGCATCGTCGAATTCAAATGCGTGAAGCACAGCGAAAGTATCGATTTAAGAAGGATGCCACGATCTCCGTCTTACAGCACAGAAACGCAGAATTGGAAAACACGCTGGTTGCAGTGGGTTCTACTATTGAGAACCTGCAGAACCAAATCACCCTCCTGCAGCAAGTTGAGCACAGAGCAGAAATCATATCATTGCTGAGGACCACCGCTGACCGGCTCCAAGCCGACGTCACGGTAGCGCAACGACAACCAGGGAATTCACTGTGCGTAGATGGGGGCCCTGATATTCGTCATGGTTATAGGGTTCATTCAACGTTATGGCAGACCACACATGGGGAGCAATCGTCATGTGGTCCAATATCCGCCTTAGGGTATGAGGTTTTGGATGAATAATGAGATTTTCAGCACTACACTGATATCTCACCACAGCTTTGCTACACCCGGAACTTCTTCTGAGAAGCATCCCCCTTTGTTTTATAATGGCTGTGCCCTCTAGACTGCTTGTCTCCCACATGTTTCTCACACGCCAAAATGATGTCAACGATACTTCAATACTTAATTACATTTTGCTTACAGTGATTTATATCTACCAACTTATGGGGAAATCCCCTGGTCTGGGACCGCAAAAGCCAACTGGTCTCAAAAGGCTGTCTTGAAACAATTTGCTACACGATGTTCATTTATGTTCATTTTCATATAAAGAGAGATGGGTTCAAAACTGCATTTACAAAACTAATCCGCTTCAGGCCTTGGTTTAGCTTGCATCGCACCCGTCCACAACGAGCCGGGGTTCAATCTTCGTGGATAAAGCTTCAGCATTTCACAATATATATCCTCCGCCGTAGTACAATGCCCTATCATCCGTTCAAAGTTGACGAGGTATTGTCTGGTATCGGCGACAGCGGATGGTGCAAAGCCAGCTTCAGGATCGCTGTGGCCTCCAACAATAGCTTTCGCGCCAAGTGAATCAATCTTGTCAAGAGCTGCGATCCATGCCAGGCGTGTCGCCTGTGATCCAGACTCTCCGAGATATGGATGGGTGTTGTTGTAGACCGCATCACCAGCCACCACCAATCCAATGGACGGCACCCAGAGAACCGTAGAGTTGTCACAATCCGTATGCCCCACTGGTAGAACGATCATTTTCTCCCCCTCCAGCTCGATCTGATCATTTACCGTAGCGTCTGCAAGGACAAATCTCTTTGGTATCTGCCCGGGAAACAGCTTGTCCCAAAAGCCTTCCACTCGCGAGGGGGCTGACTCGGCCTCCATTCGTGCGATAACCTCTGGCTTTGCCACGAGTTTCGCATGGCGGAAAGCGCTCCAGCAATGTCGAATTCCCAAAAAAGTGGTCTCCATGCCCATGGGTGACGTAGATCGTAGTGAGGACTTTACCACGGGCAGCCACCCAATCTACGAGAGCTGCAGCAGCGTCGACTGTCAACTGCGTATCGACCAAGACTGCATCCCTCTCGCCGTAGATCAAGGTTGAGGTCGTCGGTACCCATTTCAAATCTTCTTGACCCGGGGGGTGGATCGATTCACACCCGGGCGCCTGCTGTAAAAGACTTCGAACTGGAGTCCCATGATGGAGATGAAGAAAAAGGTAAATAGTGGATTACTGTGCCACAAAGTAGGTTCTGATTATTTGCATCCGACGCGGCGTAGGTCTGACCATGGCCAAAAGTGTTGTAAGGAGGCGCGTTGATCCATATTATTATACTCTCTTCCCGCCGAGCGGACCTCGGATGGATGAGGCATCAAACAGATGCATCATCATCACCCCGTTCATAGTAACGATATCGGCATAATGAACTGATAAGGGAATTTATAATATGTTTCCATAACGAAATCGTATTACTTCCTACTAAATACAGAGGCCGTTCGCTTGCTGAATACGCTCCAAGTCCATCGGTAGTCATGTACTCTGGATGTTGCTATCACGTCCTAGGTAAATCAAAGTACCCCACATACAGATGGGCGTAACTGTAGCAAATAATATATGGATCATTTAATTACGATAAAAGGAAAGGAGAGAGATATATCGTATTGTTTTATTCAAACAGTATCATGTCATACTATGATCCCAGTGTTCATCTAGTAGAGAGTTGACAGGTCATCAAGATGATGATCAAGACGCACGGAGAATGAAATCGACCCCAGCAAGGACATCGCCTATGAAGTCGCCACTTGGTGGAGGACATCCAAATGCCCAGAAAACATGCGGCAAGCCATGATATTGTTGGAGCTTTACAGGAACCCTAGGATTGCATAATTAGCCCAGGTGAGTTTATCTGAAGACCGGTCACCGTAGAGGGTCGATGTAGTCCTTACCCAGCCTGTTGCAGTGCATCAGCCATGAGAATACCATCATCCCGTAGAGGGTCTATTTCGCAGACAGCGATATAGGTAGGTGGAAATAGGTTTAGGTGTTGACTGAGAAGAACAAAAACTCCAGGATCGTCTTCCTTTGCTTCCACCGATTCTAGAAAGATCAGTATCCATTGCCAATCTTCAAAATCATATTCCAAAGACTGATTATACCTAAGAAGGTGGCCATGGCATGTGCTGTGTTCACCGGTCCATCGGCGCATTCCTGGTGGGACCGATGGCTGCCTTTATGATGTAGGGGAACATTTTCGTGGTGGACAGTTAGTGGTACTATCGCAGCGACCCCTTATTTCAGAGCGCCGCCCTTGTTCAATCAGCAAATGTGCCGTTGCTAAAGCTAGATTCCACCAGCGCTTTGGCCGATGGTGAAATAGCGACTTGGATCACCGGCGAGTTTTGATGCGTTGCCAATTGCCTGATCGGAAAATACATACTGCTTTAGCTAACCTGCTCTATCAGTGCTGGGGAGAATCTTCGTTCCACATACCCAGTCCCATGCAGTAACTGCATCCTCGATTTGGGCCGGAGATTTGTGTTCTGGAGCGAGCCTGTATCCGACAGAGACGATCAGACAGCAGTAGCGTTCAACAAGCATTCGACAAAAGGGGTCTTCAGAGTCCAGGTCCCCACAGCAAAATCCGCCGCCGTGGAAATAGACCCCAACAGGGACAGGCTTCGTCTCTTTCACCGGTTTATAGACCCTCACTATTACATTCTTGTTCACCATGATGTCTTCTGTTGCTAGTATTAGCCGCTTTCGTTTCGCTTGATTGCACTACTGCACAGTGCTAACCTACCCACATGCACGTTTGGGGTTACCGGGCTTGTTGCATTTGTCTGCTCTGCAAGCGCATGGTATTGTTCTCTCATGGACAGTGCGTCCCCACTAACTGTGGACGAGATCCTAACATCTCCTCTACCTAGCCGATATGAGGACATGCGCTCCGACGTTCGTGACTTTTGACTGACCTTGGCCCATTCTTCTGCTAAAAGTGCTTCCATATTGGATACGTGCCCGTGGTGCTTCTCTGTATCCGAACAAACTTCCTGTGCTTGATGTATACTACACACTTTAAACGCATCTGGCCCTACTTTTATATCTATACCCTCTACAGGATGAGTGATCCTTAACCGAGGAGTAGTTTTATGACAAATCGCATGCGAAGGCTCGGTAGACTTACTACTAACTAGCGCTCGTGCTCGCTCTATGGTGTGGATCGGGTGAGAAGGCGGCCTTCGGGCTTCGGACTTTGGTAGGCACTCCCTTGTGGCCAAAAAGAAAGGCGTTGCCGAGATATGAGGGCCCACCCTCCTGCTGCACGCAACCATACTTGGCTCTGGTAGGAATGATTATAGAATTCGTCTATATAAGCGCCATATATGCCAGGGCATCGGGTGTGTGCGCGGCGATCTCCTGGAAGTGACCAATCTTCAAATTTCCAACATGTCGGTAAATTCTATTTCCTATCGTTACGGCCATATTGGGGACAACGAAGCCATTTCCGAACTAGGGGCAGGTGTTTTCAGAGCGGCATTCGCGCCGCTGATGCCCCCGATGACTTGTCAACCTACCTCTCCGAGTCCTACTCGCCTGCAAGCATCACTACCAATCTAAAAGACCCTTCTGTCACTTTCGTGGTGGCTATACGATACGACGTCATGGTCGGGTTCCTCCAGCTCAGACATGGCACGTCCACAGGCTGTATTGATGGAGTGGAAAAGAAGATCCAATTACAACGGCTCTACGTGCATGAAAGCTGCCAAGGCCTAGGGATTGGGAAACATCTGCTGGCGCGAGCAGAAAAGGAGGCGAGGAGCATGGGATTTCAGAACATCTGGTTAGCATCCTGGAAGCCAAATGTCAAAGCTGAACGCCTATACGAGAGCACTGGATACAGAAAGGCCGGCGAGATGACATTCATGTTGGGTGATTCTAGGTTGGAAGATTGGGTCATGATAAAATCGATCTAAAGCATCGAGCCACTAATAGAAATGGAGACTGCCTGATATTTATCTTTGACGATAGAAGCAATTATATCACTTGAGGACTTGCGTTCAACCGCGACCATGACTCGCGTAGGTAACGACGGGGTTTAGGCGGTGCTTTCTACATCTACATGCTGTAGAGCACAAGTGGCCTCCCAACGATGGTCACAAGTCACAAGCCCTAAATCACACGCTGCATCATTATGCAGAACTCTGAAGTTCCGGACTTAGAAGTTGGGCCAAAAGTCGGGCCAGAAATTGTCTTTCGGGCTTCTGTAAGTGGGTAGGACCAGTACTAACTACTAACTGGCCTTCGCATACTAGTCTGAAGTCGCCAGTGGATGGCCCACTGCCTTACTCCACACGTTTGTGGCGGACCTGTTCTGTCGCGCTACGGCCAGTTTTCACTTCGCCGACCCGCGGATCTAGAACTTTGCTACCAGAGGATCATCAGTTGTATTCTTGTTAACATAAGTTATCGCCCGTAATCGCACACATTCGCATAAAGCCCCCTCGGTTCCATTCGGGTATCAAAAGTGGAAAGAGCTTCATGGTTGCTATGTGCTGGGTTTTTGTACTTGAACAGCCACTTGGCCATCCAGTCAGGCCAGGGATGGCAAATACAAAGGTATAACCCAGAATCACCGAAATAGTGGTATACCTGAAGCATCTCATTAATGCCCCAGTAGTTGCCCATGACGCCATCAATGGTCTGGATCCTTTTTTGCGTTGCTAGAAGCTGTTATGAATGGCCTATGCCTAAGACTCTTGAAAGGGCCGGTGTTTGACCTTGCTCTGGTGGGAATATAATATATAGCCTAGACACAAAATGGAAACCATGACTTTCCTAGGGCGCCAGAAACGCATCGACGCTAAACTATGGAGGCGTCTTTTATCGCAAGGATATTATCTGTCTTGAAAACCACGGCATCTCTTGGTAGAAATGGGGCAAGCAACGCGGTGTCCCAGTACAGCCAGACCTCCTTGTATTGCAACCCATTCACGGTACCATCCACATCAGCTGGCCCAATCCGACAGATCCAGCTCAGAGGAATGCTAACAGACGGGTTGTCTGTCATGTTATCCGGCATCCAGATATTCCGGACATTCTGGGAGAGAATGGTGGTGGTTCCATCATCGTTGGTGATCTCGTACACGTTGATAAAATCGTGTCTCATGTGCCGAAACATTCCGAAAAGCTGTTTCATCCACGCCCACACCTCGTCACCGCCGTTGTATTGGGCATTGTTTTGGTTGTGAAAGGTGGCATCTTTGGCATAAAACCTTGTACCGGACCCATAGTTGAAGCCATTTGCATCGACAGTATCAACATAGTTCTTGAAGAACTCTTGTGCAGGAGACTGAGGACCTCGGGCGAGCCAGTCCTTATCGGAGAGACAGTGAATAAGCCGGGGCATTGCTTCAAGATCAGGTGTAAATCTGGCGCTGTTCGTTCAAAGGTCGTCAGGATCGTCGACCAGATTTCGGTTCACCAAAGAGGGTCCGGTGCTTACCGTGTAGCTTAGAATTTAGAATTCCGTGGTAGGTGGAGGCAGAAACACCAGTGTGAACACTAGGTAACCAAGGGTACTATCATGGCAGCAAGGCTCACCGGACTTTATACATCCACAGGCATTGAATGTCATTGTGGTTCCTCGGCAATGGTTGTACAGCGCGAATGGGGGATGCGTAAACACTGCCGAGGCCTGGCCGGGATGAATCTAAAATCACTCAACATGCCTCCAGGTGCGCAACGGGGGACTTAAAAAATCCACTTAATTCTTTGCTACTTTTCAGTTCACATTGATCTACACCTTTCGTATTACAACCGCCAAAAACAAAGATGATCCTTCCTCGTCAAGATGTCGAGTTCCGCGCCTGCGACGGAACAGTCCTCCGTGGCTGGCATTACGCAACAAGGGAAAAGAGTCCCTGCATAATCATGACACATGGGGTGAGCAATGCCATTTCTGAGCCTCAGGGGACTTCATTGATCTGACGGTATTAGCTCGCAGGAATCCGCCACTTTTTACTGCCCCCGTTCGCTGCCCGATTCCAGGAAGCCGGGTTCGCTGTCCTCCTTTATGACAACCGGAACTGGGGCGACAGTGATGGGGAGCCTCGCCAGGAATCAAACCCAGCCTTCCAGCAAACAGACCTCTACGATGCATTTAATTACGCCGTCACTCTTCCTGGTGTTGACCCCGGCAGAATCGCGTATTGGGGCACGAGCTTCTCGGGTGGTAACGCCATCTATGCCGCAGCTGTCGACAAGCGTATCAAAGCAGCGGTGGTGCAGGCTCCTGCTGTCTCCGGGGAGACACGCTCTTTAGCATTCAGGGACCACAGATTCCTGCTCTGTTCGACGATCGCGCTCGTATTGCGGCTGGTGGAGAGCCTGGTAAAACACCCTGCATTGCGGGTGATCTTGAAGAAGCCAAATCCGGTTCCGCGGCCGTTCTCTTTCCTGATCTGCATGCTTACGAGTCGTTTGAGGGGATCGATGTGTGTGGCGGCCGATGGGAGAACTGGGTTACCCAGCAGACACAGCTCTATATGCTTGAATTCGAGGCCCAAGCCATGATACATCGTATCTCTCCAACTCCTCTACTTATGGTGATACCGGGAAACGATGTTACTGTGTTGACTTCATCCCAGCTACAAGCTTTCCGCAAGGCTCAGGAACCAAAAGAGTTGTTGTTTCTGGAAGGCGCCGGCCACTTTGACATTTACCGTGGAGAGTACTTTGAACGGAATATCACCGTTCAAATCGACTTCTTGAACCGAAAGCTACGGCGTTGAAGACTAGATGTCCTTAATATGTGTACAGTGCTCAGCGTATGGCTCAAATCTATCAACCTGTTTTATATGTGTTTGGTCATAGTCTCAGATTATAACTTCGCCGTTCGGTTTCACCTTTTATAAGCAAGACTCAATCATTCCCGGATGTCGTGTATGATGCCTGATTTAGTCGGCATGGTTCTCTGTTCTAAGCAGGTTATATAGATTCAATTGCGGCAAGTATCTAGTTGAATGATGATTAGCACCCCAAACACCAGTGTGTGTTAATAGACTTGGTCATGAAGTCGAACCTAAACAGGGAGCCATCTGCCGTTCTTATGAACAACACATTTTGTCTCATTATCCATGGTTTAATTGGAACTGCATTCGGGAAAGGGATCCTACTAGTGGCCCTTTCCCTCATGGGCGTATCTATAATTCCGCTGTCAATATTGTAATCAATGCCGGGTACACTCGAAGTATGTTACCGGGTATACCCACAGCATCTCCTCAATTTTGACTATTGCATCTGATCAGCATACTGACGGCTCTGACGGCTACTCAGAGAAGTTCTGCAAGAAATGCTACGGCAACCCCTGCCTCCAGCCACCAACAGCTGGGGGAGCCGTTTCACCAATGGGATTATATGCGCCCAGTAAATATGCAAGCCTAGTGGGTCTACTATACCTGTCCTCCTTAGTTGAAGATGGTCGAACAATGGCTTCGGGCTGTGCCTTTCCTTTCATGGCATCATTGGGTATGCATCAAGAGCTTGTGGGTTCATGTAGTGCTGGCTGGCTTTCATGAATCAAGAAGATAATGGTGATACGAAGGGACATGATGGTTAGGCAATGTGCAGCCTCAAGGTATATTCTTAGTGATATGGATCAATCATGCGATGCAACTACATTCGTCGTTGTTTGGAACTTGCTAGATGAACTGCTGACTTCTGACCGAACTCGTTTCTAGCCCTTTACTTTCTTTTCTAACTCTGTACCGATACTCAGGACAAACAGGTAAAGCCCACCATCCGTACTTCCCAGCTGTAATTCGTACATACAGAACACATGATAAGCCTGGTACCTATGCCGCCCTCTCAGCCACTTTGTAGATACCGACCCTGTTGTAAACATCCCTGTACTTCTGCCCCACATAATCATCCATCCACCGATATAGGAGCATACTTCTCATCCTCGGACTTACCACGGCACGATTCAATACAGCGGATAACAAAATCCGAGTTCCCGTTCTATTTGAAGGGAATGGAGTACCGATGGGTACCATAGCGATTGATTACGCGCTGAACGTTCGAAATGTAGACGTACATGGACATCTCTACCCAGACAGGAATGAGTCTTCTGCAGCACAATGCGCAGACAGAGGGGAACGGAGAGATTAGGTGTTGGTTTCCGTTTAAGCCCTATGCTCCATCACTCATCATCATTCGATGATACTTGCTTTTCATGCGGATCCGGGGCCCAAACCGATAAAACACCCACGTGAGGGGAGCAAATGCCAGTGCAAAGAAACCCAGCAGGCTAGATCCCCATGGCACGCCAAGTCCGTCGTACAGATTCGTCCCAAAGAGAGGAAATACTGCACCGAATATGGAGCGGAAGACGGCATTGGCCGCAAGGGCACTTGCACCGTACGGCCCGTAGCAGTCTGTGAGGTACGAGGTGATGCTGAGAAAAAGTAAGATCAGGCTGAAGCCAAAGGGAGCCCCCGAGATGATTCCGATAATCCAATGCTTCGGGGGCAGCGCGGTCCAGCCGAACCAAAACAGGCTGACTGGAATGTCTGTATACGATCGGATACGCCGTGAAATCGAGGTAGAGAATGCCGTGGATGAAGGCCATGTACAGAGAGAGGAGAAACAAGATCGGCTCCGCGAAAAGCATTAGCCAGGGACGGGTGAGACAGGTCTGAAGCTGCTGTTGAAGGGAGGGTCCCGCCTGGAGCATGCCCTGACGGCGAGCCTTGTCCCGCAAGAGCTTGGAGGCGTATGTCTCTGGGAGGAATAGCACGCATGTGCATGTCCCATAGATCACCCCGCTCAGGATAAGCACTAGCCAAAAGTTCCATCGCCAGGAAAGGTATTCGCTGACAAACCCGCCAGCTACCGGGGCAAACACAGGGCCCAGGAAGCTACCGGCGGAGAACAAAGCCAAGGGTACAGATCGTTCACTCTGCGGCCACAGATCCGTGATAGACCCGCCAGAGTTGGTGACCGTCGGAGAACCAAAGAAGCCGGCCAAAAACCGAAAGATGATCAGCGCTGCGATATTTGGGGCTAATGCACAAGCGATTTGAAAGAGGACAAAGAATCCCAGCGTGAGCCGGAAGATGGGGTTGCGGCCGCTAAATCGATTCGTGCGTAAGCAAGGCTGAAAGTAGGGAGATTCTGGACATAGACTGACTAGACTTCGGACAAGGGGGCAAAGATCAGGAGTCCCGACGCGAATCCTAGCAGAAAGGTGGTCACTCCCAGAGTAGCCACGGTCTCCGAGCACCCATAAGTGGCCGTAATCAGGCTGGTTCCTGCGGTATAGATACTCGAGCAGAAAGCAATGGCTCCGGTCATCAGCGACACAATGACCGTATAGAGCCCTTTTAGGTGGCCATGATCGATGGTTAACGGTGACCTTCATGGGAACCAAAACGATTAAGGATCAGACTCACATTTTCGGCTTTTCGGCCAATGTTTGGGATCTTCCGTCCCATCGAGAGCAATGGAAGGTTGCCTGGGATCATTGGCAGCGTTCGGACAACCCATTTCCCACTCGGAGCTGAGATTCTAGTGTTTGGCAATTCCAAGCTCCAGGTCATCACGGCTGTGGAGGCTTTTTTTAAGTCCTTTGTATGGTACTAAGGGGAAGTTATACCGCATGGACTAATAATGTACTAAAACTAGTCCTGATAACGCCATCGCCGATGTAGCCTCGCAGCCTCGCAGGGCTGATCATCAAACATGACAGGGGCACAGGCAGGTCCCCAAGACCCAGCTGACGTGGCCGATCTAACCAGCAAGAAGCTTGTTGACTCCTGAGTAGTCGGGGGAATCGAGATAGATCCGGGTTGCCGTTGTGGGGGAATAACGACCGTCGATTTTGATCTACTCCGGAGTACTTAGCAAGCACTAACGAAATGGAGCAAAAGCGAAAATTACTGGGCCCACCTGCAGTAGTTGCTAATGGCTACTCTCTATCATTCTAGCCCCATTGAACCATATGTCAGTCTACGTGGCTAGCAGTGGCTTTTCAAGATTATCATCAGCTTCCCACTCCATGGCCTACTGATAGATTCGACTATGGCCCGCAGATTTTCTAAATCCACATCCGAAGCTTGCAGTTGACGGTCGATTTGTGTATGATGGTCCTCTTCCACTATCGGAATCGCGGTTCCTACGGCCAGAGATGAGAGTAGCGATGGAATCGAGATATGGAGATATATTACATGTCTTAGGAGGGATAATCAAGGAGGCTCGCCTTAATGGTCAATAGGTTAATCTAATCTTGTAACTTGTAAACAACGCGGGTTAATGCACAATCCCCCAATCTGTTAAGAACCACGAAGCGACGTGTATGATAGCGTTTACCACGGATCATTTCGAAGCCCCATTCCTAAACATCCATTGTCATCGGTCAATAAATGCCTTAGAACGGTCTGAGTCTCTGTTCTCCTACTGACCTGTTCCATGGCCCATCCCATTTCTTCGCTGCGAGAAACGGTGTGCAACCAACGTCTCTGAGTGCTTTCTGTATACTCTGAAATCAAGTCCTCTAGCAAAAATCCTTCCTCACGTTCACCCTCGGAAGAGATCTCTCCCCTTAAGAAACGGATTACTTTTTCATTCGCATTTCCTCTATCCACCTCAAGCGCTGGTCGAACGTATCCGTCCGCATCCTCCATCCCGCCGATTACTCGGCTTCGGACGACAATGTCCCAAAAACATAATCCTTGTGAATGTAAGGCTCCCAGTTCAGTGTCTGCTTCTCAGTTGTACCGGTAATCCCGCCCGTTGCTGTATGTACAACGTCAAGATGCAACGTTAGCGGCGAGCCATCCGCTACAATGCTGGCGTATTCGGTAATTGTGAAGGTGATTGATACGCACTGGAACGCCTGGCGCAGAATCCAGCTGATGCGTTGCTGCGAGTTTTCAGATGTAAGCCTCAAGCGTGCCCATTCACACTGACACACCATGCAACTTAATGATCTATCCAGACTTGGCGGTAGCTGTAATATTAGACCAAATTGTATTCTCTGATCTTAACTTTCATTATATACTCTGGAAGGCTTTTGGGGCAAACTATCCATACAAGGATATCTCTCTCTAATAGCGGACCGCACGTTGGCCTTATATCAGAAGACGTTAAATGCCTTTCATGTTCTATTAGATAGTAATAGTCACCTACTAGAACCAGAAGGGCAGGGGTCGGGGTGCTCGTGGATTTTTACTCGGTAGGTTTATATAAACTAGAATAGAAACTGAAATACTTAGTAAATAACGCTATCGGTGTATTAGGACTTTGAGCAAAGTGGAAGACTTGTCTGAATTCTTGCTATCTCTTCTTGCTTCTTAGATACATGAAAAATGCAGGAGATATGCAGTCCTTTTATGCAAAGAAGGAACTGCAAACAATGCAAACTAGCTAATGGAAGGTTCCTTTCTTCCCTCCGAGTCATTCCGAGATTGCGTACTTCAATATATATATATCATTTTCAGTATCTTTTGCAATAAAAACAGGTCTTGGATATACGGACGCTTTGACTTTCAGCCACCTAGTTGCTGGCAACGTCGCCTCGATTCAGCCTTGATATACAAAAGTAAATGAAGAAAGTGCTTGTCTGTATCATACATATAGCATCAACGCCGGACGAGTGGTTCGAGAAGGCGAGAAGGCGAGAAGGTTGTAGGTAGGAAAGAGAGCCGACGAGCATAACGCACTCTTCCAACGAAGTCGCAAATAAAAAAAAAAAAAAGTAAAACAGTGACCGTAATGGTAAGGCCGCAATCTGCATTAAAACCGCAAATCTATATCATAACACCCCTCCAGGATTTTGTGTATTGGAATCGGATCGATCGTCCTCCGCCTCAACCATTTTACAGGCTGTCGTTCGGCGTGGCCAACGCGTTCATGTTGATGGTCTCTTGGGCACCGCCGGCCTTCTTGCTCTCGACGGCGACGCGAGCGACGTACGAGCGGCTGGCGACATTCCACAGCGAGATGTACTTCTCCATGCAGTTGGAGAGACAGGTGCCCTCGGAGGACGACAGGGTTGAGCCGGGGCGGGGAATGCAGTTGTCGAAGCAGTGCTCGTTGACTTTCTGTGGGGAGCTGTTAGCGGTCTGCAGCTGGCGAAACGAGGAACGAGGTCGCGCATACAGCGATCAGGGTGCGGGCATTGTTCATGGCGGCCTCCTGTTGCAGCTGCTTCATGATGGCGGTCTTGACCTCCTGGGGGTTGTTGGAGGCCGCATTGTTGTTGGAGGAGCCGAAGAGAGCCATTTTGCTGAGGGGAGTAAAGATTGGTGGGATGACGGGGTCGAGAAGATAGATATCTGGATTGGATTGGAATGAATGACGGAGGAAGAGTTCGGACAGGATCTTCGAGGTGTGGCTGGTGCACGGGACTGCGCCACGGGCGAAGTGGACACTTTTCTTGAGAACCGATAAACATGGGGATGCTTCGATCTGTCCACTCCCCCCGCCACATTCGTCTCTTTCTTCTTCGCTCCTTTGTCCATTATTCTCCCTTTTCTCCTTCTCGCCAGGTTCTGCTCCACGTCGTCTATCTGACCTGTTGATGTCCTGGTGACATTTATACCGCGAAACCCTTAACTTTTGCTAGCTGCAGTCGGTCTTTCCACTACATACTCAACCCCTACCCAGTTTCACAATCGTTTTATCTCTCCAATCTATTCCACTCAATCCCGAGCCACCAATTCCTATTTCGCAATGCTTCTCCCGCGGCTGTCGACGCTGCTGGGCCTGGTCGGTCTAGCGACTCTGCCCGCTGCCAACGCCTACGACGACGACAACGTCAAGAGCATTCCGGTATGGACAATCCCATTGCGCCTGCGATAGGCCTTGCAATGCTAACCGGTCAATTTCTCCAGCTTCGAACTCACAGTCTCGCTCCAGTGGGTCCCCCCCTCCTCCCTCTGTCATGCTTGACCCTCGGCAGCTCGACCGGTCCGATGCCCCCGTTTAGCGCAACCCTGTTGACATTGTGACAGCCATATCTGGATTCGGACTTCCAAAGCCGCTGGTTCGATTTTGGCGGTGATACTATAATTCGCGCCGACAAGTACTTGCCCCCGTCATATACTCTCTATCGGTAGAGCGGTGGGATGGCTAACCGTCCGCTAGATATGTCCGTCTTACGGCGGACCGGCCGTCGCAGCAAGGGTGGATCTTCTCGCGTGTTCCTCTTACGGCTACCAACTGGGAGGTGAGTTCAGATATATAGAAGCATGGGGCGATATACGGTCCTAACTCGTCCGGGTATCTAGATCGAGGTCGAATTTAAGATCCACGGGGAGGGCAATCTACACGGTGATGGGTTCGCTATGTGGTTGACCAAGCAGCGCGCGACGCAGGGTCCCGTCTTCGGATCGACTGACAACTTCGAGGGACTGGGTATCTTCTTCGACACGTACAAGAACAACCGCCCCGGAACCTCGTTCCCTTACGTCATGGCCATGATGGGCGACGGAAAGACCAGCTACGACCAGGCCCATGACGGCAAGGCCAATGAACTTGCCGGTTGCTCTGTAAGGATGCCGGCATTGCCAATCGCATATGAAAGTTGGGGCACTAACGGAATAATCACTACAGGCCCGGGGCCTCCGAGGCGCCTCCATCCCGACCAAGGCACGCCTGACCTACTTCCAGGACAAGACGTTGACCCTGGACTTGCAGTATAAGTCGGAAGACAGCTGGAACAACTGCTTCAAGCTCGACGCATCGGAAGCCAACATCGCTATTCCCTCCGTTGCCTACCTCGGCTTCTCCGCCGAGACCGGCGAGCTGAGCGACAACCACGACATCGTCTCCGTCAAGGCCAACAATCTCTACGGCATCGGCGGCAGCAAGAGCAGCTCCTCCGACAGCAGGCGCTCCAGCAGCGCCAAGAACGACAGCGCCCGCGTGAAGACGAGGGCCCAGAAGAACCAGACCAGCTGGAGCTGGTTCCTGTTCAAGACGCTTCTCTTCTTCGCGGCCATTGGCGGTGCCTACGTCGGGTACACCATTTACCGAACCAAGCAGAGATACTCGAGGTTTTAGGCGAGAGTGAACAATTGTGGAGGTAGTATGGGTTTATACAGAATGAATTAAGAGAACAAAAAAGGCAAAAAGAAAAAAACAAAAACAGCAAGCGACAAGATCGGCCTAATTCGTCTATATTCGCACTCTTTGCATAGCCATGTCATGTTTGTATCTTCGATTGTTTTTTTTTTTTTTTTTTTTTTACGGTTGAGATGAAATGGAAATTTCATGAGTGTTGTTCGTAAATATGTAGACTGCATCTATAAATAGACTTGTCAGGACTTTCCTGTGTGCAGATAGCCTGAACTGGTGTCTGTTGCCAGGATATATCAAAAACCGGAGTGTATCCCAATGCTTACAATAAGAGTGTTCACAGGAACAGACCGGGGGCAATAAATACCCTATTGCTCACTACTAACCCTACATGTATAGAACCAGACATACAGCAGACATTTACTAGTATACTAAGCAAGGAACCTGTAGACGCCAAGTGATATCCTGACATCTACAAATACAATCAGAACTATAACCAAGCTATAACTAGGGTTAGTTCATAGTGCAAAGTGCGGACAGCATTAACATCGAACAGGGGATGTGGTTTAGTGGTATAACGTTCGCTTAGCATGCGAAAGGTCCGGGGTTCGATTCCCCGCCTCTCCATCTACTGTTCCTTATTTTTGAATTTTTATTCATCGTATATTCATTCAATCATTAGATTAACCAATGTGGTTGGTTAATTGATTCTGACTACATTGTCTATTTTTTTTATGTTTCCTGAATACAATGCGTGGCGCTGTAACCGAGCACAGGCTATGATACAACGGGATCTATGCCCATCAACCTTACACAGAGGGAAGAAAAGGAAAACAAAGGGGTATCAATTCTATAAATGAGACACTACCAAATGAGTCCATCCGTCTAGACGACATACACACCAGTACCGAGACCCAGTTCACGACTGCTTCCCCTTCAGCCCATTCCACATCGTATCAATGATCTGGAAAACCTCAGTCACACTGCGCATCACCGCCTCTTCAGCCCCCAGAGACCCATAGCGATGCTGGATCTTATCCGGATGCCACCGAACTCGCTCCGACTTCAACGTAGCCAGCAAATCAGCCGAACCTGCCTGACTCTTCCCATCCGGCGACTCGGCCGGCGCATGGCGCATGAACTCCTCGACCGCATCCCTAGAGACGTCTTTCCGTTTCCCCGTCTCAACAGGCCAAAAGAGAAGATTCCGTAACCGATTACGTCCATCCTCACTGCCTTTCTCCTTCCCTTTATCGTCGTCCATATTCGCCGCAGGATCAGCAGCAGCAGCATCCGCAACAACCTTATCAATCACCTCCCACGACCTCCCATACTCCTCCCAAGCAGCCTTCCAAGCCTTCAAGCGCCTCCTCACCTGTCCACGCCTCAAACTCTCCTCCATCTCCCTCTCAAACCTATCCCTCTCCCTCGCCTCCCTAGTGCCCCTCTCCTCCCTCCTCTTCTGCCTCGCCCGCTCCGCCCGTAATCTCTCCTGCTCCTCAATCATCCCCTCCCTGGTACGCTCCCACATGCGCGTGCGCACATACGCCGCGTACTCCTCCTCATCCATCTGCTCGAGCTCGCCCTGCGGCCCCTTCGGGACGGACGGCACCGCGAAATTGTGGATCGGTTGCCCGTACACGGTCTCCCAGTATGCGGCGCCTTCGTCGTCGCCGAGCGCGTCGAAGAGCGATTCCCGGAAGGCCGCGTCGGGGGAGAGGCCGCTGGGTGGTTGGGAAGGGTGGGAGGAGTCTGGGGTGGGAGAGAGGTTGAGGTGTGTGTGGGTGTATTTGTGTGTATGGCGTTTTGTGGACCGTGAGTGATGTTTGTGTCTATGTTCATGTCCGTGTCCACTTCTATGCTCATGGTCGTGTCTGCGCTCGTGTCCATGTCTGCGTGAATGTCGATGTCGCGTCTCATCGCGATCGTAAGGATCGCTGCGCTTCGATGATCGCGAGGATCGGGAGGATTTGAATCGAAACTTGCCGCTTTTGCTGGAGCGGGCGTATTCGTCTGTTTGGGGCTGATCTTTTTGCGGAGATCGAGGCGGCATTGGAGCCTCCGCGGGATGCGGTTCGGGGGCCGACATGGTTGCGTTGGCGGTGTGGTGTGGTGTTGTCACGGCTGAAAGGGCATGGTGAGGCGTATATGTTTGATATTTAGTCGTATGGCTAGGGACTGGAGATTGGTTTGCAGATGAAAGGGAAGGTAGGAGAGTTGGAGTTGAGAAGAGGGAAACCGCGAGGGTTGGATTGATGGTCTTAGTCAGCATCTTTTTTTTCTTAGTTAACTAGTTATCTTATCTGATTGATTGGTTTCTGATGATGTCATTTTATTGATTGAGGCGTTTGCTTTCACTCGCCAACGTTAAGGCGGCATAATTTATGATAATTAATTTGGACTAAGAACTGGCTGATGTCTATGCTTTTAGTATTCCAGTTCCGAAGCTATAAGACCGCCAGACGAACCAACTGTTAAAGGGCAGTGCCACAGCCGAGAGCTGGCGTTCAAGGCATCCCTATCTAGTACAAAATCGAGAATAATCTGGCCTGCATTGATGTGATACAATGCTAGTTTTGCATTTCTGCCAACAGCGAGACCAGACGTACTTCCAATTCCCTCAAAGAATTAAGCCCGGCCAAGTTCATTGAAACGCTGCAACGCCCTTTTAGTCTTTTCAATATCACGGCACTAGAATATCTTTCCGAAGAAGACATGTACCTGAAAAGGTAAACACCCTTCAGATAGTATCAGGAGTCTGGATCCAGTAGCACTTTCTAGATTCTTAGTAAAAGCGAGAGCGTTCGCTTACTTTTAAAAAAGTAGTAGAACAACAGAAACATAGTACTCTTGTAAATACTGGAACTGGAGCTGGAGCAATGGGGGGCTAATGAGGCATTAGTATAGTTGAATCCAAGGGCCCAGACTATTTCCCTTTCATTGAATGTGGTTGTGTGAGTGGTAAAAGGCAAGTTGCATACTCCGGAGTGGATCTGTTGCTGCCTGAATAATAAGGCCGCTAGTCATGTGCGGCCCGTCAAAAGTAGGGAAGCCGGAGAGAATCTGGACTCCGCAGCGATCAACCACCGACAACAACCTCAACAAGCCCACCATGGCCCTCGTATCCTACTCGGACTCCGAGCATTCCGACTCAGAGCCAGAGTCCATCCCCGCTCCTCAGCCAAAGGCCCAGAAATCTACCCCGGCTCCCGCGCCCCCCTCCGCATCCTCCGCCGGCGCAAAGCTTCCATCCATCGTTGATCGCAGCAACCCGCGCAAAATCCGCGTGGCCCTGCCCGAAATCAAACCCGAGACGTCCACCGACCAGGATGGCGAGGATGGACCCGCGCGCAAGAAACCCAGGATAGGCGGTGGCGCAGGTGGCGGGGGACTGTTCTCAGGCTTCAATTCTTTCTTACCGGCGCCGAAACGGAATACCGCGGCCGCGGAAAAGGAAAAGAAGACCGCCGCGCCGGCGCGAAAGGTGTTTAGCTTGAAGACGGGGGCTACGCCGGGATTTGATCGCGAGGCTGATGCGCAAATGCGGAGGGATCAGGCGCTGGGGTTAGGGGCTGGTGGCGGGGATAATGAAGATGATGAAACGATACCTAAGGCTGGAAGTCTTGGGACGGAGGACTTTGGTGAGACGCAGAATACCGCAGAGGATAAGGGGGAGCAAGGTGGGAAGGAGAAGCCGGTGGAGGTGAAGCTGCAGGGGAATCCCATGATGTTCAAGCCTTTGTCGGTGGGACGAACGCAACAGAAGAAAAAGAAAATACCCCCTAAGACGACTACTACCACCGCCACCACGACTACAAGCACGACGTCTCTACCTGATGCCGATAGTGTGAAAGACCAAGCTCCTGCTCAGCCAACTCCGCCTCCTGCTGCCGCTGCCCCGAAACCGAAGCCAAAAGTCAGTCTTTTTTCGTTGTCCTCGGCTGAGCCAGACGCAGCGGTTTCCTCCACTCAAACAACCACAACCAGCTCTACCTATGAACCACTGGTGTACAGCGCCCCCTCGGAAGCTCCTGCAGCTGGACCGGCGGTACCAGAACCCGAGGATTCATCGTCCGCGGGCCTATCAACAGGACCAGCCGAAACGTTGGATAACATTGCCGATGATCTCAACCTGTCGCGCGCCCAAAGACGGCAGCTCTTTGGTCGCAATGCCGACCCATCTAAGTCCCGTGTCCTTCATTTCAACACAGACAAGGAGTACATCGCCAACCAAGAGATGGCGCACAACACGGATCTTGCGGCCGTCCAGCATAATCCGGTGCGTCCGATTGCGCCTGGAAAGCACAGTTTGCAGCAATTGGTCAATGCCGCCAGCACCCAGCGAGAGGCTCTGGAGGAGAGTTTTGCCTCTGGACGGAGGAACAAGCAGGAAGCTGGATCCAAATATGGATGGTGAATTTGGTTGTTTGATTCGTTTTGTATTGCAGCCTAGCATTTACCTCTTTGGGTGAATAACTTGATACCATGCATATGTAATATCTTAGGTGAATTCCTACTATATATTCATTTTACCAGCGGCTGATTGAGCAGAACCATACTAAAAGCCCACTGGTACTTCACCTTTGCACGCAGAGCTACCTGTACAACTTTCACTGCCAGATTCACTCTATAGTATCACCATGCAGCAAGTGAATCTCCACCTGCTTAATTGAATCCACTCGGTAGCTCTTCTGTGACAGCTTAAATAGAGCCAGCTTCATCTCACAACATCTTTCTTCAGTCGCTTCGCTAAAACATCCATCGATGAAATGTCAGACAGAGAGAGCAAGGGTTCAATACAGATCCTGACAGCTATGCAAAATCTCCAACCTGGGTTGATTCCTCGAGTATTTCTATAGGCCGGATCAGTCGCCTTCTTGATCTTACCCCCTCTGAGCAGTGAGGTTACAACCCTCCATCAAACCAGCGTTTCCCGCTTCTCTAACCGGGATTATAGAGTGCGTTGGACCGTCGACATCTACACTGGCCAACAGACTTCAAAGAATATGGCAGACGACGGGTCTCGCGTCTATAGCTGGGACCACAACAGCAGTACCTGCTCTTTCGAATCCCGTGCTGGGTTTTACACATAACACCATCGACTTACCGTGCTTATACTACAGCAGACAGTACCTCTGCTATCAAGAACCCAAGGGAGTGACCTGGACTTGGCAACGAGCCCAAAAATGAGCTCTTCCAGGTCGCCTATGAACACCAACGGGAAATTATTTAGAGCCTCAGGCAGAGTCAGTCGATTGATAGGCGAGGTGGTAGTGAATACGGCCCTCATCACGGACTGGGTCGACCGCATTTCAAGGTCCTTCGCTTCCAACGCAGAAACAGCTCATCATCCTCGCACCCTTTGCTCTGGCGTTGAGAGATTGCTTTGGCAATACTGCACTCTTGTACTAGTATTTACCCAATGGCCCACAGTGCGATGACATGAACCTGCCGCGGGAAGCGGTAATTCATACCATCGCAATCAACAGCCACTTCCCAAAACTGCGAGAATTCGGGATTCATGCTGACTTTGTCGACTCCGACACGCTGACTGGTCTGCAGAAAGAGAGGAATTCCATGCAGGATTTGGTGCAGTGCGTGATAGCGGAAGACGCCAGTACGCTGCTACCATCAATGGCTGGCTGATGGATTGGAGAGGTATAATAGGAGGAATGCCTAGCCAAGTGCAAACGCCGCGAACGTGCCAGCCATTCTCCCGAGGAGACAGACAAGAGGTACCAGAGATGGTGGCATGGATCAAGCAGGAGCCAGACCTCGCCGGAGTCCCTAGGCCACGGCAAGATTCGGAGATATACTTCTCCTAGGTGTTAGTATAACTGACCTGAACAGGCATTCCCCAATTGCCCAAGATGGCTTGGAAATGTACTTCTTCTTTTTGGGATATAATCAAACCTGGGTGTACCGGCCATGGAGAGAATCTCCGTCCGTCAGCACCGGGAAGAGTTTGTGAATGCTATTCTTACAATTTCCTTTTTATTCCATTGTGGACTGCATCTAGACAAAGAAGTCGCTGTTGGTGACATTCCAGGTCAGGGCGTACGGGCTAAACATATGCATGGGTTGCCAGTCGTTCTACAGAACTTGTCAAGGAGGAGGCCTGTAAGTAGACTCTTCTTCCGTTCGTGGTAGCCGTCCTAACCGTGAGTACAGGGACCTACAACAATCATCTATCCGAGGCGGATACTTCTATTATAGAGTTACTGTCACGGCCCAGGGCCGTTGGCAGGATTGCTTAGTATATAATACGTTGCCTGGATGACCTGCTTGGTCATCCATTGTGCCTTTTTGGCTGTTAGTGCAGTGGTAAAGGCAACGGACCGCTGCCTGACAGTTACTAAACGTCGGTAGACCGGTTTACTAGCATTTCGGAAAGAATAATAAACCCGTCATATAGGACTGTTCTACTAGTACTTTGCAGCGTACCGAAGTGTACGCTTCCGGGGGTCGTAGCAGGAGGTATCCTGTGTAGCGGCCTCAGGAATCCCATCTGTGTACACCACAACTGCCACTGCGTGATCATCGCGGAAACGCCAAAGAACCTCACACCATATGGCAGTCGACCGGCCGTGTCAACCGCATCAGGCAACTGGTGGCGCAGTTTATCTGGATCCTATCGCAGGCAACGTCAGTCGAGAGGTATCTGGATTGGAATAACGCCGTCAAAGCAATCCTGCAAGTGGCCGGCGAGAAAATTAAGTGGACAAAGAAAAAATAAATCAATAAAAATATTCACATGTTCTATGGGTAGCACCAGTTTACTTTTATCTATAACCAAATAATCAAAACATCAACATCAAAATCTTAGGAGGAAACATCAACAACCTCCGCAAACCATTGCTTCAACGCCGTAGCCAAAACAGCCGGTAACTCCTTAACATCGCGCACAACCAAATAATAGGGGAAGGGAATCCTTCCAGATACCGTTTCATCTTCAACTTCATCTCCCCCGTGCCGCTCTCGGTGTCCGGTTCGAAGCTGGCCTGGCTGAGGTCCAGGATGGAGCTGCCCTTGACAGCATCGACGATAATGAACACAATCATGATTCGCTCTTCTTGCGCCTGCCGCACAAGACGCCGAATGGTGTCGTGGTCCTCGCAGATACCGTCGGAAATGATGAGCTCCAGCTGCCAGAGGTCGGCGTTGCCTCCGCCTGGAGACTGCTTCCAGCGAGCTTCCCGGAACAAGGCGATCGAGTCGGCAATCAATTTTCGGACATTGGTGCCCGTTTGCTGGTAGCTGAAGTGCTGGAACACCTGCATGCCGGCTTCCGACGAGAACGGCTTGCCGAAGTCGTGCGCAACTCGGACGTGGTCTTCGCTGCCGAATCCGAGGACACAGAGGTCGCCGGCCTCGAGCATGCTGAGACTTTTGGACACGAGCGCCAGGGTTTCAAACGCAAGCTGGCCACTTCCGCTCTCCAGCATCGACTTGCTGTCGTCGACGGCAAGCATGATCTGATAGTTGCGCTTGGAGGGAATGGATCGTCGCATCCAGATCTTGTCCCGCTTGTATTGCGACGCGATGTACGGGATGATGCGCTTGATGTTCAGCCGTTTACCTGTGCGGAAGTCGCCGCGCAGCTTCGTTGCCAGTGTCGGTGCGAGGATGAGGCGCAGTTGTTCGGTTAGAGAGAGCGAGAGATCGTTAGTGACGGATTCGTAGTGAGACCAGAGTCGCTGGGCTTCGTCTCTTTGAGTGAGAGGAGGGAGGGTGGATGATAGGTGGATAGCGGCGAGATGTGCGTCTACTTCATCCAGCTCCTCGTTTACTTCTTGCTGACCAAGAGCGTCAGTGGTGCGCTCCTGAGTACGCGAGCTGTCAGGAATCATTGCTCCTGCGCCTTGCCCTTCAGCAGAGGTGGGGCCCTGATCCAATTGCATCTCGTCTTCCATCTCGTTGCCCGGAAGGTCTTGGGGTTCATCCGAGTCTGGCATAGGCTCGTTCTCACCAGGCTTGATGTCCGACTCAACACCCTTATTTTGGTCGAGGGCCTTTGCTTGCTCCTCATTCGCTTGGCCAAGGGCTTGAGTGTCGGCGACATCGTCTTGATCCGCAAGATGTTCGAAGTCCGCATCTGCCATGTCTGTATCCTGAGGCAGAGGGTTCTGGGACTCCTCATCTTCCTGATTCGAGGCGTTCTTGATTTCTTTCTGCTTGCGATGCCATTCCTCCAACATATCACCCAGCTTCTTGAATGCCTGCAGCTGAGGGTCGTCGGGGTTTGAATCATCCGCGCCTCCTGCATCTCTGTGTCGTTCACTGTCATCTCCGTCCTTAGAAGCGCCGGTTTGTTGTTGCTGCTCCGCAGATTGGTCGGCAGAGCCGTTCTCCTGCTGTGCATTACCGGATGCGCCCTTTTCTTGATTCTGGTCCTGATCAGCGCCTAGCCCGCCATTAACAGCTTCGCTAGGTGCCACATCTTCACCATTCATCTCATTCTCATCTCGCTGGAGGAGAAGGTCATCCTGAGGCGCTTCTTCGGTTCCTCTCCTGGTTTCTCGGTCTCTTCCTCGCCATCGGCTTTCAGCTTCAGCCATGTTCGTCCCCGTTGGCTTCTTCCTCGGCTTGATCCAGGTTCTTGCTCTTCTTCTCCGGGCTCCATGCATCGTTTTCTTGATTGTCGTCTGGACTATCAAAGTTCTGCTCCTCCTCTGCGGCAGCAGGTCCCAAGTCTGACATGTCATCGTCAAGGCCGTCATCACTTTCTTGGCCCTCATCACCCTTCTCTTCACCATCAAGTTGCATCTCATCTGGTAGGTCAAGAGCCTCTTCTTCCTTGGCATGGGGATCCGTGACGTCCATATCCTCACGTCCAACGGCTTCGCCCTCTTCCTCGGGGGCTTCTTCATCCTCTTCCTCCTCTTCTTCCTCATCCTCTTCGCCCTCCTTTTTCTCGGCTTCCTCTCCCTTATCATCCTTCTTCTTCTCTTCCTGTGCGGCAGTCTGCTCATCGGACTCAGTCTGGCCCTTGCCTTCTTCATTTTCTGTCTCTTTTTGCTGCTCGTCGTGGCCGCCATCCCACATCTTTTCATCCACAGCAGAGGCATCAAGATCATCAACGCTTCCCACTTCTTCATCGATATCACCATCTTCCTCTTCATCACCACTCTCGCCCTTTTCTTGATCATCGTCTTCCTTGCGTTCGCCTTCTTCGCCTTGCATGTCTTCCTGATCCATATCTACCGCATCCGCGGACTTGTCCATGTCCTCTTTAGGATTTTCGTTCTGTTCCTGGGCAAGCTCCGATAGGTCTTCATCCGCTCCAATATCTTTGCTAATATCTTCGGCGCCGTCGCCATCACCAAGACCAGTGCCGCTTTCGAGCTGTCCGGACTTGCTGTCTTCCGTGGATGCCTCAGCGGGAGTGCAGAATCCCTCGGAGGCGATCTGGTTAAACGATTTGGCGAGCACATACGACATCTTGCACGTCTCGCGGTGGACGGTGATGAATCGATCCATAACATCCTTGCAGATATGGCAATACTTGTTCATGATGGGAAGCAGACTGGCAAGCAATGCGCTGGCAATAGCAAGCCCCGAATCTGCGTGTCCTTGAACATGCTGAAGCGTTTCCAGGACGGATTCCAGAGACGAAGTGATATCAGCCAGATGGAGGGCCTTGACTGCTTTGCTGAAGAATTCGTCACTTCGTGACAGTAGACCTGGTGATGTGACTAGAGACGGTGCCTCCTTGAGTTTCTGAATGCTGATGAGGATCTTATCAACTGCGGCGAGGAGGCTTCCATCAAAGCTCTCGATCGCCAATCCTTCATCAGTACGCAACCCTTCAATTGACTGGAGGTTGATATTAGTCCAAGGAGTTATCTGGGACAGGGCAAAGGAAAGATCCGGACGGGCTTCGGTCCACTGGAGAATCTGACGGTTTAGCTCAGCGAAAGCAGACGAAGTCCCCTCCAGAACTCCCTTATGGTCCTGCGAGGTGACCCCTTTTGGCAGCTCTGGAAGACTGTCAAGCGACTTTCGCAAGCGGTCAAAGGTTTCCTTCCAGGAGTGCAAGCCATTAGAGACGGCCAGAGAGTCGATGCCTGAGAATTTGGTGTGCAATTCCACAATTGCAGCGGCTAGCCCAAGAATAGGCGTCAGCCAGGAGACGGCCCTGGAGACGTCCTGTTTCTGCTCCAAGAACCCGGCATTTGGTATGAAGATCGACTTTGAGCCCAAGGTCCACATGTTTGCAGTCTTGACAAGCGTTGACCGGAGAGCCTCCAGGTCAAATAGTGCTGGCGATATAACAGTTCTCTGCTTGCGTATCAAGAACAGAAGGTGTTCTATCGATCCCGAGCTTCTGGAGATCTCTACGTTGCTGAGATCTTCTGAGTAGTTGCGCGATGCTTCACGTACGCGAGGAAGGAGGTCCAGGAATCTGTGGAAGTACAGGTCGGCACTCTTCGTGATACCGCTCTGCGTAGTCTGGCTCCCTAATGTTGGGCTAGTAGCCAGGACTTGTGAAACAGATGCTTGCGTTTCCATCAAGTTCAGGCTAGCACTGCGCTTGATACCCATTTCCATTATGCGACGCAGTGTGTCCGCATAGAAGCGGCGCTTTTGAACCTTGAGATGCTGTACTCCATCTTTGTTCTCTTCGGTCAAAACCTTAGGTGTTTGTGACCTGAATTCCTTGATACTCTCGACGAAGAACTTGACAAAGCTCTCAAGCTCTCCGGCGACGTCGAACTCAGATGAGATGGACATATACATGTGTGTCATGTTGCCTACAGTACCATTCGGATCCCTGAATCGGGGCGGCCGATTGGTCCAGGCTTTATCAATAGTTTGACACACTTCGAGGGCTCCTGGGAAGCTTGCTGAGGACAAGTCTGGTCTGGAGTTGGTGAGCGAGGGCTCTTCGTTTTCCTCGGGCATATCCTGCTCCAGAATTTGCTGAGCAGGTTGGCCTAGGATTTCCCGGTACTTGCGGACCAGCTTGAACAACTTGGTGTGCGATCGTCGGGCACTTTCTCGGAGAGCAACAATGTTCGTGTCCTTCCAGCTGGCTAGTTGAATTTGCTCCTTAATATCCTTCTCAAGTGCCACTCTTCTTTCGTTCAGGATCTTGTGCACCACAGGCTCATACTGCGCGTAACGTTGAATGAAGTTGTCCAAAGCAGAAGTGAGTTGTTTCAGGGAAGGGAGATCTTCAACGTAGAACAACAGCAGGGACCGGAAATCTTTGATGAGTTGTAAGCGCGCACTGTACTGGCCCAGGGTAGTTGAGAGGAAGAATTGTTCCAATGTTGAGACGACCTCGAGAATATGGTTGCTCAGTTCCTCCTGGCCGGATTCTGCAATTTGGAGGGGAGCACCGATGATAGCTTCGTAGGCAACAAACCACCATGAGCCCACATCTTGTCCACACTTCTCTCGTTCGATTTCCAGAAGCCTAGCCCAGGTGGACAGCTCAAGTCGTCGCCAACTGATAGTCAAGGCCGTAATCTCATCGTACACAGACGCGGCCGAGAATTCTCGGCTTGCAACAAGCTGCCATTCATGAACCAGGCCATGCAGCTTCTCGACCTTCGTGATGAACTTCGCAACAGGTTCGGTGTGCTTGAACTGGAGGATCTCCTTGCAACACAAGATAACATCTTCGAGGACCGCATGGTCGGGCCAGGTCTTCTGGATCTGGAGGAACCGAGACTGTGTGGACAGTGTCAAAGAGACAAGTTTCCGGGCTTCCCCGATGTTTGAATCGGTATAGAAGTTGTAATTGTTCACAGATTTGGCCTCTATATTGAGGGCGTCCTCCAAGAGCAAGAGAATTCCAGATATATGCTCTTTAGGATGAACGTACGATGTCGAACCTTCCTTCTCAGACCAGATGGAACCGAGCAATGTAGCTGACTCTTTGACGTATGCTGTCAGAACGCTCGCGGGATTTTCGACCCGGAACAGCCTTGCGTGCAGGGAGGCGAGGCGAATAGAAATAGCCTTGGGATCGATGCGGGTAGGTTTCGTGCCTTCTTCAGCCGTGTCGTTATCATATGTCGGGAACAGCTGGTTGAGCTCCTTTTCATCAACTTCCTCACTATCTTCCCAGGACCCCTTGTAATGATATAGTTCTGATTTCTGCGCCTCTTCTTCCTGATCCTCCCGCAGTTTTGCTTTCCACAGCACATGGAAATGATCGAATAGCTTGCGAAGAGCGTTGCGTCCCGCGTGGGTGGGAAGAACTGTTGCGTCCGCATTTCCAGCCACTCTCAAGGATGACAACTTGTGGAACCACAGGTCGATGACACGCTTTGGATTGGAATCAGTGATTTGGCTTTCGAAGGCCGAAATGGGATGGACATGACCCCCAAGGAATGGTGTGTTTTCGCTGATGGTCTGGACAGCCTGCATATCATTTGGTGACTGGAACCTCCTCGAGGCAAGGGAAAGCCCGAGATCCAAAAGTTGGAGGTAACGAACAACAGGAACTGTCAAGTCATCATAAGATCTGTAGTTGGTACTCAGACGTTGGCTCAGCTGGCGAATATTATCGCGCAATAATTCCACTAAGCCTTCAGATGCCTTCTCAATCGGCCCGCTCACGAGGCTTTCCGGGTGTCTATCAAGAACAGACCTCACTACGCTTGAGAACTCTGCATGAAGTATACCCATCTCTGAGGTTTGCGGTCGGGTGATAGAAGAGGGGGGAGGCGCTGAGCCCAGATCGTGCAGTTGTGCCTGCAGGATATCATGTCGCTTGTTTGTAGCCTGACCGGAGAAGCTAAGCTCATACGAGGAGATGGCCTGCGCCTTGGTTGTGAGCTCAGAAGTGCGCTGTGCATGGCGATTTCTTTGAACAACCAAGCTCATGGAAGGATCGAATGGCTTGTCTGGGACGAAAAGCCGCAGAAGAACGACGGCTAGCTGGACCACAGCAGCTCCAGTGTTTCCAGCATCCTCCGAAGGTACAGAATCAGTCGCCAGAGACACCAAAAGGGTTGGAAGTGCTCGTTCCGCAAACGCTCGGAAGTAATGGTCATTCGGCAGGCTCTTTTCCAAGCGAACATTTAGCGATCGAGTGCTCATAGATGTGCTTTGTTCAGCAGCTGTGTTCAGCATGGAAACCAAGTGCTCAAATGACTGAGGATCGAAGAATTCCTTGTGCACGATAACAAGCTCCCGAGTAAGTTCACATAGAGCCCGTCTAAGTGTTTTAAACTGATCCATAGCAACTTCACGGGAAGACAAGGTCAAGCTCTTGGAAAGGGTCTGCTTCTCCACTTCTAGTGCATCCATCTGACCCAAGCTCGTGAGATCGACAAATGTTAACTTCTTGAGTAGATCCAAAGAAAAGGAGCCATTGATAGCAGTGCCGAATGCCGAGGCACGCCCTGAGCCAGAGAACAGGGATAGCTTATGAAGGGTGCTAGGAACTCTGGTCTGGAACATCGAAGAATCCAGAGGCCTGGCTGGACGACCAGCCAGTAGAGGAAGCACCGACTGAATAACCTGCCCACTGCCTTGGTTGCTCTGAGAGGGAGAAGATATGTCATGGTATTGACAAAGAGCTTCAAACTCATCCATGAAGTATGGATCCTGAGCGGTCTCGCGGTTGTGTGTGACGTTTGCTAGTTCCACCACCATCTGTTTTAGATCCTGAATGCAAGTCAGCATCTAAATATTAGGACAAAATGTGAAAGTAGGAAATATAGGGCTAAATAGGGATGAAAATAAAGGTCTAAAACATACTTGTACAAGCTGCCCTTCGTCCGCGCCATCGATGAGAATAGAACGTTGGGCGTTGATAAGGGAGTCGCGAACTCGGCTTAGCTTGGACAGTTCCAGACGAGTTTTGATGGCAATGTCAGTAAACTCAGAGGCCACTGTCTGCAGATCCAAAATGGACTTTAATTGGCCTTGGGTCGCGGGCGTTGCAGGTCTCCATGCCTCCCAGAGCCTTTGCATGCTGAGTCCCGTTTTCAGTGCCCAGTTCTCTTGGAAACGGTCAAGCGCCTGGGACAGAGAAAATGCCAATGGTTTCAAAAGAGCCCAAGAATTTGCCAATGAGGCGGCTAGCTCTCGACCAATTTGGAGATACACCTGAAACTCACCTTCATCCACCTCACTTTCTGTAGTTAGTCTAAAGACATCCATGGAAAAGTTGATGATTGCTTGAAGGATGGGGAGAATTTGAGGAGCTTGAAGAATATCTTGATCCAAGCCTTGAATGAAGTCGTAAACTGCCTGTCCACAGTCTGACAAGAAAGACCCGACTGGCTGGGTTGCATCCTTCATGAGGGCAGGAATGCGCCCCGAAGCTAAGGAGCGTTCCAACCGGCTCATTTGACTGGGCTTCAGATGTTTTCCAGACTCGTCTGCTTGTTGCAGACCCTGCTTCAAGAGATGCAGATCCAGCTTAGACTCCTGTAACTGCGCTAGAATTGCGAGGGGAGTGAAGGACACATCATCACACAAGATAGAAGCCAATGGCTCATTGACCAAGGGATGAAGAGGTTGATATTGTCCCTGAGTAGACAACGAAGCTCCCCCAAGCGCAATTGTGCTATTGAAATGGCTCAGAGGCTTCCAGCCCGAGTTATCATGCACAACGGACACGTATTTAGGTAGCGTTGACGTGAGCAACTCCTTCACATAATCTGAGCAGTACGGCAGAAACAGGTTCAGATTTCTTTGGAGATACGCAAGGTCTCCAATGGAAAGGTGGTCCAGAGATACCTCATAGGCTATGCGCGATAGGTCTTCAGTGGTGGTCGAAGAATCGAAGTTCCAAATGGAACGAAGGCGATATAAGGAGGACTGGCAAGTATAGGACGGCGTGAGTGTAGCCACAATATTGTCACCTTCCCGAGGCAGGAAGCAAACCTCAACACATCGATTTCTCATGGCCCGCGATAGTTCTCCATGACGAGGATCGACTGTCAAAAACAGCCTGAAATTTGGGTGCGGTTTGATGATCCGAGCAGATCCATCTTCAGTCCGCTGCTCATTGAGAATTAAGGCTCCATTGGGCTCAGTAAGAGAGTTCAATCTGTCCAACACAGACGGGTTACAAAGGTTGGCATTATCAAGGATAACCCAATGTCCATGTTGCACGGCCTGCGTTAAGACACCCTCCGTCCATTCAAAGCCCACCTTCATCTTGTCCGACTGTTTTGATTTCTCCAACAAATCCTGAGCGCGGAGAAGGAGGTCTTCAAGGGATTGTTCAGGATAGAGCTGGCATAGAGTCGTAAGTGATGAGCAAATATTGTCCAGTGATGTTTCCGTGCTCTGCAAAGCCTCAAAGAACTGAAGAAAAGCGGGAACTCCATCAAAACCACTTCCCGAGGAGTATGCAGAAACGATGTATTTTCGGAGCAACAGCGAGATATCTTGAGTAAGAGAAGATACCTCCCTCTTATGGTCAATTTGCTCAAAACCACCAATCAGGTCCATTGTGTCGGTGTCAGCACTCAGGGCCAACTCAACAAGGCTAGCACCGTTCACGGCCGCGAGCTTTCGGATCAAAGTGGTTTTGCCACAACCAGAGGATCCCACCAGGATACTGGGCCATGACTGTTCAATACATAGCATGAGAGATTCAAGTACCGAAAGATCTCGCGGGAGTATCCTCATCTGGGGCTCTGGGGTTTGCTGGATGAATATATCCCTTCGCATGGTTCCAAAACCAACTTGCATGTAGTCTGGCGTGAGGTTGTGATAATAATTCTTGGCCGTTGTTGGAGTATCCTTGAAAACCTGCTCATAGATATGAGAGACTAGTTGCCGATCCTCCTGAGATCTGAATCGCTGGGAGATGATGACATCAAGGAAGTTGACTGCCGGGATCTGCAAATTCCCTCGATCTGCTAGCTGGAGCCACCTTTGGATATCTCTTAGATTTACCTCCCAAGGGCCTCCAACCGCTCCTAGCCTGCGTTCTTGGACAATGGCTGTATTCAACCTCGACACAAAATCAACAAGTCCATCCGTTTGTGCCGAAGGGCTCCCAGGGAAAAGTTTTGCGCATATCCTCTTCAGATCATCGTTGGTGAAGCTGTCCGCGTACACGACTGTGAATCTGTTTACGAACGAGGCGGGGAGTCCCTTTCTTCCACCACCTTGATGATGTGGGTTCTGCGCAGCAAAGAGAACGAAGTCGGGATGTCTTTTAAACGTTTGATCAAGCTCCGCAACGTAAACCATTTGACGATGGTCCAAACAGGCATTTAGACCTTCAAGAACCGACTGGGACGCAAGGTTCATTTCATCCAGGAGAACCCAGTCACCACGCTGCATTGCTTGTAAGAACGGGGCATCACGCCAAGTAAATTGGCCAACATTGCCACCTTCCACTGGTACATCTGATCCGAACAAATCCGTAAGGTCGGTTTGTTCAGACAGATTTATCCGAGTAAGAGGCTTCCCCAATGCTTTGGCAAGAGCTGTCACAAGGGTCGTCTTTCCTACACCTGGACTGCCTTCAAGGAGAATGGGCTTTGGTAATTGTAAACCACGGGCGATCCTGACTGAGTTGGCAATGGTAGTAGGAGCATCCATGATGAATTCTGGATCTGGCGTGGTCTGACCGTTTATGTCAAGGATGAATGGGCCTATGCGTAAGGAACCGTTCTCTATATCAATAGTCGAGCGCTGGAGATAGATACTCTCGGCGTCGACGTTGAAAAGCTCTCGTAGCTTGGCAAGACATAGTCGTCGGTTTCCTTCAAGATCGTGAAGCGTTGACGCGAGCATCGCTGCTGGGTTTGCGCCGATAGTGTCTATAAAAACCATAGCCGCACCCTGTACAATTGAAAACAGAGGGTCTGCAGTACGACACTTGTTGACGAAATCGACCCACCCGAGAAGATCACGTATGGAAAGTGATTCAGTTGAAGAATTCTGGAAGGCGCATTTGAACCACTTCGCGAACTGCAACATACCCTTGGGGACATCTTCCGATTTCATTTCCAGCTTCATTTGAAGGATGGGAAGAATATCTTCATCTTCAGATAGCTGAGGTGCCCATATTTCAGTCATTCGGTTTCTGAGGGCGGCTGAGAGTTCACGCTTTCCATAGTCTCCACCGGGATTCATGGTAGAAAGGAATTGGAATCCGTTATCGGCGACTACCATCGAATCAACCGGGCCCTTTTCTGCAAGTAGAATCGATCTGTGAGGTTCTAAAACACTGTTCAATCTTTCCAGTACAGAATCATCTGCCAGTGAAATCTCGTCTAGAAGGAAAAACTGTCCCGTTTTCATGGCAGTAATGAGGCTTCCATCAGACCATTCAAACAAAGCATTTACTCGCGCAATGTTTTTCACGATTCGTTGCACTGTTTCGGGATCGTGTGTTTGCAACTGGTCGGCGCCCAATGCACTGAAAGCTTGTTTCAACTCCTCGATTGAGCCTGATTCAACATTTTCGGCAGGAAGTATTGACCGAAGATCACTCAGCAAAGCTTGCTCAATCGCTGTCCTATTTCTTACTGGCCTCTGGGCTCCTATCAGATCACCAGTCTCCAGATTCACATGTGCGTTGACGATGAGCAATTGCTTCCTGTAAGCTTCTGCAACGGCCTGGCAAAGCTGAGTCTTTCCGCAACCTGTCTCTCCGACAAGCAGAACCGGCTCGTTGTTCTCCAGTGCGAAAGACACCAAAATGAATAACCTTCGCATGGCTTTCGTCCAGACAATTCCAGGAGCAAGCGTTTTGAGAAGAGGTGCACGTTTTTCGAGCTCCGAAGAACTGTATATCACGTTCTCATCAATACGGACCTTCATGACCTCTTCGATCACGCTCTTCACAGCTGCGCGCTCTTGAGGATTCCGAACACGCTCTGCAAGCAGCATGAAGCCGTTAATTGCTAGTTGATCACGATCGTCTGCTCGTCGGAGCGCCCATCGGAACAGGTCACGCAGAGTGGCAAAACTGTTTTTCTGCTCGAAGAGTCGGTTTGCTTGGCGGAGGAGAGATAATTTCCGGTACACAGATACGATTCGTGTACAGAATGAAGGCGCGATCTGAGAACGCTCCTTCAGAATGAACTCGAGCTCACTTTCTGGGATGTCGTCAAAGTGAAGCTCAAGAAAACGATTGCGAAAAGCGCGAGATAGCACTTTGCGACCACCATAAAGACCAGCTGGATTTTGCGTCGCAAAGAGCATAAAGTTCGGGTGCGGATGAACTACCTCTTGGGTTTCGGGTATGAAGAGTTCACGGTTGTCGTCAAGGAGTCTGTTCAATGCTTCCAAAACATCCGATGGCGCCAAGTTGAGCTCATCTAAGACAATCCAATACCCATTCCTCAAGGCCTCTACCATGATACCTTCCTGATAACGCAGGGTTCCATCTTCGTCGGAAACGTATGACCCTAAATATTCTTGGAGATCGGTATGTTCATGATTGTTGATCCGAACAAATTTATTGCCGGAGACCTTTGCCAAGTACTCAATCATACTTGTCTTTCCTGCAGAAGTCGGACCTTGCAACAGAACTGGGAACCGGCGAGTCGAACTTGCTCGAACAAGGTTCTTCAAGTTCTTCTCAATGAAGGGTGTAATGATATAATGAGGCTGTTCCTCGGGAATGGTGTTCCCTTGCCGCATCCAGTAGTGTTTAAATTGCACATAAGAGTGCCCATCGCTAGGGGGCCTGGGCGTTTGTCCGAGAAGTGCTCTAACGTTCTTCGCATTAGAAAAGATATGTCTCTCTATTAGAGGCGCCAACAGTCTTTCCGATTCCTGACTCAAGACCGTCAAGAAACTCATAGAGAAACCCTCAAAGATAGCTCGACGCAGTCCATAGATATGCGCATGGTCGGCAACATAGATGAGGGCACGGACGAGGGTTCTGATGCTGAAATGTGGACGCTGTCCGGCGCCGTCAGTGAGCTTATTCTCATTACTGAGCTTCTTCGCTTCCATGTAGAGGTGTGCAAGGTCTGACACAACTCTGGTGTCGCTTAATGCCAAGTCACCGAGATATTTCTGGATCAAGGATAGCAGATCGTCAAGGTCACTATCCGGAGAATGCACGTAAACTTCAGTAAATCGAGAGCGAAGGCCAGGAGGCAAGTCCTTCTTCCCTGCATCTGTTGCCGGGTTCATAGCCCCGAAGATGCGGAAATCAGGGTGGCCGAAAACTCGTTCCACGTCACCGGCTTCTGAAAGCAGGACAGATGGTTCACCATCGCTACCATGATGGAGAAGACTGGCAATGTTCTCCAAAGTATCTGGTGAAGCCAAATTGACCTCATCGAGGAGTACCCATTCCCCATTCCGCAACGCTCTAACGATTTTGCCTTGAACAAAAGCAAATGTGAACTTGGCGTCGCCTTGGGAAACTTGAGCCTCGAAATCGTTCAGCTGTGCTGCGAATCTTTCCCATCTCTGACGCAACTGCTGGTATTTCGGGGAATCAAGTTTCCGTTTCTTAGCGGGTTGTCCATCCTCGGTCTCTTTCCCTTGGCTATTATCTGCGTTGAAAACGCCCTCGGCCAACCGAACAGCTTCATGCCAAAGATTTACCAAGCGCACCCAATTTCCTGTGGTAACACTTTTTGTGACGGAAGACAAGAATTTGTGGTTTTTCTTTGCTGAGAAAGTCAACTCGAATACCGAGGTAAATTCATCAAGCATGGGGACAGCCATGGTGCGAATGTTGACAGGCTTGTAACCACCGAGAAGATCAGAGCTCTCGCTTTGCTGTGACAGATTTACTACTGTCAGCTTTTGGCGTAAGAGAGTAGCCAATGTTGAATCACTGTCGTCTTTCCGATACCAGTCTCTCCAACAAGAAGAACAGGTTCCGCCATTTGTACGGCAGCAGCCACTTGCTCCATGAGACTAACAGCGGCCCTTGTGGAGGCAAAGCGTGAGGAAGCAGAATTCATCTTGGATAATGACCCTGTAGGTACTTTGACTTTTCGGCAAACCTCCCTTCCCAGCACAAGACTATTTCCCTGGTCTGAGTATGCTGGAACGCGCTCATGAAGGTTGTACTGTGCTCGCTGAGGTGATATCTGGAGCGCCGCCGCAACGACCAGAGCAAGAGAGTCTGCCAAAGACTTTTCAGGAATGTACCTAAGGAAGATGTCCACGAAGTCCATGAATATCTCGTCATCGGCGCCTTCAGGGGTAGCTTCGTAGCCTGTCTTCACACCTAAGCGCTGGAGTCGCTTATGCAACCGACTGCAGAGTTTGATTAAATCACGAAGACCTGGGGTTCGGCCTTGAGAGCTTTTGATCGCGAGGCTCCCATGGAAAGAGGAACAGAGGTTTTGGTAGACGCTCATAATAACCTGGATCCGAGACTCCAGTAGAGGGAACTTTTGCGTTATCACCTCACGGATCTCGTCAATGGAGAGGGAGTCGATGGACACCCGTTGCCATAACCTGCTCCCCAAGATTGTGGTATTTGGGGCAACCTCTTCACCAGCGATGTTGTACGAAGACTTCATTGTTGCAATGATCCTGAAGCCTTCGGCACACTTGATTCTCTCCTTTCTGCTGGCTATAGTCAATTCCCCCTTTTCTATTATAGGGAGAATAAGGCCAATAACTTCAGAAGGAGCGCGATCGAAATCTTCAATCAGAATCCAGCGGCCTTCTCTTGCCGCCTTAGTCAACACACCCGGCTGCCACGCAAATGAGCCCGTGGTTGGGGATGTCGAATACATTCCAAGAAGACTTTTGGCATCTGTTTGCTCGTTCAAGTGAAGTGTAACCATGGTCTCCGATTGGCCCATCGTCGCTGCAATGTCATTGACTAACGAAGTCTTCCCTGAGTTCGGCAAACCGGTCAACAACAAGGGGCTAGACGTGGTCAAAGATGAAGCAACCTTCCGCAGGTTTCCCACCGCAGTCGGCGTTTTCACCATTGAAGACGTAGGAGGCACCGTATCATTCAGTCGTGGTATTAAGACACCGCAAACCTCGGCAGTTCGAGGGGTGAAGTATTCTCGTAGACTTTCCACCTGAGATAAGCTCTCCACACTTGAACGACTAGATCTCGCAAGCTCCACTCGCTTCGCGAGAGTGTCCCAACGGCGTTCTTCCCACAGACCGAGGCAGCGATAGTCAATTATGACGCCCTCCCAATTACCCTCGAAGGCCTCCCCGGTGATATTTGCCCGAATCAACTGCTCCGTGGCAGCATCCGCTGCGCGCACATATAGAGCAAAGCATCGCACTGCGAGGTACCGGACGGACGAATCTCGATGTCGGAAAAGGAGCTGGAGACGGGACGGCGAGACGGCATTCGAAAAGGTCTCGAGATCGTACGAAAGAAGTCGGAAGATCGACAGGAGTAACGTGCGAATCGTAGCGTCATCCGTCTGCATTAGTGTTTGCTCGTCGGACGCAGCCAACGCCGACAGAGGTCCAGCCCGAGACATGGCATATTGGCTTGCAAAGGATCGAAGATACGGCGCGAAGGGCAGGATTCGCGCAAATGCGGAAAGAACTTTCGACCTGGTTGAGATGAGAGTCGGATAAAAGCCATCGAGCCGCCAAGTCCACAAAAATCGGTTCATATATGCAAAAGAAATTTTCTGTACATCCTGACCGTGAAGCGCCAACCGCAAGCGCATTCAGGTACTGAGTCCCAGAAGCTGTGCGAATGAGTTCCGCAATCTCATTCGGAAGCTGTTCGTGAATCTGGGACTCATTGAGAGCCCTCTCATAGGCAGGCGTCGCTTCCATGCTGAATCCTGCCGCCAGAGGAACTCATGTGCTGAGTCTAAATCTAACGAAGAGAGAGAATTGAAAATATCTCGTCCCGATAGCGACGCTTTTTTTTTAGGCCCGTTTTTCTGCCGCGATATGTGGCGCAGCCCCACCGGTCCGCCGTCACCGCCTTGGTCCGAGCGGAGCTTGAGCCACACCTCCGAGACTCTTACTACCTAGTTGTCGCAAACATCCAGGCCGGTCGTTTCACGCATAAGGGCTCCTTCTCTTCTGCCATGAGGACACGGACCCATGTACGCGCGACGCCATGTCTCTGATGCAACCAGATCACGAAAATGATGACCAGTACCCCTTCACGCAACCGCCAAATGGACAAAGACTATCTCCAAGTGGATACTGTGATGATGGCAGAGTGTCGCCGGATTCCCACGATTTGGGTGATCCGCTGGCAGGGACACTGAACGAGCCGTGAGCACTCCTTGAACCGTATGATCGTATTTCACTCTGACGAGAATCCGACCTAGAATTTCTTTCAAGCGCAAACAGAAACACCGGTCCACGTTCAGTTTATCGAAGATCTTTACCGGTAGCGAATCTTCCTCCTCTCGAAATCAGCAATTGCCCGGTAGCTCGTCATCCAGGCGCAGCTCTCTCGGTGGCATTGAGAATACGAATGCACATCAAGATGGCGGGCTACTCGACTGGTACGTCGAAGGACCAGGGCGACGGGTAGGCTACGATAATCTCACGGCAATCGATTGGATTTTCGAATATTCCAAGGAACGACAACGGAAGAGGGGCCTTTATTCTAGTGGGCAGGGAATCACGGGATACATTCGCAGGCTTGTTAATGCGGGAAATGTTTGGATTGTATTGATAGCTACGGGGGTTTCGGTTGGTATCATTGCAGCTTGCATTGATATCACAAGCAACTGGCTGGGAGATCTCAAAACCGGTTATTGCAAGAGCGGTTCTGGTGGAGGCAGGTTCTACTTAAACCGGGATTTCTGTTGCTGGGGACATGAAGGTGGGCTGGCGGCCGTCGCCGGAGCACTATTTCAAAATATGCTGACCTCGTGCCTTGAACCAGACCTATCGAAATGTATAGATTGGACGCCATGGCGAAAGGCGTTTGGAGTCACATCTAAGGGCGGAGGCTTTGCAGTGGACTATACTCTCTTTATTCTCTATTCAGTAGGCGAGCCTTCTACTAACACTAACTCTTCGGTGTGCTGACCGGCCATCTAGGTGTTCTTTGCTGTTTGTGCCAGCATCCTTGTCAGGACTTATGCAATCTATGCAAAACACAGTGGAATCCCCGAGATCAAGACGGTTCTTGGTGGCTTTGTGATCAAGCATTTCATGGGAGCCTGGACTCTTGCCATCAAGTCCTTAGGTCTTGTAGGCACCCTTTGCCGCTTATAAGAATCTTCAGCAAGCTAACTCTTGAAAAGTGCTTATCTGTGGCTTCTGGGTTATGGCTGGGTAAAGAAGGCCCACTTGTCCATGTTGCGTGCTGCTGTGCCAATGTGTTGATGAAACCTTTCGAAAGCTTAAATAATAATGAAGGTACGAAAAGGCAAAATCATACAGCCTGTTTTTTATCTTCATGCTAACCAGGTTCCTAGCGAGGAAACGTGAGGTTTTGTCAGCCGCTGCAGCTGCAGGGATCTCTGTTGCCTTTGGAGCGCCCATTGGAGGCGTTTTGTTCAGCCTAGAGGTAGGTGCACCAGATGAAATCTCGAATCGTGGTGGCTAATATACTCCAGCAACTGTCATACTATTTTCCAGACAAAACTATGTGGCAGAGTTTTGTGTGCGCCATGGTTGCTGCAGTTACCTTACAGGCGATCAATCCTTTCCGAACAGGAAACATCGTCCTTTATCAGGTCACCTATACACGCGGATGGCATCGCTTTGAAATGATACCATTCATTATACTTGGAATAGTAGGTGGGATTTATGGTGCATTCCTCATTCGGCTGAATTTGAAGGTTGCTAAATGGCGGCGGACTCGGGGCTGGTCTTTTCCCGTGGTCGAAGTGGTTGCCATCGCACTCTTAACCGCCTTGATCAACTTTCCCAACCAGTTCATGAGAGCCCAAAACTCCGAGCTCGTCCATAACCTTTTCGCTGAATGTGGCAGTGGGAATGGAATGGATGACTTGTTCGGTCTCTGTAAGACTGGAGCGGTGTCGATCAGTACCATAGCTCTTCTGCTCATGGCAGCCATTCTTGGTTTCTTCCTTGCGTCTTTGACCTTTGGCCTTGATATACCTGCTGGTATAATTCTTCCGTCAGTCGCCATCGGGGCTCTCTACGGACGTGCCATGGGCACAGCATTCAAAATGTGGCAAGAAAAGTACCCGTCAGCCTTTCTGTTTGCTCGATGCGAGCCTGATATTCCTTGCGTAACCCCTGGCATATATGCAATTGTCGGCGCGGCTTCAGCTCTTGGCGGCGCCACGAGGATGACCGTTTCAATTGTGGTTATCATGTTTGAACTAACAGGCGCTTTAACCTACGTGATTCCGATCATGATTGCGGTCATGCTGTCTAAGTGGTGCGGTGACATTTTTGGGAAACGTGGTATTTATGAGTCTTGGATTCATCTGAACGAATACCCTTTTATAGACCATCGCGACGATACGGCACCCCCTGATGTGCCTGCGCACAGAGTGATGACTGTGGTCGATGATATCACCGCGATTATCGCCGTGGGGCATACTATTGACACTCTTCGCAATCTCCTCGAAACCACTTCCTACCGCGGATTCCCCGTTGTCACTGATACATCAAACCCGATACTCCTAGGCTATATATCTCGCAGCGAACTATCATACGCTTTGAAACATTCATTGTTGCCTTCGGATCGTGAATTGCCCGGCTCGACGCAGGTGCTCTTTGCCCACCAACCATTTGCTGATCCAATGGAAACGCTTGACCTTCGGCCTTGGATGGACCAGACACCTATGACCCTCAACAGCGGCACCACCTTCTTGATAGTATTAAAGATGTTTCAGAGGCTGGGTCTCCGTTACATTCTGTTTACTAAGAAAGGTGTTCTCCAGGGGCTGCTTACCAAGAAAGATGTCTGGTCTGTCATCAACGGGTCAGGTTTCCGTCAGGGCGAAGCGTTGAGGCAGCACAATTTCCATCAGCCAACCACAGCGGAGGAAGTTGGGCTACTCGACGGTGATGATATCACTAGCCTTGCTAGCTCTATGGATAGAAGGGAATCGCTTTGATAACAGCGGAGCTGACGATTTTCATTATATGCCTATACGGGATGGGATTCTACTCGAGATTATGGCGCAATCTATTTTTTCATGTTTGGTTCTTATGCTCTGGATACATAGACTTTTATTCTGGGACACGGCTGGGTGGATACATGAAGGTCTTCATTGTTTATGTCATTTCTGGCCACCCTGGGATGCTGAATAGCTTCAATCAACCATATGGCTACTTGTGTATATATATTTGGCGGGAAGATGGGTTTCCCACGGATTTCTGCAATGTAACATCCTCCAGTTACGTCTGTTTCGTGCTCTTTCACCTATTCTCCCCCCTGGAAATTGAATATAGTCACTTCATTCGATCTGCAAATGTGGTAAAAACGTTTTGTCTGTGGAATCTATGCCGTTGTCGTGTAGAGCAGCGGCAGAATCCTTGGCGCGATCCAGACCGTCTGAACTCCGCATTTTTTGCCCGTCCAAAAAAGCCTACCGCCTTCGTCGAAACCAATCGGCCTTTCTTGCTCTTTTATGATCTTCTCGACTCGTAAAACTACTTGACTTCGGATATACAGGACTCTTGCATGCTATATCTTCGCTATTCCTTTTGAAAACTATAACCGGCAATATGATGGTAGATCCGTTTGAGGTCCGCATGCGCTTCACTGCGCAGCTGCAACATCTCAACGCTTCCGTTACTTCGTCGCAGAAAGCTGCGCACTATGCGCTCAAATACCGCGATCTGGACGAGGACCTTCACTCGTGTATCTTGGAACAGCTTGAAAGGGTGAGTGGCCTGTATGTATTGCAGGAGCTGATCTGGATGGCTTGCTAACAGGGGCCGTTCACCCCAACAGAACAACATGAACAATAGGGCCAATATCATGTATTTCATCGAGCAGTTTTGCGAAATGGCCACCAAAGAAGACCACTCGCCCTATGTCCGGATGATACAAAGAGACATCCTGCGAGTCGTTGACGCCGTCGCCCCGGCAGATGGTTCGGGCGCAGCAAACGTCAAACACGTGCGCCGGGTTCTGAACGGCCTCCAGACCAAGGAAATCCTCTCCGCCGAGACGGTAGCCGAAATCGACGCGGGGCTTAAAGAACGAGAAACCCACCCAGCACATCTCGACATGGAAGCCGAGGAGGGGCCCGAAGGCAGTGGGAGGTCGAAAACAGGGACACCTCGCGGCGCGAGGGGGAGCGGGATACGCGTGGACAAACGGCAGATCGAACAGCGCATTGAAGAAGACCGGGAACGAAATAAACGTCTTCGAGAAAGCATGTGGACTGTGAGCGGAGATGACGGTGATGAGCATGCGAAATTCTGGGACGAGACCAGTGACATTGGAGAGGATGATTTCATTGCTGCAAATGAAGAATTCACAGAACGGGCACAAATGGTTAGTGCTCAATAAGGTGCTAGTGCGCTACTTAGCACCTTCATGTACTAAATGCAGAAAACATCGACATCAGAACATTTGGGGGAATGGAGTTTTGGAAATCATTGTGTTATAAGGCAAGGGACTGGGTTAATATGCTGTTTGTGAGTTTATAAATTTGGCACTGGCTTGTGAGCGATATCCTTTTTTATATTCTTAATATGGGTTGCATGTAAGATACCAAAAATTCCATGTCTGATTCTACTGCCTCACGGAGTCCTTCTGTATACAACCGAGCCCCGTCGAGCCCCACCCGCGACCGCCGGCCTCGGAGAAACGTGGCCCCGTGGAAATTTGATCGATCTGCCGTTTTCCTGCAAGTAAAACTGCGCCGGCTTTGGACGTATCACCTTTTTCTCCCTCCGTCTGGGCCGCAAAGAATTCTACTTTGGATTCTTTTGGCCTCATATGTTCTCTCATATTGTCACTGCTGCAAAAGGTTTATTTACTCGGCAAACATCCACCAAATCTCGCCCGAAGCCCTCTCGAATAAACTCCACTACGCCAGTAAAAAAGGCCATGGTCACAGCTACTAGACGGCGGACTCTTGAAGTCGTACAACCGATTACAGACTCGAATGTTGAGGTCCAGATCCAAACGAGGTCGAAGCGCAAATCTGACACTGCCGCTCCTGCACCCAGTCAGACTCGGGACAACAAACGACGGAAGAGAACAAGTCTGAGGTCGAATCAGGAAGTAGAGAGCGAATCACAAAACGAAACACCGGAGGAGACGACGGAAATGGAGGTTGAGGCTGAACCTGAACCTGAACCCCAGCCCGAAGCTGAGCCGGAACCCGAAGAAAAACCAGCTACGACTGGAAAGACCAAGCACCTCCGATTTGACAGCGAGGAACCAGAAGTCCCATTAGATACCCCGGTCGAAGAGAGCACAGAGATACCACAGAACAAAGAGGGTAGCGATGACGACAGCAGCGACGATGAGGCCCCCGAAGCAATTGACAATTCCGCGCAATTATCCAAGATCAGATCAGAGGCTAAGAAACTGGAGCAAGCCAAACAAATGTGAGTTACCCGATATTCAAGCTGCCTTTATACGTTTGAAGCCATCTAATCCTTGTACAGAGAGGAGCAGTTGAAAAAGGAAAAGAGACGGCAATTGGATGAATTGCGCAAGTCACAAGCGAAGGCCTCCAATAAAAAGAAAGAAAGCTTCGCAGACGATCTGCTTTCCGAGAGCACAGAGACCCTCCAGGGCTCTACTACACAGGACATACAACGGTCTGCGCTCCCAGCGCTCCTCCCGGATGATATCTTGAACGCGGCACCTGCTACGCGGCCTTTGACGCCCCCGCTGGAAGAACTGGAAACCGGTCCCAAGAAACCTAATAAGCTTCGGTTCCTTGAAAAGAGCGAAAAGCGACCGAAGGATGTCAGAATGGGCGATGTCACCATCCGGGTTCTGGATGGAGAACCCCCGAAAAAGAAGGCCAAGACATCATTGGCGCCGAAAGCCTCAAAATCTGGACGGAATGCCAAAGAGAATTGGTTGAATAAATCGCGCAGCACAGGAGGTGTCAATGGACTCCGGAGAACGAAGGGAGGTCCGTCAGGCTTTGTGCGGCGATAAAGTGCCTACAGGGTCTGCTCTAAAAATCTTTCTGCATTATCATTCATCTGACAGCTCGAACAAAAACCAAGAACGGGTACTTTTGAGGGGGTCATCAAGGAACGCAGCGTTTAGATAGTCTGCGCTACCTGAACTGTGCCCGATCTGAAGGGATCATGCTTGTTTGTGCTATGGCAAGGCTGTCAGGGGATGCACAAAAAGCAAAAGAAGCGAATACCGTGCGACCGGATTATTCTCCTACGTCGTGCAGAAGACATGCACTAGTGGATGTGAAATATCAAGCTTCAATGGCTCTACAGAGTAGTAAATAGGATTTATAACCCGTCAGGAGTGATTATCCACAGTGTGCTGTAATAGGTTAGATTTTGTATATTTCTTTTTCGTCTCTAGCCAGGGCCATTATTATTTTTATTATACAGAGTACTGCCTTTAACTACCGGAAGGTGTACATGGACGCAAATATTGTAGATGGTCCATTTGCATTTATTGATGGGAAAATTCGCTCAGGGCAGAAGGCGGGCGCACGTGCGGAGCTTCAAGCTCTTCTGCGTTCTTTTTGCCTCGTCCGCATTCTTTCCTTCCCTCCTCGGGTTTCTCCAGACCGAACTTTGGCCTGTTCGTCAATGGCGGACTTTCTTTAATTGAATTCTTCATCCTTAAATCCTCATCCATCATGGCGTCTACTTCAACGGCAGAGACAACGCCTCTCCTCCCTCAGCATCACCAACGTCCGGCGTCCTCCAATACGTCACCGCCACCAAAAGGAAACCGCCCGCCGCGGACAGTGACTTTCAACCCTCTAGCTACGGTCAGCACATATCACGATGCTGCCTCGGCCGATCCTTCGTTCAGACCTTTGCAGCCGAGTGCTTCGTCCTTTCCCAGCTCTTCAGATGGCCCACGCCCGACCGGGTTATCCGCCTTGAACAATAAACTCCGTCGTCGCAACAGCCATGGCTCTCCTTACAGCGCTGCATCTGCACCAATGGCTGCAGCCTCAAAAGTCGGTCCGCAGCGAACAACGAAGAAGGCACAGAAACTCAAGCTGCTCCCTGATCCTGTGACGGCCGCCGAGGAAGCTGTCGAGGGCGATTTCCCGTCCGACGTCTACTCCCAGATTGCACGAATCAAGGAACCGGCGGCGAGAAGTCACGCGGCGAGGCTAGGAAAGGCAGACAGATCGACTCCCTCGTGTAACGGCGTACTGTACCGCCAATTCTTATCGATTGGATGGGGTGATCAAATTTCTCAAATCGCGGTCTAACACCCGTGGGGGCCAACCCCAAATTGTACGACGAGTGCGTATATTCTCCGTATGATTATGAATATGAGGACAAGAAGACGGGCTATCGGAGCACCTCGGATGATCACATGGCTACAACTAGTAGCCAACCTCTTGAACGGCCGTTCGGAGAGCGCAGGTACTCGGATAGCGCCGTTGAGATTGACGACAGTTCCAAAGCTCGAAGGGAAGACTTGATTGATCTTCAGAATGCAGAATATCCGTCTGAGCTGGCTCAAACATCCGAAAACGACATAACCACATCTCATTCCGCAGAGACACCTGACTTTGATACCACGATACATACCCCTGAAGTATTTCTATTTGATTACGGCACGGTCGTCATATGGGGCATGTCTCCTGCCCACGAATCGCGATTTCTCTCCGACATATCGAAATTTGCCACGTCCATCTTGAGCCCGGAAGACACGCAGATTGAGAACTTTAATTTTTACTACGCTCGCGAGTACCAAGCTCGGATATACAATGACTTCATCTCACTGCGAGACCCCAAGAGCAACATGATCAAGCTGGCTATATCACATGCTCTGGCGCAGTCCGTAAAGACTTCTCTGTTTGAAGATCTTGTCTCCGAGACGATCTCGAATACTGCTCCGCTACCCGCCCAGATTGCGCAGACGGGGAGTGTTAACCTCACGCGGCGGCAAATCAACATGCAAATTGGCGAACTGTTCATTTTGCGCATCAATATTCATTTGCAGGGATCTGTCCTCGATAGTCCGGAACTCATGTGGGCAGAACCGCAGCTGGAACCTGTCTACCAGGCCGTCCGAAGCTATCTGGAGATGGACCAAAGAGTGAGTCTCTTGACTGAACGTCTGGACGTGATTGCGGATCTTCTAGCCGTCCTGAAAGAGCAATTGACTCACCGTCATGGCGAGTATCTAGAATGGATTGGTAAGTTGCACCTTCCTTGGATCCAATGAACCTTACTGACAACATCACATAGTTATCGTCCTGATTGCTGCCGAGATCCTCGTTGCTGCTATTAACATTGTGGTGGATTTATACGCTTCCTGAGCGATTAAAGGGTTTGAAGAGATAATTGCGTGGCTACCAGAGCTAATATCGAGCGTCCTTGTACATTTCTTTTATTCCCCCCCCTTTATTTTCTTTCCCTCCAAACTTACATCCATCATGGAGTCAGGGTCGCGTTCTATTTGATTTGGTTTGCCACTCGATGCCGGAGTTAAGGTGCAATGACAAGCCAGCTAGCCAACTAGCCCTGCATTGCTTGAACTAGCCTACATCACTTTCCTGTACTATAGTTCAGTTGTGTATAATGCTCATATGCACAGGTCATTCATCCATCCATATCTAACCATTCAATTATGATCCCGAGTCCGACAGCTCAACTTCCCTAAATTGCAAACATTAGACCTTAGTTCTTGTGTAATAATTTCTCGCCTGTTTATTTGTATTCATCGTTCTTGTAAGCCCCTTTTGCGGTATGAAAAATAGAAAAGTTGTAAAGAAGCCAACAGTAAGGTAACTTATCAGTACACAATGCTACTGCATCACCGTCAAATAAGCAGCATGATATCACCTGGCATTGTTTATGATCCAGCCGGATCTACTAGGTAACTACATTTAATGAGTTGATTGCTCAACCCTTAATGTTTCTCTCCCAAATACACTAGAAGGTCCGATGCCAGTTCTGCAGAGATGGTGACAGATATAAGGAAATAATAAGAAAAAGCATCAATCTCCGAATTAGAATCCAGGGTCTAACGAAAAGAGAATAACCCATGATAAATAGTAATAGGCCTTAAGGGGAGGGAAATCGCACTTTGAGTGGTAAAGGAAAGGGTAAAATAAAAAGAAAAAATACAAAAGAAACCCCATACTGTCATCCATCATCATCTCTAACTCTCCTCCTTTGTCTCTTTCGTATCCATATCCATCGGGGTGGTCGATTTTTCTGGCGCAGCGTCCTCAGCCCTATCTCGGGTGCTGGGTTCCGGATTATGGCTCCCGCGATCGCTAACCTCGGAGTCTTTATTCTCCTTCTCATTTGCAGAGCCGTTGCTACCGGTTTGGATGCGGAATGAGGAGGTCATTTCTTCTTGCGAAGGGGCCGGGGCTAAACGGGGGAGAGATGAGGATCCTCCGGCGGCCGAGGCTTCGGGGTTGGCGCTCTCAGCTCCGTCAGCCGCTTCGTCGTCTTGTCCGCCCTCGTTGACGTTCGACTTTCGGGAGCGCTTCACTCGAAGGGGACGTTCTTGGGGCTGTAAAATGAGTTAGTCGGAGGTGTGGTGACGGATGGGATAGACAAAAAAAAAGGATGACGAAAGATCCACGCATCAAAACAACGTCAACGTACCGTAGGGGGCTGCTCATCCGAGCTTCCTTCCGTCTCGTCTTCAAAATATCTAGGCTCCTTGCTGGACTCGCCCGCGTCGCCGTTCAAGGCAGATGTGCTAGACATGAGGGCGGCCGCACGAGCGCGCAGCTCGGGGTTGACGCCGGATTGGGCCTCCTCGGCCATGCCGGTGACCTTTGCGAGACGCTCAAGCAAGATGCACGACTCGAGGCGCATCTTCTGGATGTATTGCCAGCCACGACGGTTGCGGACGCGCATCAGGTCGTTTTCCGTTTCGATCTCGGCTAGTCGCTTCTTGAGGGCGATGCATTTGCGCTTGTAGGCCACCTCCACGCTGGAGGGTTGGAGGAGGGTATTGACGTTGTGTGTTTGGAGGACTCCATAGTGCTTGTTTTGTTTGCAGTCAAGAATGGGATCTTTTGCGGCTGGGAGGGATGCGTATGTATACACGCCGAAGGTCGAGCGAAAGGGTGGAGGTTTTAAAGTGGATATCGGGGGATGAGCGGTGTGACGGTGAGACAGAGATGCAGCTATAAGGAGTCCGATCAGATGACGGGATTTAGTGAACAACCGCAGGGATGTAAGCCACAGCTGTCGAAGTTTTCTGTGAAACGAGCTGGTGCCCTCTATGGCTGCGGGCTTCAGGATGCGACAGGACCGGTGCGATCCCTTTTCTTCGGGTTGAGGTGGTCAATGGAAGGTCTAGACGTGAGCAATGGTAGATCTGTCTGTGATAAAGTATGCCCAATTGGAGCAGTTCGATGAAAAGGAAGGAATTGGAGTCGACCGGGGGAATCGAAGGCTGGAGAAGTCGACGGCGGCTTGTCGCTTCTGCCGCCTTGGAGATCGAAGGCGGTCAGCCCCGTTGGTGTTGAGCGGACTGAACAATGAACACTCCACTTTTCTACACCCGCCTACTTCTACTCTCTACCGCGCATCCAGTTTGCTTCATTTACAAGTGATCATTATATTGAAGGAACCCATAAGTCATCGCTACAAAGATCTAATCGCACCCGAACAAAGAAATCAGTGGCCTCCGGTGGTCGGAAGACCGAGGAACACCTTGAAGGAATCGTAACTATCGACGTTGGTTAGCGATCGACGATTCATCCCAATCGGACGGCGTCGCAAAATCACTTACATCAACCATTGGAAGCCGGTCAGCGTTCCAAGCATGACTATCCGAACTGGCAGGCCGTTCCACAGCCCCGAGAACCCGATATTGCCATAGATCCGCGACACGGCCTTCATCGCCGACTCCCCAGCTAAACAAATCAATCAGTCCATGACCAACCCACGAAAAGCAGACGAAACCAGGGAGGGAATAAAAGCACAAACCTTGTCGATCGGCATTCAGCTTGCTAACCATCACATCAGCCGGATGACTGACGATGGCACAGAAAATACCCGCAATATATCCTCCCAGGAAACTGACGCCCGTCTGCTGCAACCCATTGTAGCTCTCCTTCGGCTTACCCAGGGTCCTGTAGATGGCACTGACGGTCTCCTCGAAGGTGGCGAACTTGGTCATTGTGTAAGGGATCTGCCGCGCCCACAGCGGATACAGACCCTTATACAAGCCCCCCAAACCCTCCTTGGCCACGATCTTGCTCCATCCTTCTCGCAGGGTGTGCGCAAACGGCGGCAGCGTCGTCTGCATGCGCACTTTGATCGCTTCCAGCGGACAGAGCGCAAGATCGGCCAGAGCCTCGGCGGATGCGCTGGCACCCAGGAAGACCGCCGTGCGGTTCATGTTCGGGAACAGCTGCTCGCCGTACAGGTACTTGAAGTACTCGTAGAACCCGTATTTACCGGCGCCTTGCAACGAGTATCCGACGAAGGTGGGGGACCAGCCGAAGAAGACGCCGCGGAGGCCCTCTTTGGCGTAGATGGAGCGCCATGCGGAGAGATTGGATTTGTAGATGCTGGGGTCGACTTGACGACGGCATTTCACGAGATCAAGAGGAGTGACCGCGGTATGCGTAGGTCCTGCATTGGCGGACTTGGTTAGTCGCCGTTTGTTCTACTAGAATCGATTGCGAGAGATAGACAGGGAATATACACTTACCACAAGCTGCCAACTCACAAGACGAGATAATTAGCACCAGCTCACAATCAAACCATCCCCGACACAAAGAAACCTACCAATGATGCCTCCCACCATGCAACTAGCGAAATACTTGGCCGAGTTGGGCTCGATCTTCCCAAAAGGCAGTTTGCGCTCTTGCTTCGTCGCCGCCATTGTATGTTTGTATCTTATCTTTGATGCAGTCCACAGAGAGTAAAAAAACCAGAAAATTCCAATGCTAAAAGCAATGAGATAAATCGAATCAAATTTACGGTGAAGATGAGAACCAAGCCAGGAAGAAACGTAAGCAACAAAAATGTACGAGTGTATGAGTGTATGAGTGTATATGGGTAGTACAAACAGCAAGGGAAAGTAAGTAGTAGAAACCCAAACCCCCTCTCCTCCCCAGCCAGCCTTCAAATACTCTCCCCCAGAGAAATGGCGTCAGATTCCAATTCTTCCAACAAACGGACACCCCCCCCAAAAAAAAGCATAAGCCCCGTCCATTCCCTCCGCTCCACTCAAACCAGTCGACGCGAACGGATACCGGCACCGGTGGATGAATCCAGTCGATCTGGACCATGCCGACTACCGATAGCACAGCCTAGACTGCGCTATCTTCTCCCTATCTCCCTACCCCTTGTGTGTACCTATCGGGTTATCGGCCTAGCCCAGCTACTGAGCTGATGTACGGCTGATGAGGTGGCTTTGGCTTAGCCCTGCTGGCTTCTCTCCTACTACTGGATACATGACGTCATTACTTCCGGGGGCTGCCGCCGACCAGGAAAAAACAGGCACAGCAAAGGAAGTCGATGTCATCATCATTTGGATGGCAGGGGCTTATACTGGCATAAATTTTATGCAGACTCTTTCGGTTGTCGTTTCATTGCATTTCATATCTGGATAACTAATAAATTATTTACCTAGTGAGAAATGTATGTGCTCTGCAACATACATTCATACATACATACAAGAGAAGAGTTAGAAACCATATATTTACCCATCCCGTAATGTCTAACCAGATGATTCCGGCATCGGAAACGCAAAATCTCCTATGGGGTTCACAAACGGATTATGTAGTGACGAACTTTGCGGCCCATTCTCCCTCGCCAAAACGAACGCCAACCGAATCCCCAAGGCCGACCCAACTCGGTCAAGCGCACTGCGAAGCTGCTCGGTTTGTGTCGGCGTCGCCAGGCCGCACGAGTAGATGTACCACAGGGGCCACAGCATGACGTACCCGTAGATGGCACGCACCCGGGGCTTGTCGTTGATGGACGATGAAGGCGGGTTCCCGCTCATGTCGACGTCGCCGAAACAGTAGGGGATGCTGCGACAGGTATCGGCGATCATGTCTTGGATCACGCCTTCGACAGTGGCGTCGTCCTGGAAGATTTCCTGGTACGCTTCGCGGTCGTCGACCACGGAGGCTAGAGTCCCGCGCAGCTCCAGCATCAGCCGTTGCAGGATGATCCGCACCGCTCGGTGGTATTTCCAGATGGTCGCCACGGCGATACGGTGGTATGTTAGTAGAGACTCGCCGGTGGGAGAATAGACGGCAAGGGGAATCCAGTTGTTGGGTAATTGCTGGGCCCATTGAGCCAGTTCCAGATCCATGAGGCGCCCGGCCTCGATCCATGAGACAAGTTTTTCGACTTCCACGAGCCCAAACGGCCCTTGGTAGGAAGAAGCTTCGAGGAACAATCGACTGAGTTTCGACGACACGACCATTAACCCTATCACGGGGTCGGAAGAATCCAGCTGCTCGACAATCCACTCAGTACCGTATCGAGGCCTCTCCCTCATCGTTAATATCTCAACGTGCTAGAAAGAAGGTCAGTTACATCTAACATGACTTTGGGAACGGGACGAACATTATGAGCATATGCAAAGCTAAACAACTCCCGACCCTGCGCGTTGCCCAACTGACTCTGGCCTCTCAGCTTAACGATGAGCTCTAACCCCGCGGTGTGCGAACTCGCGAGCCCGTTGCGCTCGCCTGTGATATCTTCAAACAGACACAGCAGGATCATCGTCGCAAAGGTTTCGTCCTTGACGGCCTGCGTCTTCGAAGCCAATGCCTGCCGGAGCCCTCGGATAGCCATGCCATAACAGTCCCTGGCCCTGAGAATCAGGGGCGGGGCGTTGACCTCGTTGCCGAGCGAGATGAGGGCCGTTGCATCGACCGCTTGCCGCAGACAAGACGACACGGAGCCGTCGTCGTACGGCAGATCTCGACACGTGGCATACAACGAGGGAAGAAACCCCAGGTGGTTAATACACCCTTCGGTGTCTTCGGGGGTGGCGAATTGATCGAAGAAGTAGCACACGGCTCGCTCGTTCCAGGTGGAGTCGGCAACCCGGTACAACGATAGGGACGACTCGCGACTGTCTCGGCTGGTGGTTGTGGTCGTGGATGATGTGCTAGGGCTTCGTTGTTGTCGATTATCAAAAAGTACAACGCCGTTCTTCCTCATCTGCTGCTTCACCTTCTGCGTCTCGTTCCTGAAGATGGTGTCCTTTCGATAGCCGGGACATGGCCGCCCGTACACCAGGCAATTTCGACACTCAGGGACGGCTTCATCGCACTTTATGTTCAACTTAGTGTTTGTTCCGAGAGAATCCAGTGGCCGTACAAAGTAGCGCCTCCGTGCGACCATGCAGAGAGAGGAGTGGAGTTTGTCCTACCTTGATCTTCCGTTTGCGGCACAGATAGCACCCGGTACTCGGTTTGCCTCCATATACCATGCTTGTTTTTACACGTGGGGAGGGCAAAGGTAGGGGTAAAACACTGTGGTGTGAAGGTATGTCTTCAGGAGAGAAGAATAATGGGTTTCCGATGTAAAAAGCAGTGATACTGCGCATGCGCTTGGAGAAACTGGTCAAATATACGATGGGTTCACGGCCGGAGGGCTTGCGCAACGAATATGCCTGCCTGGCAATCGAGCATAGTGAACTGGATCTGGTGGGTGGGGGACTCGACGTTCTCTCTCCTTTTCTCTCTCCTTTACAGAATGACTCAGTAACCCTGTATAAATTAAACGTGGTGGTTTTAAATCCAGCAAACGCGATTCTCTTCGAAATGCGATGTATCGTTCGGCTCCGACGGCAACGTTGAAGACTCCCAAATCCCACCAAAAAAGCGGAGAAGCGGAGCCGGGCCGCTGAGTCATCGCCAAGGCATCTGGACTTGTTGGACAGGCTTGGAGAAAGTCTTCGAAGGGTTTCTCAAGTCACGTACAGTATAAGGCAAGAAAAGAACTCTTTTGATTTATATATAGCATGTTTCGAAGTTGGTATCATCTCGCCTCACCCTTGCAAAGCAAAAAAAAATAATAAAAAACCATTAGCTAAAGATAACTGCAGTGATAATTGATCGTCTGTATGCCCGCAGACAGAATATTCAGTCGCGCAAAAGCCTCACCATTCCCGACTGGCTAACTCCATGATGTTGTTCACTGATATAAAGAAAGAAAAGGAAAAGCTAGAAAAGAGCAGTTGGAACCAACACCCCATAATGCAAATGCTGCCGATGGCCCGGAAAAGGCCGTGTCCCCGTGATACTGTTGAGCGGAGGCCCCAGTCTGGCCTGGCCCGTTGGGTCGATTGAAAGGGCAAAGAAAAGCAGTGGTCTAAAGTCGTGAGACAGGAAAAGAAGACTACATGATCGTCAAAGTGTGAACATCGAGTCGTGGTTATCAAGAGGACGGCGCGTCCGTCATGACATGGTCATCCTCACTGCCTTGAACCGCGGGCGCGCAGTGTCCGAAAAGTAACTTCTGGGCCGACTGTCGTGCGAGGAGCGCATGACAGCTGTACTGGCGCCACTATCAATAAGGACCGAATCGTCCTCGATACCCTCGGGAGGTGGTGAAAAATCCCAGACCTGGCAAGTACCCGTTTAGTTGATCAATGCTCTAGTATAGGGTGTAGAGTAAGTGTAGAGTTTTCTCACCTCCATGACTGTACGGCCAGCCCTACTGGCCATAATCACTGCTTTTTCCTCTTCAAAGGCCACCCTCCACACGGTCTCGGCGGGCGTAGAAAGCTCACGAAGAAGCTGTCCAGTCTCTAGACTCCAGACCTTAACCCGCCCGTCGCTACCACCGCTGACAATCCTCGAATGATCGAACTGGAGACTGGTCACGCTATTGTCATGGGCTGCAAGTCGGTGAATGGGGCCATTCTTGGTCAGAGACCAAACGCGAACGGACCCATCCGATCCTCCGGTGACAAGTGTGTCGCCTAGCATTTGCAGCTGTCCCACCAAGGATGTATGGCCTTGGAGGATGCCATTGCACTGGCCCGTTTGGGGGTCCCAGATCCGGATGCAAGTGTCAAGGCTGCCCGTGGCGATGCGCCTACCGTCGTAAGCGATCGCATAGATCTGGCTAAAATGGCCGGAAAGGGTGCGCAAACACCGCCCTTCCGATATACTCCATATACGAGCGGTGGTATCGTAACTTCCGGAAACAATGATGTCGCCCTGGATTGCCAGGCATCGGACGCTGGCTTGGTGCCCAACGAGAACATTCTTACAAGTCTGCCTCTTCAAATCCCATATGCGCAGCGTAGTGTCTCTAGACCCTGAAATGGCCGTGTTCTTGTCGGACATTTTCAGGCAACGCACCGTTGACGTGTGGCCCTGTAATGTGCAGATTGACTCTCTGGTGCATCATGCGCTGTCAGCCTTCCCCTGGTTCCCACAGGCCGGAACGCTGGACTTACCCCGTAACCAAATCCCAAACTCTAACGTCCCGGTCGCAACCACCGCTCACGAGCATGTCATCCCATGGGACCATAGCCCATACGCCCATTAAATGGCCGTTCAGTGTCTTTTGGTTATTCCCGTTCGTATCGTACACATGAATCTTAGCGTTGTCCAGCGCAGCCACGATGTATTTAGGGGTTAAATGAAGACTTGTAACAACCCCCTGATCGGGTGTGATAAATCGCTGCGCACACACCCCGGCTTTATTCCAAGCCGACTCCACCATGTATTTTTGTTTAAAATGGGCCCTGTATGACAACGGGCGAGGCCGGCGTCTCCGCGACGGCCCTAGCCCTGGAAGCAGGTCTCCGGATAGATTGTGTGGTAACCCAGGAAAACTCTCTTGGGGTTGCAGGCCGGGGAATGATGCACTAGATTGCGAGCTGCTAACACGGCGTGGATGGGAGACGCCGAGAGAGGGTCGGTTGGGCAACAGTTCGACAAAATCTCGATCCTCGGAGAACCTTCGGCTAGCATACACATGTTTCTCACAGAGGTTCTTCCACGTTATGTCGTCGTTCAAAAGATAGCGCCAGAGTTTTGAAACTTGGGATGCTCTTGCAAGAGTCTTGGGATCGTCGATGAAGGAGAGTACCTGTTTGCACCAGATAGGGGAGACGTCAGAACCCTGCACAGATCACAGACCCAAGCCGGCCAGTGGGATTAAACGGGAGATCGCTTACCCTCAGACATAGCTCATTTGGAAGCGTATAGAAGGGATCCTTTCTTAAACGGGGGGCGATATAGCTCGAAACGTAGCTGAGTTGTTGGTTTTCACACCCCAGAATATCCTCCAGAAACCTCAGCTTTCTCTGTTTTGAGAGCGCAGAGAACTGGATTTTTGCATTCGTCACGAAGGTATCATAATCGTCATCGACGGGCTGCCATATCGGATGTCCCTGGTGAGGCGTGGGACTAGGGGCCGGGGTGGGAGGAGACGCCGGTGCTGACGGCAAGAGGTTTGACGGGATCGCAGTGACCGATCTGGTCGAAGACGGCTTTGGATGGCTTTCGGAGAGAGGAACGACTGGGTCTGTAGAAGCGCACCGCCGGGACTGCGCAGTCGCCGGCGACTCTGGAATGCTCCGCGGACTCATCCCGCAGCGGACCGAGTCAAGAAATCAAGTCTAAGGGATGATCATAGAATACCGGGTTTGTAGAAAGTGTACTCCAGCGCTGAATTACCCTGCCCAGCTTGCACGAAGATCTTGGATTTGTTTCGAACCACACCTTTTGACGAGAGTTCCATTCATAAATGATAGTGATAGAAGCGAGCGTCGGGGTATAGGGAGGTGGTCAAGGATAAGAAATAAAGAAAGAAGAATAGGGAGAGTAAGGGGGGAAGAAGGAGAAGAAAGGAATATAGGAGCAATATCAGGGAGTCGAGTCGACGAAGGGATGGAGAAAGGAAGCAGGAAAGATTAAAGATGGGAGATCTCCGACGGGCGGTTCGGGGGAAGCTGGGGGAGATAGCCGGAGGAATAATAGGGGAGGGGGGTAAGAGAGAAGGATAGGATAGGATAGGTAGGTAAATAGAACAGGGTTGGATAATATAAAAGCCAAAGATAAAAAGCGACGAGAAAAAAGCAAAGACCGAAAGCTCAGGAGCTAAGGGGGCATAAGGATGAATGATGACGCTGGAATTATGATTATTAACTTATGGCAAGCACCAGCCGCAACGACTAAGCGGAGAAGTGAGAATCATGCGATGGAGAAGCGTGACTAAGTCAGGTGCAGCGAGCCTAAGGTACTAAGACTAAGTAAGGCCCGCCAAGCATGCATGGTCGATGATGCCTCCCCGTCTCCACTCGCGGAGCCCAACTCGTGTCGGTCTCGAGTCTCAACGAGAGATGATATGTCGATTCTCTTATATCCCCACGGTGAACGGTAAACGAAGGGAAAGTGCCGAGGACAGCCACTTACTTGGTGATTGAATAATCAATCACGCTATCTTGGGGAAGGGCGAGCAAAATCGGATTTCTCCTGTGCCCCTCCTCGTATCCTGCCGACGAAACCCCGATGTAGAGCCAGAGGTATACGGCACACCATGTTTTAACCTTTCGGCAGGCTGGTGAACCAAGATACTGGATTCCGGGGTCACCGGTCAGAGACGTTGAGAGCTTCGAGTCACGCTGCCGCGGAATAATCACTTCCGCCTCCAGGTCAGACTGACGGATGCGTGCATCCCGGTCTTCACGAGGTGCCAGGTTCAATGTGGTGTGAAAGAAAACGCAGATTCCAAACAGGGCTTCTAGCGCTTTTTATGTGCCAGCCACGGCGATCCTACGTAAGTATGATAATGAACACATGCGATTAATACAAGATCCAGTGGTCTAAGCAATGTCGACTGCACAGTAACCGCATGACGTATGGCCTCTGCCAACCGTGTGGTCAGTATAGCGTTCCAAAATAGAACTACCCAGCGCTGTCATTCTAATATAACACCCCCTAGAGAAGCATGAATCAATGTACACGTCTAGACAAAACTCTCAGCACAAACCCAAAAAGTGCTAAACTCATAACTGATCTTCAAATACACAAAGAAGAAGAGAGAGAAAAAAAAGATATCAAAACAAATGCAGAACAAATCCAAGGTATATAGAACTTCAATGGGCATGGCCGATCTGCAGAAACAGCGGCAGAATCATGCCAACGACAGAGGCTATCAAGTCTCTCATTGACTTTTCAGAGGACGATGGCAGGTCTCGGGGATCGCCGTATCCATTCACCTGTATTTCACGTGCACCCGAGTTGGGGCTGTTCTCCTGCATCGTGTGCATGGCAACGTACCTAAAAGCGACGTTAGCTGCTGCCACCCGACATGAGACTCCGCGCCATGCCGAACTTACAAGAAAGTGCCTGCCGAAAACAGGGAAGTACGCCGGTCCGCCACCTAGTACCCGTTTCATCACCGCTGGATCCAGAACCCATGACTTGGACAAAAAGAAAAGTCATCAGGGCTCCCACGGGCGCGGCTAGACTGAAAATCAACAAATGGGCCCTGGCGGCGCGGCTAGAGAGCCCTTGCTTGAGCAACACTGATGTAAGCCCAAAAGAGGCCGGCGCCTTGTGGACCATGATAGCCAAGAAAATGATGAAACTGAGGCCGGCATCGGAACTGGACGCTCCCAGGGCGATTCCGTCGGCAGCGGCGTGGATGACAAGCCCGGTAGTTGTTGCGAAACTGTGACTGCTCCTAGGAATATTGCCGGCGTCCAACAGCCCACCCTCTCGAGAAGGTGACGAGTTTCGTCGCAGGCCAGAGCCTAGATTATCCAAGGAAATGTGATGGGGCGGTCTTTGTTGTTTGGATGGGCCTGCGAATTCCGGCAATTTGTCGATTAGATACATCAGTATGAAACCACTAACGAGGCAATGCCAATCCAGGCATGCGGTGAGCTGCCTCGTGGCCGTGGTCATGGCCATGGCCGTGGTCTTGGTCTTGGTCTTGGTCTTGGTCTTTGTCATCCTCCGACGAGCTCTCCTTACGTCGCTGCAAATTCTCTCGGCTGACGTGAACTGTGATCGAGTCGTCGGTTGATGACTGCGGAATTGATAAGCCTGACGAGGCGTGTGGCAATCGGTCGGAATTGCCGGGAGTTTCGTTCAAGACAACGGACGGGATGGCTGGATGCCCCCAATTCACAGCCGATGCCGAACGGGCGCTCAGTTCTTTCTGGCGGCTGATTGAGTTTGCGCTATATAGTGTTTCCACGCCTTCTGGGATTATAACAATCAAAGATGTTCCCACCAAAACTCCCATTCCAATTGACGAGATGAGTCTAAGTTGCGAAGGTGATAGGGTAAACGCCAGTGGTAATGAGCCGACGACAAAAGATCTACAACCGAGAGAAGGAGGGTGTCAGCTGGCCGAAAACAGTCGCAGTGCAGATGAGAGGGGCAGGCGTTCGAGGCTCACGTAATTGCCATCACAATGCTCAAAGCGAGCAGAGTGAAAAGTCCCTCCATGGTCGGTCGTCCTGCAGAGCTGCGTCCGTGCTGCTTTAGAGGGCGTCAAACATTATGCCAATTCGACAATAAACCTTCTCTGACCAAGCGAAAACACGCAGACCTCGGAGAGAAATAAAGCCGGATGGCCCGATAGAAAGATATGGGAGTAAAGACCGGGAAAGACCTTGTTCCAGCACGGGGTACCTGGGGGACAGGCGAAGACGTGGCGTGGGAGGGACAGATTGCGATCCGCCGCGGTTGGAAAAGGAACGGAGGCCGACGACGGGAAGACCCACAGCGCCAGGGGAAATCGTCAATACGAAGTACTCAATGGAAGTGCTCAATAAGTCACAATAGGAATAACAATAATAGTATCGATGCTGCGATGTCCACGGCGTGGGCCAGCGTTGTGTAGGCTGTGTCGGATGAGGACAATGGAAACCGAAACCCACATCCTTGATACATTATTATTAGGTATTGCTGGTGGGGAAAGAACATTTTTCCGCAACCGACATGCCTTAAATATCCTGAGGTCGATTGTATTCTTTTTGATTTATTTTTTTCATACGCAGGATTTAGGAGAACGAGCTGTTCCTGCAGAATTTTCGAGTTAATATCGGATATCACATTAGTATACACAATGCTCATGCTGATGAAATCATAAATCTTTTGCTGTTTGATGGCGGATCTCCCCCTTTCTGAGCTCCCAAATATGAGATGAAACATAATTCTCAAGATAAGCCCAAACCCGTCTTTGGGATACTACTCTCTCCGAGGTTCAAGGTGCCCATATTCTTTCGACTGGACACTCACAAATTCCTTCAGCCTGGCCTCCTTCTCTAAGATCTGCTCATTGCTCAAGGATCCGTAGGCCTCATTCACCTGAGAGATCACCTTGTCTTTCCACTGCGTTCCTTCGCTCCCCAACAAGTTTACCCTTCCTTGACCATCCCACACCTGTTGTATGGTCGGCGCCAACTTCTCAAAAAAGGCCTGGATACCACCTTCCCCACCGCCTTGCTGGTAACTTTCGAACACACCGTTCCCTGCCCATCTCGGCCCTAAACTAGCAGCCATGAGGATCGTGTCGAGATCCTTTGCATCCACCACATCCTCCTGTACCAGGTAGCAGGCCTCCCTGAGGAGCGCAAAGGCCAGTCGATTCCCGACAAACCCCGGGATTTCTTTTTTGATCACCACGGGTCGATGCTTCGACCCTGCCACGGAGAAGTATGTACGGGCGAACTCAATCCGCTCCGTCGTGGTATTGGGAGAGGGCACGATCTCGAGAAGTGGCATGATGTGCGGCGGATTGAAAGGATGCACCACCAGTAGGCGTGTCTTGTCGATCATCTCACTCTGCTGGATCGAGGCCGCAATGCCGGAGGTGCTCGTCCAGAAGTGTGCGGATGACGGCGCGATGGACTCCACCTGCTTCCAGAGGGACTGTTTGAAAGCGACATTTTCGGGCCCTTGTTCCTGGACGATGGTGGCAGATGCACAAGCAGATTCTAGGGAGGCGTGGATCTGAAGACGACCAGATGAGAGCAGGGAGGTAACCACCGACTCTGGCGAAACTGGTCCAGGGTCGGATGTATTGGATGTCAAGTCGTGGCCTAGATACACCGGTAACGTTTTGCGCAAGTATTGCTCGAAGTCTGGCCGCGTGTCGAACACATCCACTACGGTGTTCTCACGAGCAAGATGAAGTGCAGCCATAGACCCGCCGATGGTGCCGAGCCCAATCAAAGTAACTCGCTGCGGACTGGTCGCCGACATGCTGGAACAGGTATCACGGTTCGGTCAATAGTAGATTCTGGTCTTCATCTGTGTCGTTGAGTTAGAGAAAGGCCGAGGAGGTGAGCCCGTGAAGTTCCCCCGCAATCACTAGCTCCGTCTCGGGAATGGCGTCCAAGTGTATATAGTTACCTATAGGCTATATACTTATAGTCAGGCACATGGTATTGTAGTTACATGATCAATTGCAGACAATGAATGAATTAATTGAGAAGATAAAGGATCTTTGAGGAGAGAGCCGAGAGACATACCTCACCAATAATAATAATAATCTACTGTAAAGCTAAGAATGACGTAGAGACGCTAAACCCGAAGCGGTTATAACCTCCCTTCCGCGCAACGCGATTCCAACACGCGCCGGAGAAAAGACGCTGTCCGACTTGACCATCTTCATCCCATCGCTCATCCCAACCCACCCCCTTGGATTTCTCTTCTCTCTCTGTCGTCGTCGGAATCATGGCTAGCGAAGGGGACTGTAATTCACCCATTGGCTCTCCCTTTCCTTCCCTCCATTCGAGTTCCTGGCCAGCTGACATGACCTTTTCCCTGCCTAGGGACTTGCGACGCCAACGACGCCGTTCACATCACCGTCGTTCAGCCGAGCGAAGACAAGCCAAAGACGCTTTCTAGCTTTCACCCGCAGTTTACCTATCCGATCTTTGGCGACGAGGAGCAAATTTTCGGCTACAGAGGGTTGATTATCCGTTTGCGATTTGCAGCCCATGACCTGCGCCCGCACATCCATATCTCCTACGATGAGAAGTTTAAGCCCGTGGAAGACGCCTCGGCGCTCGATCTTTTAAAGACTCTCAAACCTTGGGTCCCTGAAGGTGAGCGGTGCATTCATCCCTTTCCTTTCGGGGAACAAGTTCTAACATCGTATCGGTTCCAGAGGCATTTGTAACCCTTCCCGACTACGAGAAAGCGGTCAAATGCGAAAGACTTTGTGCCACCAGGCAATCTAGTGCACAGCTATGTCACTGGCCAAAGGTCCTATGAGATCTGGGCCGGCTCTCTCGCTGACCCCAGAGTGCAACAACTGTTGAACCGCGCGCAGATCTTCGTTTCTCTGTTCATCGAAGCTGGCACGCCTCTGGCAACAGACGACCCCGAATGGACATTGGAGAGATGGACGGTGTATTTCATGTATGCGACGGCCATCCCCTCTTGCTTCTCAGGCCGATTGCTTATCGTGCTAAACTTTGCTTGCAGATACGAGAAAGTCACGCCGCCTACCCCGACAGCCTCAGAATACTCGCTCGTCGGTTATGCAACGACCTATCGATGGTGGCATTACCAGCACGATCAACTGCAAAAAACAATTGCTAAAACCGATCCTTTCCCCTTCCCAGAGATCAGACCCGCACAGCTTCCGTCGCGCTTGCGCATTGCTCAATTCCTGATTCTTCCTCCTCACCAAGGCTCTGGACACGGCACGCATCTGTACACGACCATCCATACCGCCTGCACTGACGATCCGACAATTGTCGAATTGACAGTCGAGGACCCCAACGAAGCATTCGACGCTCTCCGCGACACGGCGGACTATCATATCTTGTACCCAGAATTCCTGAAGCAGAAGGTGGACATCAACCCGGATCCGAACGGGGCATTCTCCAAGAAGCAGCGCTTTCGTCGCGTGCCAACCTCCGCCATTATCCCAACCAAAGCCCTTAATCAAATGCGCCTCACTTTCAAGATCGCCCCGACACAGTTCGCCCATATTTTGGAGATGTATCTCCTCGGCCAGGTCCCCGTCAAGAACCGCCACGAGGGCGGAGCAAACATGGCCAGACTCTTGATTAAGAAATCCAACGCCGAAGACCCAAGCGAACGGAAATACTACTGGTGGCGCATACTCGTCAAGCAGCGTCTTTTCAAGCGACACCGGGACATGCTAATCCAGCTAGACATGAGCGAGCGTGTTGAGAAGCTCGAAGAAACCGTATCAAATGTGGAAGAGGGCTACGAAGTCCTACTCAAGGCGTTCACCGAGCGGGAAGAAGCCCTGAAGGCCAGACAAGAAGAACTCGGCGACGTGGCCGACCCCGAAACGACCGCCGTTGTGGAGGAGGGTGCCAGCAAAGACCAGCGTGCGAAACGAAAGTTTACCGTTGAAGAAGACGACGAGGATGAAGACGAGGACGAGGCTGCTAAGCGGGCAAAGGTCTAACGGATAAGATCTTCCCCTCTTTGACGGTTTTCTGGCTTTGTTCTCGTTCCATTTTCATTCATTGTCCATACTGCGGAGTGATGACAGTCTTGGTTGCTTTTGCTGCTTAAGAGAAGCTTCATGTATTTCTAAACGTTCATGAATCAAAATTTGGCCATTATAATACTATATAGCGCGAGACAGCTACAGTAACTATAAGACTAATCTCGCTAGCCAGCGTAGAGTAGCGGTAGGAGAATTACATGTATGTGTGCAATGATCGCAATTGATTAGGCCATATCAATTTGGACCAAAGATACGTAGTATAATATCAATAAAAACAACAATTTCTGTCTCAGCTCGAGAGTCGAGCCATGTACGGAGTAGAACTCGAATCGGAACTAAGCAGTGGCAGTGAAAGAAGACGGCGGATCCCGGCGCTTTCATTTCTCCGGGGCTCTCCAGGTTGCGATCATCTCCGCCGGAAGCTGGTGCGGAGCGTCTGCTGTCATCGCAATTCATTATTCAACACACTGAAGCGGGCAGGCTCATTCTCAAACTCTTGCTGGGCTATCTCTCACCTGGATTTTTAGCGCATTCATTTTCTGAACCCGCAACCCTCTCAAGTGAGGCCGTCGCCCTTGTTGTCCCCCACCTTCTAGAACTTTCAACCCATATTGAGCAATCTAGATTGAAGATGGTAAGATCGCTCTCACACCTGGCACAGTGACTCCATGGCGAATTTGGCATTAACTGAACATGCACAATGTATAGCTCCCCCTTGGACTCCTGACGGCCGCGCAAGGCCACCCCATGCTTGTCGAACTCAAGAATGGCGAGACGCTGAACGGACACCTTGCCAATTGCGACAACTGGATGAACTTAATACTCAAGGAAGTCGTCCAGACCAGCCCCGAAGGTGATCGGTTTTTCAGGCTCCCCGAAGTCTACATCAGAGGCAACAACGTATGTCGGGCGAATTGCGCCTTGGTCCTTGAAACCAAAACCGCCGCAGCAAAACGTGGCATGCTAACGCCTCGCAGATCAAATACCTACGGATCCCCGAAGAGATCGTGGAAATCGTGAAGGAGCAACAACAAAACCAGCCACAAAACCGCGGTCGCGGTGGCCACCGGGGCGACAGAGGTGACAGAGGCGGCCGCGGTGGTCGGGGTCGTGGCCGGGGACGAGGCCGGGGCGGCAACTAGGACTGAATATTCAGGAAACCGGTTAAACGAGAAAAGATGAAGATAGATACCCCGGGGGAAGAACAAGCAGGTGGTTTGCTAGGAAAGATCCATTAGGCGGGTTAGTCGAGCATGGCCTTGGCGTATGTGGCTCTGTATTTTCAATGGGAACTGTGCCATCTATGCTATTTTTAATTGGAATCAAACTTTTTTTTTTCTGGGAAAATTTACTCTCCCTTAAATCCACATATAGACTCCACTAGAGGGTTTTCCATCTCTTACAGAGTATGTTCTCCGGTCAGTTCGACTCCGTAGACGATATCAGTCACGTGACATCTGCGATCTGTCCGGGATTGTTGGAGCTAAACCGGGGAAAGTATTTCGGTTTCTGCAAGGCATCGAAATGCCTCGGGGGACACTCATTTTAGATGGGCTGTGGCATTGTCTCTGTCCATCCTTCAGCCTCGATACTCTCGTCCACTCTGCACCCCCAGTCATCAGAAAGACTCGCCGCCCCAGAGTTCCCTTCGTCTCAGGAAATTCCGCATCGGCTCCGGCATGGCGACGCTTAAGCAACCTCACCGCAAACCCTCAGAAACATGATGCAGAGGGAGACCACAAACAAGATGCAATTGACAACCATACCCCGCGACCCCAAAGACGAGCTTCGCGCTATTCACACCAACATAATACCCGCGCACCGAGACCATCTCGCGTGCCCGATACACTCAGACGAAAGCCGACGGCTCGGTTAGAGACAAGACTGCAAGAGATAGTGGCCACGCGTCCCACGGTTGTGAGTGCCGTTCAGATTTTACGAACTCTCATTAGGGACCGGCATGTGCGCCCCGATACTCGGCATTACAAGGCTTTGATATTGGCCAATACAGATGCGGAGCGTGGCTCGCCAGAGAACATCCGGGAATTGCTGTCGGAGATGGAAGCGAACAGGATAACTGCAGATTCTGGGACTTTGCATGCTGCGTTACAGGTACGAGCGATTCCCATACCGTCGTTTCTGGAAGGGAATACAAATGCGACTGAAATGCTGACGGCAAACTTGATGGCTAGGTCCTTGCGGTTCATCCGGACTATGTATTGCGACAGGAAATCCTACATACGCTACGAGATCGATGGCTGACTCTCAGCCCTACCGGCTGGCATTTGTGGTCGCGGGGCTCGTGCGAGAACACCAATTCGAATTGGCCCTGGATCATCTCGAAAAGATGGAAGTAAAGGAGATCGTGGTCGAGGACTGGCTGTACAGTCTGTTTATATACTATCTTTGCGACTTCGAGGAATTCGAGGAGGTGGTACGGCTGATGCGTTTACGGGCTAGCCGAGGCCATGACATGTCGCCGGATCTGTGGTTATACGTGCTGGATGCGGCCAGCGCAGCTGCTCACTACGAAGCCACCCATTATGTGTGGAGGCAAATGGTGGAACTACGGTATTTGACGCCCTCCTATGGGATCTGCAAGAATGTCATGTCCACCGCATGGCACGTTGGGGATACGACGCTCGCAACGTCGGTAATTCAATTCCTTGCCGAGGTCGATGTGGCACTTGGCCTGGAGGACTACGAGCGATTGGCCGAGACCTATCTTAGGTCCGGGGACTTGTGTTCAGGGTTTGAGATCTTGTGTCAAATGCATGCAGAAGGCATTGCGCTCGAGCAAAGCTCAACCGATGCTTTTCTCACCCACATGGTTCAGAATAGAATCCATCCGCGCGATGCTTGGTCCATGCTCAAGCGGTTGAAAGGGTCGGGCTATGAGATTCCCCTCCGGTGCGCCCTGGTGGTGATTCAAATGTGTGAGCAGGAGGCTCTCCATGACCCCTCCATGGTGGACGAAGGGATTGCGTTGTATAAGGAGCTTTATGCGCTTTGTACGGCTAAGGCTGACGCTTCAATCTACAACTCTCTAGTCGGGATGTGCCGGCGGGCGAAAGCCCCTGACTCGGGGATGTTTGTCATCCAGGAAATGTCATCTCTAGGGGTGATCCCGGACGGCGTCACATTCCAGCATCTCATCATTATGTGCTTGGATGCCGGCAACTTCGAATCCGCGTTCATGTATTTCGAGGACATGCTGGAGCGGGGGTTCACACCGGACGAGGATGTGCGCGTGGAGATGCGAGAGCTCTGTTCGGCGTCCAGCAACGAATATGCGCTCCAATTGAGGTACCACCCGCAGGTCCGGGATGAAGTGATACAGCTACCGAGACATGACACAGAACCTACGCGTGATTCCCCACTGGTGTTTAAGAAGATTTTTTCTTATCCACCGCCCGAATATGCCCACCTTCCGCGACGCCAGATCCAGCGGCCAATGACCCGGGAAGAACGACGAGTAGAGCGGCGAGCGGAGAGTAAGGAGCGTCGGAAACATCGGCGAAGGCGGTTGGCCATCCAGAGGGGCCAAGTTGAAGAAGGATGGGAGGACTACGAGCCTGGGGGTTGATCCCAGACAAACTCGGCGAATAACTCGCAGTGTACAGAGTATATAATGCCAGTGGAATTCTTGTACAATAGTTTTAATCGAGACGATCCTCGAGAAGCATCAGATAGACAAATATGTATCTATAATCCCAGTCCCACCCTAGTCTATCTGACGGCGACAGCGTAGATACTCTCTGTAGACGAGAGCTGATCATTTCCGACGAAACCCAACATCTTCCAACCCCCCCGAGTCCAACATCGACAACAATCACCCGTCATGTTAGGACCCATCGATGCCCGAGCCGTCCTACGGAAGCGAGATCGCCCCGGGCTCAGTCTGAGACTTTCGGCGCAGCATTTAAGCGGTCTCAAACATCCGTCGTGGTCCGTCCCGGAGTGCCCCAAGCATCCCATGTTTGGGACGGCCGAGTGGGCTCCACCAGAGGAACTATGGTTCGAACCGTCCCAATAAGCAGCTCCAACCACAATTTCTTATCATCTATCCAACAGGCAGTGCTATAAATAAACAAACCCGCTAAGATTAAGATCGTCGCCAAGTCAAGGTCGGACAGGAGGGTGGTCCACGTCCAAGGCTTGCGCTTCTGCAGTGTGCATACTGTATGCGTACTACACTACTCTGTACACTCCCTACTGCAGGTGCAGTTGAGATGACAGGTGAATCACTTGCATGGGAATTCATAGCCGCATTGGAAATGTGTGGTTTGATCATTTCCGAACGGGTCGGCTGCCCTGTGGAATTGACAGCATGACCAGGACTCCCAAGGGGCAGGGAGAGTCAGCGAGGAATCCGAGAGATCGACAGAATGCACACCCTTTGTGAGGACGCGATGGGGGTCGAAACTCTCCACTACCAGTCAGACTGACTTTATACCCGTCGTTTCGCCACGGAACCTGCCCTGTTGGTGTGTTTGAGGTTTTGTTGCTAAAAATTGCCGGATCTTGCTCCGTGCTCAGCGAGGTTCTTAGTCTTGAGATCTTGCTATTTAAACAATCGCCTTCATCCAGACATCCCTCGACTTGGCTATCAATCAATCTCTACTGTCAATTCTTTCAATTATTTCTAATAACTCCCCTTAATTCCTAAATCCTCCAACATCCCGTCATTTTTCCACCTCCCCCAATCTATACATACTATATCAGAACATCGCCATCATGCAGCTCACTTCCATCCTCGCCGTTGCTCTCTCCGCCGCCAGCTTCACCTCCGCCGGTCCTCTGCGTCGCGATAAGAGCCCGGCTCTGACCTGGCAGGTGTCGAACTTCACTTCCACCTGCGCTCAGCAAAAGTGTGTCTACAGCTTCAACATCCGCGGCATTGAGACCAAGAACACCCCCGGCTTCTCCACCACCTGCTCGTCTGCGGGTCAGAAAGATGGCGACTTCATTGCCTGTGCCAACGGCAACATCACGGCCCTTGTGACCCCCGAGGCTCACTCTCGTCGGAACGTGCAAGCGGAGCACTCCTGGCGCCAGGGGCTTACTGCGTCCTTCCACGCCCACGGCGCAACCAACGTTACCGAATACGCCTCGAACTTCACCATCCCGGTGACCCATGTGTTCGGCTCTGCTTAAATCCAAAAGAACAATCGCGACGGGGACGAGTCTCGTCCACCCGCGTTTTCGACCCATGAACGAAGCGACAACGACGGGCGGATGGGCTCTCCGACGCCACGACACAACCCGAAGCTCGAAAGACAATAATAGATACCCGGAGGCGAGCGCTGAAAAATGGGCCCATATACCTGTATCATATCCACTACGCCCATGGGGATGAAAAGCTATATATGCTTTTGTGTTAAACAATAATGTCTGGTCTAATAACGGAGTCAGTTGATACGATGGTTTAATGACGATCTTTACTTTGTGCTTATATATATCCAATGACATAACTATTTTGCGAACAAACTATGGGAACCTTCGAGGGTAGATCGTAGATCGTAGAGTAGAGACAGTCGTAGTGTTTGGCTTGTTTGGCTTGTTTGGCCAGTCCGTGCGGTGACATCATCCGCCCTCGTCATTTGCCCTGAGTTTCATTCCATCTCTTGACTTACTCGCTCATGGCTTCATCACTGGCTCTTGTGCAGACCAGACAACAGGTTCTTTTCTCTTCTTTCCCTGCTCATAGAGATCATAAATAATCCCCACCGATCACTTGGCACTTGCTTTCGTTCTTAGCGACCTACATTCCGTCCTGTTGCGAGGGAGCGCTACGAATGGTGAGCTTTGTCTCATTCTCTCCACATTCCGCCCCTTTTCCATCTCGCCTTTTTTTTTTTACCTCTTCCTCCTCTTCTTTTCACTCGGAATTTACTGAGTAACAACGCCTGATAGGGTTACCCGTCCACCTGATCCCAAATGGTATGATGCCTCCCTCCATGCTGCTCCTCCTCCCCCTTGCAGAACGCTGCGTCCCACTTTCTGTACCTGCCGAGACTAACGTGCTGCTCTTGGCTTCTTATCCACTGTAGGCGTCGATCCTGCGACAGATTGTTGCCGGGCCCAGGCTACAGCATCCAGAGGCCAACTTGGATCTCTGCTACGTCACAGACAACGGTGTGTTCCTCGATTCCTGGGCGGTGGTTATGGCCGGCGCTTAGACTTATCGCTAACCTAGCCTACCCGTCGCTACCACAGTGATCGCAACGTCTGGACCGTCGTCGAACTACCCGCAACGTGCATATAGAAACCCGCTCGATGAACTAGTGAACTTCCTCGACGCCAAACATGGCGAGGACTGGTGCATTTGGGAGTTTCGCGCCGAAGGGACGGGATACCCCGACGAGGAGGTGTACGGCCGAATCCACCACTACCCTTTCCCGGACCATCATCCGCCACCGTTCGCGCTCATTCCAGCCATGATGGGGAGTATGAGGAACTGGTTGCAGCGCTTAGATGAGCCGGAGAAGAGCCCGGGCAAGTCGCCCGACGCCGAGAAGAAAGGGAGGAGGGTGGCGGTGGTGCATTGCAAGGCTGGGAAAGGGCGCAGTGGCACCGTCGCTTGCAGCTATCTGATCAGTCAGGAAGGGTGGAAGCTCGAGGATGCGTTGCAGCGGTTCACGGAGAGGCGGATGCGTGCCGGGTTTGGGCACGGCGTGAGCATCCCAAGTCAGCTGCGTTGGGTGCGATACGTGGATCGCTGGGCGAACCAGATGGACCGGAAATACGTCGAGCGGCCGGTGGAGATCCTAGAGGTGCATGTGTGGGGACTGAGAGACGGCGTCAAGGTCGCAGTCCAAGGCTTTGTCGACGAAGGCAAGAAGATCAAAAACATCCACCTGTTTCACCGCAACGAACGCTCCGTCGTCGACAACGGCAAGAAGACGCCTCCTGAGAAGGATGGCGATAAGGCCAAGAGCGGCACCAGCAGTGAACCTCAGTCGGCCGTGACAGAATCATCTGCCTGGTCAAGTCAAACAACCCCTTCCTCGTCATCGGAGGATTCGGGTACTACCACGAAACGCACACGAGCAGCGATCTTCCGCCCCAGTAAGCCGATTATCGTGCCCACCAGCGATGTCAACATCGACTTCGAACGACGGAGCAAAGCTGCCTACACGGGCTGGGCAATGGTGACATCTATCGCGCACGTCTGGTTCAACACTTACTTCGAAGGAGGGGACAAAGAAGACTCGGGCGTCTTCGAGCTCGATTGGGACCAAATGGACGGAATCAAGGGAACTAGCAAGAAGGGCACCCGGGCGCTGGACCGACTCAGGGTTGTCTGGCGCTACCCAGCAGCTGCAGCCCAAGAGAGCGTTTCCTCTATCTCTGGCCAAATGATCACGGAGCCCGAACCCGGCGAGACTGCGCATGAAAGCAGCCCGGCTGACTGGCGCGGCCAAGTAACCAGCAAAGACGAATCTCAAACAACAGCTCGCAATCAGGAGAACATCCCCATCAATCTCGAGCCGCCACAAGAAGGCGACCAGCCGAGAGGCGGCGCAGGAGAAGAATCCGAATCTGACTCCAACAATCAGTCCTATCTAGCGGGCATTACCGCCACTGCCGCCAGCGCGGCCACCACGGCTGCACACTCGCTCCAAGAGCTAGGCAAGGAGCTTGGCCTGCGGAAACAAACCGCAGAAAGTCAAGATGTCAGCCTTGCTGAAAGCGACGACAGCTCGTCAGTCGTGGGCCGGCGCAAACGCGAGGCCGCAGACAAGAAGGAGGACTCGTCGCAGCAGCCAAACGAGCAAGACGAGAACGGGGATTTTGAAGGAACCCAACCGTATTTTGGAAATGGCAGTACTAGAAAAGATGCATCGTCTAATAAAGAGCATGGGTGATTCATCTATCACCTGGGATAGATTATAGATGCTACTCTGATGGTTTGCTTTATTATGATATCACAGTTTTGCCTGGTTTGGGTCTTGGGAAGGTGTAAGTAGGATGGTTTGGTACATACGGTTGATTAGGCCTTTTTATTTCTACTTATCTCTGATATGCACTGGATACAAGATAAATGAAATAGATTTATGGGTCTGCTATATTCAGAACGCCTGAAGAGAAACTAACAAACTATTTAGTACTGTATACGTCCGCACAAAGCAAAGCAGAATTAATCTTCGAGAAACACAGTTTAAACAAAACAAAACAAAAGGGAACAAAGGATATCAGAAGAAACAATCCGTATGTGTAAAAGCGCACACTGTAATGTGCATAATCACCACTGCATCTCTCATCTCATCACAGAGGAACAAATCCCTCCAGTCGGCGTCGATCCTCCGCCCCTTCTCGCTGCAACCGGTCCGACTTCTTGCGCTCGTAGACAGCCCGCACCACGCGTTTCACTTGCTCTTCTCCCTGCGAGAAATTAGCCCGCGCGAGACCCACGACCGAGTCAATCTGCTCCGGCGTGTATACGAAGTTCCAGGTGGATAGGAAATCATCCACCTCTGGATCGATGGAGCTGGGCCGCGGAGATAAAGGGTTGGAGGTGTCAGAAATCCTGGGAGTATTGGCCGGACGTCCGGGCATGCGAGATCTCGAGGACGCAGAGGTAGGAACAGCGTCCGGGGCAGAGGGGTTGGGAAGGAAGGGGAAATAGACGACGGCGATGCCCGCGTCGGGATTCATCAGATGGAAATCGGATTCCGAGTGGTCGGCGTGGTTGGGGTGGAAGAGACGTTTGGACGGAGGAGGTTCTTCGTCAGAGACTCTTTCTTGCCGGGATCCGACCCAGACGTTGCAGTAGCCCAGGTCGGTGTCTTGGTTGTTTCCCGGTGTGTTTGCGCGATGGCTGTTGTTTTGGGCTTCTTCCATCTTCTTTTCCACGGCCTCCTGGGTTATGTTCTGGGCTTCGCGGAGCTGTTCCTCCGTGTCCTCTAGGCGCGAGTCTGCTCGAGGCCAACCGGCTCCCAGTGGCCAGCCCTTGATTCCTCGTTGTCGAGCGTACCCATCCACAACGGAGAGCCAGTTCTCCTGCTTGATGTCGGCGGAAGCGTCGAAAGCAACGACGATGTCCACGTTTCTTCCCGGGCGGAGTAACGGGTATATGGGCAGGTTGTTGCTCATTCCCGCGTCCATGAGCCGCAGATGCTGGCTATGGAAGATGGACTCGGGGCAGCTTGGAGGCAGTTGGCCTTTCATGCCTAAGACATAATTCGGGATGGTAGCTGGGTCGATTGGGTGCACTCGGACAAGATCTTTAGATTTCCCTTGGATCAGGGAATCAATTCCGCCAAAACCAGCGATGCCTCTGACGACCGGGCGGATCTCTTTGTAATAATGTGACAGGGTTGCGCAGAAAGCACTACCCCATACACCCATCAAACCAGGGACACGCAACTCCGGGATTGGAAGATGACCTTCGGGAATTTCGTTTCTGCCGCCATTGAAGTGTCGTCCCAGAGCCCACGTGGGAATTCCAGCACCAAGCTCCTCGCAGAAAAATTCGTAGGGCGTAAATTCGAACCACTGGAACCAAGCTTCGTTTTTCGAATCCTTCATGAGCTGCTCCGTCACCGGCTGCTTCTTATGATGGGTCTCATCACCCTTTACCATAGGGATCTCATGACGGACAGCGGTGTAGATTGGAAGTGGATTAGCTCCATTGAGAAGATTTTGGGACTGATTCGACAGTTTCAAGTCACTATCAGAGACACCGAGCTCGCCTTTAGGCACCAGCAGTCTAGCGGCTAATAGCAATCCGTAGATGTCCACGAGGCCGAAATCCGCGCCGGGGTCACCTTTTAACTTCTCGACTAATCCGCTCAGAAGATGCTTGTTGGTAGGAGCCGCCGTTAGTAGATCGAGTGCCTTGGGCGGGAATGCAATATGCACACCCAGCCGGTTCTTCAAATGGTCCACAAGCTTATTGAAGTTGCGTTCAGTGATCGACGAGTGGTATAGTGTTTGGAGCCAGCAACTGCCGCTGACTCCAGCCGTGTACGTTACACAATCCCAAAGACCGGCTTCTTGGGCCGCGAGATACGAGCCCGTGCCGGCGACGAGGGCGCGTAGTCCGCCACCCGAACCGCACATCGCAATGATGGGTACGTCATCCGGGTGAATGTCCTCCTCGGGAAGATCCAGATACGCTGCGAGGGCTTTCACAGCATGCTTTTGCCGATTCTTGCGGAACGCCAACTCTTCATCACACAGCTCATTACTAACCCGGACCGTCGCTTCCTGCAGGATTTCGGGGTTGATGTAAGGGTCGTGAGCCTCTTTCCAGATGTCATCCGCGAGAGAACCCGGGGACATTGAAAGTTCCCGCTGAAGCTTCTGTACCGTCGCCGGAAGCAGGCGGGTCCAGTCGGGGACGATGTAGCTCTTGATACTATCCAGTTCAATCCAATCGGCCGAGCCAACGGACTGCTTCACGCCGTCGAATTTATGGAGGATGTTCGTCCAGATTGAAGCTGCGTCACCGTCTTGAGCGGAGCCTTCGGACTGCGGAGCTAAGTTTCCTTTGCCCCAGCCAGACGGGGGTTTATTGTGTCCATTGCCCGTCCAAAGTGCCGTCGACGTGGAGAGGGATGCGGTTTGCTCCGATCGTATGCCAGAATGTCGAGACGAAGCTCGCTCGCCCGTGGTATAGAGAACCCCACTACCCAGGGCAATCAATGCTGCGGGAGGGACAGCCCACCGCAAACTCAGTGCCGTTGCAGCACCCATAATGAGATGGGTCCTGCGCAGGAAAGAACGCGACGAGGGCGACATGCAACCTTTAAAGCCATGACGCCCTTGAGTGGGCCAGACCAGACCCTGGTGATCCAGGCCCGATACGGGCTTGATGACGTAGTGTCACGTGCGGGAATTCACCGGGATAACTCCCGGGCCGATGTGTTCCGTTTCGGACTAGCGCCGCTGCGGAGACTCGGAGACCTTTTGGGCGCAGTTTGGATGTTATCGGGGGGCGCCAAAGCTCCCTCTTCCTTCCTTCGACCATGCTCGCATTATGAGGCCGGGCGCCTCATCGGCCACGCTGGACTACTTTCTTACATGCTGCTCCGTTCATGATCGCTATTCCCTTACTTTGAAATTCCCAAGGCATGACTATTTTTGTCCGCTAATAGAAACCTTGCGACCAGATTGTATTTAGTCTGCTGGTTGTTTGATGTTGGTTGTGGAACCTTGCCGATCGAGTGCATCCTGACCATGGTGGCTCCAAGAAACACCGCTTATGCGGAGGAGAGCGCAGAGGTGGAAGTGCTGTATGCCAACCTCGAGAAGCTCAAAGTCCTAACCAAGAAAATCCAAGGCTCTCTGGTGCGCCTTGAAACCGGAGGCAACGTTGTGAAGCATGCCATCGGCCCCATTTACAGCAACACACAATCTCTCCAGATCACCAACAACAACATAGATAAGGTCAATGAAGCCATTGATCGCCTTCGCCAACCGCTCGAAGCAAAGAACCGGGAAGAAGATGTTATTCGCTCGGGGTAGGCCTCTCCTTTAGCTGGTTTTGCGCCTTACCTTCGGACCACGCTAACAAATCTCTCCTGGGTAGACCTCAGAGTGTCGAACTGGCGCAGTACCTCTCGGCTATGAATCGCGTTGGCAAGGCCCTAAACGATCTCAACTCTACAAATTTGCGGTCGAACCAGAAAGCTATCACCGATTTCTCGTCCTTGTTGAATACCGGCACTATCAAGCTCCAAGACTTGTTTCGCGGCAAGCTCAGTCAACATGTCAGCCCTATCGAGCCGCTACACTATTTGACCAAGGGTAAGGATTCGACTTTAGATAACCATATGCTCTACCTTCAACGACTTACGTGCCTTCTTAAATGCAGATCTGTCATTCCCAACACTTCCCGAAGAAACAATCGTGGAATTGGGTCCTATATGTAATGCGATTGGCGCTGCGACAGCCCATACCCCTCAACGTGGCGATGGAGGAAACCCTGCACTCAAAATTTACGCCGAGACCCGGGCGTCCTACGTCACTTCAAGTCTACAGAATCTTGCCATCGCATCTTTGAATACTGTCAAGCGCAGGGCCACGGATGGCCCCTATAAGCAAGGCACGAATGGAATCGGCATATATTCCAATGCTCTGGAAGCTTTATATATGCAGAGCACGACATTATCTCGCAGATTTTCACCGGAGACCAGCGGGGACTGGCTCTCCAGGCTACGTGTCGGCCGGCGTTAGCTGAATACTCAAAGACCCTACGTGAACTCAATCATTACATCCGGGCGAATCTTATGACCGACTGCTTTCTGGCTTTTGAGATCATCGAAATCGTGACGGCCATGTCATACCGGGTGGAGTCGAAGACGGGGGAACTCAAGAGTCTGTTCATAGAAGCTCTGCGGCCCGTACGTGAAACCGCAAAATCGTCGCTCTCTGAGTTATTGGAAGAGACCAAGCGCAAAGCCGGAAATATCGCAGTGCTACCCCCCGACGGTGGCTCCGTGCCTCTTGTTAATGAGGTCATGAGTACTCTTACGACTTTGACTAGCTATTCGGCGCCCCTCGCTTCGATTTTAACCTCCCTTGGCGATGGGAATTGGCGTTCGACGTCTACCCCATCCGGCGCGCCGTTGGATGTCAGTCCAGACAGCTCTACGCTGCTCACACATTTCATTCTTGACATGGTCGAGGCTCTTATGATCGCACTGGAATCTCGAGGCCGGGCCTTCCATCGGACAAAGGCCGTCCAAGGTGTTTTCCTGTCGAACGTGTTCTGCAATGTCGACCGGGCTATTCGGCACAGTTCAGAACTGGCTCGATACCTCGGCTCTCCGGACAGCATTGCGCGGGTGGACACCTTCCGCAAGCGTGCTACTTCGACATACCTGGACGCATGGAAGGAGACCTCCCATTTCCTCCTCGATGTGCAGTATACGTCTCGGGGCGCACGGCCGGCCTCGGGTGGAGCCGTAGACTCCAGTGCCATAGTCAAGTCCCTCTCATCCAAAGACAAGGATGCGATCAAAGACAAATTCAAGGCCTTCAACGCAAGCTTCGATGAAATGTTGGCGCGCCACAAGGGATTGTACATGGAGCGTGAGGTGCGTGGCGTGCTTGCCCGGGAGATCCAGGCAGTCCTCGAGCCTCTATATGCTCGCTTTTACGACCGTTACCATGAGATTGACAAGGGAAGGGGCAAGTACGTGAAGTATGATAAGGGAAGCCTCTCGGCGCAGCTGGCCGCCTTGTCATGAGACCATAGGGCAAAGAATTGGGGGGAAGGGATGATACCATATGAGCAGTGAACGGGTGTTCTCCATAGGTTTAATCTGATAATATAATGAATGCCGTCGATTTATCTCCCGGCGGGATCATGTGATATGACGAGTGCCCCCCAGATAACGTGACTGATAAGCGGAGGCCCCGCTAAGACCAAGGCGAAAAGGCGCCCGCCGCAAACGCAAAATTTCCCGGCAGCAACGCACACTTTTCTTTCGCTCGCTGTATTGCATACCCTTTTTCCGTCTGGAATCGACTCAATATTCCAATCTGGCAGCATGTCGGCCAACAATGATGTCTATCAGACCCCCCTCAACTCGCGTTACGCGAGTATGTCTCCCACCCCGCAATTTCCCCCTCCCTACTCCAGGGCTTGGGTCATACAATACCTGGGTGATATGACGCTAATCACTCCGCGATTGGGTCTACAGGCAACGAGATGAAATACCTTTTCTCCCCGAGGAACCGCTTTTCCACTTGGAGACAATTGTGGCTGTGGCTTGCCGAGTCGCAGAAAGGTACACTTCTGCTCCTCTAATCCTCGCATGCCCTGTATCGTCGGTCGACTCACTAGCTTAGAACTCGGTCTGCCCATCAAACGATGCCATTGAGCAGATGAAGGCCCACCTCACCATCCAGGATGACGAGTTCAAGGTTGCCGCCGAGGAGGAGAAGCGCCGGAGACACGACGTCATGGCCCACGTCCATGCGTTCGGCCAGGTTGCCCCCGCTGCCGCCGGAATTATCCACTGGGGTGCTACTTCGTGCTACTGTACCGACAACGCCGATCTGATCTTCCTCCGTGACGGTCTCGATATCCTCATTCCCAAGCTCGCCGTGGTGATCGATAAGCTGGCCGCGTTCGCCAAGCAGTACAAGGACCTGCCCTGCCTTGGTTTCACCCACGGGCAGCCCGCTCAGCTCGTCACCGTTGGAAAGCGAGCATGCCTGTGGCTTCAGGATCTGCTGATGGATCTGCGAAACCTTGAGCGGGCTCGCGACGATCTGCGTTTCCGCGGTGTCAAGGGTACCACGGGTACCCAGGCCTCTTTCCTGCAGATCTTCGACGGTGACCACGAAAAAGGTTGAGCAGCTGGACGAGCTTGTCACCGAGAAGCTGGATTCAACTCCGCATTATCTCCAGTCAGACATACTCCCGCAAGATTGACGTCGATGTCTCCAACGCCTTGGGATCCTTTGGCTCCACTTGCGAGCGCATTGGTATTGACATCCGTCATCTGGCGATGCTGAAGGAGGTGGAGGAGCCTTTGAGAAGGACAGATCGGCAGCAGTGCGATGGTCAGTGATTGTTTGATTATAGCGGAAAGTGGTTTCCGTTTTAACTAAACATCATACAGGCCTACAAGCGTAAACCCCATGCGCTCTGAGCGTCTGTGCTCTTTGGGACGTCACCTTCAGAACCTGCCCAAGGATGCCATTGACACCTACTCGGCCCAATGGTTCGAGCGCTCTCTGGTAAGGAACAAAGCACCGTGGTTTTGCCAAGGACTCCCAAGCGCTAACCTCTACCAGGATGACAGCGCCATTCGTCGTATCAGCATTCCGGAACTTACCTCTCCGCTGATGCCTGTTCTCATTCTTCTCAGTAAGCTTGTGGCTGGCTGGATTGACTCAGTTTTCAGTCGCTGATAATTGCCAGACAACGTCACATCCGGATTCGTCGTCTACCCCGAAGTGATCCGCCGCCGTGTCAACGACGAGCTTCCTTTCATGGCCACGTAAGTCACCCCAGACATATAACGGCACTTCCATATTGACCCGTTGCTGACCATCCCGACAGTGAAAACGTACGTTCTCCTGAGAAGACCAACCCTTGCACAATACAATACGATACTAACGAAAACCCCAGGTGATCATGGCCTGTGTGAAGAAGGGACTCTCCCGTCAAGATGCCCACGAGGAAATCCGTACGCTTCCCTGCTCCTCCAACCCAACCCCCAGTCATGTTGTCATCACATCCATCTAACCCAGCCCGATTTTCACTCCAACAGGTGTCCTCTCCCACCAAGCCGCCGACAACGTCAAGAAACAAGGCAAGAACAACGACCTCCTGGACCGCATCCGCCGCACCGCCTTCTTCGCCCCTATCCTGGACGAGCTGGACAGCCTCCTGGACCCCAGCACCTTCGTCGGCCGCGCTCCCCAACAGGTGGAGAAATTCACCTCCACCGAGATTAAGAAGGCGTTGCAACCGTACGAGGCGCACCTGGCCAAGGCTGAGACCGCTGCTCTCTACGTCTAGAAGCTATCTTTTATTCGTGAGGGAGGGGGGTTAGTGAGCTGGGATGCGGCATCCATCTCATCCTATCCCATCACGTTTCTTTGTATTAGTCTGACTGACAAGGCCGACCCGACATGGAAGTCCTGGAAACGATACATAAGACGGATATGATTGAATGCTTCCATCCGGAAAGAAAGGGAGACAAGACGGTTGGGGGAAGGGGAATCGCAAAAAAAAGAAAAGAAAAGAAAAGAAATTAGACCACCATCCTTTCTTTTCAGCCCCCGCATGCACCAAAAAGCAAAAAAAAGAAAAGAAAAGAAAAAAAGAAAAAAGAAAGAAAGAAAGAAAGAACAGATCAGAGCCACTTAGAGAGTGATCAGCACTCCTCCCTCCTCGAACCAAGTATAGTTAGTTAGTTAGTTAATTGGTTGGCTAGTTGGCTACCTACCTATGTATGTACATAATAATAGTTTGATGATTTTTGAGATGAACTCCAAGCATCGGTCGAACTAGCTGATCATCCCTGAACCGCTTAGCTTGGCTGTTCTTTGTTGTTTTAGTATTAATATATAGGTGCTAGGCATTATTGATGGTTGAATTTTTATCCCTGTCGGTGGCTAAATAGCTGGGCCTTTTAATCGTCGTACCTAATTAGCCATTAGTTATCCTGGCAGCATAGCTTATGTATCTACAAATATATCCATGCTATATTAATTTCCACTTTTCGCAAAGCCACGCTGCCACTATCACGCGTTCTCGAATATTATGCCATGGTCGCTCTTAACCGCGTTCTACGGCATTCTAGACCCTGGCTCAATTTACCGGGTTATTAATGCTATCCAGATTCTTTGACAAAATAGTGTAAACCCGGGAACGATTCAGAAAGACACAAGATCACGAGGGGATTTGCCCTCCAACATTAAGGGTAAGGGGCGGAAGAAGGGCCTTGACCAAAGGTAGGTATCTTATTTAAAACAAGGCTCGAATCAGAAGAGGGAAGGCTTGGAGAAACCCAAGGGAAAACAATACAAGAAGACGACGGAATAAAAAGACGGAAAGGAAAGCCAGAGAAAACAATGGAGAATCCGGAATGCCTTACGTGGATACACGTGCCGCGTGTCTCGGTTTTCTTTGTTGGCCCGTAGGGTGTAGAGCAAAGGTAGGTGGGATAGTAAGAACATGGCAAATTGTGGAGAGAGTAAATGTCATAAATCAGATAGCAAGCACGCGAAAAGGTATGACATTCGAAAGATCAGGCAGGCTAAGGTCGGTAGACGGTGTATAAGACAATTATCTAACGCCTTGGGGAGGTTGAACCAGAATGAGACTTGACTTTTGGAGAAATAAATCAAAAGAGGTGGAGGCATGGGGTATCCAAGTAAATGGTTGTATACATGGCCAGAGTGGCAGAGAGTGTCATGTAGATGGATGAAAGGAGTCACTATACAAGGGTACGAAGGAAGGGAGGTGAGACAAGACAGAAAGAAAAGAACAAAGCGAACGCGGGATAACGCACGTACGACTTCAAGGGCAGTAAGAGGATAGATGCATGCAGATAGCTATGCATGGCCTGGCGCCGTGTGCAACCAAAGCATCACGATCCAAGCCGATCGGCGTGTCATTTGACTATCCCGCGTTACACAGATTCGAGTTGTTAAAGCGCCGACAGCCAATTGAGGACCTGCAAAATGTCAGTCAGTCTAGATCCATCCCGTTGTACAACATTCAAAAGCTTACCATCATCACCTGCATCAAAGCCACCTTCTCTCCATAGTGGACCCCGTCCCAACTGTCCGCCTGCAGTGTGGCGTTATACATTCCCAGGGCCTCGATCCCTTTGCTCCGAGCCGCTTCTGCAGTATCCAGTGTGTACTGCCAGCTTTTTGCATGGACGTTGTCTCCGGGAGGTTTCTGGTGGCCGGGTGCGGTGGGTCCCATCCAGAGGAAAGGTGTCGTCCGTCCGCTGGATCGAGCCAGCGCCAGCCATTCATCCATGCTTCTTCTGGCCGTCGATAAGGAATACGCGGTTGAGAGCGAGATACTATGTATCACAGGAATGTGTTTGCTCCGATCTCCGTGGCGAGTGATGAACTGGTGAAACCTCTCGTGGTTACTCTTGGAGGAGGGAGAGCCATTTACTGACACAAAGGTGTGTGCAATACCTAGTTCATAGCCTCGTTAACGACTGAACATATATCTATAAAAAAAGAAGTACTATTAAAAAAATTCAAAGATAAGAACTCACGGTTTGGACATGTGTAGGGACTTTGGGTGGTCTTGTCGGCCTGCTCATATACCTCATCGCTCGAGGTGATTCGTAGCGGAAGACACGAGGTAGCGGTGAACTGGGAGTCACAACTACACTTGTGTCCGTGTTCCCTGCTTGTTTCCCATTCTTTCAAGGAGCCGATCTCCAAGTTCTCTCGAAGAAGGATATTGAATCCGGCGTAGACATCGGCAAGGGATTCGTCACCCACGAAAACCACTCCGTCAAACCTTTGCAGGATATCACACACTTGTACACTAGTGAACCAGCGGTATAAACAGCCTATTCGATTCTCGGGTTAGCCGACCTAGTTGGGGAAAGGAACCTGTCTACTCTGGCAGGTGGGCTCTGGGGGCTTACCTTGTGAAGTATACGCGGCGTCGAATCCATGACGGCCCCCGTTGCTCATGGCACTGAGCAGAGAATCCTTGGAAGGGCAAAAGGCATTGCTGGGTATACTGCCATCCTTATCCTGGGGCGGCTCGTAGAGGGACAAGGAAGAGATACCACACTCCTGACGACCGGCAAAGTGAGCCAGCCAACTAGACAGACCGAGTCGAGACGATTAGTAGGGTGATCCAGAGCGGTTCCGAGGGAATCCAAAAGACAAGCGAATCCAAAGACAAGAGACATAAAGCAAAGAACAGTTCAAAAGCAGGTCCGGGAAAGGCGTCGAGGCGACTCACTCGTTGGCAGCGTTGACGGCGACGGGGCTGGTGGTCGGGGTGAAGGGGAGATAGAAGATGTCGCGGATGAGCCAGACGATGTAGAGGACACCCAACACCCAGAGGGATGCCATCAGCTTGTAGGTGGAAGAGCGCCAGGTGACTCTTCGAATCAAGCGGCGTCCGTTCGGACCTTCAATCGGGCCACGCCGCGGGGCTGACCATTAGCTGGTTGCATGCTAGAGAAAGGATATGCAACGGCTTCGTTCATCGTTGAGGCAGCTGATTCGCTGTGGGAGGGACGACGACGAGACATGGTTTGTGTCTTGTTTTTTTTTTTTTTTTCTCCCTTAGAGACACCCGCAGCCGAGAGATGCAGGAGAAGTATATTCGGGGGAGGCGATAGGAAGCGAAGAAGATTGGACCGTTAGGAACGATGCATCTGTCAGGAAAGCGAGGAGCGATAACGGAGAGATATGGCTTGCGTTCTCTTTATATATCCCTCGCACCTTCTTTTAGGGGGGCGGGAGGAAGCCTCAAGAGAAGACGGAGGAGACCGAAGGGAGGGAATTGGATAAAGAAACCAATTGAATGGGGAACGGAACGTGCCACGAGTAGGTATGAGGAAAGGAAAAGGTGAAGGAAGAAAGGCCAGCGAGAGGGGCAGAAGAAGCAGCAGCGCGTTTGGCCTGACTTCCCCAATTGGCAACCACCGGGTCTCGTTGTCTCTTTTCTTCTTCTCTCCTCTCTCTCTTCTTCCTCTCTCTTTCTCTTTCGTTCCCTCTCACTCGCCCTCTCACTCGCCCACTCACTCACTCTGTCTCCTCTCTCCTTCAAAAAGGAAGAGAAAAGAAAACAAAAGAGACCGAAAATCGGAGAAAGGAAATTGAAAATCCAACAGACCGTCTCGTTGGATACTTCCTGGGGACTTGACAATTATTTTGCCTTTTTTTAATTAAAAGAAACAGGCCTCCCCACACTCTGGATTCCGAGTGCAACAGAAACCAGCGAGGCCCTGGGAAACGAAGACGACAGGCAACGAATACTAATTATGATAATGATCCTCCCGCGCGCACAAACCAACTCCACCGGGGAGAGAATAATAATAGACTCGGGTAGTCCACGCAGCGTGTCCCAGCCCGACCTTTTCTCACCATGGAAATGGAAATCCACAAGCCAGAAGTCGGGCAGGATAAAGAAAAGGGTCGGAGAGGGGCCGTGGGAATTTTCCCCTGAAAAATGGCGCCGTTCACGGGCAGAAATTTGGCATCGCCAGCAGGAAGGCGAAAAAGGTAATCCTTGATTAAAAACTGCGGATCCTCGACTTTCCTTATATTTTTTTTTTTCTCGCGCTCTTCCTCTTTCGCTCGTGCTCTCGTTCGACCGGATCCTTGAATTGGCGACAACGCAACTGCCGTCGAATATCAAGCTATTAATAGGAGAAAATAAATAAATAAACAAATAAAGCGGCTTCTTATTGAATAGCACAATTCACACATAATAATAAAAATTTTTTTTCCATAGTCAAATAAACAGGGCAGAAACTAAGCAGATCCCCATCCCAGTCACAGCCTCCGCGTCCAGCTAAACGCAGGCTTGCATCATCGACAAGTCCACGATGGAAACCAGCCCACCCAGCTTCGGTCAATGATAACCAGCTCCCGGATGGATCCCTAAGCCAGGAAAACTCATCACTGCGCGATGCATCGGATCGATCAATTCCAAGGTGCGCCGGAGTAAACCCACCAGGGGGTAGGATCATCGTTCGCCTTTGCTGCTTTCATTGCTCTCGACAGACCGAGATGGAGAAGAGAGCGCAGACAGCCCAATCAACGAAGTCCAGAGCCGGATTTCCGGTTAGGATCTATTCGTGTACGGATTCTACGGAATCAATCCATTTGATCAAGGTACCACCACACCTACTCCGTACGGTCCTGCGACTCCTCCTTATTAGGGTTTATTATCCTTATCCAGACGATGGGTCTTTTCCCCAGCCTCTTTCGTATCGACGCCAGTATGAACGAGTCAAATAGAAAAAGAAAAAAAGAGAAAAGAAAAGAGGGAGGGAGAGAGATGAAGAATGGGTGCCGCAGGGAGGGTCCAGACAATCCACCGACGATGCGATGACAGCCACTCGGAGAGATGCTTTGCTCTGAATCGCCGACGCCAAATGCCTCTGGTTGGTGGGTCAGACAGGTGTCAAAAAAAATGAAATGAAAAAGCAGAAAAAAAGAATGCTAGTGACCGCTATTGCTGTATATCAACCAATCTGTCCGTGAATCCCAAGGCAACCTCGACGAGCGGCTCCACCACGAGGCTTTTCGGATAATCTTCGTGAATATCGACGGGGAAAAGACTCCTATCGTCGAGACCAACCAGGGCTGTGGGCTAATCTGCTAATTGAAACGAACTCCTGCGGCCATGTCTGGGATAGGCCTTCGGAGTTGGCTTCTGGAAACACCTAATATAATATACATCGTACCAGGAAGGGCTAAATCGGACTTAAGGCCTAACGAGCCACGCCGGTCGTTGCAAGCGTTGCAGCCGGTCTGGCGTTGTTGTAACATGTTTCTCCCTCGACCTGTCGCATCGTAACCGGCATTATGCACCATCGTGTCATCATGACAAGTTCAACACTGATTGGTGATAGGGAGGTTGAATTCCGGGACCGAACAAAAGGACGATAGGCATTGGGACCGGTCTTGGTCCGACTTGTCTCATCTTTCATGTCTCCATCATATCCCTCCGGGCAAAAAAAGAAAAAAGAAAATAAGCCACAGACTGCGGAGTACGGAGTACAGAGCCTTCTTTTATTCTTACCTTTTATTTTATTTCCTCCCCCCTTCCCTTCCCCCCTCTCTCTTCCTGCCCGCGGATTTCAGCCCAACGGGATATGACAGCAACGCAATGCAAGGGTGGGGATCTCTCCTAATGCTGACAGCCTCATCGGCGCCGTCGATCTCTCTCTTTTCTTTTCTTTTTTTTTTGGTTTGATTGATTGTCTAAAATTGTTGGTGTTGTTATTCTTCCCAACTTTCCAAGGACGGGATCAGGTGGCCCCCTGAGAATCCAGATGGAAATGGGAGATCCCTAAAACTCCCCCCCATGAAGACCCGCACCGGTCCAGAGTGGTTCTTTCTGTGTGGGCGGCTTCAGTCCGTTGCATGATTTCTGGTGAACGCCAGTCCAGGGACCGGCGGTTCAAATATACTACATCGACATTCCCAACGAGGCAACAAGTGGGATGGGGACGACGGCGGCGACAACCGTGGACACAACAAACCTACGCTGTACTGAGTAAGCCCGACAAGGGGAACCTGAGATGATTTGCTTCGGTGCGGAGATCCCGACCAGTCGGAGAGGGGGGACGAATGATTTTCGGACGAAGGGGAAACTCGGACCAGGTTTCACGTTCGCATCGGCAATTCGACGTCTTGGACAGAATGCGGGCAAACCATGACTTTGATACATGGATGGTCTTCAGGTCTTCAGGTCTTCAGATCTTCAAGGGTTACTTTCTTGGACTGTGGGAAAGGGCATTGAATGGATGGATGGATGGCTGGTTGTTTTTGAACCAGTCAGTCCGGAGTAGTAACCAAGGTAGTTAATAATGCTGGGCGAGAGCAACAAAGCCTCGGGAAGAGCGAGCAGGACGAGATCGGATGATCCCTTCGACGTTCCTCGGCGGCGCACGGGATCAACCCCCCACACGTGACTCCCGGGAATTCGAGTCTCCGCAAGAAAGTCGCTCTTTCCATCTCCAGCATCCTTTTTCCTTTCCTTCTCGGATTGCTTGTTTCTCTCCATCTCGTCCTCTCCCTTTTTCTCCTCTCCTCCTCTTCTCCTCTCTTCCTCTTCCTGCTCCTCCTTCGTGCGCCGTGGCCGGTCTCGCTGGCAACCCCGAACTCGCGTGAGAGCGGAGTCGACCTCGGTTGTCGTTGTCCCGCCGTCCTGGCGCACCATCCCCGATCTCCCCCTCCTTCTCCATCCTCACGAGACCACTCAAGATTAGACTTTGCTCACGTTGTTCCTTTATACTGAGCATACGTCTCAGGCCAGCGGGCCTGGAAATCCTCAACCACCATGTGGAAGCCGTCGCAGAGGCTGATGGAAACCATCAGCCATTATGCCAGCTTCCCCGCCACTGGTGTGTCCTTGCGGCAGATGGTCCAGTTTGGAGACAGACCCTCGACCGGTAGGTTTTATCCTGCGAACCCCCTGTACTTTCTGCCTGGTGTGGTGTAACGGTCTGGCGAGATTACACCCCGGTGCGTCAAGGCCTCGCTGATCCCGTGACCCTTCCCAAAAGTAGGCACCCTGTTCCGCGCGTCGCAATTCCTGTCGGAAGAACTTCCCATTCGCCTAGCGCATCGTGTCCAGGATCTGGGCGAGCTCCCCGATGGACTCAGCGAGATGCCTTCTATCAAGAAGGTGCAGGACTGGTATGCGCAGTCTTTCGAGGTATGACTCATTGCCGCTCTCTGCCCGCCCCCCGTGGGGACCCAAAATCACATGCAGTGTTTTCTAACGTGTCTTCAAGGAAATCATTACGCTCCCTCGACCAACTCTAAGCCAAGAAGTCAAACAACGTCTCCTGCGACCCGGTCGAATGAACGGCAGTCAGTCCAAAATCCTATCCGAAGCGACCCAAAACCCCAGTATCAAAGAAGGACAGTATCGGTCCTCCCCTTCCTCCCAGTCAATGGCCATGGCAATGGAAAGGCCGCCGCCGCCGTCGCCCGAAGATACTTTGCTCCGTCCGACGACCAGGGCAATTGGCCCCCGGAGTTGAATGATTACAACGAGCGCTTTGCGAAGACGCTGCAGCAGATCAAACGTCGACACGATAGTGTTGTCACAACCGTGGCTCAGGGCATACTCGAATGGAAACGCAAGAGCCAGCGCTTGCAAATTGACTCTACCGTTCAGTCTTTCCTCGATCGCTTCTACATGTCTCGAATCGGGATACGAATGTTGATCGGTCAGCACATCGCTTTAACGGAACAAACGCATGTCCGGCATCCAAATTATGTCGGCATCATCTGTACCAAGACCAATGTTCGCGAAATTGCTTTGGAGGCCATTGACAACGCTCGTTTCGTGTGCGAGGATTATTACGGTCTTTTCGATGCTCCCAAGGTCCAGCTCGTCTGCAAGGATGACCTGAACTTCATGTACGTTCCTGGTCACTTGTCTCACATGCTCTTCGAAACTTTGAAGAACTCTCTGCGTGCCGTTGTGGAAACGCACGGAGCGGATAAAGAGACATTCCCTGTCACCAAGGTCATTATCGCCGAGGGTAAAGAAGATATCACCATCAAGATCTCCGACGAAGGTGGCGGCATTCCCCGTTCGGCGATTCCATTGGTTTGGACGTACATGTACACCACCGTGGAGCAGACACCCAACTTGGATCCGGACTTTGACAAGAGTGATTTCAAGGCTCCCATGGCTGGGTTTGGTTACGGCCTACCAATCAGTCGCTTGTATGCTCGATACTTCGGCGGAGATTTGAAATTGATCAGTATGGAAGGGTGAGTTTTGCCAACCTCGTTGGGTTGAGAATTTGCTTTCGACAATAACACTAATCTCTTGGTTCTTAGATATGGCACGGACGTATACCTTCATTTGAACCGCCTTTCCTCGAGTTCGGAACCCCTACAATGACAATTACCAGTCATGAGGGATGGCCGGGTCCGGTTCTCTACTTCCCATCGCCTTCACCCCTTTTACTCAGAACCTGGCCCGCCACCATCTCAAGGATTGACGCCAATGAACATTCAAGCGGCGCGCGCTCGGATGCGCACCCGGGAAGTTTCCGAACGCAAGCAGGTCGGTGATGCCGAAAGTATGCTCAATGAGGAGAGATCGTCAAGTTGAAACAATCATGTCTTGCGATCTTTGCGATCTTTGATGCTCTTCAATCACCCACTCGTCGCTGGTGACGTTAAGACTGGTCTTCTTTCGACAAGCCTGAGCAACTTGATTCCGGATTCAGCCTCACATCCGGCTTCAGGGCAGTCATCGACTCTCTTGCAATACCCTTTCGCCTTTTTTTTTGACAAGAAATCATGAATCCCTGACGAGGAAAGAGACAAGTGATACTACTTCTGCATCCAGGTTTGTTTTTGGAACACCATTTATTATGATACGTGTCGATTCATTTGGTCAATCATAGCAAGACCGATAGATGGTTTAAAACACGCAAAAGAGAAAGAAAGAAAAGAAAAGAAAAGAAAAACCAAAAAAAAGGAGGGGACTGCTCAAATCTTCAAACCTTGAACCTTGATACCCATTGCTACTGTGAGACGCCATTTCATTACATCGGAAAAGGGAGGGCAAAAGTAAACCTATTTGACATGGTTTTTTTTTTAAAGCCTGGGGTTCTATCTATTTGCTCATATCCTATTCCTGGAGAACAGTTTGGAATTTAATTTTCTATCCCATCTTTTTGGCTTATTGATCCAGTGGCTGGCTGTCTTTCTTGTCGATCATTTGTATACTAGATTATCATTCTTTGCGCTTTGCGTTTGAGACTATGTGTTGGTTGGGATTGGGATTTCCTTATTATTTTACGGTTTGAAACGGGCCAGGTACCCTTTTTGATTAGGCTTTATCCGGACGGATCGATGTATACAATGAGTCTGTATGTGAATATTTTCTTCTTCAATTTGTTTTGGCCATTTGACATCATTCGTTCCAATCGATCATATCATATCATATCATATCGATCATTGTTCAATCTTGCTCGGTTGCTAATCACAAATATGCAGGTATCAAAGCACATACGGAGACGTACGTAGGAAATAAACAGCTAAGTAGTAAGTAATAAGTGCTGGTCAGTCAATCAAGGCGACGAGATCCGTTCGCGCTCATCCCTCTCCGCTCCGCTCCACCGTCTCCGTCGCTCCCTCTCCCTCCTCGCACTCCCCGGCGTCTTCATCCTCCCCTCCTCCCCCTCCTCCGGTTCCTGTCCCTCTCGTCCGCTCTCGATCCGGCGTCCTCGTCGTCCCTTTCCCCTTCTGTCTCCCACCAATCCCAGATCCCGCAGGAGACCCCATCCCCGACGATCCACCACTCGCTGCACCCCCTCCTGCTCCTCCTCCTCCATCCGACGGTCTCCGCCACCCCGCATCATCAGCCTCATGCACATCAACAATACTCCGTTGCACCATCATCGGCGTAGTGCTGGATGTGCTGGGCCGAGGCGACGTGAGCGACGAGGACCCTTCCCCTGCTGCTGCTGCTGTTTTTCCTGCCGCGGCAGAAGAAGAAGACGAGGTGGATAGGCCTGATGTGGTAGGGTGTTGGATGATGAAGCGGTCAGCGCGCAGGGAGGTCGCGACGGCGGGGTCTTCGGGGGCCATGAGTTTGGAGAGAAAGCCGGCGGCGGGTTTGGGGGAGGGTCTTTTTTGGTTAGTATTTTTTGCTCCAATGAATTCTTGAATTGGGGGTATGCATGGTTCTTAGATAGGATGGTAGGTAGGATGGGAGGGGTTAGGAATGTTCTCTCATAGGAAAACATGATGATAGTTGAATGAGAAAGAAAGAAAGAAAAGAGAGAGATAAAAGACAAGTTCATAAACCAAAAAGAAAATCAAAGGACTAACCTCCTGAGCGGCCAACGCCTGCGTCGTCAGGAGCTCGCGGTCCGTCAGCACCGACAACGCAGCATGTCGTTCCTCTCGCAGCCGGCTACGCACTTTCTTCTCCTGCTCCAGGGAAGTGTGGTAGGGGGGTTGAGAGGGGCGGTAGCGCATTGGTGGCGGTGCGGTGTCGAATCCTGAGATTGAGAGAAGTTTAGCTTCGCTGTTTCTTTTCGGGTTTATGTTTTGGTGTAGGTAGGAAGGAAGCAAGCTGGAAATGAACAGAGATGATAGAGAGGGGGTAGTCCCTCTCTGATAAGACAGCATGTAGGTAGGTAGGTGAACCACAGGAACTAACTCACTACTGCTCATGCCAGCCCGAGGCGGCCGAGTCGGCGGGTCGACTTCCATGTCACTGATATCGCTATCGCTGTACCCATCGGTGTCGGAGCCGCTGGGGATCACAATGGGGTTGATACCGGGTCGGTTGGAGTGTGGGGTGAACATTGTGATTGTGTTACTTGTGTTGTGTAGTAGTAGTAAAGAACCGATGAGGTACGTAGAACGTGACGTGAACAAGGCAAGACAAGATAACCGGCAAGCCGCTTATAAAGTCATATAGCGCAGACAGACAGATAGTTCAAATGTAGACCAGAAAAGCGATTTATAGCCGTGGTCTCAGATCAGGGCATACATGTCCCGAAGCTGGGATGACCTCAATAAAGCCCGGCAGTATTTACGGATAGTCGATCAATTAGCCCCGCGGGGCTTGACTGCGCGAGAAAAGGACGGTCTCGGCGGCGGTGAAGCGCAGTGTTCTTGCGATATGAGCCCGGATAATAAATACCCTGGCCGGCAGGGATACGTCGTCACACGTGGCGGGGGAGATGGAAGAAGGCGAAGCCGGAAAGGAAAGGATGGCTGCAGGCGAAATGCGCACAGGCGATGCCGCAGCCCGTTGTCTTGCTTAGTCATCGGCTGCCTCGTCATGTAACTAGTTAACCAACTAGTTAACTACTATACGGTATACCTAACTATACTGGGATGCACAGGGCACTACACGCATGCTAAGTACTTTCCATGCCGGAATCCATAGATAAATGTACTAGAATATGCAAACTGATAGCCAGCCCAGAACAGGAAACGTCAGGAACTCCGATCGGACACGCCAACGCCAGAAACCAATGCCGCTAAACAAACAGCGACTGCTTGATATCAGTGAGAAAATTTATGGTCTTCATAGTATGAATCACCCACTTTTCCAAGTCATACAGACGGCCAGGGGTAGTTTGACAAAAGAGAAAAGAAACGGTAGCCCAAATTCCCCAAAGGGTCGAGATGACTATCAGGATCGAATCGGAAAGTCTCGTCAATCGTATACAGAGTGAAGAAGATTGGTAGTGACAATAAAAGCAATGGAGTTCAACACCCATGCATAAAGGAGTTCTTGGGCCAATCGTAGCCAGCATCCGCCCTGGTAAACAGTCAGTATAAAGAATCGTGGAGTCATAGAAATCGTCTGACCATCTTGTCTTGTTCACATTGTTATACGCTTCAGGATGCTGTTTGATATACTCCGTCGTTTCGTACCCCGGGGGGTCGCAAGTGACGCTGACATTGTTCGGATCTTGATAAATGCGGATATAATCGAATCGCATAAACCCGGGCATGTAGCTTCTGATAGATTCATTGATGGCAGCGAAACTCTCCGCCATACCCAGGTTCATCACGATAGCCAACGGTTCCATTGGGATCGTTCGCTGGCCGACGTTGCCGTTTGGCCCTATGGCTCTCCCATCTAACGTCCACGTCTTATCCTGACCGACGAACCAGGTGACACTTCCATCGCCGCCCGGGGCATACTCGAAAGCATACGATTGATATGCCGTACCGTTATACCAGTCGTTGTTCAAGTTGGTGAGGCCAGACATGGCTTGCTGGAACGGCCCTCCGCGGTAATCGTTGAGCTGCGTGATCGTCGGGTCATACACGGCGGTGAAATCTAGTTCAATATCAGACAATGGGGAAGTTCAAATAGGGTGGATCAAACCGTACCATAATCAGGCATGTACCATACGTCAAACGGAGCCATCTGCAAACTCTGAGATACGGAACCAACGACCGCCTTGGGATTGTTGTTCAACGGGATCACGCTGGCTTCGATCACATCGATTTCGGGTGCACTTCGAGATTTCCCTCGGGTTGGGTGGCTTTCTCCGTCGCATGTACAGGCTGGGAGACGCATTCCGGGGAGGAAGTTGATTCCGTCCGGAGAGCTTTGATTGGGAGTGATGCCCGCGTCGCATTTATCATGATAACTGTATGGCCACATACCATCCGTTGTGGCGGCGTATCCAGGGCGGCCGAGATTGCCCATAGCCCAGAAACCAGGCCAGAACCCTGAGACATCTCCCGAGCCAGGCAAAGATATGCTGGCTTCCAGGCGACCGCCGGTAAAGCACATTTTGTTCCAGCTTTGGACCATTCCAGAGCGGTACTTCAAATCATGGTTCTTGAAGGCGTCAAATCGCAATTCTAGGACACCGTCCCTTGTCGTCACGGCATCGGGGTCGTACCACTGCGTACATTAGCCTATATCTCAAGACGCGGTAGGAGAGTTGGACCAACCTCTAAATCCTGCGTCACGCCATACCAAATATCCACTGCCTGGTAATACGGATCATCACCATCGTAGAACGTGCGACCGGGCGTGCTAAACTCATCGGAGAACTACCGCCCTAGTTAGCCATGCCAACATGGCAAATACTTCCATATGTCTGTCGCGACAAACTCACCACCAGCTTCCACTCCTTCCCGTCGACAGACTTCTTCGTCTTCACGGACTCCGGCGTGTCGGGATCTATCAGTCCTGTGCGCAAGTTGGAGAGTATTGGCCGCTCTCCTACGTCGAGACAAAGTGTGTCTCCGGCTTCGCATACAGGAGTGCCCCCTTTTTCTAGTTTTGTCACGGCAGTTCTGGCTACAGTCAGCAAGAAAACCAGCCAGGATAAGGGAAGCGCAGGCTCATACATGATAGGATAGCCGACGAACAGCACGATAAAACCGAGAGTCAACAGAACCAGCCCACCCACGTTGATCATGCCTCGACGGTTCCAGATATCGCAGTCTTTCTCGCGTTCATTGGGGTCAGGGTTATGAAGATAATCATCTTTCTCCACGTCCTCGGGAAATAGAAGCAATCCTTCCGTCGGCATGATGTTGAATTTCTCAGTCACGGTTTGCGTATTGACGTCGTTCTCGTCGCTGCCTGCGCGCGAAGGCGCTCGTGAATCCTCCATCCGCGTGTATGAATATTTCCGAGTATCACCGGAGCTCCAGCTTGTTCGCCGTGACGAGACCATGGACAGATTCGGCGACTGCATGCTATCGAAGTCCTCGCGGTGTCGGGGCGGTCGCGGGGGTATTAGAAATTCGGTCGAATCTTGAGCCACCGGTGATCCATACACTGTGTGTATCGTGCCCGATGAGTTTGATGGAACCATGCCTGGTGTCAAGGCCCGTCCGACGGACTGTGGCCGCGGGGGCGGATGCATAATCTCTACATCTTCAAAGGGATCGTGTTGGCCGGAGTTGACGCGAATAGGAGGAGGCACCTGGGTAGGTTGGTCGATTGACTCGTCGGTCATTCTGGGCAGCAGATAGTCTGTTCCTACAGACTATGCTGTCGAGGAGCTGCAATTGTTTCGGCCCAGTGTATATTCGAAACACAGGGACATCCAAATCCAAGTACAAAGCAGTAGATGGGTCGTCTTCACGCCTGTAGTAGCTTTCCTAGCTTGAAACTGCCCTGAGTATGTCGACAGTTCAACGAATCAACCGTAATCTTCTGGCTCTCTTGACAAGCGACCACCGAAGTATCAATCAGCAGAGCAGTTCCATCAAGACGAGCTGCGTCCAATACTGTTAACAATGCGCTTTTTTTCCCTTTGTTTTCCAACTCAATTGCGTATTTTCCTCGGTAGTGACTGACTTTGGGCCGTTATTCGGAGGTGCGAGATGGTCGACGCGTAGTGAGTATCGCAAACGCAAAGAATAATAACGAGTGGACGGGACAAGGTCAACGCCCGATTGCCCCTCAGAGCGAGAGTAAATTGAGACGGGTGAGAAAGACAAGATGTTGGCAGGGAGTGACAAGAAGCAGCCCACGAGTCAAGGTTGGGGAAAGATGCGGACGATGAGGGCCAGAGGGCGTCAACACAAGTTGCAGGATGGGGGAGGGGAACAACAAGAGCCAGTCAGGAAAAGAGAGGGAGAGCAAGCAATGAAGGCGGGCATGAAGGTCCAGATGGTCCAGACACCCAAGGAAGGGATGGAAACGCAAAAGTTCCCCAATGCCAATCCCTGTTTGGCCTCCCCAGGCACAAGTCGATGTCTTCCAGGCGCATAAGTTTCTTAGTCCAAGCAAATCCCCCCTCGAAACAACAAGGGATGCACCCAAACAATGGCCATGTTTGCCTGACAGCTTCATCATCCATAACGAGGCATTGCCCTTGGCCAAGTGGTTATCAAAGCTCAGGAATGCCTGAACTTAACAATCGAGCATGCCAACCCCCTGCATGTGGAGATTGTTGCCTGCAGTGTACTCTGTGCGCACAGTAGGTGATCACCCAGTAGAGCCTGCATGGTTATTGGGATCAAGCAAATGGTATATATGCGCCATGCATTGCGCCTACATGTTGTGCGTTTCATCAAGCCGTTCTATACTTGGGGGTTGCTGACGCCATGAATCCTGCCAATTTGCGGTCCAAGAGACCGTACAGGGCGGAGACCCATGTCGCAGTCCACGCGTCGGATCCCTCGCCCATACCTGAGCAAGAACTCCGGTTGCTCCTGGCAAAGAGCGGAATGAATGCATGGTGGGTTCGTTGATGGATGAAAACATGAATGGCCGTTGGAATCTCGAAGGTGATTTGGTTGTTTGTGGGTCGCCCGCCTTAGCGTCGATCGGCTCTTCCTCGCGGCGCCGCGTACTCTGGAAGTACTCTGGAAGTACCCGATACTTGACCGGCGTGGCGCAATACCGGTGTGCTGATGTATCAGTTACAGAATAGGTACTTCCCATGTACTATAAACACAACTTCTACTCTTCATATACCGAATACTGTATACTTCCCATGGCCATATCCTTGGTTATGAAATTCCAGAACACGCGTCCTGACCTCGGCACTTTGTCAGATTGTAAGAACCTGAAACCCAGTGCATTAGACATCTCCTAGGATTCCTTGGATCCAGGAGCTGTTCGCCTATCCTACTCGCTCACTGCCTCCATGCCCTAGGTCGCATTCCAATCCATCGCCTATCATTCCACCCAAATAATTTTCCTAAAATAGGGACTCGATAAACCAGGTGCAGCATTCACTGTCTGGTTGGCTCGTCTTGGATATCGGCATTGAGAAATAGCGTACAGATACATAACCAGACACCTTCTGAAGCCAAGTGCAGTCTGCGAAATAAAACGGTGTAGATACATCGACGCGATGCGATACGAGTAACGAAAATAGATCTCATCTCCGCTCCAATTATGCCCTCGTCCCTTGCATCTTTGGCTGAAGATGTACCTGTCCTAGTACATGAAACACAACCCAACGCTATAATTAGCCATGCTTGCCTTGATATTATTCGTACGAATATTCTACTGGCATGGATTCATCTGGGAAAGCTATAAAAGAAATCAGATTCCATCACGACAGGGCGGCTTGTATGTTGTATGGATCTTGGTTTAGCCCTCTATATATCTTCATATAACATGGTATTACAAATGCGGTTGCAGGAGGAAGGATCATTACATTAAATCCGTGTTTCCTAAGTGCAATATAGGACCTATATACTCCGCAATAAAATTCAGACATGTCTTTCCACCCCATTATATATTCTACCCAAATGATCTCCCAAGACTTCACCATTCATTCGTATTAATAAACAGCAGTAGCAGACAAAGAAGAATGAGATAAACAGTACAATACAGAATGCAGTCAATCAACCAATCAATCAATCAATCAACTCCCACCGTTTCCTTCCAAGACCTCGAACCTCGACAGAGAAAAAGTCATCATCTTGCACACCCACACCCACACCCACACACTACAACCAAAAACTAGGTCTCAATAGCCTTGGCCCTCAATCCCACAAGCAAACCCTGCTCCGCATCCAACGCCAACACATAATATTCCACGCGCGACGTCCCAACCTCCACGCGGTACACCTTCAACTCGACCGCGGACTCGTCGCCCTCGGAAGCCAGGGAGGCCGCGGCGCGGACGGCGCGCAGAGGGCCGGGGTATTGGTTTTTCGGGTCGAAGGAGGAAGCGGGGAGGGTGGTGATGGAGGAGGAGAGGTCGGTGGTGGGGGAGATTAGGGATGAGAGGTGGGCTGTTAGAGAAGATCGAGGAGTTAGCGGATTGGGTCATCGGATCATAATAAAGCAGGATAGATAGATAGATAGATAGATAGAGTAGGATGGATGGATAGAGCAATATGGGAAGGAAACCACATACAAGCGTCAGGCCAGAGACCCCGCGACGCACCGTCCCATTTCAGCGTGACGGGTTCGAACGGCTCGTCCGTTTCGGAGGTATAGAATGCGTCGACGGAAGCGAGAGGGGCGGGGATGCGGACGCCTACGTCGACAGTCTCAGTGCGAGCAACGGAGGGAGAGGAGGTCTGGGATGGTTGGTTTCGGTCTGCGCTGGCCTTCTCCAGGAAGGCCATGTAGGCATCGTCGGAAGACATGTTGCGGGTGATGGTGTTCGAAAGAGAGGCACGAGGGGAAGGGAGGCAGATGGATTTCCTAGGTAAGGTGACGAGAAATGTGTAGCGCTGATGGAGAGGTTGGAACGACGACTGGTGATGATATGGACGGAAGTGGCGGGAGGCCAGGAGCCCCTCTGACGACGAAGTTGAACGACTGGAGATGCGATCAATGACGCAATGCGCACGGCGGGTTCCCTGCCACCTCTGCATCACGGCGGTTCAATTGGCTGAGGGGACTCGAGGCATATAACAAGAAAATATTGGGCGTAAGTCGCTCCTCACGAGGTAAAGACAAGTGGTTGGAATTAGAAGAGGGAAAAGTACTACTCCCGAGAAGAGTTGAAGAGAAGATTGTTGGCCAGTCCGATAGGAGCCGGTCGAAATTCTCTCATGCGATCACAACCGAGAACTTCCCAGGGAGAAAGGAAAGCCTTTGGCTACACAAATTAGATGTATCACTCCAATTGGAGTTGGGGGTTTTTCTTTAAAGTCATGAAATTGTCCTTGCAGCTACGTAAAAACTAGTGAACATTATGTCTCTCTCTCAACACCAGACGAGCTCTTTGAAAAAGGTATTCTTCGCTTTTTTTATTGAAAAGAGATAATAACTGCACTACACCATACCAACATTCCCATAAACACCTTAAGCAGAGGTAGTAAGGTCCTTCTTGAGGGTACCCAAGAAAGCGCGCTTCTCCTCGGGGGTCTGGAAAGCACCGTGACCGAACTTGGACGAGGTATCGATCCATTTGAGCTCGACCTTCTCGGTAGCCCTCCGGTTGGTCTGGGGGTACAGAGTCTTACGCAGAGTCATGACACGCTTCTTGACACCAGGGATGGAACCCTTGAGCAGCAGGAAGTCGTTCTTGACCTCACCGTAGTGGACGAAGCCACCCATGCTGTGGAAAATCCGTTAGCGTCCTATCTTACTAGTGGGACCAGAACAAAACTTACGGAGTGATCTGCTTCTTGGAGATATCGAACTCGGTGGCGGCGTTGCCCTCGTCGGTACCCTTGCCAATGCGGAAGACCTTGTGGTTGCAAGAGGTACGGTGGTGGTAACCCATCTGACCGGCACGGGCAACAGTCCACTGGACGTGGTTAGGGTGCCAGGCACCGATACAGGCGACCTTACGCAGACCCTTGTGAGTCTTACGGGGAAGCTTCTTGGTGCCCCAACGGCTGGTGACACCCTGGAAACCGTGACCCTTGGTGACGGCAATGACATCGATCATCTCGTCCTTCTCGAAGATGCTGTCGATTTCAATGGGCTTCTCGAACAGGTTGCGGGCGAACTCGACCTTCTCGGGGATGGAGCCACCGTTGACTTGGATCTCCATAAGGTGGGCCTTCTTCTGCTTGAGAGGGGTCTTGCGGACCTGAGTGTGAGCAAGCACACGGACGACGGTGCAGTACTTCTGGATACGCTCAAGCTCGCGGGTGATCGCGGAGCCGCTCTCCTCGGCGTGCTTCTTGGCGTACTTGGTGAAAGCCTTCTTCTTGCTCTTGTACCAGTTCTTGTAGAAGCGGCGCTTGACCTCGTCACTCAAGTGCTCAGCCCAGACGGTGGTGAGCGAGCGGAGACCGCGGGGAGTCTCGATGTAACCAACAACACCGACGGCAACAAGCTAATCAAGAAAGGACATAGGTTAGAAGTCTGCATACGAGAGACCCAAAGGGAAAAAAAAATATCTTCAAGGGTCAGGGATGGTTGATAACATACGGGAGGAGTCTCGACAACGGTAGCGGCCTCAACAATCTCCTTCTTGTGCATCTTGGCTCCGGGTCGGTCAAGGTCACGGACAACAGTGGTCATACCGGCCTTGTAACCCATGGAGGCCGTCAGGTGGACGGGCTTCTTGGGGTCATCCTTGGGGAAGCTGCCGCAAATATTTTAGCCCTCGATTCTCGAACACAAATCCTTCTCCCAGTCGGATAGAAAAAAAAAAAAAACTAACCTCTTGACCTTTCCCCTGTGTCTCGAGGCGCGCTTCCGGGGCAGGAAGGCAAGAGAGCCTGTAGAGAATGCGTTAGTATATCGCACAAATCGAACGCACACGGCTGCAAATTTCGAAGCCGCAAGAGTTGAACGTAGATTGACGAACCGTGCCGAGGCGCTTCGTACTTCCGGTGACTCCTGAAAAGACAAGCGACGTTAGCAATTGTAATAGATCGACAATACCATCGAGATAGGGGCGCATTGCTACTCACATCTTGACCCTGTTGTCGTTAGTCGTCGAAGTGGTGAGTGAGAGTGGTCTATCTCTGAATTCGCCGGAAGTCGTATTTTGCAACGCTTAACGAATGTGGGCTAAGCGAAGGCTTGGCGTGGGTCCCCACAGGACACGTGAGTCGCCAACGCAGGTGAGGCCGGAGTGCCTGACCGCCTGAGGCCCTCGTCCGCACCATTCCCTTTTCGGGGTCCTGCATCCTCAGGCCACAAGCACCGCGGGATTTCCCAAAATTGCGACTCTCGCTTGAAAGGTAAAGCGGCCGGCCAGGTTGCCACCCCCGTAGCGCTTAGCGAACATTCGATCTACAACGTTGTCTCACCACCGTACGATTTTCTACAACCCAAGATCGCATACTTTGCGAAGCCCGAAAACGGTCAAATCCATATATAAGTAGCAAACTTTAATCATTCATAGGAGTAGGTACCAGAGCATAGAAACAAAGATAGGAGATCTGAACAGATGGGTTGTCACAAGGCTAAGAATCGGTGCAAAAATAAAAAGATGAAGAAAGGGAAAGGGGAAAAATAACAAGGGAGAAAGGAGTAGCAGTCATAAGAGTGTGAATAGAATGGACATGTAAGTACAAAAACTAGCCATTCACAGAAACCACTTCAGACCACCGGTTATCAAGTCATACAATACAAATCCGATGCTAACACAGCTGACGAGCACGAAACGAATGCCACCGGGGAAAGGGGGAGGGAAAAATATACGTATATAAAACGAAGTGAATAAAGAAAAAAAAAATATTGGGAGATTGGTTAACGAAGGAAGAAAAGGACACATGCAGCCGGGAATATCCTTTAGGTTTTTGTCCATATGGGATCAACAAGCATCATGCAAAGGGCTGAGCCTGGGAGAACGTCCTAAGCTGCAGACTCCGGTTTCGACGAGGACGGGGCGCCTCCGCTCAAACCCCCACTGGTGCTGTTATTGACGCTGCCCGACCCACTTCCAGGGCTCCCCTTCGCAACCCGCTTGTCATCTTCATCGTCGTCGTAATTCTCGTCCACATCCATTTTGCGTGCAGCAGGCTCATGAGCCGGACCCTGTTCAACCCGAGTGGGTTCCTCCTTAACTGGCAGCTGCGCAGATGGCGGACCGGACGGAGGCCCGTTCGACGCCGGAGCAGAGCTTTCAGCCATCGGAGGGAGGCTGGGTCCGCCGGAAGGGTGTGGGGGCATGTGCTGGATAGATGGCAGCGTGGGAGGATGGTGGGCCGCTTCGGACGGATGGTAGTTCTCGTTGATACGACGCTGGTCTTCACGGCGGACCTCAGACGAGCTACGACGCTGCATCTCGCCAGGCGAGGGCATGCGGTTTGGTGGAGTCACGCGACGAGTAACCTGCTCGTCAAGACGAGCGCGAGTCTCTTCGCTGGCCAGTTTCTTAGCGGGGCCCGCCTCAGCATCCCATTCCCGACCGCGTTTCATAGCCGAAGCGGGACGATCGTCACGCTCGCGGGCAGCAGCTTCAGCAGCAGTAATAGCAGATGGCGGAGGAGGTGCACCACCAGCGATGCCAGTGCTGCCAGGGGTTTGCACAGGAACGCTAGGGCCATGGTGATACTGTTGATGAGGGTAGGTAGATCCGGGGGAGGACGGACGCTCATCACGGACGTCACGGATAGGCCTGATCTCAGTCGGCGGGGTGAATGGACGATTATAAGGAGCCAAAGGCCCGCCAGAGGTAGGAGCCCCATTGGGAGCACCTGCTCCTCCAGCCGGAGGCGCGGCCGCGGGAGGCAGTGGTCCGCGAGAAGCAGACGCGAATGGCACTGCACCGCCGGGCGCACGTTCGTGAGAAGGAGCCGGGGGATTGGCAAGCTGAGGGAGACCGTGAGCAGGCGTGTACACCGTGGGGGCTCCGCCCATAGTCGTAGTCTTCGGAGAACGAGCCGCTGGCGGTGCGCGGATAGCCTCGGGGAACATCCTTCCTTGCTCCTGTCGGGGACTCGGTTGCTGAATAGCCCCTGGGGCTCTGAGTGCATCACGATGGTCGAATCCATTCGCGCTTTGCACCTGTGCCTGCGACTGCAGCTCGTTGATACCCCGATTCCAATCAGCGATCTGTCTGGGTGGTGCTGGAGCCTGAGGAGGGGGTCCTCCGGTCGGGGTGGGTGCGGCCCACTGAGGTGCCGGGGGTCCGCCGACACCAGGAGCTTGGTAAGCCTGAGGATGAACATCCTGAGGTTGAGGCGCAGGAGCATTGTTCTGGTTGGTACCCGAGAGCTGACTCTGGAGAAGTTGCAGGCGGGCTTTGATGTGAACATTGGTGGGATCGAGATCAGCCGCGCGACCGTAGGCATCGAGGGCATCCGCGATTTGGTTGTTGCAAGACTCATACTGAGAGTTGAGAAAACAAGTATTAGTGGGCATTCTTCACCGTTGGCCAGAAGGACTTTGCAAAAGGAACTCACCAAAGTACCCAGATCGTACCACACCTCCGATATGTAAGGGTTCAGGCGAATGGCACGAGAGTAGGCATCCAACGCGTCGCGGTATTGGTTGATCTGGTAATAGAGAACACCGATTGAGCACCAGAACGTCGGGTTTCTTCCGTCGCGGTATACCGCTTGTTGGTAAGCTTCGTAGGCTTTGGGATACTTGGCTTGAGACATGTAGCAGCGACCAAGTAGGTACCAACTTTGCGCATCGTTGTTATCTGAATCAAACAATGGATCATTAGTATCATGTTCGACCGACTTTTCGGTTTAGGGGACCTACCTGCGCTGACAGATTTCTCAAGATACTCAATGGCCTTCTCCTGGCTCGCATAGCTGGTACTCTGCTGGTGGTACAGCCATCCAAGCTGTTGCAAGACCTTTGCGTGGTTCGGATCGCGGTCCAAGACCCTCCTGTAAGCCTGCTGCGCAGCTTCAAACTATGAAAGTATAAGCATTGATTATTTTCCTTGGAAGGCCCAAGGGCCTGAGCGACTTACGTCCTTCTGTTGTTCGTGGACATGGCCGATCTGGAACCAAATATCCTCTTCCGTCAACGGGCGCGGGGGATCGGTAACGATGTATTTGAAACACTGAGACAATGTTAGCCACCTATAGGACTAGAATAACGCCTTATTGGCCCATTTTCCGGTCGGACATACCTCCAGACTTTGGTTGAATTTCTGCTGCTGCTTGTAAATGATTCCCAATCGGAAATAAATTTCGTTGGCTTTTTCAAAATCGGGTGCCATGCGCATAACCTGGGAAAAGGCCTCTTCGGCGTGGTCGAGGGAGCCGTAGCGATCGTACAAAATACCAATTCCATACCAAAGCTTCGGTTCCTGGAGACGCGGTCGCTAATTAGTTTAAAACATGACTTGGTAGAGAAGGAAAGATTATATTCACCTTAGGATCACGCAGATGATAAAGCGCCTGCTGATAAGAAGTGTAGGCTTCCTGCAGGTTGTCCATCATAAGATGGCAGTGACCTAAATCAGAATTAGTTCACTCTTGTTCCAAGTCGCACCGGAATGCGATATAACATACCCAAACTACCCCAGGTTTCTCCACTCGTTGGGTCCAGTTTCAGAATATTCTGAAGATACTCAATGGCCTTCGGGAACTGTTCCTTGGTCCGTAGAATACAAGACACCGCATTCATGCCAGGAATAGACCATTGGTTGTGCCGCAGGGCCTGCTCATATGCATTCATTGCCCCATCCAGATCACCCATCAGCTCGGTCAAACTCCCTACGGTAGGCTGTCAGTAAAAACGTTTTCGGGTGTCAGCGATAGGGGTGCCGGCGCAGTAATTCCTTACCAATCTGAAGCCAGACCTGCTCGTTCAGCGCGGCAATCTTCTGGGCTGTGTTGAGGGGATGAGTCTTTTGGCCTTGAGATTGCAGCTGCATGTGTCCGTTGACCTGTGGGTGGGCTGCGATATGACCATGGTGAGGGGTGACGCCTCCCGTGGGCGATGGCTGGGTGTGAGCCATGATGGCGGAACGCTGTTAAATCGGATCGCAACGTAGTCAAAGTATTATTAGATTACCGCCGGTAGCTCCCATGCACTTTGCGACACAGTGATGCAATGCGTGTCCGTGTCACTGAAAGGTCGCACAGTCCCGGTATGAGAAATCGCGCGAGTTGAGGGCGCGGAACACCGACGAGCGCGGCTGATTGCCGAGCTAAATCGTCAGAGATCACTGCGGATGGGAAAAAATCCGCAGCATCAATATCGCGCGCAAAGATCGACCTTGCAGGCGACGGCAGGGCGAAACTATTCGCACCTCTCGACGACGGTGTCAGGTGACACGAGAAGGGTGTTTGGGGAGTCGCCGACAGCTGCAGACAACCAATCGACGCACAATGCGGCTGAATCTCCGTCGCCGGAGTAGGTAGCCAAGGGGAGCAGAAGGTTGGGCAAAGAAGACCAGAGATGGTGGACAGAGATGGCGGTAGGGACTAAGGGTGGAGGAGAACGGAACGAGGCGAGAATGGAGAGGGTCAGGGAGACGGACGGCAAGGCCGCCGGAGACCAGAAAGGGATAGTGAAAAGCAAAAGGTAAGACGTTGGATGGAAAAGACTGGAGGGGGAATCAACGCAACTGGGGGGGGATCAGGCAAGAACAGGGGTGGGGAGACACAGGCAACAAAAAAGGGAAAGCAAGGAAACGGAGAAGGGGGCAGGAACAAGAGGCACGACGCGCGAAGAGAAGAGGAAAGGAAGAGGAAGAAGAAGAGAGAAGAGAAATGGTCGAGGGGCTGGTGGTAATGAGTGAAATTCGCCAAGCGGCGCTAGTGGTTGTGCAGCTCTCGAGCAGTCAGCGAAAGCAAAGGAAAGCACGGAAAAGCTGAGATGGCGGTCGTCCGGCGCCAAGGGCCAGCCGGACCAGGAACGGCCTAGCGGGTGGGGACAATCTGGAGTCATGTCTGCGGGTATTTACAGTTAATATTTTCCGGGCGCCGGAGCTCTTCTGCCTGTTGGACGCAGATGGAGTCAGACGAAATCGTGCAATGGCGTTTGATAGGCGGGGGGGAGGTTTTCCATCGGCATTTGGATACTCCTGGGCATATTATTTATATACATAGATACATATCTAATCAATGCAGTACGGCCGAAAGGAAAAATTCCCTCTCCCCGTACATGTGTACCTTGTACTCCATTTATCTGGCAGGTCTTAGCCTTACCACGCGTGATTGTAACCCCTCCTTATCCTCTCTTTTTTTTTAAAAAAAAAATTTTCTTTTTGGGAACCGAACCCGAGTGAGACCACTTTTATTTTTATTTTTATTTATAGTGGAGGGGAAACGCATGCCCATTGATTTGATACGCTAAGGAAGCAACGATTAGTGTGGTGTTGGCGGGCGGGGCCAATGTGATAGAAAATAAGTCGCATTAAAGAAAATTGGGAGGGGAAGAGGGGGGCGTACTCTGTAGTCTGTAGCCTGATGGCTGACGAGCAGGGGCAAGTAGGCAGGTTAGGGTATCGCCGTTTTAAGCGGGATTGAGTGAATAGAATTTAAGAAAAAAAATATTCTGAAATGAGAAAAAGCAAAAAAAAAAAAAAAAAATACAAGAAAATAAAGGGAAAAATCGGAAATCAGAAGCAGCTCAGATGGAGTCAAACCGGCCCCCCGAAACAGGGCAGTGTCTGACGAGGATGCAAGCGCCGGAGCCAGAGAAAGCAACCAGGGATGGGGAGTCTAGCACGAACCCCCGGCTGTGACTCGCCGAGAGGCTGCAGGTGGTCCATGGAACACGGACCCACCTCTCTTCCCCGTGCCATTGATGTATTATTTAATAAATCGCAAATTAGCGCCGTTTATTATTCCAGTATTTTTACGATAATTCCTGACTGCGGCGGTGGGGCTGCAACGGACATCCATGACTGGCGTACGCGCCATAAGCTCAACTACCTAAGCTCCCGGCAGCCTAGTTAGGCATGAGGCGCTCTCCACCCAGCCTGCACTGTGCAAACTGCACAGTGCAAAGTGCAAAAAGCCAAAAGGTTTGCGCCCCCAATAATCCCAGAAACTGGCCTTACCTTTAGGCTTAGCCCGCGGACAATACATGCACTTGCGTACAGAATACAGATTTACTGGCTTAGACGACAGAGTACATACTACATATGGAGTAGGAGTTAGGATCCTCTGCGGTCCATTCTCCAATCCCTCCTCCCCTTGCCCCCCCCCCCCTCCTCCCATGGTGACGACTGATGGCTGACAAGTGACAACCGACGAGTAACGACTTTCGGATCCGTCAACCAATATATCCAAGCGACAAATTCCCCCTACCTTCCTAGTCCCTTCTTTTTATTCTTTATTTTTTTTTTCTTCTTATTTAATTTTAATTTTTAATTAATTTCCCTTTCCCACCCCCCATCTGACAGTGGTCAATTTCGCCTGCATATCCCCGGCAATACTCAGCTGTTTGGCAGATGAGTGTCTGTGCTGGACTGCAGCCACCTGCAGGAAGATTTCTTCCCATTTTTGGTTTTCTTTTTTCCCCTTCTTTACAGTATCTTTCCATTCTTCCAAGACAAGACTTACCAAAAAAAATACGACAAGAGAAAAAATATATTAAAATAATAATGATAATAACAATAATAATACTAATAATAAAAGGAAAGACGATTGATCTCGTTCAGACTCCAGACACTCCAGACTGGCTTTGCTCCTTTCGTCATGATTTCCTCACGGGGCTGCTTAACTAATCCACCCACAAAGTACGGGGGGGAACAGAAAAAGAAAAAGAAAACGATGACCCTCATACTATGCGTCCTCTTAGACGACGAGCCTGGCAGCCACAGATTCCTAACGGATTCCATCAAGTGGGGCTCGTCCCGATGCTGATCCGTCGGCTGTTCACTTGATGTCGATGATCTATCTTGATACATCACCTGGGTGGGTCGCTTTTTTCTCCCTTCTTTCTTCCTTTGTCGCTTTCTTCCTGGTATCGTAGCTTTTAGTTACCCCGTACAGACTATGGCATTTCTTCCCTTTCCCTTCCCTTTCCTTTCTATTATTATTACGATCCATATTCTCCTCCTTCATCCGATCTGGCCCCCTTCCCACCCCCTTTCAAATCAATCAAACAAGACCTAATAAATGCCGCCGACCGCGCGCGCATCCACCGAGTCTATTCGGATTCTGGCGTCTTCCACCCCTTGCTGTCCATGATGCTTTCTCTCTTATTTTTATTCTATATTTTATTTTGTTTTCCTTTTCTCGCTGTGGGAGAGAAACTAGCTGATCCTGGAGGGCCCGAGAAATTCTTAATCTTCTGCCCCCCTTTCCTCATCCGTGCTAGGCGACCCAACCCATCTCCTTTTCCTCGCCCTACTTCGGGCCCGAGTCCCGGCCCTTTCATGTCCGGAGGGATTGCGGTCGCTACTTCAGCTGGGAGCGACTCTCGACGTTAGCGATCGTCCGGATTCGGTAGAGTTAAGAGTAAGATGGTCTAGTCAAGGTAGCAATAAGCAAATAGCAAATACACAGGTGGGAGCATGATCTGCATCCTAAATCCACGGACTTGCGCCCTTTCGGTCGAGTCTCGGCGCTTGATACCTTCGACCCGAACGCACCCACCGAAGGGAGAAAACGCATGGTTGCATGTACAGAGTACGTATACCTACTTATATGTACATGTGCAAGTGCAAACAGACACTTTCCCTCCGCGGTAATATGATCAGACCGGTTTCAAAAGCAACCATCTCCGTCCATCGGCTCCTAAACCTGCCTACTGTTTTCGGCAGTCAAACACCTCGGGGATATTAAGCTTCGGGCTACACGCAAATGCAGCAGCCAGCAGACAGGCAAGACAATGCTCCTGAGGTCAGGATCGAGCATCGAGCTGCTGGTCTGGGTACCCTTGTTCTTCCTACACCTACTCGATGTATGTACTATGTACATCCCGACGCCAGTGTCGTGCAGTGCTTATGTAGCTTCGACAGGGTCGAACATGGCGACTTAAAAGCATTACACCATGCACGGTGCATAGGTTAGGTACATGTACACGACAGAGTACCTACTTCCATCTTGTATGTGGTAGGTAGGTAGGTAGGTAGGTAGGTCAGTTTATAAGGAGCAGGGGAGGGGGGAAGGAGGCAGCGCACAGGGACCGTGGGGAACGAAACAGAAGCACGGTCACCGTAGCACAGGTTTGTCTGGATATATTTTTGTATCTCCCTACGACATCGTTCCGGTCTTCTGTACAACCACCCTGACTAGGATAAAGGTAGGCAAACACCCGACCGACGGTATGGGCGTACAAATATGTACTTATATATACTCGTCTAATGCGTCACCGCCTGATCGGATTGATTGCTGATATGCACCTGTCCAAGCACTTAAGTAACTTAAGTACTCTGTAGGTAATCTCCTGCTCCATCCAGTAAGTCGAGTCTGCAACATGCATACGCACAGAGCCCTCGCTACCCAAAAAGAAACCGAACCAGAACTCCATTCCCATCCTGTCAAGTCGCCCACAACAATACTCGAAAAGAGGATAGAAACCCACTCAACCCGTCATTCCATGTACACAGTACGCCGATCACGTCGCACAACCGCATGCGGTGTCCGTCTTCTTTGCTTGCTTTGCTACGCGTCCCACCATACTAGGTTCATCAATTCGATTATACACCCCCAAATCCCAAATCCCTAATCTAGGGATCCAGGGAATGTCTCGCAAAGGCCCGAAATGGACGTGTAGCGCCCGCTAGGCTGGAAGGATTGCGGATTCCTCGCAGAGAGCAGGGGTCACCCGGCAGGAACTAAAATACTTCACACGCCAAGGGCGAGAGGGGAAGGAGAAAGAAGAAAAAAAAAGAAAGAAAGAAAGAAAAACAAACAAACATGGCTTAACGCAGTCAGGCAGGTTGCGGTCGGGTCATTTGATCTGATCGTTGGCTTGACACTTTGGGCACTTGTGGGAAGGCATACCTACTCCGGAATCGATCCCCTTTCTGGCCTTGTCTGTCTGCCTTGAACCGGTCGGGGTTCCGTCCTTGCATGGGAAAAGACTGCCGCTCCACTGATCACCCTGACATATTCAAGGAGATTGGAATTTGACATCGTGTGTCTTTTTATGGGGTAGAGGGATCGTACATAAGTGATATGTTTTTAAATTGGACAATCACTAGAAAGTCTTGTTCTTTCTAGCTCTTTCCGCCTGCGAACACGAGAGGAAAATATATTGAACCACCCACATCTTCCTTATACCTCGTTTCCACCAGAAAGGCTGCCGTAATTCTCCTGGAATCCCAGTAAGCAAAAGGAAAAAAGAAAAAGAAACAAACCGTTAATCTCACCATTCAGCTCTTCACTCTGGGCCCTGAATCAGATATATCAAACCCCGAATCGCAGCCGTATATATACCTGGCTCCAAGACGCCTACCTGCCCTCACTTGGTAAAGTAAAAAAAAAAAAAAAAAGATAAAAGGGCCAGAAGTCACCGAAAACTCCCACTCATTCAGGCATCTCGTTCCATTCAGATAAAAAGGCAACCTTACCTTCCCCAGACGCACCCCATCGGATGCATCCATCACTTTACCCCATCCCTTGCCGACGACGCCAGCATCAACGCCAACACCAATTCGGGACAGCCCGTCGTAGACATGCCCGGTCTCTGCGGACTGATATCATCGACAAAGGAGGTACCGAACACGCGGTTTATATGTATCTGAAGGTAGATATGTGTGGAATGTTGAGTGGCGGGTGCCCGTTGCAGGGCTGTATTTCCTGATAGAGATTGCTTTGAACATATCATCGGAAGAATATGGATAAAGATACCTGTTTCCCGAATGAACCGACATTTTCACTGTCATGAGAAGTTGACGCACTGGACGGAGCGCAGACGAGTACTCTGTACAAACTGTATGGCTGCAGGAAAGCAAAGATGATCGCATAGCTACTGTCCCAGCGCTATATGGGAGAGCTACATCCACAGTTGTCATAGATAGCATTCCTCACGCCGATCGCCAAACATCTCGGTATGCATGAATCATTCGCCGTTATCGCAAGAAAGAAGAGAAAATGAAATGGGAAGATGGGGTAAGAGCGTCGACTTTCCAAAGAGGCCAAGCATGCCACGACCATGAAGTCATCGAACGCCGTGAATACCCTCAGATGCAGGGGAATGATTATGCGGTTGATGTTGATGTGTTATCGTCTCCACTTGCTCCTTGCATGTGGACAGGAAGGCATGTATGTAGGTAGGTGGGTAAACGCAGTAAAGGAGCGATCGTTGAGGATTCCTGTTCCTGTTCCTGTTCCAATTGCTCCCTTTATCCTTCTACAGCCGCGGGGAAGAAAATGCCTGGAGATTAGTTATGCGAACCGTTAGAAGAAGAATGCATCCAAGACTCGAAAGTCAAAAACTCGCGATACAACCCAAGTATTAACCCCTCGACGAGAACGATAAGGCCGAGAATCCCCTCCCTTTATCATATCCCTGCCGATAAACGCCGATATGCGATATATCACTTGAGAGATGGGCAAGAGCAGTCAAGCCCGCGCATTTTAAGGCTGAATGGGCATTTGCGGATGAAACCCCGGCCCACAGACTCCTCCCTTGGGATGACGATCCTACTCCGCACCGTTGACCTGCGTCTGTAGTTATGTGGGATGGAGTGTACGTGTGGTGGTGATGGGCGCGTAGAATCCTGTTTTGGGGTCCGCTGCCACTCGACAGGGGGATATTGTTTAGATAATTGGAATCATGGTCGGAATTGGGGGGGGGGCGCGAATCATAGGGCTGTCACATTCTTCTTCGCTCGGGATACGGGATTTGAGGGATAGCTGATAGCTGGTTCGTCAGGACTCCGTGGATAGGCGAGTCGACATGGTTGGAAGATTCTCAGTATCGTGACAACCAGAGCATATGAGAATTCGGCTATTTGCTTAAACGGTTGGTCAGCTGGAAGAATTATGCCGAGGGTTGATTTCTTATGAACATGGAACTAGTATATCTTCTTGAGTGGAGAAATGCATCCTCCGTACGGGGCAGGGAGAAGAGCCCGAACTCCGGAGACTAGGCAATCCCAAGGACTCGGCACAGGGCCGCCGGATCCAGTCACCACTCAACCAGTATGCTCCGTACGAAATACTGGAAGAGTCTCAAAACAACAGACTCGTTAGCACCATTCGGCAAACCGGAAAGTCTTCAGAAACTGGCACTCCGTAGTTATGAATATGGATTACTAAATAAATGCCTTACCGGGCAGACCAAGAACGCCGTTTCTCGGTTGAGCCGCGAAATAAAATCCATCTGGAGCTGGGCCACAGGGCCAGGGCCAGCACGGAGTAACCACACAGTCGATCCTCCTGATCCGTGCCGGCCTTTCTCCTCGGAGTGTCTTCGGACTTGCTCCATTTCTTGGCCTGGACAAGTCTCCGGAAGTCGTCGTAATAGTTCGTCCTCGAGTTCTTGTCATGCTTCCCCCGTAACTACCAGCTGTCTACACCGCTACACGGGTTTGTCCAGACCGCCCTGCAGGTTCAGGCATTTGGACTTCTTGATCTATCTTTAACCGACGACAGATGGACAAGATGGTCGGTCAGGCAAATCATGGGATACTGCATCAACGCCGACAGTCGGAGAGAGATATACCTGCCCCATACGACGAACTAAAATAGGGATGATGTGCGTTGCAGCTCTCGTCTCTCAGTGCCAGCAGTCGGTCCCCTGGGGCCAAGACTTCTCCAAGATCTAGGCAATATGGCCAAGAAACCCTGGAACATTTGCGAGACATAAACGAACCAACGGCAATAGCTGCCCAGAAGGCGGGATGAGTGATGAGCGGTGATACAGGGCCGACCAGAGGCCAAAGAGGAGTCGTATGGTCGCATAGTTCCGCCGCCGGGAAATGACAGATGACGACGATGACTCTGCGTGTCTCTCAATGCCACGCCAACTGCCACATGCCAGCGATGCGGAGATCGGGGTGGATGAGTCCCAGCTCCCAAGGGGCCGGCGTCGGACGGGGCTGGGCTGGGAGCCTGGGGTCAAGCCGGAGGTTTCATCGGTGGCCAAAGCTCGTAACTCCGACCTATACCCATTACCTGTTATTGCACCTCCTTTTCTAGGCTAGTGAGTCACATTCACCGTTTGGTGGTTCGTAAACAAGTATGACGGACCGGATCGACATGCGGGAGGACGAAACAAAGAGCAGCCACGGCGAAGGGCAGACGCGACCGATTACCTAATTGAAAGGGCGATTGGTCTATATATCCGACGCAGGCTGCAGCAGCCCGGGAAAGACGGCCTGCGGAGGGTGCCAATCTCTCGGCGGGTCTGGGCGAGTTGGCTCGGCGTTTGTTTGCGGAGGGCAGGGCCATTCCGAGGTTGAAGAAGACCATCTGCCCGAGGGGAGGGGAGCCAGCAACGTTCCAATCAGACGGGGTGGATTGACATGCAGTGTGGATGATGAGGGTTGAGGAACCTTGGCTGGGGGGAGCATCGGCGATGAGATAATCGACGCAGACGGCTGCCTGGAAGACCAGGTGTCCAGGTGTCCAGGTATCCAGGTATCCAGGTGTCCCGGACTCCTGCCTGGAAGGTGTACCGTACGGTACGGTATCGAGGGGGGCTGATACCGCCAAGACGCGCGACCAGCCTCCGAACGCGGATCACGGACGGATTCCTGGTCGCGGCAGGCCAATCAGCAGTGCCAGCCGCGCCGCGAGAATCCCCGCAGGCGCTTGGCGGCTTGGCAGTGCGTATTGTCATTACCGGCCGCATTCACCTCCTTCCATTCCGTTTCCCCTCGCTTTCCTTCCTACCGCTTCGGTTTCTCATCCTAAATTATGTTGCGCCGCGGATCTTCCCGCATCTTCAGGATGGAATCTTCGGCTCAGCAGCCCTTTTATCGGCACTCCTCGCTCGAAGTCTAATCTGGTTTCCTTTTCTTCGGAAACTCTCTCCTCCCCTTCGCCATGGATGAATTGATGTGACTTTTGGATGTCCATGCCAAGGGCTCGGCAGCTGGGCGTCTTGGCAGCAAAAAAAGCCAGAAGAACGACTCACCCCTTCCGCTGCAGTCTCCTTCGACAAGCCTGGCTTTTTCTCTTGGTTCTTGTCCTTGTCTTGGGTTTCCGCTCTGCTTCATGGCAGTCCTATAAGTCTCCTGGTTTCCTCCCTCCGCTCCTCCTGGTCCTCAGACCCTCCCCTCTCTCCCCTCCCTGCCTATCGTTCATCCTCCGTCCACCCCTAACTCGCCGTACTCTTTCTGTGATTGAAATCCACCTTCGTTCCCCCGCCTTGCCTTGCCTTGCCTTGCTTTTTTTTTTTTTTTCCCTCGGAGGGATCGACCGCCTTTAAACCCTTGCCCTAAGGACTGAACAAGTAATGCCCCTTGCGCGTGAAGCCATGCGGTGAGCTTGTCCCTGTCGCTCTGTGTGCGCCTTTGTACCACCTTGTGCTTCTTCCGCCGTAAACGACCTCTGAAGGGGGAGACAGAGACAGAGAGAGAGAGAGAGCGGGCGAGAAGGTCTTTGTTTGCTCCACCGACTCTCCTTTCCTCCCTTCTGTTGGTCTCCGCCCATCATGAGGCAGCCGGAGATGACCCATTCGCCTGCCTACTACCAAGATCATGCTCACCTCATGACGACATCCCTTCATGATCCCTCAACGACGCCCGCCGTTCCTTCTGCAGCGCATCATCCCGACTTCTCTTCGGATCCCACTCGTTCCAAGCAGGGGGCGGCGGTCTATTCCCCGTCAGAACTCAATTCTGCGGAAGACGCCTCTTCCAACGTCTTCCCCTCCGATTCGTGGGATGTTTCTGATCGCCCCCAAGTTCCGCAGGAACCCTACCGCTTGCCGCATCACTATCAGCAGCAGCAGGTTCCGGGGGAGTCTATTTACCCAGATCCCGAGTCATCGGCCGCGGCTCCGGTGTCTGTTCCTTCATCCCGCCGAGAGAATGGTTCTGCGTCGACTCCGGCGTCGTATAGGAACGGAGCCTCTCGAAAGGAAGAGCGGGTGCGTGGGAGTTGGACCGATCATTCGTCTTCCATGTCTGGCGACAACCATCACCATAGTGCACCCCGCGTTCACAAACGACCAATTCATGACGAAGAACCCTTGGCGTATGATAGCCAGGATGCATTGCTAATGCTGGTAAGCTTCCTTTTTCAGTCATGCCTGCCCTTCCACTGGGAGGGAGATTCGTTTATGCCGTTACTTATCATTTGCGAAATGCTTGTAGTTCCGACTCTCGCTGCCGGTACCAGTATTTTCTCTATGTGCATCGCTATACACCGTCTTCGGCTTATTCTTTGTCCTCCTCACCACCCCCTTTCGCCTCTGCTCCTGCATTCCATACCTTCGAACCACATCGTTTCGCGCGCAGCTATGCGATCTTCTAGTTCCGCAGTTGCATATCCCATGAGCGATTGGCCTGTCTGCGCAAATCATCATTGCGATCGGCATCGACACAATCGATATATAACAATGATTCGGACCGACCATCGGCTTCAAATTCATGCGAGTCCTATTCCGTCGGCGGCCTCGTGACCGTGCTGCTTTTATCGTCTCTGCTCTCCATAGCATTCTTTCTGCTCGTTTGGACCGCGGCATTCTTCTGGGTATTTGCAATGGTTCTCGGCAACCCAGATGGCACGGAGCGCAAAGATGACGGTCGAGCAGCTGTTCTCGGAGTCGCCAGATGGTGGCACACATGGTTAGGCAAGGCTCGGAAATTGCCTCGCCAATAATCTGCCTTGTGATGACGAGCTCTTACCTTTCATAACCCTTTATTTCACAATTTGCTTTTTTCTTTCTTTTTTCTTTCTCTTTTGGATATCCCCTCTTCAATATCGTCTTCTGTTATCCAGCGAGGTTCCATCCTGGTTTATTTTTATTCACCTTTTTTGTTTTGACGTTGGCATGATACCAATGTTTTTCGATATGTGGAATGATTTTTTTGAAGCTGCTTTGCCCTTTTTATATCTTTTAATCTGATTCATGCGTGAGTGTATAGGAGTTGGAAATGGGAGGTCGTACCGGCGCTGGGGCGTTGATCTGTTGCCTGCTTCACCTGTCCGCATTTCCCTTGGGCCTTGATTGTTTCTCCTGGGCATCTGTCCGTCTTTTCTTATCGGTCCCCCATCGAGAGAGAGACCGAACGCGGCCTTCAGCACGACTCGAGGAAACGAAAGGAGAACAAGACCAACGGGAAATATCGGGACAAGGTTGCTTGCACGGCCAAACAAGGGAGAAATGGATAATCGAAATCAACGAAATGGGAAATTTCTGCGTGTACTGTACTTCTAACACTTGAAGAATTGATACCCAGGCTGGTTGTTTTTTTCTTGCAAAAACGGTCACGGACTGAACCTAATATCTCCCTCTTTCTTCGTCATTTTCTATAGCTTCTCTTTTTTTGGTTTCCGGTTGGAATTTAAGGTTCGGGACTTGGTTTGGGTTTGAGTTTTGGCGTTCTTCCGCGAGATCTGGATCAAATCGGATCCGATCGGATCCGATCGTATGGAACGAGATGAGATCAGATGGATGGGATCGAGAAGGAGTGGAGACGTGGATGAAGAAATGGAAGAAACAGAACGAGATGAAGCCAAAGGGCGTGAGGGGAAATCATCAGGGTAAAAAAAAAGCAAGTACGCGGTTACGAGTCAAGCTACTCAGGACTAGCTAGAATAATGATCTAAACTAGACTGCAGTGACTAACGGAGTACGGAAGTACATAGTATGACCCTGTCTGTACGGAGTCCTGTATATTAGAGTCAGCAGCATCTGATCTGTCATATCTACGGTCTTTGACATGCGAGCGACTGCGTATTAGTACTTCTGGGAGGATGTGCTGTACAGCTGGTAGTTTCTGCGCTTTACAAACTATATATTTATTTTCCATATGATATTATTATTTGTCTGAATCTGCTCATTTGATTTTTTATTGACTTGGAGACAATACTTCAAAAAACCCACTGCAAGGGTATACAGATACCGGCAAATATCAAACAAATTTCATCTGTACTAATTTCCAATATCCTAGAAATTCTGCGACCGTAGACACCTACTAAAAGATGAAAAACGAAATATGTATAGAAATTAGAACCAACAAAGAAAAGAAAAGTAAATAAACACGGAAAGATCCAAGCTAAGGTATCTATAAATCTCCCTATACTGCTTTTTTGTGCGTTGCCTCGGGCGTTTTGGGTTTGAATATGCGTTTGGTTCATCAACGTCGTTTCAATTCAATCTTGTTGAATTTTTCTTTTGATATTTCTCACCCTCCCTCACACTTCAACCTCTTCTTCCACGTCCTCCTCCTCCCGTCCTCCCCGTCCTCCTCCACGTTCTCCTCCCCGTCCTCCTCGTCCACCTCGTCCACCTCGTCCGCCTCCTCGTCCGTTACCGTTGAATCGCTTCTGCACACGTCCGCCACTGGCGCCGTGGACCTTGGGCATACCTAGACCACGACGGCCCGGGGGCCCGCTGCCAGACGAAGTCTTGGAGGCGATGGCGGCGGCGTCGTCATCGTCCAGGTCCATGTCGTCGTGGCTGCCCTGGAACTTCTTCTTCTGCTGGGTCTGGCCCATCTTGACCTTTCCGCGCTGGCCGCGGCGCACGGCATCGGGCCCGCTGACGGCCGCGACGTACGCGTTGACACCGCTTTCGCCGCCCGCGGCTTCGCCGGACAGATCCATGTCGTCGGCGTTGGCGTCGCCGTCACCCAGGATGAGACGGCCGTCGGAGTCCACCTTGGCGGAGTGCTTGCGGCGGGAGCCCGGGCCCGTGTTGAGGAATCGGACGCTGGGCTTGGTGGTGGAGATGTTGGCCAGGGCGTCCGGGGCCAGCAGATCGAGTGGATTGTCCTCGGGCGACATCTCGCGGATGTACTGCTCGCTCTGTTTGGATTTCTTGTTGTTGTTGTTGCCGGCGCGGCGGCCGCCCTTGTGCGTGGCGCCTTCTTCGTCGAAGTCGATCTCGCTGGCGTCGTCGTCCGAGTCGGAGAAGTCGGAGTCGTAGACCGCCTTGTCGAAGGCGTTGCTGTACGTGCGACCGCCCTTGGCGTTGGCGGCGGTGTTGTTCTTGGTCTCGGCATCGTCCTCGTCGTCCTCGTCTTCACCGGCCTGCGTGCCTTCCTTCTTCTTCTTCTTCGACCGCTCGCGCTGTTTCCGGATGTTGACCACCAGCTTGCGGTCCGCCTCGCCAACCAGCTCTTCCATGGGGGCGGCGCCGAAGCGCCGGATCAACCGGTCCAGGATACCCTTGACCTTGCTGCGCAGACGGCCCTTGTGTTCCTTGCTCCAGACCATCAGGTTGGGCACCAAGGTATTCAAACGCGCGCGCAGACTGTCGTCGGGAAGCACGACGACGGCAACCTTGACGAAGCCCAGAACCGATCGGACGATCTCGCGGTTGTTGCTGGTAAGGAACAGCTCCACGGTCTGCACCAGGTCGTTGCACATGGCGGGCTGGATCTCGGTGTGGAAGTCGAAGAACAGACGGGAGAGCGCCGTGACAGACGCAGCAACCATGTGAGGCGAGCTACCGGCCAGACCGGCCGAGACCATAGTGAAGAACTCCTCGATCGTAGCAGGAGCATCCGGGGCGTCGTCGGGCATATGGGGAACCAGTCCATTACGGATCATGGTGCCGGGGGGATTGCGTTCGGAGTCGGCGGTTCTCTTTGCAAGGTGAATGAGCAGATCGAAGGAGGCGGTTCGGGCCTTCTCGTTGCTTTCCTTGCAGCCCAGGACCACCTCGGAGAGGACGGAGGGGATGAAGTGCAAATCGGAAGTCGGCAGGTAGGTGATAAGCTCGTGGACGGCGAGCATGCGGTCCCGACGAGCCGATGCGGGCGTCTTGTCGGCGGTCGAGAGGATCAAGGTCTGCAGCTCGGCACTTCGCTCGCGAAGGGCCTCACAACCAGTTTCCGTCGAAGCCAACCGGGGGATCAGCTTGTAAGCCTTCTTGACTAGCTGCTGATCACCAGTGTACCCGTTCAGCACGGCCGAAGCCATGGCAAACAGGCTGCCAAAGCTCTCGCGAGGCAAGTAGATCGACATGGCGATGACCAGGTCGATCAGTGTGTGAGAGGTGGGCGGCATCTTGTCGCCGGAGCCACCCTGCTGATTGCCCTGTTTAGAGGCTTCCTGCTCCGAGGTAATAGACGATTCGAGCATGGCGGTGACACGGGAAAACGTCTCGTTCAACTCCTATAAGACGGCAAGATTAGTAAAGTAACTTTTCCCCCCCCCAGGCAGTAATAACTTCCAACCAACCTTTTCAGGAGTAATGCTCAAGTAGGCATTGATGCACTGAAGGATATAACCTCTGTAGTGCGGGAGGGTCTGGCTGTACACGTTGAACAGAACGGCCAGCAAGTTGCTGGCAAACCCAGCCAAATGGGCAATGTTATTCATGGCGGCGGCCTTCGTGATCCTTCGCTGGAGAATCAGGTCATCGTCTTCCGACTCAATGGACAAAATAGCCTGGTTCGACTCGACCAAGTTCTGGAGTGCCCTGCAAATATCCACCCGCAGATCCGTCTGCTTGTAGAGAACGTTGGAAAGAAGCTCGGCAAAGCCTTGATCAAAGGACTCTACCAAATCCAAGGGAAGCTCGCAGTACCCGGGAAGAACAGCCCAGGTTTGCTGGACAAGCGTCTCGAAGATCTTGGTCTCCACGGGTTTCTCTGCGGAGCTGAAGTCCATCATCTTCTGGTAGAGCGCTTCACTCAAAGGAACGAGCTCGGCGCGGAAATGAGCGAGGTTCGTGTTGGTGACGTGGTCGCGGAGAACAGGAAGGAACCAGACACGGCCTGGTTGGCCATCCTTCTGTTCGATGATGTTCAATGGCAGGATCTCAAGGACTGCTTCGGGACCCATAGCTTCAACGGCGCTGCCGAGAACTTGGTCCGCCTCCTTCTTGCCATGGAACGACTCGTTGCTGCGGAGTTCTCCTACCGTCTTCACGATGCTGTCCAAAAAGGGGCTCGAGCGCCACTTGAAACTGTCGAACATCGCCGAGCACACGGTGAACACCTCGGCCCAGGCGGCCTGGTACTTGACGGAGAGGAGATCGGTTGCCGCCTTCGCCAATTTCTCCAAGGTCTTTTCGTCGTAAACCGACGGCTCAATGATCACGGAGTTGGGGATGCAATTGGCCAGGAATGAGACCAAACACTCGGACGCAGACACGCGGATATTCCTCGACGGAGAAGCCAGATAGCTGGCGATCATGTTGAACAAGGTGGGGAGTTTCTCGAACGTATCCTCGGGGCTGATCTGAGCAGACACATCGTAACCGCGAGACAGGACCGCGATCCAGGGCGGAAGCAGCTGGGAGTCGTTCTGCGCCGGCTTCAGTTCCGAGATGGCGTCCAAAAGGCGGGGGAGCTTGGACGACGAGAATTCATTGGCCATGCTGGAAAAGATCACCTCGAACACCTCGAACGCACCCATCGTAATGTACTCGTTGGTCGACCGCGAAGCGTTCATCAGCAGCTCACAGAGCGGCTCGATCTTCTTGCTCGGCCATCCGCCCGAAGCGGTCGCAACGGTCTTCACTAGCTGCAAGGAATGGATGACCAAGGGATCGTGGTTCTCTCGGCTGTGGGGGTCGTTGCGGCCGCGTCGCTGCTTGGAAGCCGCGGCGATGCTGTCACCCAGTGTCCGCATACCGGTTTCCGCACACATATCGGCAGCAGGGTGGTCGAGCGACGGACTCGGGGGAGGCGACTTGAGGACCTGAATCAGGGCATCCTGGGCTCTCTTGCGCACCTTCGGACGGTGGTCGACGGCCAGGCTCAGTAGCCCCGCGATGGCGCGACGCGGACTGATCTGGGTGTGAGGGAGGTTCCATGCGGCCGCATCTTGAGCGATGAGGAGCGATTCGAGGCAGCCGATGGACGGTCTGAGCAGCGGGGCTTCAACTTCGGGCAGCGAAAGCGCGGGCGCGAGACTGGTGAGGATCTGAGAGAATTTGGAGCGAAGAATCGGAGCGGGGACGTAGCCAGTGGTGATGTCGAGCAGATAGACGACGGAGGTTGCTAGGTCCTTGTTCACAATGCCTTGGGTGGTGGAGAGCGACTGGGAGAGCAGGGCAAGCAGGGCGGCGAAGTAGGCCGTCGCAGAAAAGTCTGCTTTTTGATCGCGGAGAGTGTCTTCCACTGCAGAGAGGACCACGGCGGTCTTGGGAGGGCACGAAAAGTCAGTCACCAGAATGCAGAATGAACCTCCGCGGACAGAGCAGAGCAGATCGACTGGAATTGAACAATTGGGCGAAGGCGGGGGACTTACATGGTGCTGGTTCTGCAGTTTGGGAGACTTGATCTTCTCGAGCTTCTCCGCCAGGGTCGCCATGACGGGCAGATCGACCAACAGGCAGTTGAGAAGTCGTAAGTCGAAGGTGGTGCAAGGAGGGAAGGGAAAGAAAGAAGACTTTCTTTGGTGGATGCGGAGAGATTTTTTTTTTCTCGAGGATCCGAATGGAAATTTAATCAGTAAAAATGGAGAAAAAAAAGGTACGGCAAGTCTTGGCGTCGCTATCGATAACTGATAGTCCATCAAGACAAGTCATCACTACCATGACTATGTAGGCCTCATATGTGAATTCCTCTTGATCTCTTTATCATTACATGGTCTCGTCTCCATGGGATTCTAGAGTGTGGCGTCCACGCCTTTTCCAACGACGGGTTTTTTGAATACAGTAGAACAGAAGAAGAATGGGCATAATAAGACATAATGATCATCAAGCATCAACCAGCCTGTCCACTTGTCGGCCAGGTTCACAAAAGATCTCGATCCTCCTACTCTTTCAGTCGACCCCTTCATCGCCTTAAGGGTCCTAATCCACAAGGAGTCGATGACAGCCCGACTTCTAGGCCCAACTGAGCCCTCCGATCACTCCCAAGCATCTCCCTGCCTTACACCGTCAAAGTCGTAAGTCATTTGGAGAACGGCGTCCGTCGTCCGTCGTCCGTCGTCCGTCGGGCCCGAAGAGCGATCTTGTTCTCATTTGAAACCTCGGGCCACCAACCATCCCGGGAGCTGTTCCTATAGCTTTCGAAGCAACAAGACAGCCGAGAGGCTGCTAGTCTCTGCGCAGTTGTCAGAAGTAGCGACGCAGACCAGCGACGCAAGCAAAAAGAAATGTCCATACACGAGGCTTAGAACAGGATCTCCCCGCTGTGTTCGGGTTCGAATCCAAGGCACTGGAGTTTGCCTTGGCGCTTCTTGTCGCCCGTTTTCCGCTGCGCATCCTCTTGCTTCTTCAGCTCGAACACTTCCTGGAAGGAGGCCCGTTGGACAGCCGTTGGCATTTCGTCTTCCTTGTCAAGGTCCTGCGGGTATTTCATTGTTCGTAAGCATGTAGGATTACATATATCGAGAGGGGTGGGGGGCATGATGCATACAATTTCACCCAGAAGCAACACATTCTCTCCTCGGACTAGGAAGATACCCCGCGGGATATCGGCATAGAGGTTTCCGGCGTACATTCGCTCGATGGTGTCCTGAAGAACCAGGTTCGCTGCAGGCGTGATCCCATTAGACGGGCAAATCCAGATCGAATGCAGGTGTCCTTACCGAATTGATCCCAGCTTCGCAACACTCCGATTAATTTCCGTCCGTCGCGCAAAACCAGGACGAGTTTCTCTGGGATGCCGGTTAGCCAGGAAGAAAACAGCCCCGCCTCCTAGCCAGACGATAGACCGAGGCGCACGGTATCAGAAAAGGACCACATACTATCCGTCAAGTCCAACAACTGGGCCGCAGTGGTGAACATCTGCGGGGGTAATTGTGGCGGTCCATGCGACATTGGTCCCAGGCTGTTGTTATTCTGCGGCTGTTGCTGCTGCTGCTGCTGCTGTTGTTGCGGCTGCGGAGGAAACCCCGGGGGCGCGTTACCGTGCTGAGGGCCAGCCGGGGGATCATTGATCGAGAATCGTTGATCGATGATGACTTTGTGTGTAATCGAGGCTGGTGAATGGCGGCAGTCGAGGAGGGGTTCGTGGACAACAGGCGAGGATTGCGGCGTCAATTCTAGGGCGACCGTACTCGGCACCGGGCTTTCAAGGGAATCGAAGAATGCTTAAAGAATGGATAAAGCCAGCTAATCTCTCATTCTGCACGGCGATCGAAGAGCGAGGAACGTACGGGGAACTGAGCCAGAGCAAGCAAAAGACGAGAGGCGGCGGTGGGAGCGACCGGGGTGTTTGTCCTGTTTGTCTGCCGCCGAAGCATCACCGTCGCGCCAACGAGAGACTCGAACATATCTCGAGTACCATGTCTGCCTGGTGATACTAACTACTGGCTTGAATGCGCAGTTTGAAAGGAACCCAGCATCCATAGAACACACGGTCCCCGGCATCCATTCGCTATGCACACCATGCGGGGAAATGCGATCTATCCAAAATGAGGCCTCACCGAGCTTGTGTAGATCTTTGTATCGCCGAGTATTTAGAGGATGCCGGTTCTGGTTCTGGCTTTCTCCAACGTTGTCCCTGATAAAAACAGTTCCTATATAAGGTCCAAATCCATAACACGATATACAGAAGTCATCATGATTCATTAGAAAGTCATATCTGCAAGTTAACATGATCCCGTGATCGTCCATATCAAATTACCCAAGCCAGCAATATCCTCACAGATTTACACAAACAGAGGAAATGTGACCGAAAGAAGTCATAAACAATGTCCAAGAAAGTGTTTGCAGGGCCAAAATACCAAAAGAGGCAAGGAAGATGAACGAAAGAGACGAATAGAGGAGCATTCGTCTGTGGAAGTCAACGCAAGATTATCCTGGCAAGAGCCTCCATTTACGCAACGCTCACGCCTCGACGCTGGCCCCGCATTCTTTCCTCTCGTCGCCGACTATATGGAGCGCAATACGGCTCATCCGACGAGCCGATGCTCGCCCGGACGGGCTCCTGCCCGGTGATATGCGGGACTCGACGGCGGCGGCGGCATTTGCATGACCTTGAACTGATCCACGCTGATTATGCGCAGACGGTAGAGGTACTGCATCAGCTCGAAATCCGGGCGGCTCCCGGCGAGAGTCTGGCCCTGCAGATAGTGGGCACCAACCACATGGTCCAGCATGAGATCCCAGCCCTTGTCGGTGGAAGTATCGCTGAACCGCTCCCCGGGGCACAAAGGGCAGCGCGCCGTGCGAGGGGGCTCGTGGGTCCGAAAATGGCTGTATACATGGGTCCTCCACTGATCGGGGTCGTCGAACGTGCGATGGCAATCCAGGATGTGGAAGAGACAGATGTATACGTGTTGTTGGAGACGGGTCCGGTGCGAAGGCACGACGAGGGCCCCTGTGCCGTCGTCCTCGAGAATATCTTGGCCTGCGAACCCGGATGCCCACCTCGTGTCGAGGGACAGGCTGGTCGATGAGGAGGCTTCCGAGGCCTTGTCGCTCGATAGAGACGGGAGCGTTGTCGAGGGCGGCATATTTCCGGCAATCCTATTTTTTTTTATACCTCGCTTTCCCTACGACGAGGACTTCGCGACTTCGCGTGCCTGTTCTCTATCTTTGGGTCACCGTTTACCCGGTGTCCCAGATGGACGGCAAGAGAAGTAGAGAATCTGCCCGAGGGACGTGCTAGAAGCACGGAGAAGCAACCTGGATGTATCTCGATCCGAATAAAAACGTCTGTGCGTATCCTGTGCCCATATGCTTAGTCTGGGAGCCACGAGTAAAGATGACAAGCCCTGGGCATGGTTTATGTTGCTATGATTTCGCCATCTGCCCATGTTCAAGCGACAAGCGACTTGCCAAAGTGGGGGGGGGAGAAGCGCCAAGTTGGAAACCACAAGGGAGGAAGGCACCTTACCTATCTCGTTGCCTTTGTTGGATGAAGATGTTTCTCAAGACACCCCCGTCAGTCAAACAGACAGCGTCAGGATGCCCGGCTAAGGCAGAGCGAGAAGAATCATCTGGAGCATCATGCGGTCCAATACGGTTTGAGCTGAGCTGGAAAGAGGGGAAGTTGGCGGGTTTAAGCCTCAGAGCGAACAAGAACGACTCCCGGCGACTCTCGAGGTAGGAACCATTCGGCCCAAAGGTGAAGCACCGGGAATGCCAACACCAGTAGTTCTAATTTTGGTTTTCTAGTTTTGTTCTGAGCCTGCAAGTAATCCCTTTTCTTCTTTTGTGCGTTCATTTTGGGCCTGCTGCGTATCGTACCGTACGTACAATACGTAGCTGCCAGATTCCTCAGGCACCCAATGTCAGGAGAACAAGAATACAGGACCAGGTCTCCTGGCCTCCTGGCTAGCTGGATAACAGGTCAGCCATGATCGTACATACTCAGCTCAAATCGGTGACTGTGTCAGGCGACCCCGGGAGCCGGATTCTCAGCCGTGCGTGGATGACTACCTACCTACACGGTCACTAGGCCTCGCGACGTCATTTTTAGGCCCGAGATACTACGAGATCAGTGGATGAACTTGGATTTGGTAATCAAAACTTTTCTTTATTTTTGTGTAGGCCAGCCCATCCTGTTCAGGTTGTTTGAAATCTAGAGAAACTATGAGACATGAATTGAATAGAAGGATTGAGACAGGATATGAATCGAATTATTAAGGCTGCGACCTTGGAGAGGAGATCCAAGTAAGGGAGAGAGAAAGGAAACGGGCTGAAAAGCGAATTCTGATTGGAAACGTACAACCAAGAAGGGAAGTGTTTAGAGAGTCAAGAAAAAAAGATGATTGGAGAATGTGATGTGATCAAGATAAAGAAAAAGGCAAAAGAAAGGGGATATGTGAGTATAGAAGTGCCAAAACCAAAGAAACCCTATCCGTCTATCGGTAAAAGACGCCGCGCATAATATATGAAATTGAAAAAGAGAGAAAAGGAGTAAAGCCAATCACCCGACACCAACGATGCCCATGAACCACACTGTAGATGCACAAAAAGTCTATTCGTTTCGTAGCGCGTATAATTTTTTTGGAAATCCATTTTTTTTTTTTACACAGGATAAGCCGGAAGTGTAAGAACTCCAACTAAAAACGATCCGCAAGATCCCCTCCGGCGACAGAATTGTTGGTCGACGAAGAAACGGAGGAGAATCCAGCTGCGGTGTTCAGCATGTCCTGCACGGCCACTTTAGGAACCTGGGGCACGGGGAGTTTGCGCTGCGTTCCGTCAGGCTTCGACATAATATCGCTGATACTCGGGCCCACGTGGCCCTGGCCGGGGCTGTAGTAGTTGGGGCCTTCCGGCTGCGGCTCCATAGGAGCCAGCGCAGGGGTGTGATGGAGCGACAGATGGCGGATTGACGGCAAGTGTAGCTCGTTCGTGCCAAGTGGCCTCAACCGCGGAGAATGCGCGGGAGTCGCCAGTGGGGTATGGTCGGGGGTGGGAGAAAGAGAGTCATGAGAGAAAGTGGGCGAAGAGGGGGCAGTAGAGTTGGGAGAATTGGGTCTCGAGCGTTTCACACGATGCGAGTAACCATCATCTTCCTCATGCGAATGCGAGCGGCTCATGCTGTGGGAGATCGCATAGGCAGAAAGCGACGGTAACCGGCCATTGCCGTGGTGACGAGAGCTGAACATGGGGTTGCGCGGACCGGCTTGAAAGTTGAAAGTCTCGTCGCGTTCAACCTGCGAGGCAGCCGTGGCCAGGAGGTTGATGTCCATTCCGGACGAAGCCCGGTCAGTGTTGCGAGAGTAAGGTCCCAGGTTGGAGCGCAAGTGAACAGCGTAGTTAGAGAAAGAGTGAGGAGGAGAGATGTCCGGAGAGCCGACCTGCGAAACAGGGGCGGATCGAGTCATTGGTTTACTTGGAGGGGGCATCATTGAACCCGCATTGCTGACCATGGCACTGTCTTGTCCGGCTGCCGCAGCTGCCGCGGCGGCCAAGTGCTGTGCCTTGTTGCTCCGCCGGGAGTTGGGGTTGTTGTGGATTCTCGAGTGGCGAGTAAGCTCGTCAGAACGGCTGAAGCGCTTGGTGCAGCCCGGGAACTGACACGCGTGGGGCTTCTCACCCGTGTGAGTCCGAATGTGTCGGGTCTGATGCTCCAGACGATGGAAGGCGCGATCGCAGAGGGGGCACTTGTAGGGTCGGGGAAGATCCTGGCGCACCTCCTCCGGTGCGGGACGAGCGCCCTTCATTAGAGGGGGTAATAGGCTCACAGACGAAGTCATGGCTGGATTGGACTGAGTACTCGAGGGAGTAGAAGGGGCCTTGGAACTGTCCACAGGGGTGGAGGGGGCAGAAACAGTTGAGTTGTTCTGGGGATTCAGTAGATTCGAGAAATCCACTGAAGCGGCCGGTGACGGCATGTGAAGCTCCTCCTAATCCAACTCCGTGCGGGTAGCCAAAGTGGGACAGAGTCGGAAGTCGAGAGAATTGCACGTTCAGAAGGGATAAGCCGAGGCGAAGTAGGATTCGTCGCGACAGGGAGCTAAATCGGCAAGTCGATCAACGCTCCAGGCTTAAATGCTTGGCAGGACGATAGGATGTCACTCCAGGGATAGTTGGAGACACCGTGATGAGACAGAGAGTGAGATTGCGAGAGCCGATTGCACACAATCTAAAGAAGTGGAAGCGACAAGGAGGTCTTCCAACAAAAGAAGGGTGTGGAGGATAGATGAGTATATGGCAGTCGATGGGCGAAACGATAGGTATAGCGAGCCAAGAAGGACGAAGCCGAGCAAGGGTACTTGAGATAGGACGAGAAATGAAATCTGGAGAAGACGATCTGGGGAGAGGAAGAAATAAAAAGAGAGTCGGAGGAAGTGGAATGAGGAATGGAGGGGAATAAGAAAGAAACGGAGCTCGGGGAGGGGAGGAAGAAGAGTGCTAGGGGAGGGGGGTTTATCGGAATCGGCGAAGAGAAGGGGGGAAAAGAAAAAGAAAAAGGGTAAAAAAAAAAGAAAATTCTGAAAATGAAAAAAAAAAAGAAATAAAAAGAAACAGAAAAAGAAAAAACTCAAGTGCTAAAGGTATGTGTGGGGAGGAATATCGGGCGGGGGGGCAAAAGAAAAAAAGAAAAAAGAAAAAACAAGAACGTGCTCAACCCAGATCGGCTGGAGATTCTCCCAAGCTGATTTTCCGTGGGGGTATTTTCTTTTTTGCCTGGTTAATTCTTTTTCATGCCCTTTTCTTCGAGATTGATGTATCTTATTTTTATCTTGCCAATGAAGCAAGTCAGAGAGAGGGAGGTCCCTTATTTGTTGCCTACTCTTGGGGGTAAATAGGACATCAGTTGTCCACTCTTTCTGGACAGGGTGTTTACGGAGTACGACGACAAAAAAAAAAGCCACGGAACAACTACTGAGTCTTGACCGGGAGAGAAAAAAGAAAAACGAAAAAGAAAGGTGGGGCGGGCTAAAATCGATAGGGATTACGGAGTAGAAACTGGAACTGCAGAAGTGGCTGTGTGGTCTGGAGAAGTGCGTGTCCCGTTCGACTGCCTGGGTATGGTAAGATACGTACTGGTAATGCTGGTAACGAACGTCCCATACAAAATCCGGCTATCGCGGATGATCTGGAGAATCCTCTTTGATAGGCAAGGCAAACATGGCGTCCTGACCAGGCGCTGGTGAATTACGTGATGGTGCTTGTTTCTTTCGAGGGCAGGAAGAAAACCAAAATATCGAACAAAAATGGGTAAAATCGAATCACGCGAAAAAGAGAAAGGGAAGAAAGCCCCTTCGTCCCGTCCCATGTGATGGTGGCCCTTATCATATGGGACCCGTGCATCGGCCTATCGTAAGCATGATGCGGTCGAATGAAGAGAGTCGACGGATTCCAGAACGTGAAGAGGGAATAAAGAGATAACGGAGGGCGAGGATGGGGTTGACGATGATAACATCTTCTGCAGTAACAATGATGAAATGAGGTGATGACGACCCTTTGTATTTTTTACTCTATTGAATTTCTTATTATCATTGCTGCTTTTCTTTATCGGTCCTTTGCTTTCCCCAACATCCAACAGACCCTCCTCCGGAATTACTGAGTCGTCCTACCCGGGGCAGACCCGGGGAAAGGCAGATTGTTCAACAAAACATCAAGGCCTCAAAGACCGCCGGTCTCGACCTAGCTGATCGACCACGGCGTCAATCGTTGGCTGGACACTCCGATAAGTCAAAATTGCAGCCCAGGATAAGGAACCGGTTATCGAATGAAAGCAGGCAGCTCCCAGGTGTGACGGATTACGTCGATCATAGGTGGTCGGTGCAGGGCATTGCGAAAGTCATACGATGGGCGAGATCCAATACTTCATCACTCATCATCGGTCGAGGATGTCCGATGAGGCTGCGGTCGCAACCCACTGGCTGGCCTGGAGTCTACGAAAATAAGCCGGGATCAGGGCCCCAATGCACCTTATTTTGGGCCTGGTCGGAGCAACGAGTTCTGGTAATCAGGACCTCATAGCTACATCTTTATGAGAGAGGATCCAAGGTACGGGATAACATCATTTCTCGATCGCCTTGGTGTTCGTTCAAAAAGCCCTCAGGCCGAGAATCCCGCATCGGGCAACGGAGCGCAAAAGCGTTCCTTTCCCCCCCAGCCCTGATTCCGATTCATGCTGCTCGCAGAGTCGCAACCCCGGCTTCTGCTAACTAAGGACAGCCAACTCTAATTAACCGACCGAGGGATTATTTTACCTTCCAATTGACAAGTATTGATCCACTCCTAATAACCGTTACTAAAGGTCCTCAGCCGAAAAGAACCTTGGACCCTGCCGCCAACAACCCTGGGAATGGCCCCCCCTCCCAAGAACGCCCTGCATTGTTTCATCCGGTCCAGGCACCTGGAGAGGACAAAGAAACGAGATTACCTAATAGGTGTCATATTGATCGTGAGCGAAGGTAACCTTTGGTACGCGAACGCCGAGGGACAACAGCTCAAACAGGGCAGAACAAAGCAGACCAAGATCACGGTTAATCAAGGGGGAAAAATCGGGAAACGAACTCCGCAATCCCCAGATCCACCTCCTCCTAATGCATTACCCGGAATGATTTGCCCCAGAAAACACAGGCGCTCGGTGGATTGAGTACGGAGTAGTCGGGCTACATTCCGGGCGACGGAATAGTATGGGATCCCCAGTCGAGATAGACCATGTCACTTCTACGGAATACGTTGACTTCCATGTTTGAAAGTCCGGGTTAGACCTCCGCAAGCCGGCCAAGGTGAGAAGACGACGACGGAGATACGGGGCCTCGGCAAAGCCCAGCCAGCCCCAAAAAGTTATGACATATTATTGATTTGTAGCGAGGTGCCGCCACGAATCCTCATGGAGGGCGTTACGTGATGTCACCGTGATTTGGCTTTCCTATTATTATGAGGTATTGGGTATGGCAAATCCAGTCGGTTCTGAGGGTGGCTTAAACTTCCAGCGTGTCGGCGATATGCAAGGGTTGTATACTTGGAGTTGGTGGATCGAGACGGGATCACGTATTCCTAAATATAATAGAAACTGAATGATATTGTAAGAGGATTGTAGAAGGGAACACGCACACATGAAGAGAGAAAAAGAAAAAAAGAAAGCAAAAACAAAAGAGGGGGAAAAAGAGGAACTAGACTGCGTATCACAGATCCAGGGAGACGGAAAACACATGCACAATGCCGTCTTGCATGACTGGCTTCCTAGTGGTCGATCACAGATGACCCCGAGGGGGGCTGGCGGGGGATCCGTAATATTGGCGACGAGTCCGCCCCGTATGAGCAGGGAGGGGTCGACGTATCCTTACGAGAATATTTTGATTTGGCCGCTGCCAATATGCATGGCTCAGTTGCCAGGACCAGGTGTGTGTAGCCGGACTCAGGGAGATTGGAGGAGAGGTGAGAGAAAATGGGCGTATCGCCCCGAAATTGGGCGTTCCCCGTCCACCAAGGCGCCCATAACTAAGAATAAAATTAAATCAAATAGAATCGGCCTGGTTGACGTTATCGCTCAAATCCCCAAGGGATGGAGTCCCCACTTCGCGTGTCCGAGTAGGCAAAAGAGTCAAAGACGTGATATCGTGGCGCTCGGCCGCCCTGATAGGGTAAATTGCACAGTCTGGCTGCTGCGATCAGCAGGCGTTGCATTGTGACCTTGGCCTCTGGGCGGGTACTCCGTAGTAGTTCGCGCGACCCCCCCCCCTTCTAGCCCCGGCGTGGATGGGAGTCCCAAGAAATTGGAGGAGGGGTGGAAACTGGGAAGCGCAACTAATGGGATCTGCTAGAGACGAGCGTCAAAAGTACTGTACAGCATCCTCCGGCCAAAGATACGTAGGGACGCCGCCGTCGGTCATCCCATCTTACCTGGAATGGTAATGATGGCTGAGGGTTGCAGTCCAGGTCCATACCTACACCTACCTATGTACAGTATACCGAGAAATTGTGTACATAATACATACTCCTCCGCCTGAGATTCCAGGTTTGAGAGAGTGCCGAGGTAGCAGACCGCGGAGTTACTAGTCGCAGCTGGTGCCGACCCGATCGCCGACATATCGCCATGACTTCCTAGTTGAACCCCAAGACTGGAGTTAGTGGGAAAAATGGGGAACACAAGTCTGGAGTTGGCACGCAGGTACCAGGCGTATTATTATTCTTTGGGGGCCCAAGACTTTCCCCGTACGTAAGCGTAAGACGAGGTAAGCCCGAGTCTCTGCGCTGCCCGGGGGGTTTCAGGCTAAAACACAGGCCCTGTGGCAGGCCTTGATTAGGCGCCTCCGGAGGGCGATGTCCTGACTAAAAACCCCAGGGGGGCAGAGTTCTCACTTGTCAGTTGTCACAGGTATTATGAGGTGTATGCATTATGCATTATTATTTCCGAATGCGGTTCTGTCATGTTGTCAAGGCAGATTCTGTCACGGGGAATTAGCATGACTGGCATGATTGGCATTACCATTAGACATCGTTCACACACTCCTAATACAGAGTAGTCATAGGAATCATGCCGAGAGTATCCATTATCAAATGCGTTGGGAAGAATTTTCACCTCCGGCTTCGATTACGTGAAGAGGGATTTATTTTGCGGCATTATTCGTAATGTAACCCTTTTCTTTCCAGGAGAGTTGGATGGAGACGAACAGAAGTGGGAAGAGGAATTAATGGCAGCCATTCTTTTCCTTCGTCCTGTTTGTTAATCTTCATCCCCCTTCCTCTTTCTTCCACCCGCCCCCCCAAACCTGCGACTGTCAGAAAGGGCGGGAGATTTGGGGTTGTTGGCTGGAGATCTTCCCCGCGATGATCCCGATGATCTACATTCTGATTGAGCAAGTCCATCAGAGGGCACAGTCCGCGGCGTCATCCCCAAGTCGCATTTCATCCAGTAGTTGGTCGCCGGTTGCAGGCAGGCCTGCTATTCCCATTCTGTCGGGGATCACCCCATCACGAGCTTTCTCGGCGTCCAGGTGCTCCTTCCGGAGGGTGCCAGCCGCCGGAGGACAGGAAAGCTGAAGAATGAGGATGGAGCCCGCAAAGCTGCAAACTTTGGTTTCCTGGTTGACGATCGCCCAAGTGCCAAGTTCTCTGGAAGCCGTTTATCCGTATCTCGTTGATCACGAAGGTCGTGGATGTGCTCTTCTCTTCTCCCTGCCGAAACAACCCCACCTTGGTTGAGATAATGAAATCTTCAGCTCTTACTAACATCATGTAGTAACTAACTAACTCAGTTGGAATCAGTCCATGGAAATTTTTGGCGTCGTGGTACATACAGTACATCCCTGGCAGAGTCATTATTTCCCATTTCGTTACGGAGCACTCGTGCACATCATTTTAGCGCTTTCTTTTTCTTTTTTCCTTAAAAATCCCCCCCCCCTTTTTTCCTTCCTTATCTTATTGCTCCGTTTTTGCTTTTTTTCTAATTCCCCCGCCCTCATGGATGTGGCTCTCACAAACACCCTCAGGGTCCGACATCGCCGGTACCTCCGTCCCTTAATCCTACCATCTCCCGGCCTCGCATCCGAGGGAGATAGGGCTATCTGTACGCCGATGTTGATCATGTCGAGACCAATCGACAAGCATCTAGGGCATGCATTGAAGAGGGGGAAGGCGATCATGATTAACTGCCTGCTCGGTGTGGTGTGGTCTGACTTTCTCCAGTGTGGGGTAATGCTCCATTCTACGTCCAGCGTTAACTGTTAGTTAAGCGGATGGTGTCAGACTCGGACAACCGACACTGTACGCGTGCGCTCCTGCCCGTTTCTTTTGGGAAGCGCTTTGTCCTGTGAAGGTGGTGGGCTTGGGTTGATCTGAACTGATTGGCAGGGAGAGAAACCAACGGTACACGGCGTGTCTCGGTTTTTCCCACCTCCGAGTCGACTTACCATGGTGAACAGAGTCCATGGCTTGACTGCAGAATCGAATCGACGGCTGCAGACGGGAGTTGTGATGCAAGCGCATGGGCATCGGCGAACAATTCGCAAGGGTTCCAAGCATGGAATAGAGCACGGAGTAGATGTTTTCATTTTGAAATCTTGCGACAAGGGAGGTACCGGTAGGTAGCCCTGGTAATAGGTGGATATTCTACATGGTATTGGTAATTTTCCCCCCTAGGCGAAGGTGCTCTTTCCTTCCACCTGTTTCTTTATATCTTATTCCCTGTCTGCCTCTCTCGCTGCAACCGTGTGGGTGATTAAAAAAAAAAAAAAAGAATGCGGTTGCACAGATGTCAGGAAGCCAGTCATAGAAGAACCGCCCGGTCCGCGCCGGTTCAGATTGTTACTACAGATGGGTCTTGGTCTTGTACGACACACGGCGGAGCTGAAGCAACAGTGCGTTGCGACTATTTTGACGGGGGAAGTGACCCTCCAGTGGACGGTGTCATGACGTGCTTGGGGAAGGAATGTTGACAGTGCGACCCGGCGGCCACTGAGAGCCTGTTTTCGTCTGGAAGTTCACTCGAACGCCAAATCCGTCGCTAATTGCGTTGCCTTTCCATGCTGACCTAACCACGCTGGATCAATCCGATCTTCGCTGCGAAGGGATCGTTGTCCTCGCCTGCGCCTCAGCTAAGAATTGGACACGCAAGACTCTTGGTGAATGACCCAAGCTGGCCGGTCGACGACTGTCACATTCTATCCAGCCTCCGTATATAAGCGTCGGGAAGAAAGGTCACATTCCTGGTGCTTGGCAGGTTTATGCGGGGACGGAATCTGGGGAAGGTTTTTTTTCTCTCGCACTTTCTCACGAGGTGAAATAAAAAAAAATAAAAAAAGTATCGGTTCTCCATAACTTAGTTCAGGTCCAGTCAGAGAATTGCCCCCCATTCAGAAGCTCTCAAGCACGAGCTGCTAGGACAGGGGAGCGAGAACGCTACTTTGCAAGAATGAAATGCCCCGGGAATGCTTATCCATTGGCCAGGGGTTCAGCTGAGCAAGCATCGCTTCGGCGGATGAATTCATTACGACGTATCTCGTACGGTACGGTATGACAGGTGGACCATCCTTACACGCTCCGGTATCGAGATTCGCAATCGCCCGTAACCACCACGGCCAGAGCAGCCTTAACTGCACGCACTCGGACGACCCCCACAAGGCGCCAAGGCCGGCGATCGGGGGATCCACAAACTTCTGGAACAGCCGGTATGGACCAATGAAAATGCAGGAACGGCAGCACGCTGATATCACTGATTCACAGCCCTTCACAGCCGCCGCCCCCAGGTTATGGGGGCCGCGCTTCCGGAATCCGGACGCTTTAATTAGCAGATAAGTAGGCTCCCCTGGGAATTCCTCGGAGTAAGTTAGGTGGTAGTTAGTTAAGCTAAGGGACGCTGATTACATACTCTCCCGTACGCCCAGTCCGGCCAAGAGGGCGGGCGTGCCATTGGTGGAATGCCCTGCCTTTTGCTTCCTATCAGCTACGGATTTTTGCTCGATTCGAAGGGTTCGGCCTAAGATGGAGATAGATATACATAGATAACAGCCCTTTATCTGGAAGGAGGACGAGGGGTGGACAAAGACGGAGTAAATTCAGGGGCAGTATGACATGAGGTAAGGCAGAAAGTCACCCCGAAGGTCCTCTCGGGTAGGCACAAAATTACCCTATACGGAGTTATGGAGCTGAATGATACCCTCGCAGGTAAAATCCGGATTATTGCATGAGGTGACTCTAACATGAAACCACGGGACTGTGCGACCGATCCGGAGTAACCGCCCGAGGTTCTTCCACCTAGATTTCAGGTTACTTGAACCTCAGGCCATACGGGAGGTATATCAGATCATATTATAGTATCGTATGTATTGTGCCCGGCTGGTCTAGATTGCTGTACGGAGTATAGGCTGTTTTAGCATACTTGGTGATAATTCAATGGTCGCCCCTATGACAAAGATGATACCTCCCTACCCCTACCGGCCCGGTGAAGTTGTCTTCCCAGAGAGCGGAGCAGCCCAGAGATAAAAAAAAAAAAAAAAAATCCCATCTGGGGAATGGCTGGAGATTGGAGAATGGAGAACGCTGGACAGAAAGTCAGAAACAGAGAGGGGCTTGGCGCCACGCTGCTCTGCTCCTGGAGTCCTGTGCTGGCCGATGACACGTCGCCCTTTTTTTTTTTTTTTTTTTTTTCCTCCCTTGGGAAAACGGAAGGTTCGGCGAAACCACCCCCCCCTCCATCCCCGCGGTCTGCTTCAACCCTCGCTCCCTACTCGCCCGATGATGCTATCTCTTGATTGTTCTAGTCATGACTATCACGATAATCATCGAGGTTTAAAGTTTAAGAACCTTGGGTCGGTCGACTCGGGTCCCCAGTCCCCCCGTCCGCCGATTTACCCATCATTCCATTCTGTGGACGAATTCTTCAATCTCTATCGTCGATTCGCACCGAACCGTTCCTGTACGTACATTAGCAACTTCGCAAGCTCGGATCGTTGGTGGTTAGTGGTAGTGGATTCATGTATGCACCATGAAATCTAGTGAGGTACTAGCGTTGGTTAGAAGAGTGAGCTTGGGGAAATAGAATATGGAGATAGGATGCCGAATGGATCCTGGAGATGGGCAGGTTTGAATTTACTCCCCCCCTGAGCTAAAGGTAGGTAATTGATACTGTTACACCGTACGGTGCCGTGGCTATGGAGTATGGACTAGGCACCTACATGGAGTAGCCTAAATGCCTATACATAGATAGTTGATATCGCACCTACCATGGGCTTCACCGTGAGCTCTTCGGACTGTGCCTACAGTAGTAAGGTCGCGATGGTTGGACCGGTAGGGTCGCCAATTAATTTCTCTTCAGCTCTTTTCCAAGTTTCCAAGCTCCCCTTTTCTTATGCACCGCACATAGTACGGAGGAATCCTAATTTACCCCTCCTTTTCTTGAATGTCACTTCTCCTCATTTCCCCTGGTTTTTAATTTCTCCAGTGAGCTTGGACGGGCACTAATGAACTAGGTAGAGACGAACGAGTACGAGTACGATAACGGATAAATAGGTAGTATCCCTTAGTCGGCACTTCCTGAATAACTAGAGAGTTCTCCCTAAGCATGTATACCACCGTAGATCACTCCGGCTACAGAAAAGCCGTGTGTACTCAGAGTATAGCGCTCGTGATAGCCCCCAGTGCACGCATACATACATACATGCCTCTCCGCCCTCCGACAATCGCAAGTTCGCAACCCCCTTCACATGCCACGATCACTCATTCGCCCCCGAGAAAGTTAAGATCGACGCCGGGCAACCAGACTGTTTAATTTTTTAGTTTCGATGGAGTCACGGACTCCGGAGTGGATGTCCACCGTCTCTTGTTTCTTGGTTTTCCTTCTCCATACTCCGACTGAATTGTGAATAGTAATGAATGCCGAGGTTTAATTTTAATTACTAAATCGAGTAATCTTATGCAGTGAAAATAACATGGAAATTATTAATTATGTCATTTCTCATCCCCCCCCTGATCCTGACCGCCACCAAAGCGCGGACCAGAACAAAGACACCCGCCAAATTGAAAAGGCGGGACCGGGGGAGGGAAAAAAAAAAAAGAAAAAAAAAAAAGAAAAAATAACAAATGCCAAGTGGACAAAGACAGACAGACAAAAAAAAAAAAAAAAAAAAAGGCCCCGTAATCATACTTACACTTGCGGAAGATGGCCGGATTGCGTCATGGTAATGATTTGCAGCTAATCCAGGAGTCGAGACATGGGCCTGCCTTAGTGGCGCGCACTGCCGTGTTTCTAGATGACAATCTCCCGCGTCGCGGAGGTGATTACTGGATCGGTGTGGAAGGGGGTGTGAGCGCCTGATTTCTTCACCTGCGAGGATGGCTTCAGGGGACAAGAGAAAATTAATCGGAAAAGAAACAGAGGGAAAAAAAAGTACCATGGATAATATGGCCGAATCTGTCGCGTTCCCCGGGATGATACAACTGTTCGGCAGATATTAAGCATTGATTTTGGGCGCATGGATTCCGGGGGTGTCAAAACGGCGTCACCCAAAGAGGAAGACAAAAAAAAAAAAAAAGAAAAAAAAAAGCGTCGGTCCAGAACTCGACGAACAAAAGCCGGAGCTGCACCGCCTGCAGGAATGAGACGGTCGTCGGATGATTTCGGGAGACGGTCCTTCCCCCTTTCTCTTTCTGGGGCAAAATTGCGACTAACGGAAACAGAGCGGATTGCGGAGAAAATCAACTAAAAGGCCAGAAATTTCTTAGCTAAACCAGGCCTCACAGAACACGGAGTAGGACTCCCTAACCAGGTTTTCCCCGTGCTCCCCCCAAAGGGTTCCTCGGTGAAGATTTTTTGCCTTCTCATGCTCTTGGGTGCTTCAAAAACCCTCTCAACCTTGATTCTCTTTTTTCTCGCACTAGCCATAGGAGCCCCGTCCTCCGTAACCTGACTCCGTCCTCGTAGCCCGTAGGCCGCGGGCTGAGGCAATTTTCTCCCTCGACCCTCGGCATCGCCGTCCCGAATCCTCTCCCCATGGACGCTTGCCGAGTGTGTCCCGAATCCCGTGGTGGTCTGAGGCCGCCGTGACTGGCCCAGGGCAAGGAAAGGCCCATGGCCATGCGCGGGCTCGACTTTCGCCTGGCTTACCGGAGTAGGCAATCATGTAACTATTTGTCCATCTTATTGACCGATTAGGCCACACATGGCTTTTACCCCGTCTAGTCCCAGTTCTGCCCTGGTTTTTTTTTTTTTTTTTTTCCAGGGTACTACTACTCCCTGCCTGGAGGGGTAAACACCACGGAGTACTTACGGAGTCAACCCGAGCAAATTCTTCTCGATCGTTATAGCCCTAGTCCGACTGCATGTGCGAGTCCTCCGTAGACCAGCCATCCTGACCCTACCCTGCCTGGCGACCCTGCCTGGCGTTGGAGATTAAAGTTTCCCTGCAGGGCTGCACCGCTTTGGTTTTTTTTTTTTTTTTTTTCTTCTCCGTCTCTTCTGGCTCGCCTTGGTTCGCTTTTCGTGGTCTTCAGCTTTCTCTGGGTCTCCCCCCAGTGAATATAGCGGTGAGCAAACAGTATCCATCCTGAGTCACCAGAAAGGAAAAAATTTTTCCAAATCATATTCGGTCCAAAAGCATTGCGTGCCCAATGCCCCAAATGAGCCAGAATGTTCTTTGCCTTTCCCCTCTGTCTTCTCCGTGCTGCAGCCTCACCTTGGGGCCTGTACCTTCCGGGGGGGCTTAGTCTTAGTCTTACTTACTATTCTCATTACGGATGCATTGGGTTGTATACCGCCACGCAGGCAAGCAGTACAGTACTTACGGCGTAGATAATAATATCTGTCAGGAGAGGAAATCAGCCACATACCCCATCCATGCATTGATCTTGAGACAATCGTCGTAAGCCATCGGCGCCCTACCTGACCCCCGTTACTGTATCATAAGCGAGGCGCCTTTCGACGGGGTCTCTTGCGTTCTATCCATTTGATCCAACGTCAGGTGGCGTTTGTCTTGGCTGGGCCCTGTGCTATGGTTCCCCACAGACACAGACAAATTCTGTTTCCGATCGTTGACTCGACTCTGGAATACGGAGAGGGTCAGCCTTTCTAGTGCATCTGGCTCGATCTACTTTTTTTTAGCCCTAATCCGTCTGTTCCGGGGCCTGACATGTTTGACGGCTGACATAAGCGGGGTTGGGCTGATGGTAACTAGTTAACTAGTTACTTCAGGCCAGAGACAGGGTAAAGTCTCGTATACAGAACACTGGGAGATGAGATAGGGGCTGCTCTGCCGGGCGCTTATGTGGTTGAGACGTGTTTCATAATCTGGCTACATGGTCCTGGAGGCACCGTGCTGAAGATTCATGGGTTTCAGCCTCGTCTGTTGTGTAATCCGGGTCGGGCTTTCTGGAATATATAGTTTAAACCGACGCGAGGTTACATGTCTTATGTGGTCGGGCATGATCGAGGGACGATTCGCAAACACACTCCCTGATAACCATGTCTGTGTATACAGGGTGTGATTCCTGGAGTAGTTTCTATTTTTACTGTGTCAACGTCCATTCTATGGCCTTTTGTCAATGGAAGCATAGACTCGGGCGATAATTGTAATTTTGCTTATGCCGATGCGACGGGCCTTTCAGAGCCCCAGGCTGCATATACCGGGTCAACTGTCTCACCTGTTATTGTTACTATATTCTGCATAATCACGGTTCGTGCATACCCTGTACACAGTTAGACCGGGGTCTCGTCCGTCTTGATCGCGACCGGTTCCCCCATTCTCGGTGTCAGGACAAGGGAGGAGAGCAGCGGTGACTGAACGCGATGGCATTATGACCTCAAGTCCAAAGATATCTTGTGCGGGATCAATAAGTGCCCGGATAGATGTGATATCAGAGTCAGTCGACTCCGGGCTAAGAGAAGAGCCATGTGAGGTATGACCCTCTCCCTCAGAGCTGAATCTGATTTCCCCCAAGGGTCCCTTGCATCGACGGCAAAGATTCGTTCGAACTTCTCCGTTAGGAAGGGGTAAATTGCCTTTTCAGGGCCCTAAAGGGTCTCGTCCTCTCGACGGGCCTCGGACGCTGGTTGAAGACATCACGAACTGCGGCGGAATGGGTGCATAGGTTGCATCTTCCCATCTGTCCGCTTTGATTTTGGAGTTGCCAGTTGAAGATGGAATCGTGCGGTCCTTTAATGTCATATGCGGGTATGAAAAGGCTTAGATCGTGTAGAGAAGAGGCGTTTGATGATAGAGGTTGTTAGCTGTTTCTAGATACTAGAGCACCCGACAGATTAAAACTGTCGTTGAATCGGTTCGAGTATCTGTACGGAGTAGACTGGAAGAGGGATGGAATAGGACTGGACAGTTGACGTGCCAGTGTCATGTACAGATCTCGACTCGGCAATATCACCCCATGCAGCAGATGATGTCGCGCGCCCTCGACAGTTCTGCCGCGTCTGCCCGCCTCATGACGGCGCCCCGAATTCTTCATTTTCATGCTTTTTTTTTCTCATTGTCTACCATGAAACACACCGATGATACCTGCTCTTCTTTGACAATTGCGCTCGGATCTCCAAGTTGACCTTCTTTGACTTGTTCGGGCCACACCCAGGCCCGATCAATTTCCCCGTTTCCCTTTCTCTCCTCCTTTGTTCGCTCTTGCACATCATGGCTCCCCCGCGGCAGCGCACCACTGCTATCCAGGATGACTCTCGCTCCGAAGGATCCAGTACGACTAAAGAGCACAAGACGACGACGTCGAAGGGCCGCAAGGGCAACACCTCGCTGGCAGTGACTTCCATCTCATCTCGCGAGACCAAGACCACTGCCAATATCACCAGCGCCCCCGCCACTAATGGTGACCAACGCGACAGTCAACCCAAGGTAAGAAGTGCCAGTGCGAGATTTACACTCGGTTTATATCTCACTGTCTCCATGTTTCATGAGACTACGGTATCATGGGTACTGACATATTGCCCTTGGCCGCTCAGATGCATTGGCCCGAGATGCCCCTCGACATCCTTCATTCCTACCGACACGCCTACAAACTCTCCTCCCCAGCGCCTACAACAGCGAATACTCCCGCCTCCTACTCTCGAAAGGAATCGGTCTTCGATCGCCGACGTCTATCGCTGCTCAGCGTGCCCATTCGTCAAATTCCGTCAAGGACCCGAAAACGAATGGCTACCACGGCGGCAAAAAGACTCCTCACCCTCCGCCCGGCCCTGACGGCCCCAACGGCACCTCCGCGAGAACCTCGACTAGCCACCGAGTCGATAGAAAGAACGCGTTGAACCAGATTTGCAGCCAGGATCGCGTGAGCAAAAACCAGCTTGCCGTGACTGTTCGCAAACATTTCAACAGTGCGGGGCTTGCGGAGCAAGAGGCAATCGCTCGGTTCTTGTACAAAGTCCGCGAGGAAGGCAGAGGCCGACATTTCCGTCTGAGGTTCCAGCCTTGACCTGTATTTTTTTTTTATGCGCCATCTTCCTCTCATACACACATTGCTTCTAGAATTCAGGAATTCTGGAATTATAGAGAGATGTCAAAAGGCCGATGACTAAGTGCATTCGCCTATTTTCGATTTCAGCCGGAGCTTTTCTAAGCATTTGCATGTTTTGGGACTCGACAACCACATTGGCCAATGTCTTTCGGTCACTTCACACACACTCTACATTTTCATTCAAGCACTCTCCCCTTTGTCATGATACCCATCGGTGTTGGTTTGATTTAAATTTGCAACTTCTGTCCATCTCCTTTCCATCTGTTTGCTCTTCTTGTATCCTCCCATCCAAAATATTGCATGCCACTATAATCCAGACACGCTACGTCATATCCGTGGTCTGACCACCGACTCGAATCACTCTTGCACCCACTTCTCGAGGATTTGTGTCTTGAGCGATGAATCCTACCCAACTGGCGATTTCTAATACTCCCCGCCTTTGTATACTATTGGAAACCCGAGAATCCTTATGGTCTCATTGAAGTCTCTCATGGCAGATTTATTTCCTGCTAATTTTACACTAGAATTTGCATCCTATTCGTTCACGTGTACACACACAAACACACGCCCTAACTTGACTCGTATTTCCAATGTCTGTCTGCCGGGCCAGACCATGAAACTACCACCCTGATAATCTACTTCCTACTGAAGACTGGCTGAAAAGGGTAAACAACTAGTTCCTCCTATGTATGACGTCAGCACATTATACTTTCGTGCCTGTGGCTACATTTACCATCCAACGGGTTCAGAAATAGCATCAGAAGGGTTTGATATCATTTGAACAGGCATTTTATGACGAGGACAGCTCGTTCTTAGTGTTTTATATCAAGCGCTTGTATCTTATTTCCCGTTCCTTTTTGAGGCTTACAATCCTGGATAGGAACACCTGAAGCTCTGATTCATTCATTCAGCCTAATATAGAAATTATATACTGAACTAGTCCGTTTGCAAATTGGCCGAGGCGAATATGAGCTGTGGGGAAGGATAGGTACTATCTCATACATTGAACCACTTATGTCAGTTTTATTGACTATGATTCTGTTTCTCCAAAATCCACTAAACGAAACTAATTCAATGAGCACCTGTAAAAGAATGAGATTAGAGGAAGCGTTACTAATTGGAAGAATATCGCTTGGTATAGATGATACATACATATATAAAAGAACCGCAGGGGGGAAAATAAACCTAAAAATAAAAACTTAATAGAACGTGAACGTGTACACTGCACGATCAAACAAGGAGGATCATAAAGCTAAACCAGGAAGAACGAAGCAGAGACAGGCCAACGATAAATCAGAAAGCCAAGGAACGGAAAAAGGGATAGAATCAAGAAAAGTAAACGATTTGACGCCGAAATGCAAAGACCACCTCGAATCCATAACGTAAAGTCTATCATACTTCATTTCACGACCGCCCGCTTTTGAATTTGTTCATGATAATGATAAAAGTAATAATCATTTCCAAGCGTTCAGGCCAGCCCAGGGGTCACTAGACCCGGTTCCCGACTGACCTTGCGACTGAGAAGACTGCGACTGGGCTTTGTGATGCTGACTCGAGCCGTAGGGTCTGGCTTGGGCGTATCCACCCGGGCCTGAAGGAAATGGGCCCGTTGTTGGCGGGTACGAGGTCTGCTGAGGACGAGGAGGTGGTGGAGGGGGAACGTAGCCCTGAGGCACGAATTGCGACGGGGTCGTCGAGGGCGTCGGGCCATTGAAGCTACCGAATGGAACGGGGGTGGACGAGTAAAACTGCTGATTTGGTGGAGGCGAAACGGATGGAGGATAAGGGTATGCCATCGGGTTGTAGCCTTCCGACAGAGGCGCGGCCGCTCCCTGCTGATATGACTGCCCCGGCACGTAGGGCATGCCGCTAGACGGAGTCATATACTGCGAGTAAGGCGCCGGGGAATGGGAGAGAGGAACTCCGTGTGGTTTGCCGGTGGGCGGGTAATGGGGCGACATCTTCGGGGATGAAATGCCGGGGCCTGGGTATCCAGGGGTTTGCACAGGCGGCGGAGGAGACTTCACCTTAGACGGCACCTTCGAGGAGACAGCTGACGAGGCTGAAGAAGAAGACGACGGTTTTGGTTCGGTAGACAGGCGCTCCATCAGCTGCCGCAGTTTCTCGCGTTCGCGATCCTCTTGTTCGGATGCGCCGCTCGCCTTGTCACGCTCAATTTGTCCCAGAAGCTGAGCGCCTTCTGAGCGTCGGTTGTTGATGAAGGTCTCGACGTTTTTTTCAGGTTTTCAACGGTCTCGGCCATCTCCGTGTAGAAGGTCTGCGCTTGAACAACCCCAGATCGCAGGCCGTTGAAGGCATCGTATATTTTCTTGTATCGCGCCATGACGGTGTTCCGTTGGCGGGTGACGTTCTCGTATTTCGATTGCTCGGACCGAACCCGCTTATCCTGCAACAGGTCACCGTAGATCTTGGTGAGCTCTTTCATGAGCGAAGATTGCTTGTGGTTGGCCTGGAGGAGTCGGTTTTGGTGTGGGCGGAACTTTTCCAACTCAGCCTCGAAAAGCTGGCTCTCCTGTCCAGTGATGGACTTTTTGTTCAATATCAAAACATTGGAGATGTCGTCATTGTGAACCTGGTGTCCGATTAGCCTCCGGATGGTACAATGATCTCCCTTAGAAATACTTACTTTATCCTTCAGGTCCTTCAAAACCTGAGACCTTTCTCGTTTCACGAGGTTCAACTTCTTGAGGATGGCCTCCACTCGGGCAATTTGATCTGCCACCGACAGGCTGCCCTCATCGTAGACATCATCTAACAGACTCCCCTCTGCAGTCGCAGAGTACGGGCTACTATGCCCGTTCTTCTTCGCATGCTTGGAGCCGGCCTTGATCATCGCCCGCTGAAAAAGTACGTCGGCCTCGTCGGTTTCCCCGGCAGATCGCATTTCGTCAAAGTCCGACTCGTACTGCCGCAGGGTGGACAGAAGCTGCGCATCGCTCGCACTGGCTTCGTTGACGGTATCACGGTAGGCACGAACGTCCCCGCGCAGGGTGGTGTTAAGTCGGGCACTAGGCTGCTGACTCCAGTCCGCTCCGTATTTAGAGCGCATCTTTTCACATACGCTTTCTTCCAGGTCGAGCTGTTTCGAGCACTGATCCAACTGCGCGAGAACATCTGTCTTGCGGTCCTGCAAACCTTCAAAGGCTTTGTTGAACGATGAGTGACCGGCAAGTTCTGAGCACCACTGCCGAAACTCCTCATCGACGGTCATTTCCTGGTCCATCCCACCCTTGAGGATGTTCAAGCTTCCCGGCAGCTTCAAATAGTCTAGACTAGCCGCCATTTCTCCATTAGCAGTTTCGACTCGTTCCGTCTCCGCTCGAATCAATTTAGCCTTTTCCTCGTCGTAAAGGCTGGCAGTCTCAGTGACAGACATAGGGACGAGTTTCTGGAAGATATCTGGTCCTATAATGCGCTGGATATCTTGACCCTGATAGAGCTCACTGACCGGGATAGCTTTGGCCGCGGGCAATTTTGCAACGGCGGACAGACCCGCCTCGTTCGGAACTGGCTGGTGGTATATAAAGTCATTGTCCTTGATGAACGTTTTGAGTATCGCTTGCACATTGGCCAGCTGGTGCTTGATGATATCCATCAGAGTTGGGCCAGTCTCGGAGCTCAGGTTAGAACTCGGAGGAACAGACGACGGGAACGACTTGGCCCATCCCACGGCTGCTGTCGAGTTCTTCTCTGCTAGCTGGAGCCGCGCGATGGCCACACCATGAGAATCGGCCTCGCTGTCCGCGATTGCTTGATAGTAGGAAGCGACCGAGGCCATATGAGTTGCCTTTGCCTGAACGACAATCAACCAGACCTTCTCAAAGACACCTTTGGCATGCTCTTGAATGCCTTCAGCCGCCTGCGAGTACAGATACGCCGCCTGACCGGCCAGCTTAGCCAGGAAGCCGGCTTTCTTGAGATCCGCCACTTGTTTTTCAAGGAACACCTCTTGTCCCTGAGCGAGCGAAATGTTGATCAGGGTCTTGACGGTCTCTCGGTTCAGGTCGGTCGACGGCGCATGGAGGAAGTTCTCGTTGATGTAGGTAAACATTCCCGCGGCAGCCTGGAAGGAGTGGTAAGCTGTCTTCAGCCCGGTATCCTCTGCGCGGTTCTGGTTGGCGGCATGACACGAGAGCACCGCGGAGATGTTGAAAATGATCGAGGCTTTCTCAAAGGCAAGCGAGTATTGCGAAGTCGACTTATGAGTAAAGGCATCGTACCTAGATACAGCAAACAAAACATCAACGGCCCCGACTCCAGCGCGAAGAAGAAGAAGGTCGGACGAAAGAGAGAAACCCACCAGGTGAAGGAAATCTTGATGTGATTCTCGTCCACCGGGAACCGCAGATCCAAGAGCTCCAGCTGTCCGTAGTACCGATAGAGCAGGTCGCGCCCTGTTGCACTGTCCTTCCCCGCACCTCTCATGTCCTGGCGCAAACGGTTGAGAGTCGCGCATTCCTGGGCATAGCGTTCGGGGTCTTCGCCGTAGCTCTGACGGATGTAGTCCTTGAGGGGTGGATCCAATCAATTTCGTTGGTCTGCTTGAGCGGACACGAGATCATAGGTGACTGAACCATCTTGCAGGTCGGGGGGTTAACCAGGAGCGGGAAGCTCCCATCCACAGAGGCCGGAAAGAACGGAGAGATCGACAAGATACCGAGCGGGCGGGAAGCCAAAATGGAATCAGATTCCTGTCGGGGTTTCAGACTTCGAGCGTGAGCACTGGGGACGGAGGGGGGAGAGGGAGAGAGAGAGAGAGAGAGGGATGATCACTGATGGAGAGCTGTGGGGTAAGTTTAGTGGACGGAGGATTGGGCGGATTCGCAGGGAACAAGGCACCACTCGATAGGCAGATGAGTTCGGGGCGATGACGACCCAGAGTGGAGCCAAGGACACTAAAGGGTTTCAGGAATTAGTTAGGATATCAAGGCTGGACGATTCCCGACCGAGAGAAAGGTGAAAGGGAAGAAGGACTGAGAAGGTTGTTCGGAGGAGGGATTCGGAAGGGCGGTCGAAGGACGTTTTGGCGCCAACAGGTCGGGCTGACCAAGTAGAGCTGACAGGCTGACAGTCGAACAGCTCTAACAGCTGCTGATCCAGGATGCTGAGAAGGAGAGAGTCTATTTTCTAATGGTACACAGTAACTGTACATACAGGATATCCCAGTCTCTATTGACACCCTCCCAGAAGCAGAAATCGTACAGAGCAGAACCCCTTATGTCGCCGGCGCTATGATATCTCCCAAAAATCTCCATGAATAATTACACACAACCCAAGGCCCCAATCCCAGGGCCCCGGCTGTTTCGGTGGTTTCAGTTACAGGCAGGTAGATGGGTGGGCTCCTTCAGCTCGAACCCGATTTCTTGTCGTCCTTTTTGTCGGAGCCTTCCGACTCCTTCTTGTCCGACTCCGTCGAGCTTTCGCTTCCCTTCTTGTGGTTCATGAGCTTATGCCATGCCGACTTAATGAAGCCCTCGCCCTTCGATGGGTCGTCGGAGGTGGCTTCGGATGAGCTGTGGGCAATGGTTAGCTTCTTCCATGACAGATCTCAAGGGGTCACGATAGGAGCTCAACTTACCTCTCCTGTCCGACATTCATGACCCGCTTGGCAGTCTTGTCGCCCATCTCGTCCGCGAGGACCTCCAGAATGGTTCGTTGATTGCCGGTCAAGTACTTGGGCATGGCCACCTTGAATTCGACCCTCAGATCACCGGTAGGGTTGAAGCTGCGAGCCCGGCCGCTGAGCTTCTTCATGCCCATTCCGGAGAGCGTGATGCGGTCGCCGGTGCCCGTACCGGTGGCAACCTTCACCTTGACCTCGCCATCCAAAGTCGGCACGGTTGCCTCACCGCCCAGGAGAGCGGTGGTGAGAGGGATGGAGGCCGTGTAGAGAATATCGGAGCCGGAGCGACTGAAGCGATGGTCGGGGGACACCCCGAATAGACACGAAGAGATCACCCCGTTGCGTGCGAGAGCCAGGCGCGGCAGAGGCTCCCGTCGGCGGTGCGTCTCCTTCGCCGGCCACGCGCAATCGCATGCCGTCTTCGACACCACCCGGAATGTCCACCTGGATGGTCTTCCGGTCCCTGACCACACCGTTGCCGCCGCAAGGACTACACTCGGATCCTCGAGGGACCGTCATGCCTGCTCCGCCGCAGGCATCGCAGGTGGCTGCCACCTGGAAGCCTCCCTGCATGAAGTGCACCCGGGTTCCAGAGCCGTTACATTGACGGCACTGGGAGCGCTTGGCGCCCTTCTTCAGCCCATCACCTTTGCAGGTGCCGCATTCAGTGAGGGGGTTGATGACAATGTCCTTCGACGTGCCTTTGGCGGCCTCCATGAAGGAAATGCTGGTCTGAACCTCCACGTCCTCGCCCACTAGAATCTCCTGGAACGGGCTTCGTCTGCCCCGGCCGGAACGTCGAGCACCTCCCGCAAAAGCGCCGAACAGATCTTCAAAGTTGATGTCGGCTGCAAAGCCGCCTGGGAATCCACCGCCGAAGCCGCCGCCGAAGCCACCGAAGCCTCCTGCACCGGCGAACGGGTTGCCGCCAGCCGCGTTAGGATCGAAGCCGCCGTTCTGGTCGAAGGCCGCGGAGCCAAACCGATCGTAGTTCTCTCGCTTTTTGGCATCGGATAGTAGTTCGTAGGCTGTTTGAGCCTCTGCGAATTTCTCCTTGGCGTTGGGCTCCTTGTTCGTATCCGGATGGTATTTCTTCGCCATTCCGTAGTATGCCTTCTTGATGTCGGACGCCGATGCGCCTTTGTCTACGCCGAGGGTTTTGTAGGGATCGGCAATCGCTGCGAGGGGAGCAGTCGTATGGAAGATCTGCGAATGTGGTTAGAAGACAGAAGTATAATGAATACACTCCCCGGTGTTTAGGAAGCGGTATGCGGAAGCGACGAAGCGCAAGGAAAGACACCTACCCTTGAGGATGATACGCCGGGGTGTTTCTTATTGCCGACCACATCCCGCGGGCGTTTGTCGGTCGACGAAAGTGGTGCAGCATGATAGGCACGAGTCTGGGTGGCCGGACGAACCCCCGGCCGTCGCGAAGTCCGGAGTAAACGGGCGGGGAGCGCCGCAGCCTTGGGCATTGCGGCAGAAGTAGCGCTCATGGTGAGTGAAGCCAAAGGAGGGAGCAGAGAGGAGAGTCAACCGTTGAAACACCAGAGCGAACACTAGGGAGGATGGATTGGAAAGCAGCAGAGACGATTTGCCCGTCACCGCCCGTCGAGACGAGCAGCTTAGAAGCTTCGAGTCTTTCGGACGACGAAGTTTGCCGACCGGAAAAACAAGGCGCCGGGGCGATGATGAAAGGTGCTTCGGTAATCAATCAGTCCGACCTCATCGCTGGTCTCGTGTCGGCCTGCTTTCTTCCTCCTCGCTCTTCCCATTGTTTCTTATAGATCCCCTCGACCTTGTACTTTTTTTTTTTTCTTATACTTCGTTAATTACCCCCCTTCCTTGATCCCTCCTCTCCCTCCGACACAGTAGCATGCTCCGCGGCCAGACCCTCCCCTGGAGAGCCGCGCTCCATAAAGCATCGCGTCCATTAATTCTGCGGCCTCTACTCACTTCGTCTCGACAGAATGCTGGTGCTCGCTCGATACTAGCTTCGTCGCACCTCTTCCGATCGCTCCCTCCCTCCCCTCGCACCTTTTCCTCCAGCTCCCTCCGGCGGCGAGAAAAACCCCCACCTGGAGACGAGAAGGACGACCCCGACCACAAAGAACAAAAGGACGGTGACGAGAACAAGGATGTTGAGCGAGCCCCCGACTCTCGACGGAAGACAGTGGATCAGTCAGGCAAGCAGGGCTCGTCGGGACCCGGAGCTCCGACATCGGCATTTGCGCGGAGGAAAGAAAGATCGGCCGGCGACAGGGAGCAGCGTGGGCTGGAGGAGGATGCCAAGCAGGAGGGCAATTCGGTAGAAGGAAAGGGGAACTCGAATGAGGCCCCTTCGCCGATCCCTCCCAGTGGCGGCTCGTCCGATTCCAGGCCCAGTGGCGCGAACAATGGCGGCGGTAACGACGATGGAGGCAAGAAGGGCAAGAAGGGCTCCGGCGAGAAGGCTCTACAGAAACCGTCGGTCCCCGAGGTCTATCCTCAGGTCATGGCCATCCCAATTGCCAAACGTCCGCTGTTCCCGGGCTTCTACAAGGCCATTACCATCCGCGATCCGAACGTCGCCGCGGCTATCCAGGACATGATGAAGCGGGGCCAGCCATACGTGGGTGCCTTCCTCTTCAAAGATGAGAACGCGGATGGCGATGTGATACACAGTCTTGACGAAGTCTACGATGTCGGTGTTTTCGCCCAGATCACTGGCTGCTTACCCTCTCCGTGGGGAAGCCAGCGGTGTTACAGCCGTGCTCTACCCCCACCGCCGCATCAAGGTTTCTTCTTTGTTGCCTCCCAGTGAGCCCGCGAAGGCCCCCGCTTCCGAGGAGAAGACGACCGACAAACGAGGCGATGTTGTGGCCAGCTTCGAAGAGGGAACCGCGGAACTCGCCCCGAAAGATCATTACGAACCTACGTCCTTCCTCCGCAAATACCCAGTCAGCTTGGTGAACGTGGAGAACCTGGGCGAAGAGCCCTACGACAAGAAGAGCGCCATCATCCGTGCTGTCACCAGCGAGATCGTTAATGTGTGCAAGGAGATTGCCAGCCTAAACCCTCTGTTCCGGGACCAGATCTCGGCTTTCTACACCGACCAGTTCCCTGGTAATCTCAGCGACGAGCCCGCTAAATTGGCCGACTTTGCCGCTGCAGTTTCTGCAGGCGAGCTGCATGAGATGCAGGAGGTCCTTGAGATAATGAACATCGAAGAGCGTCTTCCGAAGGCCTTGGTTGTCTTGAAGAAAGAGCTTATGAATGCCCAGCTTCAGTCGAAGATCTCCAAGGACGTGGAGGCCAAGATACAGAAGCGTCAACGCGAGTACTGGCTGATGGAACAGATGAAGGGCATCAAGAGAGAACTGGGAATCGAGTCCGACGGCAAGGACAAGCTGGTCGAGAAGTTCAAGGAGAAGGCGGAGAAGTTGGCCATGCCGGAGGCCGTCAAAAAGGTCTTTGACGAAGAGATCAACAAGCTGGCACACCTGGAGCCAGCCGCGTCTGAGTTCAACGTCACCCGCAACTACCTCGACTGGCTCACCCAGATCCCCTGGGGCCAGAAGAGCGTAGAGAACTTCGGAATCCAGCACGCGACCAGCGTCTTGGATGAGGACCACTACGGCCTCAAGGACGTCAAGGATCGGATCCTCGAGTTTATCGCCGTCGGCAAACTTCGCGGAACCGTGGAAGGAAAGATCATCTGTCTTGTCGGCCCCCCTGGCGTTGGAAAGACCAGCATTGGAAAGTCGATCGCTCGGGCGCTGAACAGACAGTACTACCGGTTCTCCGTCGGTGGCCTGACAGATGTTGCGGAAATCAAGGGCCATCGTCGGACCTATGTCGGCGCCCTGCCCGGACGAATCATCCAGGCCTTGAAGAAATGCCAGACCGAAAACCCGTTGGTCTTGATTGACGAAGTCGACAAGATCGGACGCGGTCACCAGGGAGACCCCTCTTCTGCGCTACTGGAACTTCTCGACCCCGAGCAAAACTCTTCGTTCTTGGACCACTACATGGATGTCCCCGTGGATTTGTCCAAGGTCCTTTTCGTGTGCACGGCCAATGTTACTGACACCATTCCGCGCCCCCTTCTGGACCGAATGGAGATCATCGAGCTTTCGGGCTACGTCGCGGACGAGAAGATGGCCATCGCCCAGCGTTACCTTGGTCCCGCTGCCCGAGAATTGACAGGTCTGAAGGAAGTTGATGTGAACCTGACGGAGGAAGCTGTTGAGGAGCTCATCAAATCCTACTGCCGCGAGAGTGGAGTCCGGAACCTGAAGAAGCAGATCGAAAAGGTTTACCGAAAAGCAGCCTTCAACATCGTCAAGGACCTCGGAGAGGACGTGCTCGCGGAAGATAAGGCCCTCACCGACGAAGGCAAGGCTGTGCACGAGGAGTCGCAGAAAGAGACCGAGTATCCTGACTCGGCAGAATCCCCTGCCGATCCGGAGAAGTCGACGACCGAAACCCCCCGAGTGGCTCTGAAAGTGCCGGACACCGTCAAGCTCAGCATTGGCAAAGACAGCCTGACGGACTACGTTGGGCCCCCGATCTTTACCGCCGACCGTCTGTACGACACGTTCCCGCCCGGTGTCACGATGGGACTCGCTTGGACCAGCATGGGAGGTGCCGCGTTGTACGTGGAGTCCATCTTGGAGAATGCTTTGTCGCCCGAGTCGCGGCCAGGCATCGAAATCACGGGCAATCTGCAAAACGTGATGAAAGAATCCACCCAGATTGCGTATTCGTTCGCGAAATCGGTCATGGCGAAGCAGTTCCCCGACAACAGGTTTTTTGAGAAGGCCAGAATCCACATGCACTGTCCTGAGGGTGCCGTGCCGAAGGATGGTAAGTTTTCTTTCTTTATTTTTTACTGTTATCTTTCCTCTTTTGCCTCATGACGTTTGTCTTGCTTTGGGTTCTCTGTTTGACCCGCCTTGTTCTGGCGATCATGGCTGACAAAATAAATTAGGTCCCTCCGCCGGCATTACGATGGCAACATCTCTACTTTCCTTGGCAATGGACCACCCTCTCGACCCGACCATTGCCATGACTGGAGAACTGACGGTGACCGGCAAAGTGCTGCGCATTGGAGGCCTCCGGGAAAAGACCGTTGCTGCCCGTCGTGCTGGCGCAAAGAAGATCATCTTCCCAGCAGACAACATGTCCGACTGGCTGGAGCTGCCTGAGGTGAGTGATGCAACGTGCTTGCTTCGTGTTATTTCGCTGTGACTAACTCATCCTCCGCAGAACATCAAGAAGGGCATTGAAGGCCATGCGGCAAGCTGGTACTCGGATGTGTTCGATATTCTTTTCGCCAATCTGGACAAGGACGTGGCCAACCAGATGTGGCAGAAGCAACTCGCGAAGCCCCCCAAGGCGAAGTCCAACGAAACCAGCGAGGACGAGCTCGACTGAGCTGCGCTGGCCCCGTCGATATCGATAATTCTGTTGATTTTATTCGGTATATAACTTTACACCCTATCACTGTACCTTGGGTCTTTTTTTTTGTATTTTTCTTTTTTGGTCACCGTACAGGGCGTTTTCTTTTTTGCGGCAAGCATGGTCGGAGTTTTCTTTCATGTTTGATCTTTATATTATTGTTTTTTTTTTTCTGTCTGGTTTAATTTGTACATCTGAAATGGTTTGGGACTTTTGCTTTCTTCCTTTTCCTTCCCAGTTTGGGAGTCAGGCTTTGTACCATGCAGGATATGTGGATGTGGATGGGGGATAGAACGAAGGTAATCGGGTTTGAGGTGCGGTACTTTGCAAGAAAGAGGGAAAGAGGAGGCCGATAGAAGCAAGAAGACGCAAGACTAGATGACAACGATCACTCCGCTCAACGAAAAGCAATGGGAAATCCAGAAAAAAAAAACCAAGGTGGCCTGTTCTTGATTGATGGAAAGATAATGGAATACCTCCTATCTCCCTTTCCCTCTCTCTCCCCTGCCCCTCTGCGACCCCCCTCCCTCTGTCGTCAATATGTATGTCATGGTGTCAGGATGTATTGGACATGATTGATTCGCATGGGCGATCAGCCCTCCGTTGTCTGTCTGGCATTGACCTCCCCGTCGCCCGAATAGAGATTGGGAACGGCGTCGACCGTATTCCAGATCCGGAGGAGAAGAAAATGCATGTATGTCGATACTAAGGGATGTCCACTTTACTCTCCCAGTCAAGGGAGACCGTCCCTGTCATCCACCCGATATGAAGCGCACTGCATATTCCATTGCATGGGTAGCACCGGCCAGAAGCAGGGGGGGGGGGGAGGGGACTTGAGAACGACGACCTGGAGGGACGTCTAGTCCCAGATAAGCAAGTCGATGAGGAGAGGGGGGGCTTGTGCATTGCTCTCTGCAGACAAGAGCATCATCTCTACTCAGAGTAGGGTGGAAGACAAAAGGAGGCGCCAGTTGACTTCAGCTTGGACCTCGGGGCATCAAAGGATGAATGGACCCATCTATCTGCACGAGTCTCGAACCGGTACTCCTTGAACAGGCTCCTACACATACTTTGTTTCATTCTGGGCCAGGAGAGTTCCGCATTTCTCCGCAATAGGACAGTAAGTATATCGTATTAACCCCACGGTCTATACAGGGATCAAGGCTGCATTATCGGGGACCTGGATGACGAGAGAGTAGGGGGGCAAGAACAAATCAAATGCAGGGAAAGGAGATAGACCTACGTGCCCGGCATCCAGTACGAAGGGGAAAAGTGTTCAAAACCGACCAAACGCCGTGATAGGCACTCGAGCGATGGACACATCCTTTTAACTCCATATAGTCAACGGTCGACGTCGACCATCACTGGGGGAGTCCAGACGATGATTGGACGCATTGCAGACCGTTGAGTTGTTCTATGAAGCATCACTTTGAAAGTTAATGCGTTAGTCGTCCGTCAGCTTTTAGTTAGCCCGTGCTTGTCCTTGGTCCCGGCAATTCTCGGGCCCTCGCGGTGATCGCTTTTCTTCCTTTCTTTTTTCTTGCGTCATGATCATTCGACAAAACAGTAGGAGACTGGTAGAGACTGGAACTGCTTGCGCAGGGGGATCGTTCGAGTGACAACTGGCCATGGCGGTTGAAGCGACAGGCTCGGGTGGAGGGGATGGGGATAGGTGGAAGATCCCAGGCGTTAATGGTAGGTACCTAAAGGTAGGTAAGAAATCAGAAAACGATCAAGTCAATCAATCAGTGAAGGCGACCCCCCGATAACGAGCGACCGGGGCATGGCTGATGCTATTATATGGGCTCTGCTGGCGCCACCTCATGGGAAGGCCAGAGAGGGCTTCGAGAAGGAATTGGGTTGTGCGTCTGCAGGAGTGGGGATGCCTGGATGCGATTTATTTATATCTAGTCACAGTCATAGTCATAGCCATGGCCATCCTATCTATCAGAGTCATGGTCATGCTTAGTGTTGAGAGATTTGTCCGACACTAGCGGAGTCGGTGACTGGCGAGAAAAGAAGGCTGGGGATTTCTAAATTACAGTTGCGATCTAGTTAGACCCTAATGAACCTAATAGAATGATTCCGATGCGTCATACTCACGGTCTGGCTCCGTTGCGAGTCTGGTCGTGCTCTGAGACTCCAGACTCCAGAGTATCATACATACTATATCAGAGTGATTGCAATCAGGCACTGTCAGGCCGCCGTGCAGCCGCCGGTCGATTGGCGTTCCTGTCGTCCTTCATCTTCCTGGCCTCCTTTCTCTCTCCTGCTTTCTCCTCGAGTCAATTCCGTCCACTCACCCTGCGGCTTCAATGCATCGTTGTCCTTGACTCAACCAGCCTCCAGCCTCTTCCTTCCTTCTCTCTCGGTCCCTTCGCCTCTTCCCTTGCCTTCCTTCCTCTCTTTCTTGTCCTCTCGCACCTCCACCCATAGGCAATGCCATCCAATTGACGGCCATCTCTCCATGTCCTCGTTGCGCTTGTCTGGCTTGTGCAACCCGGACTGGACTGGTCGATGCTAAAAAAAAACTACAGAGAAAAAAAAATAAACCTGAGGAACAACTCAAACACTCACCGACTTCTCCGATATTGACGGGATTAGGCTGTGTCCAATCCCGCCGTTGATTTGTCTAAAAAAAAGCAAAGCAAAGAAAAGTTTGATTTTCCACTATTGTTTCCTGATTCCGTTGATTTTGCCTGGTTTCATTTGACCTCTCTTGTCCTCTTCTCGTCTGCTGTTCTCCTGCTGTCTCCTTTTCTGACGCTCATTGTGACTCCCCGCCCCCTTCTTCCTAGTCCAAAGGCCCCAGACCTTTTAGTCCCGGGCACAAACCATTCCCACAACTGCTGATCTTAGGGGCCTAAAAAATTATTCCAGGCAAAAAAAAAAAAAAAAAAGAAAGAAAGAAAGAAAAAAAAGAAAAAAGGAAGAGAAACGAAACTCAAAACAAGAAAAAAAAGACAAAAGAAACAAAACCATCCTACCAGTCCATCTCGTTTCAATTCTTATGGACATCGCTGTTTCGGCCGCCGGGGCGTCCTACTCATTAGCCGCACGACTAACGACATCACCACGCCTACTAACTGCCATTCGTGTCATGCTGTATGGCCGTCTCCATCGCCAACAGTTCTTGTAGCCCGAACCGGTCCCTGGGAGTGTTGTTGGACCCGGATCAAGTCGAACCTCCTCGTCCCAAGCAGAGCATGTGGCATCGCCTGGGCCTGCGCAGATGGCTGGGCCGTGACGACCGCGATTTTTCCTCCCAGCCACCTGCCGGCTCTGCCCCTTCGCCCAACGGTCAGCAACAATCGCCTCGCCATCGTCACAACCACCCCAATCCGCACGCCAACAACACCCCTAGCGGGAACGCCAACGTCCCCTCTGCCCCCCCGAAAGCGCACGATACGCTCACCCGGCGACTGTCGCGAAAGGTGGGAGTCGGTCTGCCTCGATCGGCCACGTTCAAGAGGCAGAACTCCGAGCGTCGAGATAATCTGGCGCCGCTCAAGCCGGAGCCCCGTCGTGCTGTGTCCGCCGACCGCCGGCGCACGCTAAGCTCCCAGAGAAGCAGGTCCAGGTCTCCACAGCCCGCCGTGGACCCCAGATTATCCGCACCCGAGGTTGCCTGGCGCGGCGACCATGCGGACGAGACCACGGTTGAGGAACTCCCCGAGACGAATGAGGACACCGAGCTCCGTTCGGAATGGAACCCTTGCCCCGACGTGACGGATGTTCCCGAAGAGCCCCCCGACGATATCATCGAGATGGAGCTGGAGAAACGGTGGATTCTGAACCTGAGCATGCACTTCCGCGACCGCTCGGAGCGTGAAAAATTCTTCGTCACCTACGCCGAAGCCCCAACCGATGGCGTCGCGTCACCATCTCCTGCGACTACCGCGGCGCCCCTCCCGATTCGCTCGAGCAGGACTTGAAGGAACTGCGTTACCAGCGGGACAAGTGCGCCCGCATCTACGAATCCATCCGCGAGTCTCTGCCCGAGATTCAGTTCTACGACACCGTCACCATGAAGCTTGAGACGCGCGACGGCCGCCTACACGTGCACGTCACGAGGACGTCAACGAAATCATCCCCTACCCGCCCGCCTCGTGTATTGGTCACTTACCGGAGGCTCGTCTGGTCCCCGAACAGCGGTTGCACTTTGAAGCACACCTGTCGGGGTTCGTCTACAACGTACGATTGGATGGCAGGTCCTATATCAAGAAAGAGATCCCCGGACCGGATACGGTGGACGAATTCCTGTACGAGATCAATGCGCTTCACGCGCTGCAGGGTACTCCGAATGTTGTCCAGGTGGAAGGTGTTGTGGTCGATGAGTATCAGGAAGTGGTGAAGGGCTTGCTCATCAGTTTCGCCGAGAAGGGAGCCCTGGTGGATATTTTATACGAGAACCGCGGGCTGATCGCATGGGAACGACGCGAACGCTGGGCCAAGCAGATCGTACATGGACTATGCGAGATTCACGAGGCGGGCTACGTCCAGGGAGACTTCACGCTGTCGAACATTGTGGTTGACGGCAACGACGACGCCAAAATTATCGACATCAATCGTCGGGGGTGCCCAGTAGGGTGGGAACCCCCGGAGATTGCGGCGAAGATTGAAAGCAACCAGCGCATCTCGATGTACATCGGTGTCAAGACGGATATTTTTCAATTGGGCATGACTCTGTGGGCTTTGGCAATGGAGGAGGACGAGCCTGAGCGCCAGCCCCGACCTTTAGTCCTGGGTGTGGACCGACCCATTCCCGATTACTATCGACGATTGGTGTCCATCTGTTTGAGCCCGACGCCCCGTCACCGTCTCTCGGCCAAAGAGCTCTTGAATTTCTTTCCCCGCAACTCGGCGACGAGCATCGGTCAACCGGCTCCCATGACGCAACCTCTACACATGGGAGTTGGCTTCGGGCTGCACAACGGTGCTTTCCCGTGGTACATTCCCCGCGCCATGACGACCCCTTCGACATTCCTGCAGCCCCGACCAGCACCCAACGGCTTCACGGAGCCTCAGACACTCTCAGGCGGTGGATACGGATACGACAGGCAAACTGATGAAGATCTCCATGGACTCGGACCACCATCCCCTGAGAATTACCGGCCCGGTGACGAAGAACGGCGAGACAGCGCGGTTGAACCAATGGACGTGAGAAGCGCGGAAAGTCGAGTCGATAGCAAGGAGGGTTTGATGTCCATTCTCGACATCGACGGAGACAGCAGATTGTCTCCCCTAGAGTCCACCCGATTAGAACAGTTCGTTGACCCCGTTCCACCCTTCACGGACTACGAAGACGGCCAACGGCTACCGGATCTCGTTTTGGACGACAACGACATAGACCTGGATGCCGAAATGAACCCACTCTACCAAAGACCCTCTGTGGATCGGCCGGCAGAGCTGTTACAATTCACCGTCGATCCTCTGTCCCAGGAGCTTGCTGGCGTTGGCAGTCACCCGACATGCTCTCTGGGGCCCAATTCAATGAATCACTTACAATGCGACGATTCGCCGCCACTGTCTTCTGCGGCAACTCAATCGACCGATCCGTATTCCGCGCCCGGGGCGGACTTCAACCATGCATTGATTCGGGACCAGGACTGGGCGGGCCCATCGCGCTCAGTCTCTTCTCTAATGCATTCAATGCTCCCGATCAACCCTGCCTTCAGTATGTCAGAACAAAAATTACTGGAACCCCATGCGGATCGATTTTCGCCGTTGATTATCCGATCGGCCTTGGGATATTCTCGACAGATACTCCAAGAACATACATCGAACCTTAGCGATTCGCATCTCCCGATCAATCCGGCGTTCACGGCACCTATATAACCCAGCTGTGCCTCCAACCGATCTATGACAGCATCCAAAATTGCAACCAAAACCAAAAGTGATTTGTCCTTGACCCTAACAACCGTTGCATTTCCTTTTTTCCATCATGATTCATGTTTTCCTTTCCAACAGGTCCTTCAAATGGGGGCCCAAATCTGCGCGATACCCTTTTGACAATTTCTGCGCTGTACAGGTACCTTTGACGTTGCTTCACAGTTTGCCAAAAAAAAAACCGAGCATCCGCACGAGTAACGGCGAAACTGGAGTTAAACTTGTGACTCTCGGACTTGATATTCTTATTCTCTTTTTCGTTTCCCCCGCCTTCTCACGGTTGATTTTTCTTTTTAAAAGAAACATGGGTTCAAACCCACCTTTCCTCTCACGAGGACTGAATTGCAAATTTCAGTTTCTACAGCAGAGATCGATTTGCTGGATGTCTGAGATGTACTGATTTGCTCTTCTACCTAACCTTGACGACTTATGAATTGGATGGCTATCTTTATCTTGGTTTCTGTTGTGCCTTTTTTTTTTTGGTTTATTGTTGACTCGTTGGTATTTTCTGTATATTGGATTCATGTCGATAATATTTTCTTCATAGCTTAGCTGTATTAATTGGATATATCATTGATTGTATGTTTTAATTCTTGCGCTCTTCGTTCCATGCAATTGGTATCAACATGGCTCATATATTTTCTACATCTAATATCATTTCACTTCAATATCGATCTCAATCTCTCGCCAAAAACTCCTCCAAGCTTCTTTGCCACACCTGCGCATCCATCCCAAGCCTCAATCCAATCAGCACGATCTTACACTGAGTCTTCTTATTCTGGTCCTCGCCATCGCCCGCAGCCGAAACCGGACCGGCATCTTGGATCTCGAAGATCGCGCGCACAGCTTGGATGATTTTATGCGTTCCGTCATTGAGGACAAGAATTCCTTTTAGACGATGGATGTCGAAATCTGTGGGGTGGGGTTGAGAAGATGATGACGAGGGTCCGGAGATTGAGGAAGCAGGGAGGGTAGCGTCCCAGAGAATGGATTGGAGCCAGGCGTCAACTTTAGGGACTTGAGAGGGAGAAATCGGGGGCAAAGTGATGGCCATAGTCGAGATGGCCTTTTCAGATTTGAACGCAAGGTCAGTTTGGTAAAGGGAATCTGATGGGAGGGGGGAGAGGAAGTGGAAACCTACCGGATCAATGTGACTATGTCCCTTTTCCCGGAAATCAATACTCGCTAGATGATCATATGCATGCAGATCTAGCACCACGCCCTCGATCTGCGGCGTCTTGCTATGATCCGTTACATGGATCTTTGCGACGGCATTGATACTTAGAATCCTCTCCCGCACGGCATCCAGCTCTTCCTGCGTTACGAGATCCGCCTTGTTCAGGATAATGACATCAGCATGCGAGATCTGCATATGCGCCATGGATAGAACGGGCCCGTTGTGCTCGTGCTCGTGCCCGCCATCGGCCTGTGATGCCGTCTGCAGCTGGCCGTCTTCATGACTAGACACTTTTTCCTCGGGCGCTGGCTCATCCAATAGCCGGCGGATATTCTTCGCATCGACGAGAGTCACGATACCGTCGAGGTAGATCGAACTACCGAGGTTATCGTCGACCCAGAACACGGGCGCGATGTTCCCCGGGTCTGCGAGGCCCGTCGTCTCAAGCAGGATATAATCGAATGTGCCGCGACGCTCCATTAGAGATTCGATGGCCATGACACCGGAGTCTCTGTTGTTTTATTAGGGTTCTGCGATTGTGTGCTCGGGTATCGTGACGGGTAGAAGCTCACTTCACAGAGCAGCAGATACATCCGTTCCCGACCTCCATCCATTCGGTAACTTCCTGACCGTCTTGGTTGACGGTTAAAGGCTTTTCGATATCGGATGCTGTTGACATAAGACACATTGACCTGGTTTAGTCCAGTGGTCCTCAATCGACTACTAATGCGACTTGTGCGGACTGATGACACTTACAATCTCCAAATTCTACAGAGAATTTCAGTACATTGCTCAAATTGCACGGCGCAAAATCCAGTGATATTTGGTCTATAGAGTAAAAGGTAAGAGAAAACCAACCATTCATGATAACAGCAATCTTCTTGCCATGTTTCTCCGTCAGGATATAATTCAACAGGGTCGTTTTGCCGGCTCCAAGGTATCCTTCAACATTGTGCAAATCGATTCATTAGCCGCTATTATTTTACTGCCATGTAGCCACTCTCCGTATTCCTCTAGATCCGTGTATATATCGGCAGTGAAGATGCAGATAAATCCGTACCAGTTACGAGCGTGATCGGCACGCGGTCTTGCGGGGGGAGATCCGATGACGTCGATGCGGTCTCGAGCTGTTGTCTTTCGGACTCTGGGAGTTCCGAGATGTTGATGAGCTCCGGGGGAGCGTCCTCGTCTTCTATGCCTATCATGTTTAAAGGATGGGAGGGGATGCGCAAAGAGAGATATAAGTAAGAGATAATGTACAAGGAGCGAGAGGAGAAGGATGGAGATGAGGGGGAGAAAGTGGGTTTTCTGCTTGTCCTCTCCGGTTTCCTGTTCGGGCGGTACTGGCGCCTACTCTATTCGGCTGTTGTTCGAACCTTGGAGATTGTAAACTGTCAAGTTTCACTGCTACCTTTTGTCGATATTGGTTCTGATTTGGTCTAACGCATCGTCTATCCCCGGTCTTCTCTTCTCTGTTCTCCGCATGACTCCTGTCACTCTCTGCTTATGCTTGATACTCGGCTCACTGACCCGAGTGACCGGGCCGAGCCACCGAGCTATATAACTACTGGGGTGACTGGACATGAAGTGATAAGGTACGGAGAAATTTAGGAGATAACCAACTATTGTATATGCATGTGCAATATGGAGCACTCAGAGAAAATGTTGTCTCACATCCGACCCCTAGGTAAGCAACCCTTACCTATGATTCCATGGTATAGTCACTGAACAAGTGAAGGGCCTATCGAGCAGTACTCCGCCATTCGCAGCCATCTGGGCATTTACCCCAATGTCTGTGTGACGGCAATCTACGAGCGAGACGATGAGAAACCCCTCAAACCGGCATTATTTCGTGCCCTGGCTGCGGTGATGGAGAAACATCCAATCCTCTCGGCAGTCCCCGTGGATGTCCCAAAGGGACCTCGATTTGCTCGTTTAAGTCAGATCAACCTAGACCGGATTGTCACTTTTCGTGAGATAAATGGGTGCCCGGACAGCAAAGCTGCCCTGGACAAGATGCTGGAGGATCAACACAGCCTGCCTTTCCTACATGATCCACTGATACCGTTCTGGAGGATCTGTGTCTTGGAGAGTCCGACCGATCGCGGTCGATTCACTCTGTGTTTTTGCTTTCATCATTCGTTAGCAGACACGAAGAGTGCTCTTGTGTTTCATGAAGACCTAGAGCATGAACTATCCAAGCCGGGAGATAACACTTTCACTACTATCGTCGCGGCATCCCAAGCACCCCTGCTGCCCAATATAGAAGCAATCCATGACCTGACAGTATCGCCGCAATATATTGCTAACCAGCAGCATAGCAACTATACTCCGGAGAAATGGAGTGGGGCACCCCAGAAACTGCCAGTTCGCACGAGGTTCTCCTCCATGTGGATCTCCTCGGCGATATTAGTGGATTTGAAACAACAATGCAAAGAACAAAGATCTACTATAACGGCCTTATTGATGCCGCTGATTGCCAAGTCGTTCTTTGACGTCCTACCCGCGGAGTACACAAGCCTACAAGGGGATTCTGCAATCTCCTTGCGTCCCTTCTTACCCCTGCCGATAACTAGCCGTTCGATGGGCTGCTACATTGGGACATTCAGTGAGCAGTATCCGAGAACCACGGATTCAGTGTGGCATGAAGCGAGGCGGACCAAAGGGACTATTGACCGGGCAATTCGGGGACAGGGTGCCGACATGCCCCTTGGATATCTAAGTCATGTTCCGAACATGGCCCAGTGGTTTCTCGACAAGATTGGAAAGCTACGAACAGGCGCATTTGAATTGAGCAATGTGGGATTTCTGGAGAGCAAAGCAACAGGTGGCAGATATGGGATCCAAAGCCTGCTATTTAGTCAAAGTGCCGGTGCATGCTCACCTGCAGTCAAGATCAGCGCGGTGACGGGAAGGGACGGCCGAATGGGACTGGGGTTTTCGTGGCAAGAGGGGGTTGTGGAGGACGGTATAGTTCTGGCAGTGATGCGGACGCTGGATAAGTTGGTGACGGAGATGACTCTAGGATGTCCAGGAGTCAAGGACAGCTATGTATGTAACTAGGCGTAAGAGTAAGTAGGGCATAGGGCACCGTCGGTCATGAGTCCAGCTCCCGCCCGACCAGCTCCAGTTCCGCTTTGGCTCCTGCATCTCCGTCTCTCCTTTATTCTCGTCTCCGGCTTTCCCCTTCTCATCCCTTCTTTTTCACTCGTTTGTCTTTTTTTGTTATTTGAGATTTCCGTTTCCTAATTCCACAATGGCTGCTGCGGGAGTTACTCATCCCAGCTCCCCGCGCCTTCCCAGCCCTCCTCCGTTTACTGAGGTGCAGATCGGCCCCAAGTCGCCTTCAGTCGGCGAGTCGATTGGGAGGGATGCAGAACATTATCTTAGTGCATCACAAGGCGCCGACGACGGCTCGACTCGGAGAATTCGACCAGGGACCAAGGCTGCGGACATGGCTGTGGGCCCTCCGTTGATCCCCCTCTCGCAGGTGAGTTGTCAACAACGAAAAACAAATAACAGCAGAGTCCGAATGCGCATTTTCAGCTGCTGACATATAGTCATGTACAGCTTGACTCTCCCTTCCAGCTCCAGGAACACCTCAAGGCGCTCTACAACCATTACACCAGACCCGAGGGAAGCGACACCGTCGTTCCGATCAACCGTGATGTCGCGATCCAGCTTGCCGAGCCACCCGAGGGCATCGACCGGTCGCTTTGGCTGTACGAGCTCTGCCGTTTCCTGACCATGAAGGTCAACAACCTGATCATCGCTTTCTTCGCCGAGAATCCTCCCTGCTCCTCCCAAACCTGCCCGGAGATGCGAGCCTCCGAATGGCAGTATCTCTGCGCCGTTCACGATCCGCCCAAGTCCTGCTGCGCTATCGATTATTGTTGCCATACCCTCGACTGGGCGACCACCGTCCTGACGTCACCAAAGTTCTTCCCCAGCCGGTTGACTTTAGGATCGGAGGCGGGCGGCGGTCCGCAAGCTAGCATGCGGCATCTGACCAACATCTTCCGTCGCCTCTACCGGATCTTTGCGCATGCGTGGTTCCAGCATCGGGAGGTGTTTTGGCAGGTCGAGGGGCACGAAGGACTTTACATTTTCTTCAAGACTGTCTCTGACATGTACAGCTTGATCCCGGAAGATAATTATACGATCCCTGCTGAAGCGGAGGGTGTTGACCCTCAGCAACTGACCGAGCAGGCGGATGGGCGTCGATTGACTATCCTACGGAAGGAGGGCGGCGGGTCTCTGAACACGCCCCTGGAAGCTATGGAACCGTCATCCATCAGCACGGGCGCAACCACCCGACGCCACAAGAACAGCCCGTCGACGAGCTCGAGGGTAACAACTATTAGCGAAAGCGCCGAAGACGACGAGCAGCATCCGAGAGAGTCCCCGCAGGCGGCGACCGAAGCTGCTCAGAAGGCGCCGGAGGAAATAAAGCCGGAGGAGAAAATAGAGCCGGAGCCGGAGCCCAAACAGACAGATCCCGAGCCAGAGGCCCCTGCACAGGTGGCCAGCGAAGAACAGCCAGGAGCTATCGAAGAAACGTCAGTGCATGCCGATGGATCTCAGATCACCGTTGCCGAGGTTCCGGAGGATGAAGACGCCCCTAAGGAATCGGGAGAAAAGCCCGAGAGCAAGGAACAGGAGCCAGCCGAGTCTAGTCCTGAGGAAACGAAGACAGAGGAGCACAAAGATGCAGCCACATCATCTGTTGAAACCGCCGAAATCGAACCAGAGGCAGAGCCCGAGAAGCCAGTCACTGCGCCGGAGGAGACCAAAGCTGAGGCCGCGGCCGAGGTCACAGAGACTTGAGACGTAGCTGATCGGTTGGCAACCATTTGCCCTCTTCTTTTCGCTTCTGATGGCATATGATGTGCCTGTACTATGCTTTTAATAATGATGCGTGCTTTGCAGTCGGGATGTTGATTTTGATGACGTTGATTCATTTCACGGACTGGGACGAGGAAAGGGTACTGATATGTAATATATGATTTGAGTCCTGACTTCAGTGATTAATGATACCCCTACCATCATAATCTGCCCTTGTTCAGCTAGTTCGGTGTCGACTGATAGGTGTACATGCCTGCCTGTCTGCTGCTGCCGCTACGTAATCTCCGCGGAAGAGCTCCGCCCGCCAGCTCAATTCACATTCACTGTTCTACAACACCCAATTCTAGATAATTCCTCCCCCAACTCTTAAAACACATTTTCCATACAACCCACATACATGTCCACCCCTTCCTCAACACCAGACCCTCCCACCATGTCCGCCGCATTAAAAGGCGCTCCGATCCACTTCGGTCCCTTCCTCGTAACCTCCCAGGTAATGCTACACCCTTTCTCTCCACTAGCTAGGTACCTAATTTTCTCTCACTCACTCACCACGAATTAATAACCAGGTCTTCCACCAAACACCCCTAACCATCGCCCTCGTCAACCTCAAACCAATCCTCCCAGGCCACGTGCTCGTCTCGCCGCGCCGCGTCGTCCCCCGCTTCGCCGACCTCACGCCCTCCGAGACCAGCGACCTGTTTCTGACCGTGCGCCGCGTCGGCCGCATGGTCGAGCGCGTCTACGGCGCGAGCAGCCTCAACATCGCGGTCCAGGACGGCGTCGACGCCGGCCAGAGCGTGCCGCATGTGCATACGCATGTGATTCCGCGCAAGAGGGCGGATCTGGATCATAGGGGCGGGACGGACGCCGTGTATGATATGTTGGATGGGGAGGAGGGGGATGTGGGGGCTTCTTTTAGGGAGAGGGACCAGAGGGAGAAGGGACGGCGGGGGTCGAGGTTTCCAGCGGTTGATAATGAGGAGAGGAGGCCTAGGAGTATGGCTGAGATGGAGGAGGAGGCGAGGATGTTAGAGGCGGAGATGGAGAAGGAGGCCCTGGATTGAGTGAGGATGGTTGCGTTGGTTTAAGGGAGAAAAGACTTTTAGAGATAGATTTGGATGCGGCTTGTATGTATGACCATGTACATTTCTGGGATGATTGCACAGATACTATACTTATGAGACAATGGCACTTTTGCACATAATAATTGATGGACTCTAAAAATCTAAAAACACGAATGTTGCCAACCAGCCCAACTCATCGGGATAACGATGGTATCTAATATCTAGCATGGCCACCCAACGCCGCCACCAATCTTGGTGATATGAAACAAGAGAAACGACTCAAAAGAACTCATAACGAAATTATACGTCAACGCCATCAACACATGGTCTCATGCAAGCATATGCTTCTTCAAACACCGCCCGTCTATGCAGATGCCTTGCTCTTCCAGAACGCCTCCCGTTCCTGCAACACCGTGGCCGCCCATTCCTTGATTTCCGGCAACTGCACACGCCCCGCGACATGGCAGAACTCCGAAAGATCTAGGCCATGCGTGCGCTCGTACTCCACCATCTGCAGCAGCAGCTCCATCTTGTCGATATCATGCACGAACTGGGCCTCCAGCGTCACGTTGTCCTCGTACTCCTGGAACACGTTCAGGATCTCCTGCCCCGTCAACATGCCACCCGGGACGCCGCCTAGAAGGTTCTTCGAGATGTAGTTCATCACGTCGGCCTCGCGACGGGCCTTCTCCGACTTGTCCACCTTGTCGACGGGCGTGATATCGCCCACCAGAGACTCTGCCATGTCGTGGATCAGGGCCATCTTCATGCAGTGCGGCAGGTTGAGTTTGGTGGCTAGCGCCGGCGGGGCCATCATGGTCATGATGGACATGCGGTACATGTGGTCGGATATAGATTCGCCGGACGTGATGCCAAATCGGCGCCAGCCCTCGCGCTTGGTGGTCTTCAGGCGTTCAAGCAGATGAAAGAAGGGAATGGGAGAGGCGGAATTCTCCTCCGGAGGGTGAGGGAGAGTGGACAGCACTGGATTGAGGCGTGGTCAGTATATCTCCATTTTTTGGGCTCATCGGAGGGGAAACCCCTCAGGGGACATACCGGACTGAGTGGTCCAGAGAGGGTTGGAGGGGTTTTCGGAGCCCATAATGACGGTGGATATGTCAGGGAAGATGGGAAGAGGAAGGTGAACGACAGGAAGAGAGGGATGGAACCCGCAATGAGTGAACGAGAGGCGACAGAGCAGAAGAGAAGGACAGAAGGAAGAAGAAAGAAGGAAAGAAAAAGCAAAATGTTGACAATAAGTTCTGCGGGGAAGCTGAACGAAGAAGGCGGTGAGGACGATCGCCGCCTTTGTTTGGGCCTGATCGACACCTGATCAGGAAGGCTGTTGTTTGTCGTCCATCGCTATGCGTTTCCTTTTCTTTCCCTCCTCTCTTGCCGTTTGTCCCCGGCTCTGACCAACCTGACCCATATCCATGATTCGCCAAAACGTGTACACCGGCCTCTACTGGTACCAATGCCCCGCTCTGCAGTCCGCTCCAACAGATACTAATCGGAGATAGATCAGGGTCCACCGACAATGCAATCGTCCAGAGCTACCCCAAGACCCAGGGCGTTGAATTGGACTCCCCAATCGCATTTGCCCGTCTTTGTTCGCAACCTACAGCTTCTGCACCTCGATCAGCGTGATGATTGGCCCGGAATCACCGTCCGCTCCTTATCGCCCACATCGCAAACCCAACAACGCCAGCGCATCAAAGCCGTGGAATGGGCTCTCTACCAGCTGGTGACTATCTGGGACCCGGAAACCGCCCGAGACGTATGCTACAAGGCTATAGATCTTTGTGCAAGAATTGTCGGTACTGACCGCGCACCAGAAACTTCGTCCCTTCTTTCCGCCGTTGGAACCGCTCCAGTCGGTCAATCTGCGCGCGGCGCTATTCCGGGTGCTGTCCGAATTGAAGAAGAATGGAGACCTCGGCCGCGAGACAATCCTACGGAAATCAATGCTTGATGATTGCAAAGGGGACAAGTTTGATGAGATATTAGCGGTGTTTTCGACGGCCGTCTTGCGCAAGGCCCTAACCGAGTGGTCGGATGATGACCTACAGACCCCGGCCATGGGGATGTCAATGGCTCATGGACTGTCTCGCCCGGAATACCAGCATATGCTGCCTCTCATAATTGCGCATCGTGCGTCTTTAAGATCGATAGGAGACCGTCGTGACCGTGTCCAGCGCACCCACGAGAAATTCTCCGAGCTGCTGGACCGGAAGAAGGTTCAGCTGGACGCTCGAGCCCAAGAAAGCCCGCCGGCGGTTGAAGACAACGACGTCGATTTTGATAACACAGCAAGAGAGATCAAGGGCAATTGGCTTGGCAGTGAAGAATGGACCGACGCCCTGCTCTACGGTGGATCCCGCAGCAGCAATGACGCGTTCTTAGAGCTTCCATTTGGCACCGCATGGTCTAAAGCTAATGAGTCGACTGTGGAAGACCTCAGCACGAACGCAACCCCGGACCTGCTGGTTGACCTAGAGTCTCGCGTGTCTTTGCAGCGGGCGCGTCTACATCGATGGCGTCAATATGGCAGCCACATCCAGAAACACGAGCGCATAAACTCAGCCAATTCGTCAAATGCTTCCACTCTAGTGTTTCGAGACCACCAACCACTTACTGTTGCGAGTATCTCTAAAGCTGTTCGTCAGCCCGTGGAGCGTGTCTCTCGCAAGGCGGAGGATCGATCCCTTCTTTTCTCCATGACTGAAGCACTAGCCCGGATCAACGGGACATCACATACAGCCACATCCGGACGGACAGCTACATGGCGCGGACCCAACGCTCCAACAAATATTCATACTCATGTCGAGCGTGAAGCAACGGGAAAGGCATCCCCACCTCCACAGGATGTGGCACCTCCAGAACAACTTGACACAAACTCCCCCCTCGCGGAAAGCCCGATTCCTCCGTCTCCTACCGTCCATATCTCACTCTCGCCCTCACCGCCGCCTCCACTCGACCCAGAACCGGACCCAGAACCTCAACCCACAGCCAGCAAATTTACCCTCGTCGAACGAACCCGCAAATCCATGTCGCTGTTCCCTCCACCATCGAACAAGCCCGCTCGGCCTCGCCAGAGCCTGCGTCCCCGGCATGCCCGCATGTCCTTCCCCGTCAACCAGTTCGGAACGCCGCAGAAGCGCTCTGTTAAACCGGACATCAGCCGCGCCTCGACGCCGCAAGACGACCTCTTCAAGGAAGAAGCGGACTACGCGAGTGTGTTCAAATCAAGACCTCGCGTTGCGCAGAGCCCTGTTAATTCCCCGGCCGTGCATTTTAGCCCTATTGATGATTTTGATCTGGTCGGTGATGATGATGATGATGATTATGAAAGGGACATAGAGGATTTTGAGGATGCGGGAATCGGATCGCCTTCGTTTAGGAGGCGGTAGGAGCTATATTTCGGTCTTGGAGAAATGTATATGTCTGCTTTTGATGGGGTGGCATGAATTGAAACGGTTAAGATGATTAGATTATGAATTTGCATTACATTCATTATACTGCACGTGTGTGTTTATGCCCTGATATCTAGATCTCTTACTCTGAACCTTTGAAGATACCCATGATGTTAGCCGAAAAAAGAAACCGAAACGCCACCACTCATAGAACCTAGATGTACCATACAAACACGCAAAGAATCAAACGCTAATTGTCTTAAATCGTAAGCAAGAGCCAACAAACTACTCCCGACAGAAAAAACAATGCGACGCAGGAAGTAGAAACGAGGGAGTTGACTACCCCCGCCGCGCCATGCTCCGAGTTCGTCGGCGCGTCGAAGGTCCCTGTGTCTGATCTTGTACCTGCTTCTGTGTTCGTCTTGTTCTTGAGCCAGTGAATTGAACCTCCGGATCTGATTCGGGATCGGCTGAGGACGGTTGAGGCGGAGGAGAGAGCTCTTGGATGGAGGGACTGTCACTGTCTGGGATTTCGGTTCTTTCGAATCCGCCTTCATTTTTGTCGTCCACGTCCGTGTCCACGTCTACAGTTTCCGGGTTTAATTCCGACCCTGACTCTGGAGCGTTGACAGATTGAGCAAATTTCGGCTGATCGTGGTGTTTTTCAACGATTAACCCGCCGTCCTCTCCATCGTCTTCACCTGGTAAGAGGAAGCCACCGCCTCGGTCAGCGCGATCTTCATCGGCTTCTTCTTCTTGCGGATGCGAATGGAAGTCCCTGGTCGGAGAAAGAGAAGGAAGCTTCCCGGCTCGTCGATTCGTGAACGGATTGTAGTCGTCTTGCTCGTAATCCCGGGACGACTGGCCGTATTCCTCCCGGACGCGTTCGGCGATGCGCAGACCAAAGAGGAATTTGCGCCAGGTCTGCAGGATACGGGCCTCTGCCTTGCGGCGCTCCTTCTCTCGTTTCTCGGCGGCGTCGGCGCGCCAGGCGTCCTTGAGGAGGTCCTCGTTCTCGACGGCGACCACGACACCCTCGATGACGGGGACGGCCATTTTTGATCCGAATTCAAAGCCGGTCACAGCTTCAGCATAGTCGATGCCTAGCTTTTTGCAAAGACGCACAGTCCCCGGCCAGGGGACGTGTGCGGCGCCTCGCGGGACCATGCTAGGCACGAAGCAGTCGATGTTGCCGTAGTCATTCTTGGGGATGATGCCGTTACGGATAGGGGGAGGGATGATGTATTCGGTTTGGTATTTGGCGTAGAGGCCTTGTTTGGGCTTTTCGCCGGTCTCACGCTCCAGTTCATCGACCTCGCGTTTGCGAAGGAGGGTGACGGCGCGGATGGGGACTCGTTTCAGCGGAACCTCGCCTCGCTTGATTTGCCGGCCTTCTTTGTGCCAACTTTCCGCCGAGAGGCATTTGACGACATCTTTTCGCCGGTAGATGTTTTCTTTTTGGCTTTAGCGCCCCGCCCCGTGGTGAATGTGCGGACGTGCTGGGCGCCGGGTTTCAAGGCCTCTTCGCGGCGAAGGAACCTCTCGAGGACAAATTCAGTCGATGCACGCAGACTCTGCAGCGTGTCGCCTTCCTTGGCGGGCTTTTTCTCCGGCTGGTTGGGGGCGAGGTCTTTTGCATCCTCGATGTCGTCGACTGCAGTCCGCTTGTTGGGAGCACGCTCGTAGACGCGCAGAGTCAGGCGAAACCAATCATACTCATAGTATTTCCCTTTTCGACCGGGTATGGGGATCTTTTCCACGGGGATACGGTATCCTTTGGTTTTCCCCGGCCAAGTCCGGCGGCGCAGATAGCGTGTGGTGACATCCTTTGCTGTCTTATCAGACGAGTAGGCTATAACGTAGCAGATCACCTGCTTGGCTTTCTCAGCTTTGGCACCGCGAGGTTCGAAGGCTGCCTGTAACTCCGGGGTCGGAGCGACGGCGTTTTGAAGCACCAGGGGTCGACTGAAATGATCTCATGCGTGACGGGCGAGGCGACTTCTGTCCAATAAATCGGGAAAGGCAGATCTTGGTCGTAGTTTTTGGAACTAGTGCTGTTGCGTGAGGGCTTCGGGTCCGAGTCACTACTGTCGGAGTTGGAATCCGCCGCAGCCTCAGTTTCTTCAGTTTCTGTCGTTGGAGCTGTCTCTGCTTTGGGTTTCGGTGTGTATGTCTCCAACTTGGTCCACCCGAATCCAAGAGGCTGTAGGCTAGCGACGAGCCTTGCCTCGATGTCCAGGGCACGTAATAGGGCCGTGAAGAGCTGAGCTCCAAGGTCTCGCGATCCCTCCATCCTTTCAGCCGCCTGTCGAAACTCCGCAACATCCCGAACCCGCTCCCCATGCTTTTCTGCATCGTGGTCATCGTTTTGCAAAGAAGCTATCTGCGCTTGAAGATGGGACATAGGCTGGTACCCATGTTTCCGCAATCCCGGGGCAGTGATGTTGAATTGCTTCTTCCAGTAGGCGGCCAGCACCTTAAGCAAAGTAATAATGGGATCACCGCGACTCATATCCGGCTGTCCTGGTTCCAACCGCGTGGAGCCTTCTCCCCAGTCGCGCTCCGACTGTTGCCGTTGTTTTCCCTGTTTCTTCTTCTTATTGTTGCATGTGTCTTCGGGTGGTTTCTCTGGAAGCTCCAGACCGGACGCGACGCGCCATTTCTTGACCTCTTTATGAAGCGCAGGGGGTAGTTTGCGGCGTAAGATCTCGTGGACCTCGGAGTCGTTCGCCCAAGCATTCCGCAAAGCATTGTGGTATAGAAGGAACTGGACGTGAAGACAATGGGTTTGGATGCGGATCTGGCGTTCAATCTTCGAAGGACCTTTCTTTCCCTCGGCAATTTCCGGTATATGGAGCTCGCTCTTATCCAGGGTCAGCTCCAAGTCCTGGAGCGGAGCAGCCGGCGTGGCGGTAGGATTGGAATCGATGGCATCTTCCCAATCGACTTCCTCGTCGGATTCGTCATCAGATTCCTCATCCTCGGGTTGCGGAGGCTTGGGAGTATCGCTGGGAGCGTCACTTAGAGACGAGTCGGAGCTGTCGTCATCACGCAGGCCGATCTCGACATCGGGAGTCGCATTCTGGCGTTTGGCACTGGGCGGATCCTCGGAGGAGACACGCTTGCGGGGGACGAAGGGGGCATGCGATGGCGATAGACAGAGTCGAAGAAAGAGTGTATATCTACTAAATGGAGGAAATGGGGCAAACGAAAGAAAGAAAGAAAGAAAGCGTGGAGAGAAGAGAAGGGGAGAGGGGGAGGGGCGAAGGGAGGAAGAGATGGAGAAAGACGGAGAAGAGAAAGACTCCCCGCTTCATCCTCGGCTGTGGATTTCCTCGTTGCTTGACTTCCACTGCTGCATCATCGCCCTGTCACTTCCTGTTCCTCTGGATTCCCATTAATTTATTGTCTCTCAGACTTTACAAGATCCTGAACACCGCCTACGCAATCGAAATGGACGCCGTCAAGCGCTTCTTCTCGTCCCCGCGCTTTGCGGTGGCCGGGGCCAGCAATGACGCCAACAAGTTCGGCTACAAGAGTAGGTTTCCATCAAATGAGGACTTATAAGAGTCATCTAGTTAACTAGTTTTATCAGTCTTGGCCTGGTATCATCAGCACTCGCTCCCCGTCACTCCGCTGAACCCTCGCGCCCCCTCCATCCAACTGCCCTCGCAGGACTACGCCACGGTCGCATCCCCCAAGGCGCTGCCGGCGCCATCGCAGACGTCGCTGTCGGTGGTCACTCCCCCCGGCGTCACACTGCCTCTTCTCCAGGAGGCCCATTCGGTCGGCATTCCGGCTGTGTGGCTGCAGCCGGGCACCTTTGACGAGGCGGTGCTGAACTTCGCGCGCAGTCACTTCGAGGCGGTCATTGCAGGCGACGGAGGCCGAGGATACGAAGGCTGGTGCGTGCTGGTGGATGGCGAGGAGGGCTTGGAGGCAGCCGGAGTGCAGTGGAGGAGCCAGAAGCTGTAAGGCAATTAATTCATTATTGGGGGAAGAACTGCTGTCTGTGTCTTGATATCGTCATCTCAGCTGTAGATGGAGGAGATGCGATCATGCTCCACAATCCGAGAACAATATACCTGGCTGTGTTTGTGAATGAGTTCTGCATATCAAATGAGAATGACATGAGCTTTTGCAAGAGTGACGCATAGAAAGGGCGACGCTAGAGATGTTGCTTGATGCAATTGGAGAGGGATTTGCAGATGAGCGACAGAGGCATCTTGGCAGGAGCCATCATGGGTGCTAGAATGGGTGATTCACTTTCTCTTGAGTCCAGATACTGCTGGGTTAGTGGAGACGACGGGGTGACGAGGAGAAGGAAAGAGAAAGAGAAAGAGAAGGTGAAGGCGTTGGGGACGGCGAGATCAGCTGCCGCCTTTTCTCCAACCTCCTCTTTAATCCATCTTTTTCTCTCTGGCCGACTTTTCTTCCTCGCCATCCTCTCCTTTTTGTCGTTCCTCCCCCAAAAACAAAATAAAATAAGCATAATACAACCAGGGAATCCACAGACAATAAAATAAAACGCAGCTCCCTGCATATATCCCAAATGCCCTTGTTTGTCGAATCTCCGATCCCCCTCAGCTCGATCTCACCAATCCTCCTTCACAACTCTTCCCCCCACGACCTCGTCCGCCTCGTCTGCTCTGTATCGGTCCATTTCGGTCTCGCGCAAAAGATGCCGCCACTACGAGTCCGGTGCTCGTGCCTGGGCTGATCCCTCCGCCGACCTGATCAGTTCCACGCCGCTCAGTTCCCCCGACGGATACCATCCCTCCTTGTCCCATCTGGGGTCGGACGATCTCACCTCCGAGAGTGACTACTATCGCCCCAACCGCTACCAAGATCACTCGCGCTCCTTCGACAACAGCGTCGAGTCCCTGGCCGAAGCCAGCGAGGTCCGTCGCAAACGCAGCCGTCGTGATCATCGCGCCTCGCTGCCGGCCCCGACCGCCGCGAACGAGAAGATCGCTTTCCCTGCTGATTATGGCGACCACGATGATTATCATCCGGGGGTGCTATCTCAGCCAGCCCCCGTTCGCTGGACGCGCGCGGTGCTGGGCGTCGTGGGCAAAGTGTGGGGATTCTGCTGGTCGGGTGCGTTTCGAGGATTCTACGCCGGCGGGGGTCAAGGATACGCCATGACGGTCGAGCAGGGACCAACGGAGAAACAGGACGCCATGCTCCCCCCTGCGCCTGTGCGTCGTGAACGACATGCTACGCCTGTCCCCGGGGAGTATCCGGATGATGAACTCCGACAGAACTGGGTCATGGTGTCTACACGAGACAACCCCGGGGATTATCTCGATGACGCCGCATCGTCGTCTCGCAAGCGCCGAGTCCAACCTCATCGTCGCGCCGGCCCCGGACTGATGCGACGTCGCCAGTCGACAAACAAAACCCTCATGTCAACTCCGTCGCATTCGGGTCTGACAACAGCCCACTTCTCTTCGCCTGCCAAACCCCGCGAGACTCCTGTGTCGGTGGAAACACAGCGGTACATGGCCCAGAGACGTCGGATCGAACGCGAGGAGGATGCCAGTCTACGCCGGCTGAATAGACAGCTTCAAGCCATGATAAAAGAGGGGAAGCAGGCGCTGGGAACCCGCGTGGAGGTCGACGATTACATGGAAGATTAATTTTGTTTGATTTTTCTCACCTGCGCTACTCTTTATGTTTTTTTTTTTCAACGATCATGCCTATCGGCTACGAATAATTATGGATACCCCACCTCGCCATTCGTTTGATATTATATTGTCTTGTTTTCAGCCTTTCTTTTCGATTATGACGACGTGTGCGACAAATTCTGTGGTTTAGGAAAGTTGGTTTACGGATCAGATGAGGTCTTCTTTTTTGACGAAGTACAACGTGTTACGAGTACGAGAACGAAATATCACTAGCAATAGCTTCTTGCTACCTATGATGAATGCAAAATGCCCATTACCAGTCCAATTCTCATCACTGTGTGTGTATGTGTATTGAATTCCACTGAACCTCCCTTTCATGAATATAAACTATAAGCAGATGAAATTACATCAAACAGAACACATAGGTGTTTATCAACCTTCCTCTTCTAACAACCCAATCCAGCAATCACGTCACTGCGCCTTCTGGGCACCCTTCTGGGCATCCTTCTGCGCGTCCTTCTGAGCATTCTGGGCATCTTTCTGGGCATCCTTCTGCGCGTCCTTGAAGTCGTCCTTGTTAAAGCCCAACAGCGAAAAGTCAATGTCCTTCGTAAACGCCTTCGTGTTCAACAGCGCCGACAGGAGACTGTCGGCTTCGAAGCGGCGCACGGGCTGGTTGGTGTCGGCGTGGGCGTCGGCGGACTGGGTAGATGTTCTGTCAGTAAAGCACTTCTCTGGCTTCTATGTCTATAGAGGAAAGCAGAATATCATACAGTGACCGGCGCGGCCACGGCGACCGAGACGCAAAGAGCGACGAGGGCAGCGGGTGAGTCTCATTGTGATATCAGATTTCGGTCGTAATGCCTGCACAACGGGTCTGGTCAGTTCTTCATGCGCTCGAGCCTTAAGGACAACAGGACATACCGAGACCACGAGGGATTGTCGAAAAGGAATCTGGGTTGAGGACGAAGTAGGAAGGGATGAGATGCGACGGCGATGGAAGATGGGAGGATATACGACCGACTGGCCGACTGACTAACCCATTGACCCTTGATGACTCGATCGTCTCGACTCGACGAGGGCTTTCTCTCTCTCTCCCCCCCTTGTTCTTGCCCCTTCATTCCCAGGAAGGGGGTTGGTTGCTGGCTATCTACGGTCACTTTGTTGGTGATGAACTGGCGTATCTTGTGGGAGTTGTGGAGAGGAACTACTAGTTTGAAGAGTACTATCTGAATTAAATCTATCGTTCGATATGGCTCTTTCACCTGTCATCGTGCAGACGTACTCGCGGTGATGAGAGTCGTGTTGATGGTGCACGAGACGGGTCTTTGTTCAGGAATGCAAGGGGTAAGTAGGCAAGGGTCAAGGGACTGCGTGGCCGGTTTCATCTTTGCTTCAGAGAATTCTTAAATCCAATAGAAAAATAAAATAAAAGGATAGAAAGGGATTTTGATCATTTAAAATTGAAGGGCATTGAGCATGTTATTGGAGATAATAGTTTAGTTTGAACAGTAAACACTAAGTAGAATTGATCTCCTTGCTTTGCTGGTCTTACAAGGCAGAAACGATTAGGAAACACCCTGTCTTGGATACTCCAGATACCTTACTCTTTATACTAATCGAGGGACGTTCTGGAAACAACATTAGATAGATATACTCAGGCTTATTAATATTTTATACAACTGTATAAAGCCCAAGTTTCAGGATGTAAAGCCACAAAGCTTGGCCCACACTAGCAGTGATGATCGGCCACTATCGACCAAGGCTGTGAACATGCATCAGTTCTTGATTCCAAGTAGGTTCAGCCGGATGTACCGACGGACAATATACTTGCAGAGCGTAAGTATTATTTCCGAGACTGAATATGACCTAGAACGCATACCTGCCTGTACAGAGTGCCTGCCTATACAGAGTGCAGAATCGATTCTAGGCCTTGCCACAGCTCAGTCTTAATCTTCCGAAGGATATTTATGGTACATGTAGTATAATATAGTATAGTGAGTGGCGAACGGAGAAAAACCATTGTAACTGGACCCTCCTAGTAGTACATGTACATACATATTGAATCTAACAGAAAATCTCTAATCCGTAAATACATATGGGAAAATAATCCTAAATCCAATCCACAGACTTCAATCTGACAAATAAGACTAGAAGAGGCCCCATGTCATACGCATCATAACTACCCCGAATCAAGCACCAAAGAGGAGCCCTAGCCCTACGAAGAACGCCCCTACCAGTACCACTGACCTCATCACTGATACCCAGTCTCAGGGCCAAAATCCCATGAAAGGTTGGAATGCAGGGCGGAGAGAGGCTGACGCACGCTGTTGCACAGACCGGTCCGTTTTCATGCATGCGGCAGGTCTTCTGCATCCCATTTACAAGATGCCTTGCAGGTTACATTTCGGTGAGATGTATGCGTGTACATACATCGGTGGTGAATGGAATTTTTCAACCCCCTCCTTTTTTCCAAACTGTTTTTCATCCCTCGCCTTTCGGTCTGTCTCTTTGGCCTTTGCTCTTGGGTTCCTTGCACTTATTCGTTTCCCTGGCTTTAGGGTTACGGAAGGATTCCTGGGATCATTAGAGTATTCTGGTATGTGCATGACCTGGATTCCGGACTCTGATTACGCAGTCTCTTTAAAAATGAGCTACATATTGGGATCTGCGGGGTATTCTCATTTGCTTTATCCCTTGGCAATAGTTTCACTTGCCAACACTACTAGCATGAGTCAATCTGAGGTGTCCTCCGTGTCTGTTGGGCGGTCTTCTCCTATTTTTACACGAAGGGATTGTAACAGAATAAGACAGTAGGAGAGAGTTTGGTCTCGTGTTCTTGCTTTGATTCAATAGCAATCGCCGTGCGACTCAGTAAATCCAGTTTACCCGTAATCGGCAAAGAAATCTATATACAGGAAGTCTTAAAAAAACGCCCGAAATGTTATCCAACTCGTCGTATAGAAAGATTAGCCCATGTATACCCGCTTCTATAAAAATGTAAACGCTCGATGATAGCCATATCGGTTCCGGAACGCCAAACAACGCTGAAATGCAGTGGTCTTTTGGAGGCCGTAGTAAGAAGACCGAAATAAACAAAAAAAAAGGGCCAAGAGAAATCACCCAGAGAAGTAGAAAGATTAAGTCATGTTAGGACGGAATTTCGGGTTGGTCCGGATGCTCTCTCCGTACTTCAGGAGGAATAGCGTGGTAGGTGCAAATGCAGCTGCAATGAATGCCAGCAGGCTGTTGCCCCAGCCCATTCCAAGGTTGTTGTACAGATGGGTGCCGGCAAGGGGGATGGTGGCACCGAAGATCGACCGGAGGCAAAGTTCCGCAGACACGGCAGACGCAGCATACAAAGTGTATGCATCTACCAAGTACACCTGTGTCACCAAATGCACATAGTAGATGCCAGCACCCAGGAAAAAGGTGCCGGTGATGGGCACGATCCAGTGTGTGTGGTACTCGGCCGACCAGCCGTACCAGAGAAGACCGATGGGGACGAGGCAGCATCCCACGACGAGGGGTGGAAGACGATCCTCGGGCCTCATCTTGCCATGGATCTGCTCTTGTCTCCGGACGTAGCGATCCGAGAAGAAGCCCACTGTGATCTGGCCGAAGGTGAACCCCAGCCCGATGCCCAAGTACCCGAGGCCAGCCTCGCCCGGGGTGAAGTTGTACATGGTCTCGAACACTTCGGTGAAGGTCGTGAAGAGAATGTACATGTAGCTGTAGGTAACAGCGCTATATAGAGACACGATCAGGACGATCGGCGAGAGGACCAGGAACTTGATCGGACGAGTCAATGAAGCCCGCAGCATCTGCCAGGCAGTTTGACCCGTCTCGTATTTAGTGCGGTAGTGGTAGCCCGTCTTCTTCTGCAGCTTCAAGGCTTTCTTTTGAAGAATGGTAGGTGCGTATGTCTCGCGGAGGAGAAACACCGACGCAATTGCAACAATTGCTCCCTACCCGAACACATCAGCCAGGTGGTATTAACCGATAGATCAAGTAAACACTTACAACAATGGCTTCGAGCCAGACGGTCCACCTCCACCCAATATTTTGGACCATATAGCCACCAAAGATAGGGCCTGTATGAAATTTAGCATGCTTGGACCATCAATAGATTCCGAATAAAATGCTTACCAGTCACAAAACCTAGAAGAGGGCCCACGGTCCAGATGGTCATGGCTGTTCCTCGCTCATCCATCTTCATCATATCACTGACGAAGCCACCTCCCACAGTTACTGGAACAGAACTAGCCACACCCATGAATAGACGTGAGACGATCAGCATCGGCATGTTGACGCTGGTGGCGCAGACAATGTCTGCAGCCAAAAAGAGAAAGTTTGCCGCGTGGGTCATGGGCAGTCTCCCGCTCATCTCCGTGATGGGCGTCAAGACGAGGGGACCAATAGCAGATCCCATTACATAGACCGAGACCATAAAGGAAGAAATAGAGTCATCATGGTTGTTGAATTCTTCCTGGACAGCCGGCACAGCCGGCGAGAAAATGGTGGACACCAAAGAACTAGGAATAGTCAGCACAACATTCGCCACAACGAAGATCAGAAGGGGTGACAGCTTACACATTGTAACTGCTTATGGAAATCAAGGCGATTGTCATCCACTTCTGGGAACTTGACCAGTTCATCGGATTCTGGGGGTCGTTCGGACCATCCCAATGGACGATTTTGTCATCCTCATCCTGCGAGGACTCGCCCAATTCAGCATCACTGCTATCAGTAGGCCTGATTGATGCTGTCTCAACATGGACATCCTTCTTTTCCGAGTAGCCCATGTCAGAAGTGGGCAGAGAAACCGCCGAATCGTGGATGGTCTGCGGTGACATGGCGATCACACCAAGGGGAAAAGACTATTGTGATGAAGGTTCAAGGGGAATGAATGAGAGAGTAGAGGCCAAAAGAAGGCAGCCATGGTCGTAGAAATAAGTAAATGAACCGTAGGCAGGAAGAAAAATAATAATTGCTCCTCGAAAAAGAATATTCTCCGTCGTAGTTGATCATGATGATAATTTGCCCTGATTTTGGCAGACAACGCGCGTCCATACAGATGGGTATTTCTGGTATGTTGGCCCTTGCTTTTTTTTTTTTTTTTGGGCACCCGAGCTCGATATTTTTGATTTTCTGATCTCCAACAGCAAAGAAGGGCCCTGAATCAGATGGGTCTCCGCGCATTGGTGTGGATACAGCCAAGGACATCTGCTGGGTGGTAGCACAGGCTTCGAACCAAGCTATAGGGATGACGATGCCCTCGGACACCCCTTGCGTGGACGAGCTTTATCCCATGTCCGTTATCACACAATGCCAATAAGCTTAGCTTATCGTTGTGGTGACCTACAAAGGTGCCTTTTCTCAGGGTAGCGCATCATCGTCATCCCCACATGATCTGCCCCGGTGTCCAAGGCCTTTGGAATTCTTTCCCCATCCTTGTGCTAAGGCTGGTCATCCATATTCAGGTGGCATGAAGATTGTCTGCCAAAATAGTGAAGGATGATGTGTGATGTGAGCGACACCCCTCCCCCCTTGGAATGAGTTTGCCGACGTTGACGTGGCCTTAAGCAATCAAAGAATGGAGGCCCACGATACTCCCATTTTCGTAGCCGAGGCCAGATAAAGATGGCGGGAAGGCAAATCCTCTCCTGAAGGAAGGAAAACCCACCACTAGCTAGTGGATCCGGAAGCCAATTTTTTTGTCTGTTAGGGGTCTAGAAGATGTTTCACGGCTCCTGCTGTCACCGCCACGGATGTTGTGGAGAATCACCCAGCCGTGATGGAGATAGTTCGAGTGGTACTAACTATGTACTATGTGGTAAGTACATGGAGGGAGGGTGGATGGGATGGCAAGAATTCCGCGATGAACAATGAGAAATTCGAAACAGCGTTCGAATGTTGACCCGCGATCCGTGACATAATGAAACCTGCCACTGAGATATGTAGAATTGTAGATCCGGACGCCCGACAGGGCAACCCAAGCTTCGATCCAAGAATGCTTGACCGGCGAGACTGATTGGATGGCGGGTGCGGGTGATCCTCCTCTCGGGACGGACTATCGGATGCCAATCACGGAGTCACGGTCGCAAGCTTTAACTTTCGCCGGAGTTCATCAACTTCATGGTGGGAGGGGCAAGGGTGATTCCTTCTCCTCCGCGCTCCACCATCGTGTCCCCGACACGGCCTAGATGAGACCTCCGTAACCTCCCCGGGTTGATCGTCAGGACTATTACTAACAGTTCAGCCAATATATTTGCCAGATCGACTGGGAACCGTCCCGGGAAATAGTCGCGTGAAGGAAGCTCTGTCCAACGGCTGAGCTGTAAGTGGACCAGGAGAACCTTCGAGCCACCTTGGCTGAACAACGAAATGTGGAGAGTCATTGCAATGATTAAAAAAAGAAAACTTCAAACCCACAACAATCAGCTCGTTCCGGCACACCTCCCTTGCCACAATCAGAAACAGACCTTTCAGATGGCGAACAGATAGCGTTTAAGTTTTCTGTCCCCATCCAAGACCCTGACAGATCTGTCGCTTTCCCCCAATTGGAGATCCCGGATAAGCTCGGGGTATCCCAAGGTTCGGGGTTGGTTTCATATTTTTGATGCAACTGGAAATTGAGATCGTATCCCCATGGTTCTTCCTTGAAACTGCCTTGAAGATCTGGAGACTGTAGCCGAAGAGTCAAGAGACACGCTGATAGGCTCCACCCCTGGTCTGTGTGGCTTCATTAGTATATAAAGTTAGCATTGGCAAAGCCCACATGAAGGCGAATCCCTGGATGCCGAGCCGGTCTGTCTTCATGTGGGAGTAATGTCCGCCGACGATGTGTAGCCTCTCGACTGGACCGACACTGCCATCATTTCCATCACCACCGAGGCAGTCGATGAACAGTTCCTAGATGCGAGAGATGACGCCTGTCCCGGCCAATGGAGAGGAAGAGTGGAGAGGAAGCTGGAGCGGAGAGTCCGATGGAGTCCGTCGCAGCTCCATGGAGAAGGTGGCGCGATCTCGTGCTGGCCCACGTGCGGCGGCCCTGGTGCCTGATTGCTCTTCTGCTCCCTGACGATGCTCGATCGAGCGCGACATCCGCCAGAAAAGAGACCGATATTCGGTTCTAGAACGAGGCATTGTCTGAAGAAACCACGGGAAATGCTTTCTAGAAAGAGAAAAAGATTCCTGGCGTGGGAGCATATGCATACTAGCATGAACAGTATTTGTGGAGGTTTCCTAAGCTATATTAGCGTGCATATTCATTTCTCGACATTACGACTAGACACTATAAGCTGTTTGCATGCTTGCAGTATCCTAGTTGTATAAATATAAAGGAGTGCTTCTCGACTTGTCTCCACCCCAGGTCACCACGATTTCTTCCCCCTACCTGATGCAGTTGAAGCTATTCAGTCGAGCCTGCTGCCTATCTCCCTCCATCCTGCATATCGCAAAGCCACTCCATGGGCAACCTTAATAATTGAGCAACTGAATTCAGCTAATGGTGATGATTTGAGTGATGCAAGCCTTTTTGCTCCTGCTAAAATCGTCCACGAAACACAAATGCCTGCGGCGGCCAACGAAATATTGAAAAGTACGCATTGATGTTTATCTGAGCCAGAGTGTAAGTATACTTCCAAAGAAAGAGCTAAATACCTACTAATATAGAGCTGAAATTTGTCTGTGCAAGAACTAGAGCTAGAGCTCGATTGCGAGTAATTCTTTCTATTACAGCCTACAGATAATACAATTAAGGCACTGGGATTCTACGCATGGGCAAATATGGTGATGAGTTTGATGCTATTGTATAGTGTAGACAATGGAGATTTCCAGTGCTCTAACAATTCTAGAAGGAAGGCACGATGGACATAGAGGGAGCAGAGCGACATGCCTGAACCTGTGTAGCTTGTTGCACTGCCCGGCTGCCTACCACCAGGGGCTATGCATGCTATCATTGCTATATATATCCCTGTCTCAATTAATCTTTCAGCCTCGCGATTAGCTTAATCCTGTAGGGCCAGACCTGGTAGCCTAGTGCATCACAGCGCCCCCACTAGGCTGCGGCCTTATGCTCTCTTCCTTAAAGTACCTCAACGGAATCATGTCTCTTCTTCGTTCCTACATGTATGTACTTCCCAGACAATGATTCTCCATCATGCCATCTGACTCCCCTCTGGCGCGTCTTCCGGCAGAATTGGTTTTGTCGATTTTCTGTGCTCTTCCCTCGTTCTCCGACGTTGCCTGGTTTGCGACAACCTGTCACCGCCATCGCCAAATATGGGTCAATTATGTTTACACCATCTATCACAACGTCTCACCGCGGACAATTCCCCACTGCAAGTATGCATGGATGCTTCTGTCTGATCAAGGGGGTCCTCCGGCCAGCGCTACCCACCTGGCCTTCCACGAGGTCCTCCAGTTGGTTCGCAACGCCGGCGTCACAGAGCAGTCCATTGCGGACTCTCAACGTAATAATCTCACTAACCGTTTCACCCGCGTTGGGGGTAAAGCTTGGTTTACTCTAATGCTTCGCTAACGATTAAATAGGAACAAGAAAACGCCGTCGACCCTACCTGTCTTGCACCCAGCGTGTTCGATTCATTCGGGGACTATACCAGTTATGGAGTCTATTACTCCTAGACCGAAAGACCAGACATCGCCGCATCGAACATATGAAGCTTGAAGATCGGATGGTCGTCCGCAGTTTTCTTGGCCGTGATGCAGTGTATATCCCTGATCCCGCCGTTTTCGCCCTGGAAGGTCGAGGTACTGCAGTAGCGTTAGTAAACGTATATGTGGACATTGCTCCATATCTGGGACAGCTCGTGAGCGGTATTTTCGGACAAAGGCTGGGCTCGTGGCCCTACTCATATTCGGGAGGGCTTCGGGGATGCATCACCGTTTGGAATTTGCATTATGGATTGGTCAAAAATCTGATGCTGAAAAGGGGCCGGAGGGTACCTTGTTCGGTCTGTCAGGTAGTCTGGTATGGCACCTTTGATGTTGACGAGAGAGAATGGCGCCAGGAGGCCGACTTTAGAAAAGGCTATGGATCCGTTTGCCCATTATATCGTGAAGCATCTCCAAGTGCACCCTCTTCTAGCGACTATTATAGCGACTCTTCAAGCGAATACTCTTCTAGCACATCTTCTTCTCGTGCGCCTTCTCGCAGCTCCGATCGCAGCGATCCTTTCTCCGACAGATTCTATTTTGAGAACCCTTTCTCTGACACGGAAATAGTTGGCGACCCCAGCGCAGCCTGGCAAGCTCTTTCAATATGAAATTCTTGCCCCCTAAACAGTTGACCACTAAATTCTAGACAACTGGAAATTTCTAGAGCTCCAACACTCTCTCCCATAGCTGCCAACAACTAAGCCAATCAAGTTAACCTTAATGTCGAAATGGCTTATGGATAGGATAACATCAAACCTTTTAAAACAGTACTTGTTTTCTAGTCCGGAATTGCGATGGATTCATTGCTTTTGACAGCCGAAGGACTTTGGGTGCAAGTGCGCTAGTCCCTTTTAGGTAACTTTTGCAGCCTGACATATCGGGCATTAAATCAAGATGCAAAGAGTGCAAAACAGGTGAACAGTGATTCATGACTCGTGACTGCCTGGTAGACAGTGAAAATGCATAAACCGGAATCCAGAAAGCATCTGTATAGGGACTCCTGAAGGCGACATCCAAGGCTTCGAAGCCCAGCTTATTCGGCATCTCCTTTCCGACGTTTCATCTCACTTGAACCACGCTGGGCATCAGGCGCCTTCAGGCTCCACTTCGGCATCTTCGTGCCGACCCCGTGACATATGCATGCCCTATTTTGACTCCAAGAAGTTGTACTGTACAACTCCGCGTATAATATCGGCAAGAGATGCAATGCAACAAGCAGACTGACTGGATTGTACTTATGCTACCTGATGTACGGTACAACTGGGGTTCCATCTGTCAAGCTTGCTTATAGCCACTGGTCGCCTGAGGGACCACTGGGTCAGCCCATTGCCCAATATCCGGGTAACAATCCAATGCAGTTGAATATTGCCAAGCAGGACAAGATACTGGACCGGACCTTCTTGACAGGAACGTTCTATGAATTGATTGGATTCTAATTCCAGATGCACTCTCATTGAGCCGACCGATCCAAAACCCGGAAACACGATTTGTCAAGATTTGGAGGCCAAGACGAAGTGGAGCAGAGGCCCTTTTGCTTGTCTGGTTACTAAAGGCCACTACTAGAGGCGACTGATTGCGGGCCGATGAGAAATCTGGTTGATGATAGGCTGTGCTCATCCTGGTTCTATTTTATTATTTTTTTTTCTGTTGGCGTTAATAAGGCCTTTGGTCTCTCGCTGCCACTCTAACCGAGGCAGTCTCGGCTGTCAATGCCGATTTCTTTCTTCCTTATCAACTCGGCTTGGGCCGCGTTGAAATTTCTTTGCCCTTATTAATATCTGGAACCATATCGCCACTCTATTATTGTTGTTATAATTCTTTTTTACATGTAACTCTTACCCGGGATCCCGCTAACAGAGCATCCCGCCATCAACGACGTACCTCTCGATAGGGCGCACATGTCAAACACGGACTTGATGCTATAAACTATTTTTTTTTCCTCGATAGAATCAATACTAGGTGGGCCATACTATCACCTTGTGCCGGCATGACGATCTCCAAGCCATTGCGCCGTCGGTCTTTCTACACATGCCCTAAACTGACATTGGGTGATACAGGTAACCACGGTTGTAGCACCAAACCTCCGGCAGGCATGACCGGGTCTGCCGCTGGTGAGGCCATTTTGCCATCTCGCATCAACTGTTTCCGTTTGGTATTCGACCAGAAGGTGGTTACGCAGGAAATTGCAAGTTATCCATACGATGGCTCTGGCACCGAGGAAGACCCCTACGTGGTCATTTGGATCCCCAACGATCCTCGCAACCCGATGAACTTCGGCACCGTTCGGAAATGGTCCTACACGTTTCTGGTCTCGTTCATCACGCTGACTACCGCCTTGGTGTCGTCCGCCTACTCGGGCGGGATGGCCCAGATCGTTCAGCATTTCGGATGCGAGCAAGAAGTCGCCATTCTGGGTATATCCTTGTTCGTGCTGGGCTTTGCCTTCGGACCCTTGATCTGGGCTCCATTGAGTGAGACCTTTGGCCGTCGTCATATATTCACTATCACGTATTTTCTCATGACTGCGTTTAATGCCGGTGCGGCGGGTGCCCAGAACATCCAAACCCTCATCATCCTGCGCTTTTTGGCGGGTTTCTCTGGCTCGTCGGCCTTTGGTAACGGTGGCGGGAGCATCAGTGACCTCTTCCCGGCGGCTCAACGAGGCATTGCGATTAGTTTGTTTGCTGCGGCGCCGTTATGTGGTCCGACCGTTGGACCGGTTATCGGAGGATTCCTAGGCTCTGCCGCGGGATGGCGCTGGGTTGAAGGCTTCATGGCTGCCTTTTCGGGCGCTGTCTGGATTTCCGTCTGCATATTTCTGCCCGAGACGTATGCCCCGGTTCTGCTGCGTCGAAGGGCTGCTAAGCTCTCCGAGCTGAATGGCTGCGTCTATCGCAGCAAACTGGATATTGAGCGCGGTAGGGTGCCACTGACCAAGACGCTCTCGACGGCGCTCTCGCGCCCCTGGCAGCTCCTCTTTCGAGAGCCAATCGTCCTCCTGTTCTGCATTTACATGGCTATTATATACGGTACGTTGTACATGCTGTTCGCTGCCTTCCCTATTGTCTATCAGGAGGGTCGTGGCTGGAGCGAGGGTGTGGGAGGCCTGGCCTTCATGGGCGTTCTGGTAGGCATGGTCCTGGCAGTGCTCTATACCATCCCGGACAACCTGCACTACGCCAAATTGTGTCGACAAACCACTGGACGCCTGGAGCCAGAGGTTCGACTGCCTCCCAGTATCGTCGGGGGCGTCGCTCTGCCCATCGGACTGTTCTGGTTCGCCTGGACCAACTCGCCATCCGTCCACTGGATGGCCTCAGTTGCAGCTGGGGTCCCCTTTGGATTCGGAGAAGTCCTTGTCTTCCTCAGTGTTTTCAACTATCTGATTGATAGCTACACTATTTTTGCGGCTTCAGTCTTGGCCGCCAACTCTTCCCTTCGGTCTCTCTTCGGCATGGCATTCCCCCTCTTCACCACGTACATGTATCATAACCTCGGCATTCACTGGGCGTCGTCGATCCCCGCGTTCCTGGCACTCGCTTGCGCACCCTTCCCGGTTCTCTTCTATTTATATGGGGCAAGGATCCGCAAGAAGTGTGTTTATGCTGCTGAATCGGAAGCGTTCATGCAGCGTCTCGCCGAGATGCAAAACAAGCCGGCGCGTGCTGCTCAACCTGCTGAAGAGAAGGGCGAAGCGAATCCTGAAGGACAGACCGTTCAAGAGGAAAGTGATGATACTAGTGATAGTGATACAGACAGTCTCTCGACAATCCGGTCGCAGGCCGGCATCCACCGACAGACGTCCCGACAGACGGCTCGTTCGGAGCGGTCTTTGGCTCGAACCGCCACGCAGTACGAGGAGAACCCGTACGATATCGACCGGTTAAATACACGAAACTCAGTGATTAGTGGGCGGAGAAAGAAATAGGTGGGGTTTGCTCACCGGTCTCATAATAGAGGAGTATCTGATAGTCTTGGTGCAGGGCCATGACAAGATGAGGAGTGACGACAGAAAGTTACTGTACAGAGGTGATGATCACCAGCATTTGCATTGCATATAGAGCTTGTATAGAGTACGGAGAAATTCATAATGACAACTACAAAAGCCTAAACATTCACTCAAGTTACGCCTGTCCAACATGCTCAAACCATCGCATTCACTTTAATAAAACTTTCCTGTACAACCTGCCTGGTGATTGGTAATTGATTGACCAATCCTTCCCCCCTTATTCTCCTATCCTGTTGTCTCGACCGCCTTCTAGGTCTTTCCTCACTTCAATACCGTGTATTCCTGTTCCCTTAGTACCCCATTTCCCATATTCATCCCAAGCTAGAAGCAAGATGGAGAACCCCTCAGTGCTCTTCTTCACGAACTGTGAACGGGGTCAAGCAAGCATCATACTTGCCGTGGCCCACGAGTTCCTCCTTCGTCCGTCTTATGCAGTTCACATTGCATCCTTCCCTGATCTTGCCTCTGCCGTTGGTAACCTCAACGAACGAGCGAAGAGCCTCGCGTCGGCCACTGCCACTGCTACCTTTCACCCCATCAATGGCCCATCCATGGTAGATGTGTTTAGCCGCACGCCCATTTTCCTTGAGCACTTCGATTATCATCAGATCGGGTTCCGAGGAGCCAACCAGGCCTATAACGACTTCATGTCGATGATGATGAACCCGTGGGATGGACCCCAGTTTGTGGCTATCTATCGTGACTGCGTGGATATCATCAAGAAGGTTCGGCCCGCCATCGTGGTCGTGGATCCCCTGTTCGTAGTCGGTCTGGATGCATGTCGGCACTTGCGATGGCCGCATCTGCTGCTGAGCCCGAATACCGTGAAGGATCTCGTTCCTCAGCCGATGTTGGGGAATTTGTGGAAATACCCTGCGTGAGTCTTCTCTTCTTTGCTTTGTTTCATCCAACGCAAGGAAAAGCTCATCCGAGACTAGCATCTGCACAGGATACCCCTATCCCGTGCCCTGGTACCTGACCCCTCTCAACGCGTTCCTCTCAGTCAAGCTCTTCCTGCTCTCCATAGGAAGCCAGCGCGCCAGAGAACTGCGGGAATACCGCAACTCCCACGGCATCCCCGGCCCAAACCCTCTCTTCACCTGCCCTCTCAGCGATAGAAAAACACCCTATCTCATGGTGACCACTCCCCCGGCAGACTTCCCCTGCTATGTCCCCAGCAACTCAACTCTCTGCGGGCCGATCGTGCGCCCCTGTGCCCCGATCGCTCAAGAGAGCCCCCAGCTCGCAGCGTGGCTGTCTCTGCGCCCGACGGTCCTGGTGAACATGGGATCTCATGTGACGTGCAATGCCGCCGAGGAGCGCGAGTTCGCAGAGGGATTCCGCATGCTTCTTGACAAGCGAAAGGATATTCAGATCCTGTGGAAGCTTCAGCGGCGGGGTGAACGCGACGAGTCGGCTCTGAACTGTCTGAGGGAGGCGATCGAGGGAAACCGGGTGCGCATCGAATCCTGGCTGAGCGTGGACCCGATCTGCGTGCTACTCAGCGAGCAGGTTAAGTGCATGGTCCACCATGGAGGGTCGAATTCGTATCATGAGGCTGTGAGGTATGTGATATGATATTGCTTATGTCCCTTTCCGTGCGGCTATCTCTAATAACGCCATTACTTTCCATCAGGGCTGGAGTCCCTCAGGTCGTTCTGCCCACATGGTTTGACACTTACGACTTCGCGCATCGAGCTGAGTTCTGCGGGATTGGAGTCTGGGGCAGTCGGAACAGCGCGCCGGCCATCAGCGGTGTTGACTTGGGGCAAGCGCTGATCCGCGTGCTGGCCAGCGAGGAGTCGATCGGCCTGGCGGATAGAGCGAAGAAAGTGGCGGCGCAGTTGGAGGGCGAGGGCCGGGTGGTTGCCTGCGAGAAGATCATTGCCCTGATCGAGGAGCAGAAGGTCGAGAGCAAGTGATCCAGGGGTTCCTTACTGCCTATATTAGCCCTCTACAGGCCACGTGGTTATTATTATGGGCATTGGACAGGTTGTATTAGTTCAGTAAACTCAAATCTAGTCCTTGGAACATAAACCGGTTTAGCATCTACTGAACCAGGAAGAGTATAGCCACTGCTACATAATGGCATTCTTATAACGTCGTCGCCTCAACTCCTTGCAAACTCTTATAATCCAACTATTAACAACGGAGATTCTCTATAATGCATATCGACTACCATGCAGTTGGACGCGCAAATCCAGAGCCCTAGGCTGATTGGCTATCTTGCTTGGGTTAACGCTTGGCTTGAGAATCCGCGCTGCGACAATTCAGACGTATCTTCAACCTCTCTTGACGACCTTGTGAATATCTTCCGCCAGAATACTCTGCCCCAGCTCCCGGCTCAGCAAATGATCCAGGCAGTTCAGACCGCTCAGCTTCTGATCAAGCGACAAGAGCCTAGGTTGTATCATCTCCGTCGCCCCACACATGAAATGACGGACCCCTTCTCCCAAAGCTACGAACCGTATACGGAATGCAACTGTGTAGGACTCTACCCACTAGAGAGCTCCGAAACACTGCAGACAGCGTTGTCGCGCAGTGTCTGCAAAGCCATTCAGAGAACGGTGAGCAATATGAAGGCGGTAATAGACCGGCAAGATGAATGGAATGGGCACGGCATGCTCAGCAGCAAGCAGCTCGAGGAAGCAGTTGCCGAGCTTGTCTTGTCCAATTCCGATGTCCAGTCCTTGCCTTCAACCTGCCTGCGGTGATAGATTTTCTCTATCTAATATCACTGCCCCCGATCGTCGCCCGAATCCGGACTGCGATAGTGATGTTAGTCTGTTGAACAGCTTATATCCGACCTTCGAACGGATGAAGCTCTTTGTCGATGCGAAGCATTTCCTAGCCGTGGCCGGCGGCATCAGTACATGCGACGAAGGTCTGTCCAGGACAGTTGCAGATATGATAAACGATGAGTTGATCGCAGACTACCGTGAGTCACTCGATGGCAAAACAATGACCCTCATCAGAAGAGTGGGCGTCGCTGCTGCGGTATTTTTCCGCCTCTGCAATCTCGCTGGAGTGGTCTCAGACTGGCATTTCGAGGCGACTGTTGCCGATGTTATACACTTCCGGGTGGTGGAAGTTGTCATCGCATCTCTCGCGACCGGAGAGCAGATTACTGAGAGTGAGTATGCAACTCTCGCCAACGTCGTCACATTGATCAACGACCTGTTCGATCTGCGAAGCGACACCGCGCGAAATAACCGAGAGAATACTGTCTTGTGCGGTGTCCGTGGAAATGCTTGCTGCTACTTGCAGTCCCAGGTCTCTGACTGTTTGGAGCAAGCATGCCAGTTAATCCCCATCAAGAAACTTCTTGCCATATGCATCATGGCATGGTGCAATTGGACGCTGATGGCATCGCATCATAAGATGTATGAGTTGGCGCATGGATTGGAACAAGTCAGGGGGTTCCCTCCCTGCACGTATGAAGGACTGGATATGAGGTATCAGCAGCTTCTCGAAGCCTTGGTTCCGTTTGGAACATTAGGAAAGGATGGACCGTCGATTGAAATGAAGAGAAAAGAGCTGGGTTTGCTCTACAGCGCTAATCGACGATCTGCAAGAACGCATCTTGCATGGCTAGCAGATACAACCAGGGTGTTGTTGCAGCCCGGGATTTTCCGAAGGCTGGTCGATATGGTCCATTATGAGTGGACTGGAGCTGTTGGGGATTTGCATTATTGTCCTTGACAGTCCGAGAGATCAAGAGAACAGTATGTGATTGGTGACATCTTCTGTAGTTCCTTGTATATCGGAATGGAACGGAACGCAGCTTAAGAAAGCTTACGATGGCTTACTCCTCCCCCGCCTTCTATAAGTAATCCCTCGGGTCTCCGACGTTTCCATTCATTCTATTCAATCCACCGATAAGCCAATAACCAAAGCACACAACCGTCATGTCATCCGAACGAATTGCCTGGATTGGCCTGGGGAATATCGGCCGCGTGAGTAATACCGACAAACATCCCCTTCCCAAACAACCAGCTAACCATCCCACAGGGCATGAGCCGTAACCTCGCCGAAAAAGGCCCCCAGATCTCGCCTATAATCCTGTACAACCGTACAACCTCCAAGGCAACCGCTCACGCCGAATCCCTTGGACCCGGCAAAGCCACCGTCGCGGAGTCCATCGCCGATGCCGTCCGCGCCTCCACCATCGCTTTCATCTGCGTCGGCGACGACGCCGCCCTCGACCAGATCATCGACGCCTTCCTCTCCGACGCGTCTCTCGACCTCGCATCCAAACTCCTCGTCGACTGCTCCACCGTGCACCCGGACACCTCGCGCCGGATCCATAAGGCCCTCGCTGCGCGGAACGCCTCTTTCGTTGCGTGTCCCGTCTTCGGGGCCCCCAACGCCGCCGACGCAGGACAACTGATCATGGTCCCCGCCGGATCGGCGGAGTCGATCGCGCGCCTGACGCCCTTCTTCGACGGCGTCACGTCCAAAGCGACGCTGGACATGCCCGGCGACGACGTCGGCGCGGCCACGACGCTCAAGATCCTAGGCAACACGTTCATCCTGAACACGGTGGAGTCGGTCGCCGAGGGCCTGGTGGCGGCCGAGAAGTCCGGGCTGGGCGTCCGGGCTTATCGGAACTGGTTGCATACTTTCCTGCCGGGGCCGTTTGCGAAGTATGCGGACCGCATGATCGACGGGGAGTATTGGAAAAGAGAGGAGCCGTTGTTTGCGGTGGATCTGGCGCGCAAGGATCTGGGCCATGCAGCGGATGTGGCGAGGAGAGCTGGGGTGCGGTTGAGGAGCGTTGAAGTCACGGATGAGTATTTGAAGGTCGTCAAGGCAGAGAAGGGCGTGAAGGGAGATGTGGCGGGGGTGTATGGGGCGATTAGGGTGGAGTCGGGGCTACCGTATGATAATTAATCTTAGATTGAGGTCGAATGTTGGTATGTAGTATGGTTTATGAATGATGTTGAATCCGATGTTAAATACACATGTCATCAATGTAGTTATCCTACTCCTCTTGTAAATATCACCGCTTTACTGTAATTCTCCTGCTCTTCTAACGACTTCTCCATCGTCAGCAGTAAGCGTGTCGTCCGAATGTGCAATTCTAAGCCAGATGATGATTAGCCCCAGACTCCCTGCTCAGTTACAGAAAGAACATACCCTCGATATCCACCTCGTAACTCGTCAACACCTCCTCGTCCCGATGAACCAGCACCGGAACTATAGCATCCGGATCCTTCTTCTGTCGCACTCGAACTTTCAACCCGACATTCTCGCCTTGATCGACCCAAAGCATGGGTAATTGAGACTGGGACCGATCGGAACCACCAGCTGCATTATATTCGGGGTCATGATTTTCCTCATCACGACTAAGCCCGTGAGCCTGCTCCTGCTCCTTCAACCATCCCCGGAATAGCCGGACGACCCCGTCCTCGACCGTATTCGCGCTCAGTAGTAGATGCGTCCCCGGCATGACCTTGACGATGTTCACCACGACGCAGAGCTGCGAGAACTCCTCGAATGTTTCGAGGTTGACGGGTCGTGTAACGATCAGGTGGTCATCTTGTTGGGTCTTGGTGTCTAGATGATACCATTAGCACCAATTATTTAATGCCAGTCGAATACGATGATGCGGGCAGTTGTAGCCTGAATATATATTTTTTACACTGAATGATGCACACCAAAGCAATAGGGATAGACCCACCCGAAATCACCAACCCCATCCCACTCAATCTCTCCTCGATGGCCCTCTCAGGCCGGAACCGTGAATACAGCGCCGTCAGCCGCCCCAAGCGCCGCGCGGGATCGACATTCTCGTACAGCGAGCCGGCGCCCTCGTGCCGATCACTGAGCCCGTCGGTGCCGAGGTATTGGCAGAAGACGTGCGGCTCGACGAGCTTGGAGCTGGGATGGAAGCATTCGAGGATGAGTTTGTATTCGTGCAGCGAGGCAGCCACGAGGAGGCGGTAGTGCAGGATGCGGAGGACGAGGGCGTGGAAGCGGTGCGAGATGGTGGTTAAGGGGAGGAGGGCGCGGGTGGGGAAGGGGGTGAGGATTTGGACGAAGACCTGTTACCGTTATTATTCTTCGGCCATTATTCGGGAGTTTATCTTATGGAAGGGTGTGTAAGGAAAGGGTGTACCTCGTTGGGGAGCGAGTAGAGATGGAGTGCGGAGGGGCTTGGCGGGGGGTTGGTGTTCATTTTGACGGACTTTAATGGTATATTTATATCCGGTTAAGGTACGTACAAATGGGGATAGAGGTGGAAGAGATGCAGCCCCATCTGGAGAGACGTTGGCTCCATGGAATGGGAGTCAACGGCAGAGAGAGTAAATACTGGACGACAGAACATCCCCAGTTGCGATGGATCTCAGACGCTGACGTCAGATCGGGCCGGCATGACTCGGGTAGCCGGTAGCCCGGCAAATCCGATGACTATGCGGGTATTTAGCCGACTCCGAAGTATACAGAAGTATGGAGGGTTTATAGGTTTACAGGGCCAGTTTACGGCTCTTAGGTTAAGTATAAAATAAACGAGGAGAAGAATCAATGAACGGTAAAACAATAAGATATAACAGTGGAAGGAGGGACAGAAATACACCATTTAACAGATACGGAAACGAGTGTCAACAGCCTAACTGCTCTGAGTATACAGGCCCTTGCACAAATAATAATATAAGGGGAACAGCTGCACAAAGTGCCATCTAGAATGCAGATGCCAACATCAAGATTCCTCTATTGCGTTTCCTCCCCCGCTGGCTTCACCAATTTCCAGACCCATCCCAGAGGCTTCAGGTTCAGCTTTAATGCCACGGATTGTGACGCTGCATTGCTTGCACTGGTACTGTAGAAGATAGCTTCTTTGCCCGGAGCCTCGAGTCGCGCCCACGCCGCCACGATGGCGGGAGCAAGTCCCCTTCCCCGGTATCGGCTATGTGTCCAGATGCCAGCCTCGGCGGCCTTGGGCGTGCGCCGCGCCGAGAAGCAGATGGATACAGGCTCCATTCCGTCAACCGCCATAGCCCACGGGCCAAGTTTCCCGTCTAGCAATTCCGCCCATTCATCAACCTCCCAGTTATCCGGCCGAGCGAGTCCCTTCCTCTGGCAAACCTGGCTGTCACCGTCGCCGGAAGAGGTGAGAATCGGGAGCGCAGCACGGGGCTGTTGCATAATGTCTAACAGGACTTCGTAGCTTGGCCCGCCTTGGATGCATGACAACGGGAGGTTGAGTGAGCTGCATAGACGACGAAGAAGCAATGGGATCTCTCCGGGTATGTATTTCTGCCGATTTGATTCCTCATCCATAGGTAATGAAATATCAGCTTGCGTTACTGTGAACTGTGCGTGCGGAGACCACAGGTGAGCTCCGTAGACATGTCGATTGTTCACGCCTGGAGGTGTAAAAGTGCCGATTGGGCGGTCTTGCCGATGCTCTAGGCCGAATATGGCGTCGGCCTCGAGCTCAAGTAGTCGGCGGGCTTCTTGTTCGGTCCGTAGCTTTGCCTGGGTCTCCATTTCCTTCTTTGAGATTAGAATGAATAGATTTAAGGAATGTTCGTTCAGGTTACAGGTCGCCTGCACCCGTTATGGGGTCGCAGTTGAGCCGGTGTATGGTGCTAAATGGGTGGGGCTTGGGCTGGGGATTCCTAGAATCAGTGGAGAATATATCATGAAATCTACTATCAGGAATTAATATAGAGGGGGAATCACTTGGGAAACTTGGGATAAAGAGTAGTGGAAGTACGCAGTCTGACTATGACTCAGAGCGAATACACTAGTTATTTGTTTGCACTGTTTGCAGTTCCTGCTTTGCATAAAAGGGCTGCATGTTCCCATGTATTTTAGAAGAGAGCCTGGCACTAATACTCTTGGTTATAGTACCTGCGAATCTGGTGAGTAGTAGTAGACTGATAGTGGCAGTTATCATGGTGGCAACAGGTGTCAGCCAAGGTTATTAAAAGTATAGCAGCATCCGCGAGTACCTAATGTAGAGGATCAGTCGGTACTTCAGGAGCACGGGCAGGTATAGTAGTTAGACTAGGATTTATTAACTCTGCCCCTATTACTAAAGATATATCACTGCTGCTGGGTTAAGACATATTTCAGATCTGTTAAAGATACTGTAGCTCTTATAGTCGGCTACAGACCCTCCAACATACCCTAAAGTCGGCTGCGTTGACTGCCTGACGTGCTTTCTTTGGTGACTACATACTGGGCATGTGTCGCGTTGCTTCTTAGTAATATTTGCCTAGATATTAATTAGCTGTAGACAGGCTAAAAATGATCGCGCTTTTTGATTACTGTCCTTATCACTGGGGCCATCACGTCGCCCAGGCACTGAGTGCTGTGAAGCCCATTCTAACCAAACTATTAAATAAGACTGGCAATAGGGCCAGCTGCTAGCAGGCTGTGCAAATGCAGGTAAGTCAATGGCAAGGCACAAAGTAAATAATCATATAGTTTACAGTGGTTAGAAGACTGAACGTTCGGCCCGACTGCAATTATCCGATCTCCAGCCGATTCCTTCGCTTCCCCGTCCTTTTCGGTACCGAAATGCCCCGAGCAAGACCTGCCCAATCACGGGAACGCGAGCGCCGTCCGGAGACCCCGCGACTCCGTGACGCTTGCCCCGCCATTGCGCCGTCTATTCACCGGTCGCTTTCCCTGTCTTTCCCTTCTCGCTTTCCCCTGCACTTTCTTTCTATTGGACTCTCATCTGCAAAGCCTGTCTGGTTGTAAACTCTGCATTTTCGATTCCTCGCCATGGTCGAAAGCATTCTCGACGATATCTCCCACCGGAGGTTCAACCCTCTCCGAGGTTCCTCCGTCCTGGTCTCTCCCCACCGCACTAAGCGTCCCTGGCAGTAAGTTGGACTGAAAACTTTTCGCGGCTCATGTGAGCAAGGAGAAGGCTGAGACTATTCGCACAAAGGGGTGCTCAGGAGAGTCCCTCCAAGACAACCCTCCCGACTTACGATCCCGCCTGCTACCTGTGTCCGGGGAACAAGCGTGCCCAGGGAGATGCCAACCCCAAATATGACAAGACCTTTGTTTTCGTGAACGATTACAGTGCAGTCAAGGAGGAGCAGGCGCCCTATACTGCTGAGCGAGGCGATGGTATGTTTTCTCGTTCAACAGCACAGAATGTGGTGAGAAATGCCCTAACGTGGATATAGATCGCGAGTCATTCTTCCTGCAGGCCGAGCCGGTGACCGGAAAATGCTATGTGCTCACTTTCTCGGCCGCCCATAACCTCACCTTGGCGGATCTGTCGGCTGCGGAAATCGTTCCTGTCATTGACGCCTGGACCGAAATCTACACGGCTCATCTGTCGCCCAAATCGCCGTTGGCTGCCATCGCCTCTCGCACAACCTTGCCGCCTAACTCCCCTACTGCCAGCCTGAGCAAACCAAAGGAACAATACCGGTATATGCAGATCTTCGAAAACAAGGGAGCGGCCATGGGATGCTCCAACCCGCACCCGCACGGCCAGGTCTGGACCACCAGCTCGTTGCCCGAGGAGCCCGCCCTGGAACTGGAGCAATTGAAGAAGTATCGCGAGGAACGTGGAGGCAAGCACATGCTGGAGGATTACGCGGCCTTGGAGAGCGAGAAGAAGGAACGCGTGGTGTTCGAGAACGATGCATTTTTAGTCGTTTGCCCCTGGTGGGCCATCTGGCCTTTCGAGACCATGATTGTCAGCAAGAAACACAAGCGCTCGCTGGTCGACCTGAACCCCGAAGAGAAGGGCCACCTGGCCGAGGCTATTGCCGAAATCACTCGGCGGTACGACAATCTGTTCGAGACGCACTTCCCCTACAGTATGGGTATCCACCAGGCGCCGCTCGACGGCACGGAAGAAGAGGTCGAGGCGTCGTACCTGCATCTGCACTTTTATCCCCCGCTGCTGCGCAGCGCCACAGTGCGTAAGTTCCTGGTTGGGTAAGTGATATCCCTATCCGTTAGATTTCTGCGCCCCCGCAGTTTGCTGATTTCAAAGTAGATATGAAATGATGGGCGAACCCCAGCGTGATATCACCCCGGAACAAGCCGCTGCTAGACTACGGGGTTGCGGAGGAGAGTTGTATAGAAAGAAGATGGACGGCTGAGTCCGATCGCGGTGTAATATGTAGTAGTAGTAGAGGACGACTTTTGCATAGTGAGCAGAATGATTATTTTTTGCAAGCAATAGCGGTGTATATCGAATAGCGACGCGTGTTCTGAAACTGCCCGAGCATTAAATATTAAGAGTCCATGTAAAATATATGCAATTCCATTTCCCTCAACGATCAATGCCCCTCAGAGAGAGAGATAGCCCTCCCGCTGCGTCAGCATCCACGCCAGAGTGGACGACGCGACAATCAAGGGGCTGACGAATCGACCCTTGAGCTCGGCCGTTCCGAAGCCCAACCACTCGCCCACAAAGTGCAGCAAGGCAATCCCAAAGGTCCAGATGGCTAGGTCGTACGAAACGGGGTTGGTGATGTTGTAGGCGGCGTACATACGCACGACGGCGGACACGAATGTCCAAGTGCCGAAGGTACGCGACGAGAGAGGGTTGGTGTGGCTCTGACCGGACGACGTCCTGGCATTGTACAGCTGAGCGGAGTAGGCATCAGATTTGTAGGCCTGCAGGCTGTTGACGGCGGAAACTACCGATACCTGAAGGACGAAAGCAGCATTAGCAAGTAGGTCGTGGAGGAATGAATACTCCGACATGCGACGCACCAACAAAAGCCATTTGGGCAGGTAGCCATCAAACGGAGGGAGACAGGTTTTGGGAGCAGCCAGACAAGCCTGAAGAGCGGACATTGTGCATGTGAAGATGGAAGAATTGATGGCGTTGGGGGGAAACTCGACTGAATGGAATGGTTGGGATCCTGGGGAAGCGGAGAAATTCGATTGAATTGAATGTTTGCTTCGGCGCGACCCGTGATGGACCGAGGTTTGTTCTTGGCGCAAACCATGCAAACACCAACATTCCGCCGGTTCCCTCCGCGTCTCTGTCGCTTTCAGCTCTTCTCTCCTTCCACAACCCCAACATCAAGCAAGAACGAGCAATGGATCTTGTTGCAAAATATACAGCCTGTCTGTCGAAGTGGCAGCTCAATGTCGCCCCTGGTTGGCAGACAGCGGGCGCTTTGGTCCTTCTTGCGGCCGGCAGCATGTTCGTCGTCTCGAGAGCTCTTCTCTTCGCCAGGGTTCTTCTGAGCTTGTTTGTGCTTCCTGGAAAGCCTGTAAGTATTCAATTGAAGCATTCTATCTCAACGAGCGCGATCATTAACCATTGTGCATCCAGCTCCGTTCCTTTGGACCCAAAGGCAGTTGGGCCGTGATTACAGGCGCCTCCGACGGACTGGGCAAGGAATTCGCTCTCCAGCTTGCCCGCGATGGCTTCAACATTCTCCTGGTTTCCCGCACTGCCTCGAAATTGACCGCCCTGGGCGACGAGATTACGTCCAAGTACCCGTCCGTGCAGACGAAGACGCTGGCGATGGATTATGCCCGTAACCAGGACAGCGACTTCGAGAAGCTCAAGGCGCTGGTGGATGAGCTGGATGTGGCCGTGCTTGTGAACAACGTCGGAAAGAGCCACGATATCCCCACTCCCTTCGCGTTGACTCCGGAGGATGAGTTGACGGACATCGTGACCATCAACTGCCTCGGTACTCTGCGGACTACTCAACTGGTCGTTCCCGGCATGGTCCAGCGCAAGCGCGGATTGGTCTTGACAATGGGATCCTTCGGTGGCCTGCTTCCTACGCCCCTCCTTGCCACCTACTCCGGCAGCAAGGCCTTCCTGCAGCAGTGGTCCTCGGCGCTTGGCTCGGAACTCGAGCAGCATGGCATCACGGTTGAGCTTGTGCAGGCGTACCTTATCACCTCGGCGATGTCGAAGATCCGTCGGAGCAGCGCTACGATCCCTAACCCCCGGACTTTCGTCAAGGCCGTGCTGTCTAAGATCGGTCGCAACGGCGGATCCCCTACCTATGCATACACCTCGTCTCCCTACTGGAGCCACGGCCTGATGGCCTGGTTCTTGACTTGCGTTACCGGCACCATGGGTAAGCTGGTTCTGGGTCAGAACCGGGGCATGCACGAGTCGATCCGGAAGCGGGCCCTCCGTAAGGCTGAGCGGGAGAAGGGCAAGAAGAGCACCTGATTTAGGATCGGCTGCTCTGATCTATCTTTAGCCAAAGGGGAGGTGACTTGCAGGCACGGGGGTCGCGTGGCCAGTGCCACTGGCCACCGTGAGATGTGCAATTCTAGACCCCCGACGACCTTTGGGGGGTAGGGGAAGAAATGTGGATGGCAAAAAAAGGTGTGGAGTTAATTTTCGGGAGTTGATGAGCTTGAATCTTGAGCCGAATTGTTGGTGTAATGCTATTTACTACAATAGAGCTAGCTTCATCATGACTGATGTTAGCCAGAGCTTACGAAATTTAACGCGGCCGTACAATATGAGATGTTTACAGTCATTGCCCTGATAGCCGGGAAATTCCAATCAATTCTTTTATTCCCCTTGAGTGCATCCAAGGTGCAAGGCAGGTGTTTGAGTCGAGTTGCTATTGCCATAGCCGGGACCGAGTTCAGGGCCAGGGCACGTCTCCTGATAAGCACACGGTGGGCCTGGACTTTGGCTTCATGGTGCTGATGGTGTGCTATGAGCAATTTACTAGACTCATCTCATGCAGTAGTGACTGGAAGATCACCTTTATTCTAAAGAAAATATTAGTATTTTTAATCCAACTCTCTTTCCGTGAACATGGCTGACAGGTCATGGAAGGAGTGAGTATGCACAATGGTGGCATCATATGTAGTCCAACTCCCGGTGAAATCCGTATTACCCTTCACCAGCCCATTCGGAGTCACTGGAACAGCAATCGATATTACCTTGGCTTGGCCAGGATGAATTGGAAGATGACGCCACCAGTGATGGTGAAAACTTGTTGTGGCGTTGCAAAGGCTTGCATGCCATGATGATGCAGTCCTACGTCGTGGTGTTATCGCAGCGATGCTATACAAGAGTAACAAGTAGAGATAGAAGAAATCACGTGGTTTCAGCTATTCGAGGGGGTTACAGTTACATCTCGACCCTGTTTCTATTATGAAATCGGTGATGATAAGACACCGTAGGCCTAGTTCTATTTTCACTTTTTTTTTCACTGCTACTAAACAGAAACTATGATTACAGCGTAGTTTTGGGTCCATCGCCAGGCACGCAGTCTGACCCACGGGAGATTCTCGGCCTTGCCCGTGCAGATAGCCTTTGTTCCGAAAGCCACCAGTAGTCAAAATGATCCAATTGTCTGTTCTCAAAAAACTTAGAGAAAAGCCTGTATAGCCTTGTAACGATAGCATTAAAATATCACCTTTAAGCAGGGCAGTATGTGTTGCATGACATGCGAGCATCATACCATGGCTGTCCGAAAAGGAGCAGCTGCAGTGCCGATCGACCCGAGCAAGCCTTAGGCCGGTGAAGAATTTTTCGCTAGACTGGCCGCTGATCCCGTTTCATTTGGCCGGCATGCCGACCAAATCACATTCACCGGGGCCCGAAAAGGTCAGACAGACCAGGGTCGGCCAAGTTGGCTGACCGGTGAAGCTCCGAACTGGATCAGGCTGTGCTCTGCAGAGTGCAGACAGGAGGGACCGAGTGAGACATGGTTGGAGGGACCGGATGAGACTAGCGATGAGTCTACGGAGTACGAAAGCGAAAAAATCTCTGCCGGTGGAGCAGAAACGCAGGCTAGAGCAAATGGAAGCAGCGATCCACCTCCCGGTGAGCTCCAAACGGGATGGTAGAAATTTCCTGCTACGAATCGGTATACCGAGGGCCAGACGATCCCGATTCCGACTCGGTGTGCCGATATTTCGGTCCTCCTTATCTTTTGCTGCGGACTAGATGCCTCCGTCAGACTTTTATAAAAGAACAAGTTCGCTGTCGCCATTCTCCCTTACTTTCTTTCCTGGGATTTGGCCTCTCCCCGTGCCACCTCGCCACCCCGGCTTGTCGCAGGTTACACGGTCTTGGAATTTCTTGGATTTCCAGCGCTCTGCCCGTGCCTGAGATCGCCAGCCGAATCGTTCTCAGGTCGGATCCACTTGGAACGATCTGCCGCGCTTCTCGGCGTCGGAAACTTAGCTGCGAGGATTTTTTTTTTGCTTTTGATTTTTCTTTCTCAGCCGGGTTCTCTTCGTCCCCTGAGAACTAAAAATATTATTCGAGGAAGGAATCAACGAACGGCGCAAATTGAGTGGATCTCGTGAAGAGTGCTCTGTTGAGCAAAAATCGCCAACTGCTGCGGTGGATCGCCTGTTTCAACGCCGCTAATTCTCCGTTGCTAAGAATCTCAGAATCTGCGAACTGCACAGCGAAGACGGCGGTTCAGTGGCAAATCCATGCCGGTAGCCAGCGATGACGGTGATGATGTCGACAGCCGCCGTCCTCCTGTTTTACTCTGTAGGTCGTGAGATGTTAGTCATAGTCAACTTAGGGATAGCAGAATCAATGCCAGCAGTTCTACCTGACCTGTCAAAGACCCAAACTGTAGGAGTTCCGTGATTTTTCCGTGTAACCGTCACAATATCTCCGAAGATCCCCAATCCAATCGGTTTAGGCGCAATGCTGCGAAAACTATCATCCGGCCGTCACGATGATGGAGGATTGCCTGACTAGTCAACATGCACGAAGTGCTACTCGCTACGACATGGCGACGACATTATTCGCCCCCCATCGCTCTCGCGACTCGCGCTGCCGGTCTCTCTCCAGGCCACTTCTCCACTGTCTCCCCACCCCAAGCTTCTCTCTCGAACGTCCGAGAAGCACTCCGGCCTTTAGCTCCGGACTATCGTTCCTGGTTGGTCTGCCATCGGGCCCTTGAGATCTGGGCCCCCGTTTTTCTTGCCATGGTCCTACCCCGAGAATAATGGGGTTCCTCCGGCCCTGGCATCGTGAGCCATTTGCCGACAGATGGGCCGCCGGTTTCTTCATTTCGCTCAGATTAACCTTAGTCTGGTTTTAATTATTCGAAAATAATTCCCTGCTCCCGCACGATGACATTGTCCTAGCCCGAATTTGCGGCGCCAGTCTATATATCTCTCTGCGGGCCCCCGATGTCTCCGGGGTCTTTCTTTCCTCTCCATTTCTTTCTCAACCTCTTGGCTTCCCTTGACACCTTTCACCTACCCAATTTCTGAGGATTCAATTGTTCGGGAATCCAAACGACAACATGGGTGTCTCTGATATTATGGGCCGGCTCAAGCCCCAGGCCGCTGAGCAGGAACATTCGGATGCTCCCACCCCTGCCAGAACTGATTCCACCATCGAGAAGGACAACATCACCATCGATGACTCGCCTGTCAGCTACCTGACATGGCGGTCCTTCATGCTGGGCATCGTTGTCTCCATGGGAGGTTTCATCTTCGGTTACTCCACTGGTAGGTTGCAATCGTGGGCATCACGAAAGCTTAGGGCCGTGTCTGACATACGACAGGTCAAATCTCTGGTTTCACTACTATGAAGGATTTCAAGATGCGTTTTGCTGAGCAGCAGCCTAACGGCGAGTACGTCTTCGACAACGTCCGTAACGGTCTGATTGTCGGTCTGGTAGGTTCATTCCCAGTTGATCAACTCTCCATCAAAACATCCAACTAAACTGCTTGAAAAGCTGTGTATTGGTACCATGATTGGTGCTTTAGTTGCTGCCCCTATCGCCGATCGTTTCGGTCGCAAGTACTCTATGACTATCTGGTCTATTATCCACATGGTCGGCATCATCATCCAGATGGCCACCGATTCCAAGTGGTACCAGGTCGCCGTTGGCCGTCTGGTGGCCGGTCTGGGTGTCGGTGCCCTTTCCAGCGTGGTGCCCATGTACCAGAGTGAATCTGCTCCTCGCCAGGTCCGTGGTGCCATGGTCAGTGCCTTCCAGCTCTTCGTCGCCTTCGGTATCTTCATCTCCTACCTGATCAACTTCGGTACCGAGTCCATCCAGTCGACCGCCTCTTGGCGAATCACCATGGGCATTGGCTTCGCCTGGCCCTTGATTCTCGGTGTCGGAAGTCTCTTCCTGCCCGAGTCGCCCCGTTATTCCTACCGCAATGGCCGCATCGACGAGGCTCGGAGGTCATGTGCAAGCTCTACGGCGTTGGCCCCAACCACCGCTGCGTCGTCCAGGAGATGAAGGATATGAAGGACAAGCTCGACGAGGAGCGCGCTGCCGGCGTTGCCCCCTGGTATGAGGTCTTCACTGGCCCTCGCATGCTCTACCGTACCTTGCTCGGAATCGCCCTGCAGTCTCTTCAGCAGCTCACCGGTGCCAACTTCATCTTCTACTACGGCAACAGTCTCTTTACCTCCACCGGTCTCGACAACAGCTACGTCACCCAGATCATTCTGGGCGCCGTCAACTTCGGTATGACCCTGCCTGGTCTGTACATCGTCGAGCACTACGGTCGCCGTAACAGTCTGATGGTCGGTGCCGGCTGGATGTTCATCTGTTTCATGATCTGGGCCTCCGTCGGTCACTTCGCCCTGGATGTTGCGGAGCCTAGCAACACCCCCAAGGCCGGCACTGCTATGATTGTCTTCACCTGTTTCTTCATTGTTGGCTTCTCTACGACGTAAGTCTCTTGTCCCAGAATTTTTCATTTTTTCCACCCTGATTGCATAACCCTCCCATCATTTTCCCCCTTACCTGTTTTGGGAACCTTGCCCTAAGCACCCTCACCGCCCGGCAATATACCCTCAACACCGGCTTTACAGCTTCACCATCACCCCTTTTTGCTCCCTTCTACCCCCTTGCAAAGGCAGTCGAAATGGCTGAAATCACCTGCTAACGTGTGTATCATGTGATAGCTGGGGACCTATAGTTTGGTCAGTTTGCTCTGAGATGTATCCCTCTCGCTACCGTGCTACGAGCATTGGAATTGCGACCGCCGCCAACTGGACCTGGAACTTCCTCATTTCCTTCTTCACCCCCTTCATCTCCGGTGCGATTGACTTCGCCTATGGCTACGTGTTTGCCGGATGCTGCTTGGCCGGTGTCTTTATTGTATTCTTCTTCGTCAACGAGACCCAGGGCCGTACTCTCGAGGAAGTCGACACCATGTACGTTCTGCACGTCACCCCTGGAAGAGCGCCAGCTGGACGCCTCCCGAGGGTGTTGTCGAGGATATGCATGGTCCCCCTAGTACTCCCAAGCAGGAGCACGGTGCCCAGACCGAGCACAGCGAACCCACTGAGATCCGGGAGTAAAGGGAGATGCTATGTCTCTCCTGTCCCTCTCTCCAACGGAGGCTGGGCTTTTGATGGAGGAGGTGAAGTTAGCATGTCTTTTTCTGTTTGATATCCATGCATTTTACGGGGTGTGATTGGAACAACTCAATTATCATCCTTCTGTCTATATTGATCCCTTCTCTTTTTGCATGCGTCGACGCTCTGATGTCTAGACACGCAAAAGCTACGGGTCTACGATAGTTCCATTTTCGTGGCGTTTTTTCAAGGCTTGGGAATATACATATGGGGTCTCAGTCATTATTAATTGTAGATAATTAGCTCCAGCAAATCGAATTTATTGCATAATTGATCTCTCGTCTTCGGGTTGTGATGTAGTGCCTCTGGTCAGGGTTGGGTTTATCTCGTGTCCATGTCATGGTCCTGGTGGTATCAACCACCAGTTCCATCTCTATCGGTATCCCAAGCTTCGAAGTTCCCGCATTGGCTGGCTGGCTTAGTTTAATGAACTATCTATCTTTACAACTGCCATCATAGTTATCTGTCACCATAACGTTCAATTATGAGGAGCTTGCACACTCTACTAGTGTCTGCCATCGTGCTCTCACTGCCTGCAAAAGACAACAAAGAAGCCGCTATTCGAAATATGTCCTTGTCAGAGCATCTAGCGTTGCATGTTTGTAAAACAGAGTATAAAAATAGCTACGGCCTCACAGTATGGGGGGACATGGTCAAACGGCGGAAACATCCACCAATTCCCGGAGAATCTTGAGAATGGCAGCCACCCACCATCTTTGCATACTTCACAGCTGAAATAGTAATTAATCTTTCATCTATATAGACGATGATTCACTCTACTGACTGACATTCCCTGGCCAACCAGTCACTGCGTCAAATGAGATTCACTGCAGACAGCGCTGAGCCCCTCAGGATTTGACATAAATACGGCCTCCCACCCCCGCGGTTCAATCTATTTCTTCCTTTATAAGCTTTTCTTATATACACTCTACTCACTCCTTACTTTATATATCATTAAACTTGACTTGAACCTCAGTCACACCCACACTTGGGATTCGGCGCCTAGCTCTGATGAGTGATGACTTCATCTGACGCGGCCCAGTTCGTGGACGAGGTGGTGTGAGTAGTGCCTATGGTCCGTTTGTTACATGGCTTTTCTAATCCTATACTTGTCTGCTAACTGGAGAATGTAGGACATTCTTGGCTTGAGCAGACATGTTATATATATAAAATTTTGTTCTGAAAAGCCTTGTCAACGTAAGTTACACGTCCCTTGTTTTATCATGTTTCTTGCCTGCTAACAAGGAATCATAGAACAGAAATGTGCCTTGCGGAAAGACACACCTAAAGAGTTTTATGTTGGAGCCATAGATCCCAATCCTTTCTCTCTTTAAGTTTTTCTATCTCTGGGATCGATACATCGATCGTGGTTGGCAAGTTGGACGCTTGGGTGGTTCCAACTGCCTCTGGATCGTCTCCTCCCTCCAACCCACCACGGGGACCTTGATATGACATCTCTGTGTCTCTAAAGGCTTCAAATGGACGGGAAACGATGAAAAATGTATGTCTGAAGCGTCTCTAGTAGAGCTGTGACTCTTAATCTGATGGAGACTGCCTCCTAGAATCAGTCAGAACGCTTGGATTCTCTATCTAGATCGTCTGCAGCTATCTGGAATATGCAACTGCCCAATGTGGGTCAGCTGATGAGCTAACTACATATAGCCTAGCGCCGCAGCCAGAATCGCCAGGCTCCAACATTTTATGCATATATATAGCATAAGATATTGTTTCGCAAATACAGATTACCAAAGTTGAATGCTCTCTCCATATTCCATTTCCAATCTGCTAGCAATTTCTGCAGATATAGTCGTGACCATAGAGATTATGAAAGGCCCACACACAGTTTGGCGCGCCTCCGGAGATAGGATCACGGAGACCCTATCAAAATATTGTCGATGTCATCTACAGGACACAGAGACCGAGCTCTTAGAAGAGTTCAACCCAACCAAAAGCACTGCACTAATGGAATTGAAAGCTTTCCTTGATGGAAAGAATCCACGAACGATGACTGAAAAAGCAATTCAGAATCTACGGGACCTTCTTAGCACTATCTGGCCTACACTTGGAAAACTCACTGCTGCGAAACTTGTTCAAATTCGACACACCCTTGTTGAAGCAAAGTTTACCATACCACTTGAACATGCCTATGGATTCCTAGCCGTCGCTTGCGAGTATGACGATGAAAAGCTAGCCAACCTTTCAGGGAGAATCCCTAGGTCATGGCATCTGGTACGGCTTGTCACTCAGCCACAATCCCAGGGAGGATTAACAAAACCCAGCCAGATGGCCGTGCGGTATATGACTGCGATCCAAACTTAAGCCAATTCCGCTTCATGAGATCAGTCATTATTATTTTATCCATGTGCTAAGGCCCGGGATGGTGTTTACAGCCATTATATGACCGAGTGTTCTCCAACCCGTTTCCTCCTTCCGAGGAGCCTTAGAAGTAACAGCTCAGGATTAACGAATTTTCTTTGTGTTCATTTCTCTTAATGCATTAGTTTTTCTCCACACTTACAGATTATAATATAGTAAATATTATAAAGTAGTTTATTAAGTCGAAGAATACACTGCTTAGATTAAATCTGATCTGGATATGGCGTTACACTTTTATGATATTAGTTCCTTGAGATAGTTATCTGGTGAATGACATCAGGCTCTGCCTATCTGAATATATATGAAGATCTAGCCCTCCTTTGGCAAGCTGGGGCTTCTTATTGCTTTGACTCGTATGAAGTTTGAATTCCTATCACGTTGTTTTCTTCTTCTGAAACTTCTAGTGTTTCAGGGAGAGAGATTAATCTGCCGTAGGTTTTATTTCCAATCAATACCAGACGAGTTTCTATAACCAGTGCTGTGCGTCCTTTGGACATACTAACTACATTCCCACATTTTCCCATACTAATTATGATTTTATACTAATTAATGCGGGTAGTCTATGCAGCTTGGAAATTTCTAGGTTCATGTCGGCAGATGGCGAAATAATTAATACTCCGCATCCGGATACGCTCCAGGCGGCGAGGCGGCGGCCTACACTTTCCATCTTCCATGTCCCGCTTCCCACTTTCATTTGTCTCTCGGGTTTCGACCAGATCATCCTTTCAACATTATTCTACTTCGTCCATTTGTGATATCCCCCTGGGTTTGTTAATTGACGGCCCAGTTTGAAGATTACCTGCGTCCCCAGGACCAGCGGCACCATGGACGACGCTTCAATCTCCAACTTAACTCCACTGCCTTTCAACGCCGCGAACCTAAACATTGACAGCCTCAATGACGAGAATTTCAACGAGTCCTCCACTCGCCGCATGGAATTACTCAACAGGCTGAAGGGTTTGATCGATGAGCCCGTACCAGCAGCATTCTGGGCAACCTGTATGTTCGCAGATATCGACAGTTTACAAATGCTTGTCGACTCCGAAGAAAACAATCGACAGGCGGGCCAGGGATCGTCCCTCGACCGTCTTTACTCTGCCTGTAAGTCCATCGTCATGTATTGGTCACAAAAAGTCCGTACGGCATCAACACCAAGCTCCATATCTTCACCTCCTTCAAATTGTTCGGGTGTGTCAAAATATTCGCATCGAAGTACATTCATCAAAAAAGCCGTGAAGGAGAGGGATGAGGATCAATGTGTGATAACGAAATCACGACCTATCCAAGTGGCTCACATATATCCTTTCTGCATCATCAAAGGCACAACCGACCGACCAGGAAACCCCCCCTTTCTGGGATATGTTTCACTATTTTTGGTCCAGGGAAAGAGTCTTATCCTGGAAACGGTCCATCTTTTCCGATCCAAACTATCCCGACCAACAATGCGACTCAGTCTCTAATCAACTATGCATGCAACCCAGCATGTATATGCAATGGAGCGCCGGCAGGTGTGTTCTTCGGCCTTTGTCATACAACCATAATAGCACCACTTTAGAGGTCGAGTGGCACTGGCAGAACCCAGTCAGCCACGGATCTACAATCGACGTTAATACTCCAGTCCCCTCTTCTCGAAACTTGCGCAACTATACCCACCCTGACGGAGTAGCAGATGTGAGCTGGGACCATCCTGATTATTCAGTGGAAGCCCCTCGAAAGATCCGTACTGGCGATATATTTACATTGAAAACTCATAATCCGGTCACTCATCCGCTGCCGAGTAAAGAACTGCTGGATATGCAGTTTGTTCTCTCACGAATTGTCCATCTGGCAGCAGCTGGCGAAGACTCTGACCTCCTTTCATCCGATGGCTCAGACGGTGATGCTCCCGCCCCCCTTGTGCTGCCACAGCAACTTTCTGCGAGAATTGAGGACTGGCGATCCAGTATGTCCCATTATAGCTCGGAAGATAACTCCACAGGGACCACCTCACCGGTTTCATTCCCTGTGGACAAGCAGGCACAGGACTTTAGAATACCGATTCATGTGTCTTTCAGGTCAGCTTCCAACTCATGACCGTTCTGTTTCAGCAACCAGGAGTAGGGCATTTGTTTGGGCTCGTATTTTTGTACTAGTCTTCTTAGAGTTGAAAATAGCAATCAATTCTATTCTAATACGAGAATATCCAGAATATAAAAGAATACCGACTCCTCTCCAAGAAAGAAAACAAAATTCTCAAGACCGTGGGCTAGTAATGAATGCTGCAGCATTTTTCAGCTTTTCGGATGAGTCGTGGACCCCTGACAACTTAACCGGGGAACTCCCCCCCTCTTTTCTCTCGATCTCCTTCCATCCAGGACGATCAGGTCTAGTCCGCAAAATGCTAAAGGCATATTACAGATAGAGGAGGACCCCGAACACGACAACCTGCTTGCAGGAATCCGACTAGACAGCAAAGATGATGGTTACGTGGGATAGTGAGGCAGGGCCGGTCTTGCTCTGCCGGTGATGGGCCCTTGCATGAAGGTGCAGAGTTAGAACACCAATATAAAACAGAACGGAAGGAGTACGCAGCGCTACGAGGGCTCAGTAGAGCGGTAGACACGCCGCAGGCGAAGCACCCGCATAGCCTGTTTTACAATAGATTGTTATCAGGTCAAAATAAAACTTTGCTTGATTAACTGACTAGATTACAGTGCCCCTGCGTAGCCCATCAGCGGCCACCTCCCAGCCTGCTGTAATGCGTGCATTGTCAATATTTAGTAACAACAAGGGAAACATTAGCTTCGAGGATAAAATATACACAGAGAGGATTTACCTTTTCCACGGAAAACTAACCATGCCGTGTATGCTCTCCTATGCAGTCGGCTGTATTCCGGCCCCGTCTTCTTGCAGTCGGTTTGAGAACAGCCGGGTTTTAAATTATAACATCACTAATTGAAATCCATTTTTGACCGGCCACAGTATACACAATGCACCCTGAAGAACCAAATGAGCTAGGTGGAGGACGCACTGGGGGTATGATATCAGGTACGCACAAGATCCACAAGGGAGGCACTAGGCGGCGTGCATACTGTAGGCAGCTTGTTGTTTGTCTTGTCCTAAGAAAGACAAGGCAATTGGCGCTGTTTTTAAGTAGCGATAAGGTTCTTTAGTAAGTTCTGTATCCGGCCTGCCGGCTATCAATCCCAATATTCTGCTTGAAACAATGATAACGTATCTATGCCGGTAGGGCGAGCAGGGAGCTCGTCACCAAAACATAAGACAAAACGGTTTGTTAGCACACGAGTCTCAAACCTACTGGAGTGGTTCATACACTGCTAACACTGGACAATGTTTCCCTCGGGTGAATAATGTCTAAAGTTATTAGAAGAGCAGTCAAAACCAAGTAAGGGAGTGTTTTCAACATACGCCATCACCCCAATTCGTTTTCCAGTGCGCCGAATGAGACTTCGAGGTATAGCCCTGATCCGGAAATTTGGCATTATGTGCACCGAACTCAAGATAGGAGAATAAGTGGTCCTGAAATCAATGAGGCTTTAGTGGCGAAGTGATAAAGAGGGTTTATATGCCTGGGTAACTGGTACTCATTCTGCCTTTGAGGCACATGCTCAAGAACATGGGGTTCACTTTTCCTGATAAACCACCGATAGTCAGGGCCATAGCGCGGGCGGAATACTGATAAAGAATGGGACAAGAAGCCAGGAGTTAAAAGAGAAATGGAAAGATTAGCTAGAGGACCGAGACATGGAACACGGGGATGAAGGCGAGGAAACTTCTGACCGTTCACTTGTCAGCAGTTGCCTCCAACCCGAATCACATGGGACAATACAGGGAAATTCAATATATGTATATTGTTGCCCTTGCTTATGAAAATGCCTGACGCAGTAGGCATGACATTCAGTATTGCTCATAATTCTCCAGAGGCCCTATTAGACGTCCTCGTGACCAGCCAACACACCTACCGTACATACGCCAGCAATTTATGGCTATCTATAAGATAAGTGATGCTATCAGTCAAGATCCGACCTCGGCGCTTGGTAAAAGATCGAAAACGTTATAATCGGTAGGGCTCCATCGTTCTCCGAAGGCTTCACCGGCGTATGAAAATCATATATGCATGCGGCTAATTAGAGTAGTTCCTCCAGCGAGCGTTCACCATTTTCTAAGAAAGCCATCAATCACCGCCCAACCTTTATCTTAGAGGTAGTTATAGCTATCGTCTTGAATAAAATTTAGACCCAGTAAGGCTAAAACCCTTTTAATCATGATAGCGGACTTATCGAAGACTGGTTTTCTCTCTATAATAACTTGAAAGACCGCCTCGCCTTCATTACTCGTCTCGCTGTTTTCCTCTTGGTAATAATGTCTCACGGGTAATATCCCAGTCACCGTTCAGATAGAGCGACGAGTCGTCGGGACCTAAATAGACACTCTCTCAGTAGATGGCTGTACGGAAGATCCTTAGGCGGCAGATTCAGCAGCGGCTGTCTGATAAATGGACACCAGTGCAGATGACTTAGGATTAGTAACCGGGATATCTAGACCGAGACGAGCTGATATATTGTCGACGTGAGCTTGATTGTGGTGTGTCTGCCGGCCTTTACCAGAGTGGTATTTTATTGATTTGTCCTGAAAACAATGGCAAGGCTTGGTAACGTAGTGACGCCGCCGGAAACGCATACGGTATTGTCGCATATCGGTTGGCGAGCCCAGATGGCCTCGTTGGAGCGGGCAACAGATCTCGGTGAGCGCGCGATAGATCATCCCATGTCCCTCCTTCTGGGATCTCGAAGATCTGATGGACCGCCTGCATAGAGACATGCCACAGCAGTATTGTTCGTCTCAATCTTCGTAGTCGGGCCGGTTGATCCGTGGGGAAATCCCGGATGTGTAATCCGGACAACTGTGCATGTAATTAACATGTCTGTGGGGTTTGAATTCAGTGTCAGACGAACTTTGATACCCTTCCTTGACGGCCTTTGGACGGATTGAGATGCTAGTAGGGTCGCTCCCTGCCGCTCGATATCTGGAGTGGTCTTATCGTGGTTATATCCCAAAGGCCGAACAATACGTCTACCTCCGTTCTATTGGCCATGAAGGGTGCTCTATAAGCACAGTTGGTTGGATATCGAGTCGAACTGTTCGTCCGGTTCTTTCGGATTGGAAAATATATATATCAAGGTCGGGATTTTATCAGCATCCGAAACGAAGGCACTAATAAATTGGCATTTTGTTGGGAAGCCCTGCCCCAAAACAAGACCTAAGAGTGACACACAACGTCAATATCCGCACAGCGTCTGCTGCTGTCTTTGATGGCTCTACCTTTTCACTTTCTGGCTGTGTCTCCGGATCGTCGTCCCCGAGATCCTCCATATCACCATCATCTAAACGGGAACTGCGCTGACCTAAAAGGGACTGGAGGGCTGCCTTGAGGTCAGGTCTGTGTTCTCCCGAGTTGGTATCGTACGATTTCGGAAATTGGCCCCGAGAAAGTTGTAACAGGTAATGACAATGTCTCATTTATCATTACATAGCTGGTGAGCAGAAATAGTAGCATCACTCAGGATAGGGTCTTTTGGGGCGTATTCCTGTAGTTTATAATCTATTGGCTAGCTTGCCAATCCAGAGAGAGAGAGAGGCAGAGTCATCGCTTTCATACCTGCCGATAAGCACTCATAATCTCGTCCTTCCATTCGGTAGAGTTGTCAAGGCATAGATCTCCGGGTCTCGGGAAAAGCTAGGCACGTTAAATATAATAGTGTCAGGCTTCCACTCCCGCCTGGTAGGCTTCTGGACATTTCTACCCAGAGATGTAGCTAGGGCAATATAGCCAACACCTAAAAGCCAGGCTTATGCAGTGTTCTTCTTCAATAGATAAAAGAGAGGATCCAGGAAGAGATGCGGTAATTGTTTCTTAGGTCAAAGCAGATTGTTTGATCCATTGCTGGTTGTTGGTGGTGAGAAGAGAGAAAGGGAGAGATGATGAGGACGGGGAACAGTATACAACCAGGCCCAAGATTCACAGTAGGCTGTCTATGGGGAGAAGTGAATATGAATGTATTCACTTCGCTTTATATTACTACTGTGGAATTCATACTTGGATATAGCTATCAGATAGATCATACTTGGTAGCTATACACAAGCCTTTATCTAGTCTACGCATGATAAGATGCAATGTGGTGATTTATTAGGGCTGGACAGGGGGAAAAGGAAAAGGGAAGAAACGCCAAGTCTTCTTTCATGCTCATCTAATGTCTTGTCAGTAGTCGAAGAAGGGGTGCCGATCCCAAATAAACAGCCGATCAGAATAATTCCATCCTCCGCCCAAATAAATACATGCCTATCTGAATATGACCCGTCCACAAAGCGCTTGGAGATGGCTTTGAAACAACAATTCCAAAGCCAAGATGAAATACATAATGCCTGTACCATCAATCTATGTCCAAGAACACCCTGTATGTTCACGCCAATCACCACCTACGGCGAAGTCCTCATCGCGTGCATATCCTCCAACGCCTCCGACATTTTATCCGCCACCATCATCTTTCCCATTCTATCGCCGGTGTTCTGCTTACACAATTCTTTCACAAGTTCAAGGATCTCGGCAGCCGGGTCATTCAGCAAGATCTTGTCTTTCAGCCCATTCAGCCACTCCAGCATGCGCTCTGCTTCTTCGATCCGCTCCTTCACATCTCGGAGCTTGGCCATCTGGTCTCTCTTGCGTATTTTTCCGAATTCAATATGCTCCAGGGCTTTCTGGGTCCACTCGGGGCCTTCGCCTCGTACACAGGACTTCTTGGAGCAATTCTCGGAGTTGCAGTCTTCGTCTTCGTTCTTGGGGCGTTTGGGAGATACCATGATGTTTACTTGTTTATTGCAGTATTGAATGAAGCTTGAAGGATTAAGAACGACGCCTAATGCGGATTATAGTTGAGGAGTCTCTCGTGTCTTTGACTTTGTAGCCGAAGTTGTGTCTGTTGTTTTGTAGATGTCAGACGCGTCAATCACCTCTGAACTGGGGTTCATAGTACAGACCCAAAATAGACCTTGTTGTTGGTTGAGTAAGTGACAATTTACATTGACAGTGCGTTGCTCGAGAATAGGAGGCGATGTGGAAGATGATTGATGTATTTGGAGGGTGTGCAGGATGGTTGTTTTGGAGGCAGAGGAAGAAGAGCGCAACATTTTCATCGGAAATGTTTCCCGTACTTTCTTCATCCACCTTACCAACCAATGTTCGCAGTCAGCGACATACCATAATAATGACGCAGTGTCCCATAGATTCCGCCCGTCCCAGCGCCTTCTGTAATGCTTTTCCCATCATTCCATAATCCCACGGTCCCGGACGGAAAACATATATACCTGGCCCTTTGTCCCCAACCAAGCTCAGTCCAGCCATCATTCGCCGTGTGGCCCTGCCCTCTTCTCGCGGAATATTCCATCTTTTCCAATATTTCAACAGCAAGCACCTCCTCCTGGCCTTCACGACTAGTCTCAACCAGCCCACCCTAAGCCAAAACATGGCCTTCGAATCCGCTCCCACCCACTGGTCCTCCCTCTTCAACCCCCCAGGCGCCAACAGTGCCTTCACCTACGACTTCAACGTCCGAGGAACCAATGACCATCGCCGCCGTGGCAGCCGCCGCCATGCCAAACATAGCGACGATCCTGTCGCGCAGGTAAACCATCAGATTGCACGAGGCCGGGGCCGTGGCGATAGCGACGAGGACGATCCCGTGCATGATATTGTCCTGGGGCCCGAGGATAGTCTACGTATGCCTTCCTTCTCATTGGCAGCAGTTGGTCTTTCATATGAGTGTATGCTAATTGCGTATCTATCTATCTTGGATACTGTGTATAGTTCCTATCGACGACGAATCTCGAGACGCAGGGAAGAAGCATGCTCGGAGTGGTAGAGTGACGAATGGTGATTCTACGGTTATGGTTCAGGGCCTCACAGACGGAGGGGAGGACCCCAAGGACGAGAAGTCCCACGAGGGTCGTACCAAGGTATATGTGCGAGGGATTGCAGACGGGGCCGTGGACGGCGTTCAACAGGATGATCGCAAGTCCGGCGAAGATGCTAAAAGAAGGGCGAAAGAAGGCAAGCCAAACCGGCCGAGAGTGGACAAAGGCAAGACGGAGCTACAGAAACCGGAGGATGAAATAGCAGAGACAATAACACCGATAGATCCTCCAGAGAAAAACCACGAAACACAGAAACCAGCCACCACTGATGTTCCGAAGCCAAAGGAAACAAAAGAAACAAAGCTGACTGCGAAGGCCTTCTCGAAATCCAAGATTATAATGATGAGGATAAAGACGAAGTTCATGGCGTTGGTGACGGACATGAGAAAGTGATGATCTGAATGACTGTTATCAGTTGTAACAGTATGGATTTCAATAAATGAATCAAGATTCGATTAACCTGATGCAGCCTATCGAACTGTAGAGGCGCTTCTCCAACCCAGAATTCCGTATACCAAACACCTGAGCCTACCCAGTAAGTATATAAATTAAAAAACAAAAAGCCGCAGCTGCCACACGCCTGCCACACGTCTACCACTCAGCCATAATATCATATTCCATTCCACTATCGCTCTGTATCTAGCGTTACCTGTCGGTGGGTCATCAGATCGGAGGCATAGTGGACCACCTTCGGATTCTGTAAGACTGCGTCGGAGTCCTGTACTTGTCCATGCAGTCCTTTGTCCTCGTCGAGCTGTTTCACCACCGTCTTGCGATCCAGGAAATGGCCTCACTCCTTACTTACTGTTACTATACCTAACTAACTAACTACCTAGCTAAAAATACAATATGCGCCGCCAAGGTGGTGCATGAATGGGTTCAACCAATATGCTACCCTTACATGAACCCGCATTAAGCGCAGATACCTACTTGACCGCCCATCTTCTTCCCTTTATCTCAAGCGTTTATATATGATAGGTATATATGACGAGCTATCAATTTTCCTCCGCGACACCTATCATTCCTTACGGTGAGCCTATGACTCTATCTGCCGCCTAACCATGGTCATCTCATCGGTTTTCCGATTGCCCGGTACCGACTTCGATTTAGATAATGATATCCCATTACTTCATGGGAAGACTATTCTCGTGACCGGTGGCAACAGTGGCCTAGGGAAACAGAGTATAATTGAACTAGCCAAGCGTCGACCAGAGCGGATCTGGTTGGCCGCACGCAATGCGCAGAAAGCTCACACGGTGGTCGCGGAAATCGCCGGCTCCATGCCAGTTGAAACGTCTATCAGCCTATTGCCGCTGGACCTCGCATCGCTCACGTCGGTCAGGACTGCCGCGAAACAGCTTTTGGCATGCGAAACAAGACTCGATCTGATGATCCTCAATGCTGGCATCATGGCTCATCCGGCAGGCCTTAGCCAAGATGGTTATGAGATCCACTTTGCCACGAACCACCTCGGCCACGCCCTCCTGGTGAAGCTGTTGTTGCCTATTTTGCTCGCTACTCAAAGGTCATATCCCGAATCGGATGTTCGCATCGTCAGCGTCTCGTCATTTGGGCATCGACTACCGCCAGCAGGTGGGATCAAGTTTGAGACGTTAAAATCCACGGCTGATGATCTTTGCCCGCTGATGCGGTACAACCAGAGCAAGCTGGCCAATGTGATGTATGTCAGGGCCCTTGCCAGGCGATATCCCCAACTAAAGGTGGTTTCTGTCCACCCTGCACTATCGGTGACAAACTTAGGAGGTGCAATCATGGATCAGATTCCACTGCCCAATGAGCTTTTGCAGTCGGTTCTGCCAATCTTGCTTCCTGACGCTCGAGAAGGGGTGAAGAACCAGTTGTGGGCCTGTGTTTCTCCAAGGGCCCAAAGTGGAGAATACTACGAACCTGTTGGAGTAGAGGGCAGAATTGGTTCTGAGGCGCTTGATGAGGGTTTGGTCAATAAACTATGGCAATGGACTGAGTTTGAGCTCAGACATTACAGGATAGACGCGCCCTGGTAGAAGCAAAAGTAATCTATATGAGCGGTACATCGGTTCCAATTCGGATACTTGTGTAGGTTCATTTGACTCTTCAATTATCTTACTAATGACAAGGCTTCTGGAGTGCCTCCAATTGTTCGATCCAATCTGCCTTAAGACGCTCCACGCTCTCTGCCATCGAGCCCCAAGGCTCATCTAAGCGCCATGCCTGAAGAACAGCCTGATTCACCGGGCCTCCCGCCAACATAGACCGATACTCTTCCTTTAGTTCCCGGTCTCTTCTAAGCAAATGTAGAGCAAAATTCACCATGGAATTTTGCTTACCACCCTAGTCAGCCAACTGCTAAGTAGAAGGTGATTGTCGAGAATACTTGAGAATACCTACAGGTTGGCTTTGTGTCTTATTGCTAATTTGGTCGTTTGGGGGGCGGGGATTTTCTGATCGGAAGCCTGCGTCATCAAGCCCCTTATTGAAGTTCTGCGCCACCTGAATAACGGCGTTGTGCCGTCGATCTTCGGCATTCAAGGGTGTAGAATAACCACATTTGTCGGTTGTAGAGCCAGTGTGAGTAGGACTAGAGCCCATGTTTTGAGAGATATGATTATTCTGCAGTGCAACAGGGCTGGCATGCTGGAGCGTGGATTCCCCTAAATGATGTGGGGTTTTCTGTAGTTGTTGCACTTCTTTCCACAGACCGGTCACCACATAGATCAGCATGTTCACAAAAGCATTCTCCTTGACGCCAAAAGCCTGATCTCCTAACCCCAGGCTTTGTAGGGGATTCTCCTTGCGAAGGAGGTTGCGAATGACAGATTCCAAATCACCTTCTGTCAATAACATCTCGAAATCAGCACAAGTAGTTGGCAGTTGGAGGAAGCGAAGGTACGGTGATACATCAGGTAGAGTATATGACCAGGCCCGGGTGGTTAAATACATATATGGCTATTTGGTTGACCCCATCCAGCATGTACACTACCCTAGACCGCCGGTGTCGAAGATCATGACTTGTGCCAATATACGTGCTTGGAGCCCAGCACCAAGCTAGGTTCGTCCCACGCACATACTGTATTATGCGGAGCCAGTATATAATCTCTGCATTTTTTATCATTCGGTAGCTCGTATTATCAGGCTCACCGCTATTTCCCTTGCGTTCACTAACGCGCGAGCCTTCATATCCAGAACACAGCATTGATGATGTGGAGAGATTCTGGTGTATAGAACCTCACCATACAAGGATCAAAATACCTCCCTTGCATTTGCAGACACCTTGCCGACCGCATGTACTGTACATGTGCTCGGGTAAGAACATGTGCAGAGCGTAAATTTGTGGTCTTTTTATTTATCATAGAGCTGCGAAGTGGGCAAGCAAGGGATTGTAGCGGCCAAATGCATCAGGTTCCAGGCCCGACGTTTCTGGGTAGTGGGCATGCATACGGAACGAAGCAGGTTTAGACATCAGGCTACTGCCATAACCAGAGATGAAAACAATGTAGATAGCTGTGACAGGCCTTAGTTGGTGATTACTACCTTCCAATATATTGGCCCGGCGTCTATAACTTGGATTTGTCGCCTGGAATCTGGATTCGTAGCACTCTTAGGTACTGAGTTCTGCTTAACCAAGATGAATTGCAAGGGCTTTCCTGGTAGTATCTTCATGCAGCTAACGCATTTCCACACATCATGCTTTGATTTCCGCTTGATGCAAGTCGGTGGACTAGTGCGTCGTTCACTGAAGAAAATCGGCTCAGAAAGGCTGGTCTGGCAAGAAGTGACCGTCTAACCTGAACCTATGTGTCCATATTCTTCTCTTTGCTCATAGTCCCAGTCATTCACCACTCCCAACTATTAATTATTGCAATCCATATACTGAAGAAGCTACAATGGAAGCAAAAATGGAAGTTGGAAGCCACCCCAAACCTTTCAGCCAACGCTCTAGTCAGCTGTCTCCCGAGGAGGTGGACATAGATGGTGAATGTGGACAACGTGAAGCTGAGAAGAGTGAGGGTACTATTGAAGGGAACAAAAATGTGGTTCCTTTTCCGGTTGCCATTGTCGGGATGGCCATGAGACTACCGGCTGGCGTGAGCTCTGAGGAGGAGTTTTGGGAGCTATTGATTCATCAACGGGACGGACTCGGCAAAGTCCCCGAGACACGATACAACATTGACGCTTTCCACGGCGACGGAGAAAACGTGATGGTTAAAAGCAAATATGGCTATTTCCTCCAGGAGGATATCTCGCATTTCGACCCGGGTTTCTTCGGCATCAGCAAACGGGACGCTGCTAAGCTCGACCCGCAACAACGGCTTCTCTTGGAGGTGGTTTGGGAGTGTATGGAGAACGGAGGGCAAGTTGATTGGTGTGGCAAAGATATTGGATGCTATGTGGGCTCGTTTGGACAGGACTGGTTGGAGCTGCAGTCTAGGGACACGCAGACAGATGACAGATACAGCATCATGTCTACGGAGGACTTTGCCCTCTCCAACCGAGTTTCTTATACGTTCGATCTGAAAGGGCCCAGCATGACCCTTCGAACAGGATGTTCATCCTCGCTGGTCGGTTTACACGAGGCCTGTCAAGCGCTCTACTCAGGGGAATGTTCGTCTGCTCTAGTCGCCGGGGTCAACCTGATTCTTGCGCCGTCCATGTCAATCGCCATGGCCAAAAGCATGGTTGTCTCTGGCAGTGGAATCTGCCGAACGTTCGACGCCCAGGCCGATGGCTACGGAAGGGGTGAAGCAATTAATGCCTTGTTTATCAAGCCATTAAGCCAGGCGCTGCATGACGGAGATCCAGTCCGGGCAGTTATTCGATCTACTGCGGTCAACTTCGATGGGAAGACCCGGACTATATCTACGCCGGCGCCAGACGCCCAAGAAAGGCTGATACGGAGGGCCTATCAGCGAGCGAATATTAAGAGTATCTGGCGCACGGCATTCTTCGAGTGTCATGGGACAGGCACCGCAGTAGGGGACGTCGCGGAGATGTCCGCTGTTGCCAACATTTTCCAGGGACATCGGATCCACGTCGGAGGGGTATGTATGCGCTGTGTTCCCTGAGCCTTAAGTTCCTTACCACTTAGTAGTTACCATAGGATGCTGACTGTCATCAGGTGAAACCCAATGTTGGCCACTCGGAAGGCGCATCCGCGATCACTAGTATCATAAAATGTGCACTTGCTCTCGAGAAGAGAAAGTTACCGCCAAATGCGCACTTGGAGTGCCTCAATCCGAAAAGTAGGTTTCCTAGGAGGGTGCTCCTTCTATTCATGCTGACTATGTTTGAAGTCCCACAAGAGAAGTTTGAGCTGGTGATTCCGCAAGACGTCCTACCATGGCCAGCGGACCGTTGTGAACGGGTCAGCGTCAATTCATTCGGGGTTGGTGGGACAAACGGACATGTAGATCAAACCCCTCCTATTCCTCTCCTAGTTAAAGAGTTTAATGGTTGGAGCTGACTCTGGCAGGTAATTCTCGACTCTGCACCGTCTCGGTCACACAATGCTATCCCTGAAAAAGGCCTTGGTAACAGCTATGTCCCTCAACTTCTGGTAGTATCTGCGAAAAGCAAAAGATCACTAGCACAGCAGGTCGGGAGGCTTCAAAATTACGTACGGACAACACAAAGCAATTTGAGTGACATTGCTTATACTCTAGGCTTGAGGCGAGAGCACATGGCACATAGAGCCTTTGCATTGGCAGAACCCGGTGGAGTTATTTCCAGTTTTGAGCATACCGAGATCACTGCTCGCTGTATTGTTTTCGTATGTACAGGCCAAGGAGCGCAGTGGCTGGCCATGGGTAAAGAGCTGCTGGGGACATCAGAGCGTGTCAGAGAGGATATCAGAATGATGGATGCGGTGTTGCAGGGGCTAACAGATGCCCCGACATGGATGATAGAAGGTATGTCAAGAGTGCTTGGAGAGAGTAGATATACTGACATTTATGCCAGAGGAACTTTCCAGACCCAAGAATGATACGCGGGTCCATGAGTCTGAGTTTGCGCAACCGCTCTGCACGGCGGTCCAGATAGCATTGGTGAACCTGCTACGTGACTGGAACATCATCCCATCCGCAGTTGTAGGACATTCGAGTGGTGAGATTGCCGCCGCCTACGCTGCTGGAGCAATTACTGCACCCGTTGCGATAACTTTGGCATATCTGCGAGGCCAGGTAGTCAAGTCCATTGACGTTCCTGGCGGAATGGTTGCGGTTGGGTTAAGTCCGGAGCAAGCAAGGCTATATCTAAGACCGGGGCTCCGGATTGCCTGTGAGAATAGCCCGGAGAATGTTACATTTTCTGGCGATGCAACAGCTATTGATGCGCTTATCAATGCACTGCAAGAGAATGATCAAGGTGTATTCTGTCGCCGGCTTCCGGTCAAGGTTGCCTATCATTCGCATCATATGATCGAGCCCAGTGATGTATATGAAAGCCGGATTGAGGCATACATGTCTCATAACGCCTCAATGGTACCTTTTTATTCCACGGCACGTCGATGTGTGGTTACAGAGCCATCGCAATTGGACGCCGCATATTGGAGCAAGAACCTGCGTTGCCCCGTCCTTTTCAATTCGGCTATACAGCAGCTGTGTGAGGCAGGCACACCAAAGCTGTTCCTCGAGGTAGGACCGCATTGTGCCCTTTCAGGGCCCATTCAACAATCAATGAGGCTGTACAATCAGCGCAGCCACAGTATGACCAAGCATCATATCTACGTTCCCACCCTAATTAGAGAGAAAGGACAATGGGCAAGCCTGTTGTCCGCAGCTGGCCGCCTGTATGCCAATGGTGCCCCTATTAATTTAGCAGCCGTTATCCAAAGGGGCCGGGTGTTGACGGATGTTCCTTCGTACTCCTGGGAACACGGCGAGAGGTTCTGGAAGGAGAGCCGCCTTGCACAGAATTGGCGACTCCGGAAACAACCCCATCATGAGTTGCTGGGTACTAGGTCTCATGAATCAAGCGACCTTGAACCTGCCTGGCGAAATGTGCTGAGGCTAGGAGACGTTCCATGGCTCACGGGCCATAAGCTTGGCGAGGAGATTGTCTTTCCCTGCGCGGGATATATCGCAATGGTTGGCGAAGCTACTCACCAAGTTTGTGGGACGATGGACTATTCGATCCGCAACTTGTTTGTCAGGTCTGCGTTAATCCTCCACGAAGCCGATCCGGCAGAGATGGTTACTAGCCTTCGCCCCGCCAAGCTGACTGACGATACTGACTCTGTTTGGTATGACTTCACTATCACTGTGTGTAAAAACGGGGATTGGAGAAAGCACTGCGTTGGACAGGTCAAACCAGGCGCGGCTGAGGAGCTCGACGCAAAGCAGCCCCAGACATACCCGAGGCGTATACTCTCTGAAGCGTGGTATCCTGAATTGAAGAAGCATGGCCTGGATTACGGTCTGCAATTTCAAGGACTGCAAAACATCACCGCGAGTACCTCGAACCACAGAGCCGCAGCCACAGTTCAGAATCATCAAAAATATTATACTGCAAATAGTTACGCCCTTCATCCAATTGTCATTGACCAGAGCCTGCAATTACTCACTGTCGCCATGAGTCATGGCATTCCTCGTCAGATTGGGGGACTATTCGTCCCAGTTGCAATCGAAGCCCTGTCTATCCGACCCGGGGCTGAGTCGCTGGCATTGGACGTCTCATGCAATGACACTGACGGATCTATCAACGCCGATGCCACCCTGGCCATGGGTGATAAGGTGGCACTCTCGATGCAAAAGGGTATGTTTCGCCAACTCCACGACAACAAGAATGACAGATCGGGGGATATGCTAGCATCGCAACTGCAGTGGAAGCCCGACATAGATTTCCTCCCTGTCGAGGGGCTGTTGCCGTCCACAAACTTGGCTTCAGACCCGCAGCGATATTTCGCACGGATGACAAGCGCCCATATTGCTGAAGCATTCCATAAGACAAGGCATTGTGTACCTGCATCAGAACATCTACGGAGATATAAGGCCTGGATAGAGACGCAGTACGAGCGTATGAGAGCAGGATCCAGAACTAGTGCCCGAAATGACAGACGTCTCTGTGTCTGACCTTGGAACACGCGGGCCATACTATGACCGGTTTGTGGATGAACAATATCAGCCACCGATCCCAAACTTGGGCATTGTGCAAACTCTCAGCCAACGGACCCTTTTTAATATTGAAGACATACTTGAAGGGAGGGTCAATGTGCTTGAGCTTCTTGGGACTGATGATTTGGCGCAGTTATATGATGCCATCGGTCTACTCTCGCCGTGGGACGATTTTCTTGACGTACTCGGTCATTCAAACCCTGCGCTTCGGGTGCTAGAGATAGGCGCCGGGACTGGAAGCTCTACTTCTATTGTCTTGAATGGGCTAAGGGGGGAAATGGAAACCGCTTGTATTCGGGATATACTTTCACAGATACCTCACCGACGTTCCTTGACCGTGCAAAGGCGAAATTTGGAAGCGATTGTGGAATTGACTATGCCCTCTTGGATATTAGTCAAGATCCAGAACAACAAGGATTTGAACTGCAAAGCTACGATCTAATTATTGCGTCGAATATCATTCATACTGCCACCAATGTCCCACAGGCACTACGCAATATCCGTCGGTTAATGGATCCAAGAGGCTTCCTGTTACTGCAGGAGCTGTCTACTACGATCCCCACCTTTGAATTCATCATGACGGGAATTCCCGGATGGTGGGCTGAAGATACCGATAGTCGAAAAGCCATGTCAATGTTATCACCGGATGAATGGCACGAACAACTGCTAGGTGTCGGTTTCACGGGCGTCGATGCTGTCCAGTACGATGGTGAGGCACCGTACCATATCAGCTGCACCATTTTGTCGAGGCCCAAGCCCCTTCATGACACGAGAGCTGGAGAGATCGGATTACTTTATCGATCCACCATTACACCCTGGGCTCGGGCCTTAGAAAAAAAGCTTTCTCTCGGGGGCTACCGGGTCTATTGGCATACTCTGGAGCAGATACCCCAGAAAGGCTCTCGAATAATATCACTGCTGGATTTGGAAGGGCCCTTCTTCGACACCATCTCCCCTGCTGAGTTCCACGCATTCACAAACTTCGTTTCAAGCTTGGTCGATGGTCGCCTGTTATGGCTTACAAAACAACTCCAAATCGCTTGCGACGACCCACGTTTCGCATTGGTTTTGGGAGTTGCACGAACGACCCGACAAGAAATGGGACTTGATTTCTCCACCTTGGAGATTGACCACTTGAGTGACAATGCAGCAGAAACGGTCATTGGCGTGCTGCAGAAGATTGAGGTACAAGGACATGGTTCATCGAGAGACCCAGACAATGAGTTTGTTCTTAGAAACGGGGTCGTCCACGTAGGCCGATACACCTGGTCATCTCTGAGCCACCCTCTTACGGCTTCACGTAGTAGGTTAGGACAAAAGGCACTGGACATTGAATCACCCGGTGTCCTGGAATCCTTGAGGTGGTCCCTAGTCAGGACATGCCATGATGAACTAGGGGGGAGGAAATGGAGTTAGACATCAAGTGTGTTGGACTCAACTTCAGAGTAGGAGCCCCTCTTGCTGTTTTCGCGACAGAATAAGCTAATCTAGCCAGGACCTGATGGTGGCGATGGGATATATCGGCAGTCCAAAAGAGTTGGGTGTTGAAGCAAGCGCTATTGTCCGTCGAGTCGGTTCAGCCGTCAAAGACTTCAAAGTTGGAGACCGGGTCGGCCTTTGCATGCCAGGATTAATGCGGAATCGGAGGGTCGTTCCGGTACAGTGCTGCAGCCTGATCCCGGATACAATGACGCTTGAAGAGGCTGCGGCAACCTATTGCGTATTTGCTACCGCGATATACAGCCTTATTTCCGTGGGAAACCTCCACCAAGGGCAGTCAGTCCTTATACACTCGGCATGCGGCGGTGTTGGACTGGCAGCAATACAGATCTGTAGGATGATAGGGGCAGAGGTATTTGTAACGGTCGGGAACAAAGAAAAAGCGAAGTATCTTGCCGATAACTACGGCATTTCGGCGGATCGGATATTTGATTCAAGAAGTTCAGCCTTTGTTGCAGGTGATGCAGATAACTAACCGACGTGGAGTTGATCTTGTGCTGAATTCTCTCTCAGGGGAGCTTTTGCAGGCTTCCTGGAGGTGCGTCGCGCCTTTTGGAAGAATGATTGAACTTGGAAAGCGAGACTTTCTTGGGCATGGGATGTTGCCTATGGATGCCTTCGGTAAGAATCGCTCGTTTATCGGGGTTGATATCCTTGGTCTGGGCAAGGAAGCTCCGCTTGCACTCCAGATGTTGGTCAGTCAATTCTATCGATAATAGCCAAGGGAAACTTCAACCGATTCGGCCTGTGACTGTTTACGATGCACACGATGTTGGAAAAGGCTTTCGCCACATGCAGAGTGGCCAACATGTGGGCAAAATTGTGATCCGCATGCCTGATGACTTGGTCAGGTTTGCCAATTTCGACTGTTCACGAGGAATGTCGGATGTTCAATCCAACTGCTGCTTACCTTCTGATAGGAGGGCTTGGTGGCCTTGGACGGGCAGTCGCGACATGGATGATTCAAAAAGGCGCGCGACACTTGGTTTTCCTGTCGAGGTCGGGCAGTAGCACACCAGAAACCGAAAGCTTTCTTCGGGACCTTGAGAGTCATCCAGGCTGCAGTGTCTCTGCCGTTGCCGGAGACGTGGCCAATATAGAAGATCTTCAACGGGCAGTGTCCGCCTCTCCCCGTCCAATTTCTGGTGTCATCCAGATGTCAATGGTTTTAAAGGTAACTCCATCATCCTATCTCCATTCAAGCATCTCTACCTGGGGAGCGAATACCAGATCACTGCTTTGCTCGGGTGGCTGAGAAGACAACAGGATCAAATGATATCAAAAATGACGTATGACGAGTGGATTGCCGCTCTCAAACCCAAGGTACAAGGAACGTGGAACTTACATCGTGTTCTAAAGGGATTGCCGTTGGAGTTTTTCGTCCTCGTCAGCTCCGCAAGTGGCATCATCGGTACGGGAGGGCAGGTAAATTATGCAGCGGCGAACACATTCTTGGACTCTTTTGTCAAGTACCGTGAGCAGCAGGGGCTGCCAGCAAGCGTGATCGATCTTGGATTCGTGGGCGAAATCGGCTACGCGGCCGAGCATGGTCTTAAAGCTCTCCAGGCCGCCGCCAAAGGGTCTATCCAGATTCTATCTCAGGAGAACGTGTTGCAGGCATTCGAGACTGCGGTTCTGGCCGAGGTACTGAACCTGCCTCGCCAGGTGGCAGTTGGCCTAGGGACTACCAGGCCGCTGTCTGAGATTAAGGTCCAATCTTTCTGGCCGCGAGATGCCCGTGTCACTGCATGGCGCAATATTTCCCTTAGCGAGGTGGCTCAAGAGACTCTACCGGACGATACCGGGAAGCTTCTCGCATCCCTGAAAGACAGACCAGATTTAATGGGCGATCCAACTTTGGAGACAAGAATCGCCGTAGAGCTTGGCAAGGCTGTGGTCTCCTTCAAATCATCTTCAGACTATCTCGAGGAAGACCTGGTGAATACTGAGGTTGACTCATTGATGGCTGTTGAAATCCGCAGTTGGCTTCGCAGTAATTTCGGCATCGGTGTGCCCCTGATTGAGGTTGTGAATGCTAAAACAGTCCGGCAGACAAGCAAGGTCGTCATCAAAGCCTTGCGCGACAAATATGACATCGCAGGCCAGAAACCAGGCACCGCAATGGTCGCAGACACGGATAGTATAGATGAGGAAAAGCTTCTTGCTGAGGACATGAAACTGGCCAAAACCCTCCGGCCAATGTCTGATCGATCATCCCACTGGGTCGAGGATTCAGAAAGCTATGTCTTTCTCACTGGTGCCACCGGTTTCTTAGGGACTTTCTTCCTCGCCCGTCTGCTCGAGATGCCACAGGTCAAGGAGGTGGCATGTCTAGTTCGAGCAACAAACACCCGGGATGGTATGTCACGAATTGAACAGAATTTCGCCAAGTACAGACTACCAATGAAGTCGAAATCCAAAGTCCACGTGATCATTGGAGACTTGACGCATCCGACATTTGGACTTGGGAGGGGACAGTTTGACTATATCGCTCTGCGGTCTGGCGTAGTGTTTCACTTCGGGGCCTATGTGAATTTTGCTTTGCCGTACTCAGTCCATCGCTTGACCAACGTCGTTGGGCTTCTCAATGTTCTGGAGTTCGCGAACAGCAGACGGCTCAAAGCGGTGCATTATTGTTCTACATTTGCCGTGTTTTGTTCGACAGGCCGCTATTACAGACAGCCAATTTCGGAAGATGAAAGGCCTAGTTTGCACAGCGCACAGGGCAAGGAGCATCTGGGTTATATAAAGAGCAAGATAGTGGCAGAAACCCTTCTGTGGGACGCTATTTCCCAGGGCTTTCCCGTGGCTATATATCGGCCGGGGTTCGTTACGGGCGACAGCACCACTGGTATAGGGCAAATGAATGACATGCCCAACAGGTTGATGGCCAGCTGCATTAGGCTGGGATGCTTTCCGCCGCTTTCGCACTGTCCGAATCAATTCATCCCTGTGGATTATGTATGCTCGGCCATGCTGCACATAGCGCGATCCGCAGAAAGCCTCGGCCATGCATATCATATTGTCCAAGACCAGGGGCTCACCATGGAAGCAACATTCCACATGCTGAACCAAATCTGTCCAGCACCGCTGAAGTGCGTGCCCAGATCCGCATGGCTCCAGCAGATGGCAGTAAATGGACCAGAGGATTGGGACTTATCAGTGACGTGGCTCGATAGACTTCTCTCGCTAGGCTCAATCTGGCCAGAAGATCAACATCATACTATTACCCTTGCCGCTGATAAGCTACCGGCAGCACTAGCGAGACTTGATGAGGCTTTACATCGGAGACCGATGCAGAGTCTACTCCAGGTGTACTTACCTCACTGGCAACAGCAAAGATAGGAGACCGAGATTCTTACATTATGAGATGCTGGGTACATGCCTGGGGTGTAACATAGTTTCCATCTGTATTGCAATTTGGCCCCCAGGTAGTGTGTAGAAAGGTTCTTAGGCTGCGTCAATCAATGGCATAATAACCAAGGGCTCTCTCGTGGTTGTGGTAAAAAACCTGTGGGTCGGGCTTGAGCAACATTTTATTTATTCCCCGTATACCAGGCAGTGAATTAAAAGTACAAATGCATGGCAAAACACTTATCCTAACAGGTATAGCCTCCTCATAGACCTGACACGAACTACTATCCTGAGAGAGCTTCGGCAGGAACCAGTCCATGAGAAAATGGTAGATTTTTGACCGAGGTCCTAAGTGCTCCAACACTTAGGCGAACCTCTGAAAGGGGGGTAGGTAGATATGTGGAATGAACGGACTAAATAGCAGATTCTAAGAACCTGTATCTGAAGGACTTGGGTGTCATAATCATCAATCTCGATCGAGGGGCCTTGAATCCACTCACTCCAATATCTACCCTCTAAGTTCGGACTATGGTGACATATTTCCCTCTTTCTAGGGTATTAGCACCGCACTCTCGGTACACAAGAAAGTCAAGTTTCGGGTCACTACGACTGCAAATATGTGTAGGCTCTAGCAGCTCTATTTTACCCTTGTATGTACGCGCAGGCCGCGCTGCAATTTGCAAGGGAACTTAGATTCTATGCCGTTCTCAGTAAGAGGCTGCCCTCGACACATCGGCGTAAGAGATAAAGTGACATCTAGAAAAAAAAAGAACATATAAAGGATAAAGAATATGCTTCGTTTAGTACAAGAAGAGCAGGCAATGCGAGTCATCTGTATAATGGTTCATCCCATGTCGTTATTGCTTGTTCCGTTGTCCGTCGACATGATACGACCTCATAACTAACGCACTGAGAATTGAACCCATGTGGCGGAAAATGGCAAATTCTAAGTCCCAAGGCTAGCCCCGTTCAAATGAAACTCATTACAACGTTTCTGACAAACGAACCTTAAAGCGTGGGTGCGGTTTCGCTGTAATGGTGTCGGTTGGGCCAACCGATTGCTCCGGATTTTCGAAACGCATATCGTATCGGTCGACCAATGCGGCGGTCAAGCACTTGAGCATCATTCTCGCTACTGGCTGACCGGGGCAGTCGCGGGGCCCTCGGGAGAATGTCATGTTCGCAGAAGAACATCTGCTCAAGACCTGACGCGCTGATCCCTCGCCCAGCCAACGGTCAGGTTCGAAGATGTCAGCGTTGAAGCCCAAATTTCCGCGTTCATATGGATGGACATTGGCGACACGAGAACCAACGTCCCTTTTGGAATAAATACATCCCCCAATGTGGTATCACGACACGCCTGGTGGTCTGTTAGTATGACAGCTGGGTGCAGACGCAAGACCTCGTCGATGACGGCTTGTAGGTACGGCAATTTGTTGTGGGAGGGAAACGGTTTGTCGGTGCTTGATGTCTTGGAAGTTGAGAATGCATCCCGCAGCTCTCGGCGCAACCGGGCCTGGGTGTTTGGGTACTTGCATAGACAAACGAGGATCCATTGAAACGTGGTGGCTGTTGAATCGAACCCGGCTGCAAGGAAGGTCACAATATGGCCTAGCATTTCGTCGTCATTCAAATCTTTACTTTCGAGCATGGCCGAAATCAGATTCGTTGAGTCAGTTGCGCCCTTTTGAGACAGCCTCTTCTTTTCGACATTCAACAAGTCGCGCGAAACGTACTGCAAGTAATTCAGGTCTTCCAATCCCTGCAGGCCGACGTGTTTCAAAACCAGGAAGGGGCGAATAAACCGATATAGAAGTGCCAGGCAAAGGTCGTCAAAGTTGGCGGTAGATACTCTTCGAGTTAGGGCTTCGATGAGCGTCGGGTACTGGGCTAGCCATCCACGACTCTGGCCCCCCCATTCCGGCGAGGTCCAAGATGGCGTGGTTGGCCATCCGATCACATCCACTGGCTGGTCCGTATTGCTATTTAAACAGTCGACTTGTTCCTTACACACTTCCCAGATCTTGGGGTATGCGGATGTTATCGCGCCGGGATTGTAGACTTTGGAAAATAGCCGGCGTAGGCGCTGTTGGTCCATGAAAAGATCGATTAGCCTCTTATAGTCAGAAACACTTAATCGAGACCATCCTACCTTATGTCGATTTCCCGAGACCCCGAAAAGGCCCACGCCTCCGAGTGCAGCTTCCATGAAAACCCCCACTAGACCGGCATGGGCAAAGTCGCTAGAACGCCTGAAGCACAGCTCTTGCAGCACATCAGGTCCTGCTGCGAAGACCACTTCAAAGTTCAGGTACGTGTAATATCGGATAAGCTGCTTGCCAGGACATTCTCGTGAACACGGGCGAGATCATATTTCACGAGTGGCCGGCACTCGGACGATTTCCAAACCAAAAGGACCGGCCCTAAGGGGAAACCGTAAGGCTTAGCCCCGCGCAGGCCTTCAGTTTGGATATGATAACCTACCGAAGGAGTTGGTATGGCACGTAGGGGGCTCGTGTAAGACGGGTAAATATGGCATTGGTATGCTAGGGCTAACACCACAAACAGGACAAACGTCGGCAGCCAGAAGTTTGTGATGTCCCGAAGAAGCTTTAATCCCCAACCTAGAGTCATCCACGGCAGGAAAGCAAGGAGACATGTCTGGACGAATGAGGAGTTCAAATTATTCATGGTCATTATTATCCTCGAATCAATCAAAATGGCAGTAAGAAACCAACTCCAATCAAGAACACGGTCCGTTGGTATATACTTTCTTGGGCAAAGAGCCTGATGACTAGGAGAGGGCAATGCAGCCTGGTATTACGAATAGGTCTTTCTCTGTGGATTGTGCCTGTGAACACCGGAATCCATCTTATATATGAATCCGAGACGCAAGGGGTACTGAAACTATGATCCCTGTACCAGGCATATGGATCGATATAATAATCGGAATGTTTCCACCGTTGTTATAGTAACCCCCCCCCCCCCCCCCCTATAGCAAGATAAATCTCGCTAGCAGGGATTTGGGCGGAGTTTAAATCCGAAAATAGTGATTTTATAATTTCAAAAGATTTAAATAAGTATAAGTTCTGTATGCCATCAAGCCCCTTTTTTCTGGGCAGTCGGGGGATGACCGCCATGCATCATCGTGAAGATGTGCGCCATCGCTTAGGCAATGAAGCGAAGCTGGCGCAATTCCCGCCCTGACAATGTCACTGACAGGAAGATATGGTATCCGGGCATGGAATCATGCAAGGGCCTTTTTATTTCCTAATTCCCACTGGCGTCTCTCGGTCTTTTGTTTTGATGCCTCCCATTATCTTACGATATCCCTATTATATTCCCGCTGACGTTTCGAATATAGCGGAATAGACTAGGGCTTTTCAAAACTTTGAACATGTAGTGGCTGATATGGAATGGTTAAGCAGTGGTAATCCTGCAGGAAATGTTGATGGGTTTTGGCACTATGACATAAAAGACAATACACCTCAAAATTGACACTAGTTTACTTCACGGAGAGGATCTTCTAATCGACCTCGGCGGTTTCATTGCAGAGACAGATATATCAACATCAAGCAGAACGTCAGAAGAGCTAAATAGAAGGTAGGTAGCAAAAGAACAATCTCCTCTGCCAGGTATTTACGCGGAATTGTGACATCCAGAGACCGTGAGAAACAAAAGAAACTTCGAAAGAAAACACAACACCCGACGCCTTTTTCTTTTTTGGAAAGACACCCAGTTCATGACCGATAACTGTATACGATGGTGATGATAGATATTAAAGGCAGGCTTCGTCTCATCATGGGCGGTGCGCCGTTTACCGACGTTGGGTCTTGCCGATGGATCGTTTGCCAACGAACTAGATTCGTTAGTATACAAGTCTTTCGTAGTACGTAAGAATAATAAAAAGAAAGAAAAAAACTTACCAAATGCTTGGGCAGAGATGCAGTCGTGTGTCGATCGGCCTCTCCTGCTCTTGCCATCCGGTTCATCTTCTTCTGGCCCAACTTGGCCAGACGATCCGCCTTGCTGCGCGCCGTCTCGTCCGTCACGCCGTCGTGGAGACGATCCGTAGCAGCCTGGCTGCGAGCACGACCCTTGGCCTTGGCGATGGCCTGGCGAGGATCCGACATGTCGACATCCATCGCGTCGCCGGTGGGTTCGCCACGCGTGACGGGCGACCGCGAGCCTGGCTCTGAGAGCGAGCGCGGGCGGAGGCGGCATCGACGTCGTAACCGGCTTCTTCCAAGGCCTCTTCCATCTGTGACAGTTTCTTGGCCTTGGCGCTTCGGGGGATGGCCGCGCGGTTCTTGAGCGACTTGCGCATCTTGGCCTCGTTGCGCATCAGGGCGTGCTTCTCGCGGATCAGATCGGCCTTCATGCGCAGCTCGGCGTCTTCGGCCTCCTCCACCTCGTCGTCGGACTCGTAGAATCCCTCGGCCTGCAACTTCTCTTCCTCCTGCTCCAGAGAGGCCAACTTCGCCTCGATGTCGGGATCCACAAAGTCGTAGACGTTCTTGCCGTTCCACACTTCGGGAATCTTGTCGTGCTTCCACTCGTCGTTCTCCAGCAGGTAGGTCTTCTTGAGATCGATGTTGTAGACACCAGCACCACCGTTTTCCTCCTCGAGATCCCTCTCCAGTCTCTTTGCGGTTGGGATCGTCCTTGTCGTATTTCTTGAGCGAATGCACGGCTTCGGGGATGAAAGTCTCGCGCTGCACCCCACCCATGGGCTTGGCCACGTGGATACGGGCCAGGACATCGCCCAGGCGGCCACCGGGCGTACCGGAGCTGTTGGATCCGGACTTCAGCTTCTGGGCGACTCGATCGGCAAGAAGCTTGTCGCAGGCGGCGTTCTTCACGTTCGTCACACCTTCGGTGGTGGTGCAGGACAACTGCAGCAGCTCCACGTCGTCGGCCTTGAGGATTGCCTCGAGCTGCTGCTGGTACTCAGGCTCCAGGTCCTCGGGACGTCGGACGTCAATCTTGTTGATCACCAGGAACACGATCTTGTTGGCGAAAAGAGGTTTGATGCTCTGGAACAGCTTGATCTGGTCGCCCACAGAGTAGCCACACTGCTCGGACAGATCCATGAAGTACATGACGGCGGATCGCAGATGGGCAATCGCGGTAATGGACTGCATTTCAATGGTGTTCATCTCCTCCAGCGGGTGGTCCAAAATACCCGGCGTGTCGATGGCCTGGAATCGCAGGTATTTGTAGTCGAAGTGACCGACGAACAAACTCTTCGTAGTGAAAGCGTAGGGCTGGACGTCGACATCCGCACGGGTGATGCTACGCAGGAAACTGGACTTTCCGACGTTGGGGTACCCACAGATCAGGAGGGTACGGGTGTTGGGGTCAATGGAGGGCAGACGGCCCAAATGCTGGCGAACCTGCTCCAGGTAGACGAGAGGGTCCTTGAGACGTCGGCAGATAGTGGCCATACGACCCAGAGCGGCGCGCTTCAGCTGCTTGCACTGGAAAAGAGACTGAGCATACTTGATAAGACGGACGTAGTCGCGAGACACGGTTTCGATCAGGTGTTTGGCGGTGGAGACCTGGCCGAGAGCGATACGGAAATGGTCGGCATCGTACAGGGTGTTCATCAGATCCTTGTCTGGCGGACATTAGAATGGGCGAGACCAGGCGAAATGAACCGATCGGATCAATCGCATAAGGGGAAAAAAAAGATTAAAAAAAAAAAAAAAAAAAAAAAAACTTACGGAAAGGGTGAATATCCTGGAGTCGGGGAAAGCCATCGAGAATCGCTTGAAATTTCTCGCAGAAAGTCTCCTGGGTGTATTTGACCTTTCGAGTATAGAAGCCTAACGGGCAGAGAAGAAAATTTTCGAATTAGCGGCGAAGTTCAATCGTCGTTTCGGCGGCAAAGATGTCCACCACGTCGAAGTCCTGTTTGATCCAGGGCGGCGCAAAATACCTCTGATACGGCTAATCTGGAAACCAGCACGGATTTGCGTAGGCAGCTGTCTCTGTGTACGGCTGAGAACAATATCCAAAAACTCCTGGCTCGTGGGCACAGGAGCGATCTAAGCGGTGACAAGGAGAAAAGCATGCCGTCAGTCTGGATGATTTCGAGGATCAAGAGGAGGACCAGCAAAAGAAAAAGGACTTACATCTTTCCAAGTGGTCTTCATGATGGGCACCTGAGAAGTACAACGATCGACTCTCAAGAAGATCCCAAGGGTGAAAGACGGAGGTGGTGGGGAGGAGAAAAAGACTCGTTTCTCACAGCGACCGAGAAGATCCCAAGCGATAAAAGAAGAAAAAAAAAATATTAAGTCCGGGCGGTCGGCAGAGTTTTGGGCGGGCGGTGAGAGCGTGTGGGGAGATCCCGGGAGGTTTTACTTTTTAGTCTTTTAGTAGCCGAGACTCTTCAGTTCTAGGACTCCAGGTATTCTGGAGTCTGAGGACACATTTATGATTTACTATCATAGGAAGAATACCATGTACATTGACTACCGGGGACTACCTTACGTATGATACAAAGACTCCGTCCTGCCTTGACCGAACCAAACCGCCAGCCGTGGAATCCGTCATCGTCGATCTCCGTCCCGCAAATCTTCGTAGCCCAACAAAACTCCATTGCTTTTTCTCTTAACCCACGTAAAGACCAAATCCAGGGAGGGGTAATAACATTAACATAAACATGCATGCATAAGACATTGAATGGGAACTGCGCGTGAGAGAAAGGCAAAAGAAAATCATATAGTGTAGAGGGGGTCGGGTCACGGGAGGTGGGTGCAAAAGAGGTGAGTCCGTCCATTGGGATCTTAATCCTGGTGCGTAAACTCCAAAACCTGGGTCATGTCAGTATTACGAGATGGGGATCGCTCCGAGCAACACTCACCAAGTCGACCCAGCCGCCTCCGCCAAACTGGCACTTGCTAGGACCGCGGTTCTCAAACCCGAACGACTCGTAGAATGACACCAGATGGTCATGTGTGATGATGGAAAGGCGATCCGCAATTTGTGCCTCCTTGATTCTCTGGATATACGACTTCATCACGGTGCTGGCAACTTTCTTTCCTTGATGTTCGGGGCGAACGGCAAGGGAGTGAATCGCAATCGTGCTGCCGTATTCGTCATGGCCCACGGTCTCGCCACCTTCGACTTCGAACCGCTCGGTCTTCCAGTTCGCCGGGAGCCGCATGCTCTTATCGGTCACCAGCTCGGTCGAGGTCCGAGTCGCAATGACATGGCCGACCAGAATCGGACGAGGTTTCGGCTCGCCGTCCTTTACGATGGGAAGGGTGAAAAGACCCAGGCAGAGTTCGGGGCATCGGTTGAGGCGGTAGATGAACTGCAAAAGAAGATAGGAAGTCAGTCGCTCATCCCCGCAATGCACGGATTTTCCGGGTCCTTACTTTGTCTCGGGAGCAGCGCTCTTGTTCGGGGAAGGCCTGTTCCACCTCCACGCAGTCATCCACATTTGACACGGTCAGGACCTGAACGAAGGGATGGAGCTCGTCCAGCTTGGTGCGATGGTGCACCGGCGGGCGACGAAACCAGTAGGGGAATTCATTGATGTCGTCGTGGTCAACCGCAACGTAGTCCTCGTCGGCCTCTTCCTCCTCGTCGTCTTCCACCTCGTCCATAGACAGGCCGTTGGCAATGGCCACATCGGCTCGGTCACTCAAGCGCGAGAGATCGGACCCCGTCGCGGGCAACGAATGGTCAACGTTGGATAACGGCTTCAGCCCGTTGATCGCATCTTGGTACTGCTGATCGCTAGAATCGGAAGACATGGCCTGCGTGGGATTTCCTTATGAGGATTGGGGGAGGGGGAGGTTGCGAAAGGAAAGGGATCGGGTGATTTAATTTCCCCACAAATGGCGCGGAGGACCAGACGAGCGGGAAAAAAAATGATCAAAAGTTAAATCAGTTAAACCAAGAACAGGAGCAGAATCCGTGAAGGCTTATGGTAGCGGCAGATCCAAGCGAGAAGAAGTGATACGTGCAGGGGGGGAGGCAGGGTAGGAGCAAGGATGGAGCGCAGAGGATTGGTCGAGAGAAATTGAGAAGGAAGGATGAAAAAGAGGCGATAATTCGAGGGGTTCGAGTGGGGGAACGATTTAGTTAGCTCGATGCGGTCGATAAGACGGCCGCCGGGATTCTGTTCCAGAAGCTTGCCGGCCCCGACAATGGGCAGCTGACCGACGACCAACGTGCTCGACGGTGGATGTCGCTCTGTCTGTCGGTAGGAATAGCCTCCAGGCACTGTGTCTGACCCGATGCAAGCCACGAGGCCGGGGTGAGCGATCGCGGCGTGGACGAGGAACTGCAGTTTGCTGATTGCTTGGCGCGAATCTGGAACGGGTCGTCCGAGCTTTCGCCTCAAAGCAAGGGAACGTGCCACCCTTTGTGGTTGTTGTTTGCTGTTTCTTTTGTTTTCTTCCATCAAGTCATGGAAGGAACGCATTATCCTTCTATACTACCTTCTCTGGGTAGGTAGGTATAGTTACTCTACGTACCTTGGGTAAGTACTCTGTAGGTCGTATAGTATTAGTATCTACAGGTATTGTCAGGCGGTACTAGCGGTCACGGACGGGGATGCTGCACCCACACGCGGGGCTGCGATAAGGGGCGATAAGCCCAGCCCATGCAAGTCATCGCCGCTAGTGCGTATTTAGTTGGTACGGGTATTAACATCTTCCCTTGTATATTAGAGTATATTAGGTATAGGTAGTCCCCACATATATATATATATCGTAGAAAGAAATACTCTGGAGGTTGTAGAATACATAGAGTTATCTCAAAATAGGCGGACGGACGCTGTGGATTTCTGTTGATTCATGAAGGACTCCGGAGATATGTAGCAAATGGATATGGGTGTAAATCATGTAAGTAAGAGAAAATTGACAAGAAAGGTAGAAGATAAAGCACCTTATTTTCAATAATCCGGGTGTTGTAAAACGGACGTTGCAAAATCTGGGGGAAAGGTGCTGGTTCAACATACGGTTCGCAAAATTATCTCCATTCGGTTTTTGATCCTAAAGGATGGGTTTTCCATTTTTCAACATAGTAGTGTTTTACCCTCGCCTTTGAGCATGGTTAGCGAAACCGTGACCTGGTGCAAGTATAAAAAAATTGCTAATGCGCAGCAAAATGAAGACTACGTAGCTCCCAGCTAGTATGTCGCCAATGCTCCCTGATGGCAAGTCCACTAAATGCCTCCAGAATTCATATTATCCAACCCCGAAGCTAGTAACGAGTAACGGGCCGAGACCTTGAGGTGGTTTGACACCACTCAGGGATGTCATCTATGGATCAAGAGATTGGAAAATCGTGAGTGGCACACGGAATTGGAAGTCATACGCATGCACGCTTTCAACTAGCCACCGCTGGGGACTAACCAGAGAGTCCAGAGTCCGCCCGGATTTCTCCAATGTAAAGCGGAAATGAAGATTTCCCCATTTTTTTTCATTTTCTTTGACGACTTTGTCTAGCAAAGGAATCAAGCTTGATAAGAAGAATACGAAGTGGCGAAGACGAAATAGGAGGGGCCCGAGTATCTCTCAAGCGAAGCAGTGCGCCCTCCTTCCTTTCACTATAGTAACAAAAAAGGAGAACATAATCCCAAAGAGCTGTGAGCTATACTGATATTTCTTTGCCGACTAGGAATGGATTTCGAAGACGATAACAAAATACACAAGAGTTCCATAATCAAACCACTTAGCAAGAAATTGGAAATACACTGTCCTCGAATTTAATTATGAAGACATGGCCAGAAACACTTCCTATCACGATAGTCTGATCTCTGAATAATGTGCGATTCGGCCGATATTCTCGTGGAAGCCACAAAACCCTTTTCCCATTCCATGTAATCCAAGAAAAATCACTCTGCAGACCGTAGGATAACCATTGAGGAATTTCATCAAGTACCAAAGATTGGTTGAGACTAACCCAGCCTATTTCCGTGAGAATATGTGAACCATCTGTATTAAAGGATAAATTATGGAGCAATCTCCTCATCCCAAAAGAAGAACTGCTGCTCGGCCCCTGTCTCTGGGATAAATTATTCTGCAATCTGCCCGTATAAAGGGTCTGCAGATAGGCCCCTGCCACTGTATCCCAGACATGCACGGTGTCACTGGGGCTGTCTACTGAAGCAGCTGCCAGCCGCCGGCCATCGGGCGAGAAATTGACTGAATAGAACCAATGATAAATGTTATGCTGAAGGGTATACTGCTCGGCCCCCGTCTCTGCATCCCAGACACGCACAGTGCGGTCATCAGAAGCCGATGCCAGCTGCCGGCCGTCGGGTGAGAAAGCGACTGAGTAGCCCCCACCATGAAGGTTTGAATAGGGATGGACCTTAAGGATCTGTTGATTGGTCCCCGTCTCTGTATCCCAGATACGTACAGTTTTATCATTAGAAGCTGATGCTAGCTGCCGGCCGTTAGGTGAGAAGGCGACTGAAAAGACTGAACCTATATGGCCCTTTAAGATATACTGCTCGGCTCCTGTCTCTGTATTCCAGACATGCACGGTTTTATCAGCAGAAGCCGATGCCAGCTTCCGGCCGTCAGGTGAGAAGGCGACGGACTGGGCTAAACTGGAAAAGCCTGAAGGGGTATAGACCTTAAAGGTGTACTGCTTGGCCCCCGTCTCTACATCCCAGAGACACACAGTGTTATCATACGAAGCCATCGCCAGCCGCCGACCGTCAGGGGAGAATGCGACTGACTTGGACCAACTTGAAATGCGTAAGGCTTTAAAGGTATGTTGCTTAGCCCCTGTCTCTGCATCCCAGAGACACACAGTATTATCATACGAAGCCGATGCCAGCTGCCGGCCGTCGGGTGAGAAGGCGACTGGATCGACCACATGGGTATGGCCCTCGAGGGTCTGCAAAATTGAACTCCAGGTTTCATCGACCCGTGGCTTGGCTTTAATCCATGAGGGCATTTGATTTTGAAATAGATTGCGTATCCTGCTCTTCATGGGGCTAAAGACCAGGGCCGAAGCATAAACCTGAAGGGGCGCTTCTTCGATAAGTGACCTATTGTAAAGAATGAACCGATTGGCATCTCGCACTATTAAGAGGAGATTCTCAACATTTGTTGCCTTCGCCTTGAGCTAATTAGCTAAAAACAACTGACATGGAGAAAGATGATGGTTACAGTAAGTAGATTTTCCAACTTCCTTATCGCAGTCACCGCGCTTGACACGCGTTTCATTAGGCTTAGGGCCTCAAGCCAATGAAGAAAGTGCGTGCTCAGAAATAGACTGATCGATCCCATATCGTGTAGGCCTGCTTGGCTGCTCGATTTGCCAGTGATTTCGCATAGGTGCTCTATCCAGTGGACACAGGCGTATCGAATCCTACTGAGAGGATCCGGATCCAGAGTGATTGATCCGATCTGCTCAATTGACCAACCTGGGTTCCGCAAGTTGTATATATCCTTTTACAGCGTATCCGACATAACTTTCAGTGAGCACGCCAATATTCTGCGTTGTCCTTCTACACGTCCATGAGGAAAAATGATCGGCTCAGCATGACTGCTGAGGTAGTCCTTGGCTGACTGATGGACAACATAGATGAAGCCTTCGCGGATGGTTAGAAATGAGCCACATTTCCCCACGAGCCCTTCCAAGGATATCTTGTCGTCCGATAACTCCCCCGGAAGGCCGGCAATTGAGTCAAGCTCGTCAAGATGAGTCGGCCTGTAGGCAAGGACAGTTGCTGCAAGTATCCGCTTGCAGATGGCGAGATTTTTTTATCTTCCAGATGCATTTGCTCCATCATTCTTTGATAAAAATGGCTGGAGCCCAGGTGGGAATTTTTGTAGCACAGATAACGTTCTCCAGCGGTCCGTTTTCTCCAACTGTCGACAAACCAAAGCTACCCAAAGGAAAGTTCCACCTGCATTCGTCTGTATGTAACAGCCCACGTTATCTTGAAGTTGACTCTTTGTTCTTGTGGGAATCTGAGTAGTCGCATATGCCCCGGATCACTAAGTGGTTTATTAGCCCCGCTGCTTCCATTTTAAAACAGAGAACGTCCTTTTCCGCTATAAGCCTATCACGGATTAAAGCATCCTTCATCAACTGATTTGCAGAAGCAATGAGGCTATAGTGGATTGCTGGGTTATCCTCGTGCTTGGCCCGTTCACGTCGCGGTATCAAGTTTGACGTCGAATATCGGTCAGTTGGGCATCAATGCATGACAAAATTCCACAAACCAATCGTGATGAACGAGTACGCGCCCACCAAACCTCAGCCGTACTTCATAAGGCAATGGACTGGAGTCGATCCGCAATATACACCGCTGTGTCTCGACGGACATACCAATGACCTCCAAAATCATCGAAGGCACACCCGCTGCGGATGGGTCCAGTAGCTCTTCGGTGGTGCTTGGTGCATTTAGCGTGCATCTTTCAAAGGAAGGAAGGGGGAAACGTGGCCGGCCCTGCGATGTTTTGGTTTTGCAGCAAGTATACAAAGCAGCAAGAACTATACATCAGTTCTGTAATAATGCCTTTATATACAATAGTCTATTTTACTTAACATTTTGATTTCGTGTGCAAGCCATGTCGCGGTCAGCGTATGCTACGGTTCAATGCGCTTATTTCCGTTCCCATACGCTAGGCGAAGACAGACAGCTAAATAGCTGGCTAATAAGCATTTCTGGGCTACCCGTCTGTGCACTGGCATGGGTCCCATATCCCATAGTATGCACGGAAGAAGCAAATAACTCAAGCTTATCTTTCCAATGGCTTCAGCGGGCTGATAATGGAGAGTGGTCAAGGACAGGGAAGGTATCAGAATTGCTAGTTGTTTAGCTCTGGCGCTCTCTTTCCCTCCTTGCTCCTGAAGCATGTTTAGAGACTTGTCACTCTATGACAAGGCCAGAGTAACATCGTAAGAACCAAGTATACTTCATCATGATTCCTGTGTTAATCCTGAAGGTTTCATGGGTGGGGGCCGGCTCTCAGTAACTCGGTAAAAGCTCTATATCCTATCATACCTGTCTTTCTAGCACGAGGCCACTACATCACCTTCGTGAAGTGCTCAACATCACCCAGGAATCTGTAAAATTAACTTGCTGTCATGAGTCATCATAGAGGGCTCGATTGGTGATGTGTTTGGGTAATGAAGTTGTTGAACTGTGGGAGATTTATGAATAATATAGATATATGGACGAGGTTTTAGTATTTATCTACAGTGTGGCCGACCGTATCTCTTTGGGGAGCAGAACCCCCCCTTTCACCAGTACTAGTTATTTCTCTCCATTAAGCGGTGGCTCCGAGTAGCACGTAGTTTAGTAATTCTGGAATACGATGGCTTTGGCAGACACATCCGTCAATGATCCTCGACATAATACGGAACCCGACCACCCGTTAGCCGGATTGGATGGTTCTGTTGTTTCCCCATAACAGCGCGGCAGTCTGTGAGCGAGAAGCTCGGTCCCAAAGATATTCTGTACCGATAACCGTGGCAGTGCATTTTGTTTGGTTGCGTACACCTCGGAGCCACTAAGAGCAGATGAATACGACGCCCCTTCAGAGACATATGCATATCCGGGTGGGCTGGAAATTGAGGGTGAATTTGCATCGGTGATGAGGCTCAGGTCGTGTTGATAACCATCTGGGTATGGTAACAGTGAGCTACATAGGGGTTGTCGAAGCTTTTTGTTATGGTTCTAATCTGGATGTACGGCGTTAGCATTCTATGAGACAGCTGAATGGAAGATACTAACCCTTTTATTATTTACAACTAACTAGACCTCTTTGCCGATAGGAGAGTTCTCGTCCACCTTTCTGACAATGCCAATTGCAAGAATGATGAAAGTGGGAGAGGGACAAAGTGGATGGTTGGGTCCTTAAGTATCGGTGTACGGTAGGTCCCTAATAATCTCCCGTCGGGTCGTCAGTGGGACGTCTTTATAATTATGACATAGATACGTACAAAGTAAGTAGGTACTGTCCAGGGAAGGCGCGATCCGAGTCTTGGTGACAAAACGAAGGGCAAGTTGTGAAGTAGGCAAGGGCTTGGACAGGCTAAGTGAAACGTCAGGTCAACCTGAAGAAATTGTGGTCACCACCCAACGTTTCCTTCACTTCTTCCCTCCTACCCTGATTCACCACCGACACAGTCACGATCGCTGTCTCTTTAATTATTCCCCTATCTATCTCTTACTTTACTAATAAACTCTTCATTACTATTTTGAGTCGCTACTGTTCCCTCTTATCATTTTTCCCCATTTGGAGCATAATCATGTCTCTCGACTCCGATCAGTCGGCTCTTTTCACCGAGATCTAAGAGGATCAGAACCAGGCCAACGTCCACAAGGCGTACCTGGGGACCATTGCAGCAAAGGCCGGCGGAAAGCGTCCGGATGGCGAACCGCTGGCGCTCCCGGGCACTGAGGTATTGTACACGTTCTAACCCAACTTGAGTGAGGTTGCTAACCAAGCTATCCAGGCGTACTATTGGTCGACATACGACGCAGAGGAGACAAGGGAACGGAGTTTTGGCCAGTCTGAAAGGGAATCGAGACGATCCATACAAAGCGGATTCCGATTGGCCGAGAGTTCTCTACCGGCACTGAGTCTGTTAACAGGAAAAGATCAGGGTTCTTGACCCATCTATCTGGTATAGAATACTGCGAGGTTTATACAAACGTGAAGGAAAACCCGGGTGTCGTCTGTCCCTTGTAGTATGTGTTTCTCTCTTTAATAACTCTCTAAGTTCCAGTTAATAAAATAAAAAAGAAAGGATTTTGTATAAACTAATCGCTTTATTACGCAGCCCGCGAAGAAAGTACTTTAGTATATTATTTATTTAGTAGATTAGTTATTTTTATATTTAAAGTTATTATCGAGCCTTCTTAAGACTTAAAATTAGATTACGGAGCTCGAGCGCTATATATTTAAAGTAAATATATAAAGAAATAAGGTCCCGGATATTAAATAGTATATTAGAGATTTTAGAAGTAAGATCTGCAAGTATATTATAAAGGTGCCTTTGTGGAGGGATCCAATTATTATGAACAGACAGGTATGGATAGGAAGCAATGGTAATATAAGAACAAACACCATGAAGTTGAATCCACCTGATGATAAATCCATGGGGCCCGCGAGATTTATAGGTCCAATCCAGTGAAAATCCGAAATGGCGGTCGGTAAGAAGATTCGGGACACCAGCGATACGAGCACGCTACGCTCCAACCCAGTAGTCATGCGTGCGGGTTTGGCGTAGGGTTTGATATCCCATCAAGGCCGTCATATTATATACGGAGGAGAACCCTAACCGCTAATCTCGCCTTCCCCGCATTTGCCCCGCGTGTCGGATCTTTGCGTATTTATTTATGTCCTCCTCGCCGGCCAATTCCCAAGGCTCTTACCTGCGCGTATCCAAACAATATCTTCCCCGTCCACCACCATGTCCAACTTATTCCCCGCTGACCATGGAATGACTTCCTTTTGGCGATCCGACCCCGATCCCTTGGACAACCACCGATCGACAGAGACCCTGCCCGAGGAAAGTGACCTCGTGATCATCGGCGCAGGGTTCGCTGGGGCAGCCACTGCCTACCACTGCCTCGAGCAGAGCAAGTTGCGATCCCAAAGCATTTCTGTGCTGATCTTGGAGGCACGACAGGCTTGTTCGGGGGCTACGGGCCGGAACGGTAATCCTACCTAGGTGAAACGGTTGGAGACGAGGTGGACTGCAATGCAATGCAATGAGCTAACGCCGGGTCCTTCCTCCTACTACGCAGGCGGCCATCTGAAGCCTGACCCATACTACCAGATTGGCATCATTGCTGCTGAATACGGAGTCGAGGCAGCCGAGGAAGTGGCGGATTTTGAAACCAAACATCTCCAAGAGCTCCAGGCCTTCATCGAACGGGAGGAAATCAAATGCGACCTTGATGTGAACCGAGTCTTCGACGTGCAGTTCGGCGATGAGTATTGCGCCAAAACAAAGGCTGGGTATGACTTGCTCCTGTCTCGCGGTGCGACGCACGTGAAAGAGGTCGAGTTCCATCCATCGGGGTCTGCTGAAGCCGTAAGAAATGCTATAAAAATCTTCTCGCGCAGACATCGCCTGACCAATGCTTGGTTGTCTATGAACAGGTTTCGGGAGTGAAAGGAGCCCGGGGATGTTTTAGTTATCGCACGGGGCGAGTGTGGCCCTATAAACTCGTGATGCACCTCTTGAAAAAAGCTGTCCTCGGTGGAGCAAATCTGCAAACATACACCCCCGTGCACCGAGTTTCGGACTCACCCGACGGGGCTGGAATGTGGACGGTGGAAACAAGCCGGGGATCCATCCGAGCCAAGAAGGTTATTTTCGCCAGCAACGCATATACCGGCGCCCTGGCACCCGAATACAGGAATCAAATCATCCCGGTGCGAGGAGTCTGTAGCCGGATTGTGGTGCCCAATCCGCCCACGAATGCAGCGAACTGCTCGTACACTTTTCGGTCCAACGCTTGGGATTATGACTACCTGATCCATCGGCCGGATGGGAGCATCGTCGTGGGCGGTGCCAAATCGACCTTCTACCACAATCCCACGGACTGGTACAACAACGTGGACGACAGTAGAGTGATTGAACCAGCCGTGCGATACTTTGACAATTACATGCAACGGCACTTCCATGGATGGGAGGACTCGGGGGCGTATACCGACCGTGTCTGGACAGGGAGTATGTGCTCTTTATTATTGTTTGTTGTTTTTGTCTTTGTCCTGCCTGCTCTTGGTTTCTGTTATTAACAATCATCGGCGTCGACTAGTTATGGGCGACACGGCCGACACTCTGCCACACCTCGGACATGTTCCCCACAAGCCCGGACAGCTCATAATTGCTGGGTTTAATGGCCATGGGATGCCACAGATTTTTCTCTGCGCAAGGATCGCGAAGATGATCGTCGACGAGTACCGTACGAGGAGACGGGACTGCCACGGCTGTTCCGCACCAGCAGCGAGCGACTGGCGAGGACGGAGAACAACGTGCGGGCCGGGGTGGAAGGGCTGAAGAGTGAAAGCTGAAGACCCAGACAGGGGCACTAGCGAAGATAATCTACTCTGTTAGAAGTGGAGGCCCAGCTATTCGATCAGCGTTATCGGCGCCGAATCACGGGGCGTCCCGCGTATGCGTCATTAATCCGCATCGACTCATTATTTTCGTTTGCTTTCTTTCCCCGACCCGCGCTCGCCCAATCTTCTTCTCTTTCTCTTCTGTCCTGTCCTGTTCCTGCATCATCCTATGTATTTCTTGTTGGCCTCTATTCCCTTTGCCTCTGTCAGGAATGAAACATGAGCTTTAGGCTGCTGAACTGGCGGACGAAGTCCGCTCTGCTGAAGGTGGGTTTTGGAGAAATAGCCTACCTTATTTCTACAGTATTTTGTGGATTGCACCTGACCGTTCTCTTCCTTCTTCAGCAGCAGCATCACCAGCATAACCGGTCTTTCATCTACCATGGACAGCCAGGAACAATATCTGACTACCCTCGCGTCGTCCTCTGTCCTCCTCCGCCGATCGGCCCATCAACCAGAGCGCCGACTTTTCTTCCACCAGCCAAAGTCACGATCGCTTAGGTCGTCGGGCAAAGGAGAAGCTGCTGGACCGTGTACGGTGACCGTGATAGTCCAATGTCTTCCCAAGCACCGTTCACTAATCGATCCCAATGGCTTTTTGCAGGAATTTTTCCTCAGTCTTCTGAACTCTGCTTCCACCAAGCGAGAAGCCAAATCGTATCTGGCCCGTCTCAAGGCTCAACACTCTCCGACCCCTCCACCGCAACTGACAGTTGAACAAAGCAAGAAGACCGCAGCGCTTTTCGTCGCCGTCGCCGTCGCCGTCGCCGTCGGGCGTTAATCTGGGATCGTTCTATGGTGCCTCGGCGTTCGGTTTACGACAGCCCGGTCTTCAGACATGACTCAACCCCTACCCCTCCCCCGCAGGAGATACTGGAGATGCGACTCCACCTGGCCTTGATCAAACTCAAGGTCCCTCAGCAACTGGACGACTCGGTGGTCAATGGAGTAGCTAAGACTCTGGCGCAACTGAATCGCCTGGGCATGGCCTGCTGCGTTGTGGTCGACCCTGGGAGCATGAAGGACGCCAATGTGGCGCGAAAGATCGCTGCCGACCAAGCAGACCGTATCGCTACGGCTGTTGATGGACAGCCCGATTCTAAATCTACTCACCTTGATTCGGTTTTGACTCTTCCGTCAAAGACGCCGGATACCCCAACGGTCTTATCGCGGAAGGCCCTTTTGAACCCTCTCCGGGACGGTCATATTGTCATTGTCGCCCCAATTGCCTACACAGAAGATGTTCCCCGAGCGGTGACTATATCGGGCGACGACGCTCTGCTCGCCCTGACGAAGGAGCTTGCCGGCCTAGCAACCGCCCCTCACCCTGACGAAGATCCGTGTATTACGGCCCAAAACATCAAAAAGTTGCAGCAGGAGGTCTCACTGGATCGGGTGATTTTGCTAGACCCTCTTGGAGGAATCCCTGCTTTTAGTGGCCCGCAAACGTCTCATGTTTTCATCAACATGGAACAGGAATTCGACGACATTGAAACTCAGCTGCGTCAAGCCCAGCAACTGGCAACGATAGAGCCTGTGTCACGGGTGGAATCCGCGGATGCAGTCAGCACGCGCACGTCAGTATTAGGTAGTGTTGTTGATCATCACCTGCATAATCTGCGTCTATCACAGAAGGCCCTCGCTATGCTCCCCTCGGCATCGTCTGGGATAATTACCTCTCCGGCTGAGGTTGCCAATTCAGCCCGATCCCCGCAGGCCGGCCCGGAATTGTCTGCGGTAGGCACTCGACGACAAAGAAATCCATTGATCCATAATTTGCTCACGGACAAGCCGTTGCTGTCATCGTCTCTGCCTATGAGTAGACGTGAAGCGATCAGTGGCGGACGGGGCACCATCTTCACACCTAGTTTACACACGACGTTTGTCAAGCGAGGCATGCCGCTGACTATGATCCCTGACCCGCGGGTCCAGGTGTGGACTGCGCAAAATCGCCCTCGATTGAGTCTAGACGACCCCAGCATTGATCTGCCACGTCTGGTACATCTGATCGAAGACTCTTTCAACCGCAAGCTCGATGTCCAAGACTACTTGAACCGAGTCAACGATCGCCTTGCCGGATTGATCATCGCCGGAGAATACGAAGGGGGCGCTATCTTGACTTGGGAGCTTCCCCCGGGCGTTGAGGATGATGGAAGCGAGGCGGGCCAGGCTCGCATGGTTCCTTATTTAGACAAGTTTGCAGTTTTGAAACGCAGCCAGGGGGCGGGAGGCGTGGCAGACATCGTGTTTAACGCCATGGTCCGGACGTGTTTTCCTCAGGGGGTGTGCTGGCGCAGCCGCAAGGACAACCCGGTGAACAAATGGTATTTCGAGCGGTCCGAGGGAACGTGGAAGTTGGCCAACACCAACTGGACGATGTTCTGGACAACCCCAGGATTGCCGGAGAATTCGCAGCTCTTCCAGGATTACGAGGCCGGTGTGTCGCGCCATCGAGCCTAGCTGGGCTGAGGACACCGGCGTGGTCGATTAAAGGGTCACAGAAAAGTTCTCTAATTTACTCTAGACATTTCGGGTCACTGTGTATATAGCGAGCAGTTCTCTTATTTTTCTATATAGATTTTAGACCGTGGAAGGCCTTCTCACCGCCTTCGGTATTGCCTCCTTCTCCGGCCATCGCCGGCCTCTCTCTCATCAACTTCCCTCTATTCATTAGAAGGCATGGAGCCTGCGATGAAATCCGGTCAATGACGCGATGCCCATCTGCATCGAATGCTCATACCCTGTTTCGCATCTGTACAGCACCTACAGTCGCGCAGATGACCGGTCGTTGGGCAAAGGCGTTCGTCTGACGCAATGCCCGCGCTGCCAGCGGTTCGCCGATAAATACGTCGAATATGACTTCGTTGTCATCTTCATAGACCTGGTCCTGATCAAGCCTCAGGTATGCTGGAACAATGGGTTGTTATAGCTTGCGCGCCAGAAATCGTCTAACCATTTCAGGTTTACCGACACCTCCTATTCAACCGACTCGGAGGAGACGATAACCAATTCGACGTAAGTGAAGCCGCCTGGCCTCCAGGACCCATTCGCTCAGGAACTAACTATTCATGACCATGCAGCGCTCGATTATTCGCCTCGGCGTTCTCCTCCTCCTATTCGACGTTTACCTGACTTGGGCACGTATTGAAAAGACCCAGACCCTATCCACGACGTTCCTGGCGCGCGCCCCCATCGTCATCCAATACTTCTTTTTCCTAAGCATGAATACTCTCGCCACGCTCGCCCATCATCTGACGATCCGGTTGCTGGCGTCCGTCCTCGCCCCGGTCCCCAGGGGATTAGAGCAAAATAGCCAGAGCAACGGCAATGGCAACAGCGCAGCCGAGACGCCGTCTCACCCGTCCACACCTGTCTTTCCCTCCTTTCCGGCGCAGGCTGCGAGCGCTCAATCCCAATTATCGCCTACATCCACTTCAGCGTTGAGTTCGCCTAAATTGCACACATCGCAATCTTCGGGAGCGGATGCCTTGTCTGCTAATGGTGCTCCGGCAACCACCACCTCAGGCAATGACAACGGTCTCAACCCCCATCCTCCACCTCCAGTGCATTACCCCCCTCCTCCGCCCCTTCGCCGTGCCTCCACAGCTCCCACGCAGAACATTCAGCCCCTGCCGCCACCGTCGCCTGCAAGTCCCACCGCCATCAGCACAGCCCTGCTCGTTAGCAGCTGCGTGAAGCTCTTCCCTATCCTTCTCGTCATCTGGGGTCCCGATGGCGGCAACAGCAGCAGCGTGTCGGATACATCGAACGTTGATGCTCAGGGAACCAGCCAGTTGATTGCCTCTCATAGTTTTCCCACGCAGGCACTGAATGACGTGACTCCAGCAGCTACGACGGCGTCAGCTGCCACAGTGTCGGGTGTATCAGAGTCCCCGACGCTCTTGGAGAGCCTGATCCAATTGATGCCTGTGTCTGTACCGACCAGCTACGTAGCCAATCTGATCGAGTTGGCTGGATCGCTTCTTTCCCTGGGCGCCGCAGACACACATCTGGTACTATTGAGTAATATCGAGGCACTATATATTCTATTGGGGTGTGGATATCTTCGTGCGATGGCGCTGGCTGTCACGGGGCTTCTTGCGCGGTGGACGGTGCAGAAAGTGATTCTGGGGTTGTGGGAGTTGGCTGATAATATTCGTAAAATAGAGTAGTAATCAAATGATACCAGGCATTATTTTTTTTTAATGAAATAAATCTATCGCTGCACAGCATACATCAGGACCGAGTAACCGAAGTCAAGAACATCAAAATCAGCCTAGATAAACTATACATGAATACCGCAGGATGCATAAAAGAGACAGAAACCAAAAGGTATAAAATAAGCCTTAAACAAGGAGATATGCTAGGTATAATAGCACTCACTCAGTCCAATCAATGTAAACAGATAAGAGGAGCACCTCGAGTATCTCTCTCTCTCTCTCTCTCTCTCTATCTTCCTTCCACCGTTTCACTCCCCTCTCCTCTACCTGATCCATGGTATACCATCCATCCAAGCCACCCTCTTATCCCCTGCAACCGCAAAGTCTAACCTGACGAACACAAAGAAAAGGACGAAAGAGATCACTGCGGTACCCGCTCAGGTCGAATATTCGATCTCTTCGGCGTGATAAGAGGATGCCATTGGGCCATGAATACGATCGCTGGACGATTGAAACAGTACAAGTTAGCCAACCAGGCGTATGCAACGTGTAGGACGAGGAGGGAAATCGCTTACCCCACATCAGATAACACGAAACGAACGATAGAATCAGCGTGCTTCGGAATAGTCTGTATACAGACACTTGTGTTAGTCTATCCCAGTAGACAGATATAGCCGAACAGAGAGTGACCGTAGAAGAGGAAGAGGAAAGCAACGCACGTCTGATTCTCCCCCTTAGGACTAAACACCCAAGCCAGAACGGAGGCGACCACGATGATGACGAGACCGATGATAAGACTCCACCTGTTTAGATTGGAACGAGTGCATTAGCTATGTTTCTTCTGCTGTCCGTTTTTATGTTTTCGATTTCCTGCGTGCATCATCCATGGATGCAAGTTCACCAACCCCGAACTTTAGACCGGACAAAGCTGATAGGTATCATGGAAGAACGCACCCGTTGGCCATGCTGTATCTGTATCTTGTGTCTTCCTCCTAAAGTGTGTATGTAGCTCTGAGTACCGATTCCGGTACTGCGGTCTCCGATACGTTTGACTAGTTGTGAGAGGTGAGGTGGGTCGCGAGCGTAAACGACACAGTGTAGGTCCAGCCTGCTGTGCTCTTTGCGTGTGGTGCGTCGTCTGCGATATGTGCAGCGACCTGGCTATACTTTAGTGATGTTCGAACCCAACCCAGCGGAGGAAGCTAGCGGAGGCGCATTGGGGGGGGGTGGTTCAGGGTGGGACTAACAGGCTCGAGTGCAGGCTCAGTCTCGATTTGAGAACAGGCAGGAAATGAAAGACCGATGATCGAAAGGATGCAGGGAGGAGGGTCGGCCGAGCGAGGTTGGTTGAATCGCGATTGAAAGTCAGTCCGCTGTCCAAGCTGCCACGAGCAAGAAGGTCGCCGGGATGCAATCAGCGGAGCTCGGGCGGAGTGGGCTTAGGTGGCTGGCTGCCTCAGGCTGCCGTTCTGCCGCTGTGGCGGTGCGATTACCGTACGGTACGGAGGCGTTATTTACGGAGATCAAGGGGGCTCACGTATGTAAGCACATACAAAATGGACTACGCTCTCGTCCTTCTGGGATATAAAACATTTGTTTCACAAGTGCATCAGGGGAAATCGTACGGAGACTAGCGGGGAGACATAGGCAGACGACAGGAAGACCAAAAATGGAGCAGGACAAAAGAAAAATAAAGGAAACGAAAGGAGATCCCTCGGTCACGAGTTTAGGCTCCCTCGCGGCTCTTGCGGTAGCTGGCCTAGATAGAGTCGTGTCAGTTTTGCTTCAGTGCAATGCCAGGTTCAAATCATACCTCTTGCTCGACCTGCAAACCGTCAACCACAGGAGCCAGCTCACTGAGAATCTCGTAGGCCCGCTTGTGGAACTCCAGCTGTGCGGCGATCAGATCGGCCAGGTTTCTCAAGGGCTCGGGCGTGTCGAGGACCTTATGGAACGTTATAGTCAGCAAACTGGATTTCCATTATCATCAAATCGACGCATGCGCGACTTACATTCTTCATCACGCTGACGGCCTCCTCAGTCTGACCGACAAACTCGTCCTCGGCCTGCTCGATCTCGGCACGAGCCTCTTCGCTCAAGTTGTCCAGATCACCCCGAGCCTGTGCCTTCTTGCTCGCCTTGACCGAGTCCAGCATGAGACGGGCGTTCTCGACGTTGCGCCGGGCCTTAGCCGCAAACATCAGGTTGGTGTTCAGCGTGGTGTTCCATCCGGCCAAGAAGCGCGACTGGATCTGAGCGTCCTGCGACAGACGGGCCTCGCCGACCTTCTCCGAGGCCAGGGCGTACTTCTCCAGCGCCGACGCCAAGGGGTCTTCGCCGGTGGTGTTCTGCGCCAGGGTCTGGGATCCTGACAGCGAGGCGCGGGCAATGGCGTGGTTGAAGGTCTTGGGCTGTGGCTTGTCGACGGGGGAGCGGACAGGGCGGCCTGGGCCTCGGCGGGAGAAGCAGCCTGAGATAGAAGCTGGACCTTCTCACTGATGGTGCGGCCGAGGTCGTTGAAAGATTCGCGGATGTTGGGAGGGTAATCGTAGGCTTCGTTGGAGTACTGAGAGCTGTTTTCGTGGGGTAAAAAACATCAGTGCCTTTGGCCCATGGGACAGTCCATTTGATGTCCAGGAAGAACTAGCTCCGACGGGGACAGCTGTTACTCACGTCACCTGAAGCAGCTTCTGGTGGACCAGCTTCAGCGCATCCACGCGCTTCTCGAGTTCGATGTATTCATCGGGGAGTTGAGTCCTATCTTCGGCCTGGCCCAGCTGCTCCTTGATCATCTGCTGCGTGCGCGCAGCGAAGGGCGAAAAGTTCGCACTATCTCGCAGAGCAATAACAGATTAGAAACATGTCAGCAGTCAGGTGGGATTTTGGGGGTGGTGGTAGAAAAGGAGGGGGAAGAACGTAAGTCTGGACGCAGTAGGAAGAAAATAAGCAGTGCGATGATGAGCTGAACTCACCTGAGGTTCTTTCCGAACGCCTGGAACTTATCCATGGTGGCGAGCAATGCAGTCTTGAGGTTTGGTAAGATGCGGAGCAAAAAAAGAGATCGTGGGGGTTCCAATCGCAACCTGTCAGTCGAAATGTTTGGGGAGGTTGAGTCGAGGCCACGCACCGTCACGGGCCCGTGATGTGGCGGTGCACATGACATGCACCGCCACACTATTATACACGCAAGTACATGTACACCATAGCATATCTAGTGGAAGGTTCGTAAAAGGGTATATTCTAGACTAGACATTCTAATGTTAAGCAGGGATTAAAGAGAGCTCTGTACTTAATAGACAGAAGAAAAAGCAACAATCACAGGCCTGCTGATCCAATATATTACATGTGAATAACCAGGAACCAGAACTCAAAATATCGAAATACCAAAACAGTTAGATCAATTTACCATCGATTACTCGTAACGCGTCACAATTCGATAGAAAATGCAGAACGTGTCAACCAGACTCTTAAGTCAAAGTGGCCATCATGGCACGGACAATGCGAGAGTTAGGGCCTGGTGATTGTCAGATTAGTACCTGCGATTTAGAATTCAAGGAATCTCTAATCCTTACCCTTGCGATCCCTCCTCACTTCGGTGATCTCCTCGCGGTCGCCATCTCCATTGATGAACTCCGTATCTCGGACGACCTCTCCCCGACCCCGTCGCTCCAGCGGCATGAACTCATGAAGGTCTTCATCGCTGTCGCGAGGGCGGATCATGATAGCCAACGGGCCGGCGTTAATGTGGTCAGACTCCATGTCATGGCGAATGCGCACTGGCGACGACCGGCGGCGATGACGACCGTGCACCGAGATGGATCGGGTGCGCGAGACAGTCCTGGTCAACCGCTTCTCGGAAAGGTCATAGTTGCGGGTGTGGCGAGACCGAGATCGGTGTCCAGAGGACGTCGACGCAGGCTCGATGAGCATAGTGTGGTGATGGTTCCTGGGCGTATAGGGCTCCATGGCGAGTTTTTCCACAGGTCTATCTCGGCGTCGCTCGCGACCCGGGGAAGGCGACGGTTGTATTATACGCGCTGACAGGAACGGTTAATCCAGGCGACGCTCTTCCTCAGAAGAGGGGGGGGTTGAGGCACGTGGTCTCTTACCATCGGTCCGGTGCTTCATCTGGCGACTGCGGCTAATGACATCGTCGATTTGCTCCTTGGAGAGTGCGACCAGGATAATGATCATATCACCCTATTTTATAGATCGGTCAGTATTCGGGTACCTAGCGGTATCTCTCGCGGTGTGACATACCTCGTCCTCGAATGGGTATCCAAATTCACGAATAGCCGCAGGGTGCACCAGCCTTCGAGGCATACGAGTTTTGCCCTTCCTAGGGTATGGCTTTTCGATCTCGACTTCCTCAACGACCCGCGTTGGGAATCGACTACTGGAGCGGCGGGGACGATCCCTGAAGCGATCGCGTTCATGATATTCTTCGTCGCCGTGGCGATCCGGGTCCGCGACTCGGATTTCTTCATAGTACTCCGTTTCGCGAGGAGGTCGGACGCGGGAGCGCGGGCAGGAGGATCGCGGTAGTAATACTCATCTAGCTTGCGCGAAGGAATGCGATCGAAAGTGTCCAAGGACGACTGACGTCGCAGAGCCGGGGTCTAGGTGGGGGACTCCCTCGTCACGATATAGGTCACGAGGGGCCCCGAGGTATGAACGAGATGGTCATCTTCGTAAATCTGTCCGACCGGCGGGCAGGAGGACCATAACGGTCAGTTTCTTGCAGACGGTAACTCGAAGCGGTCATCGTCCACGCGCGGGTCTGTCGAGCACGGGGGACCGCGCGAGTGTAGACGTTCGTGGCGCTCACGCGAGAAGCGGTCAGCGTCCCAGCGATCGGAGTCAGCCTCCAGGTGGCCGGTTGAGCGGCGATAGTCGTCGTATCGAGACATGTGCCGGGTGACTTGGGGGAAATGGATGACTTTGGAGCGAACCGTGGATGACGACAGCGGGTGACTTAGGCGGGCCGTTGGTGGTGGGGGTGAAAGAGAAGAAACTGTGGATCAGGGAGGCCTGGCGAAGAGAGAGGGTGAGGGCGCGAGAGAGGAGGAGCTATGAGAGTTGGAATTGGAAAAGGAGAAGACACAAAACGCCCGTCGAGGCCGAGAATATAAGAAGTCGAGCAGCGGCAGACAAAAGAGACAAAAAAGCTGCCTGAAAAAGCAGCACAGTCAAAATGACGTCGGCGGGACGCAGCGATACGGTAAGATTGCCTGAAGATTGCCTGGCGACGGGCGGGCACCACCGAGGCAGCGGTAACAAAAACGACGGGCTGGTAATGGTTGGTTATTCTTAGCCATTCGCCACGGATCGTCGCTCTGCTTTGGCTTCGTCAACTTCTGTGGTTGCTGCGAATCTCTGTGTGCGTCGATCCGATCTGGTCTCGCTTGCTCGCTCCCCTGGTCCCTCAGCTCCTGTCTGGACCATCTGGACCAGTCACAGCTATCGCGGATCCGACAGTCTAGATGCTGCTACCCAATCCATGCATATGTGCGCCTGTCCATCAAGATCTCCACCCGCCCCACGGACGCGCGCGGTTGGGCATTGGTTTTGAATGCTCAAGAGGCCGATGCACCGTATGGGAAAGGCTGTGGCTATACACTCGACTGGACGGATCGCAGGAGGCCACTACAGCAGCTAGAGAGCGCTAGCGACTGCAGCTCGAGCAGCATTGAATTCTTACCAGGTGGTCCCAAACGACGCTGGCTGCAGGCCACCGTCGACGTTGGGGAGTTTGCAATTACAAGTCCAAGGTGAAAGGACGCTTCAGGAAGGCGGGCGCCGGGCTGCAAGGGGACCGTTGATCTACGGTGCCATGTGTTCGCACCCAGACGCCTCCATGTGTACCCTACGGCCGAGTCAATGGTCGCCAATCCCCGAATCCCCACATTGCCCTTGGTCTAGGGAATGGTGTTGTTACAGATGTGAAGCAGCAAGCCAGGTCAGCAGCAGAAAAAACAAATTGGTCTGATGTCTCAGAATTCCTGCATGCCGATCCGTATCCAATATCTATGACTGGGATCCCTAAAAGAGCCATCTGGGGTCTAGAATCCCTGTCTATAGCCTTGCATCAGATGATTCACCAATTTGAGTGCGCCTGTCTGATTTGGTAGCTCTCAGATTTTCGTATTCCAACAGAAAGCTCGAATGCTATGGGTCCTGCCAACGGAGCCCTACCGAGAGGTATCTACATGCGATCTGCTATCTCCAAATTTAGCAAATCATCCTCTATGCTTAGAATTCCCATCGCCCAATTAGACTGAGTAGGTTCCACGACTGTAATAAATCGTCTTTCTGGATTATCGTGCGCTGGCTCGTGTGCCCAGATCGGGGAGGGCTCGTGGGAGTTCTCTTGTTGACGCTGATACGGAGGACCTCGTCCCTGTTTTGCAGCCGTCATCCATGCACGCTCGCATCCTTTGGCTACGGAGTCAGCCGACCTCCACCCGGTTAGGCGGGAAACCTTGCGGAGCGTATCGATGACCCACTGCCGATGAGAGGTCTCTATGTACTGTACGCCGGCAAAGAAAATAGGCACGGTCATCTCGATCAGGCAGGAACCAAGAGTAGGACTCAGACGCCCTACTTCGCTGTTGAGGATCTGCGGATAGTAAATGCCGGCCGCGATCTGTCCAACGGTCTGTGCGTATTTGGCAGTTGCATGCGCTGCTACGCCCGCTGCAGCCATCATTGCAGGCGGCATGCATGGATGCAGTCGATAAAGAAGCATCAGGCCCGTATAGTAGAATCCCCACACTACCGCAATGGTTTGTGTCCGGTATTGAAGGGCTGGACCGAACGGTGTGGAGATTGGTGGAGCACTGTCGGACGGTAGCGGCATGAAATGAGGGCCTATCGCATTCGCAAATATTTCGAACGCGGCCAGAATGCTCTCCCACTCGGATTCGGCCTCGTTATACGATCCAGACCCATCCTCCTCCACACCTTGGGTGGGAAGGTCAGATCGAGCTGCCGTGTCAGCGAAGGCAGGAGGAATGTGCTTCGGTCCGCTAGGTGGCACCATGCCGTACATGGGAGGGCCTCCGCTTTCTGGACTTCCTCCCTGGTTCTGGCCAGGCTGGGCTGTCGTGAGTTTCGGAGGTTGGGCATGCGATTCAAACTGGCCGGGAGGGGGGCGAGATGTAGCACCAGCAGGAGTGCCCAAAGGAGCATCTTGAGGGGCCCCTCTTTGCATACCAGAGGGCGTCGCGGCGAATCTTGCCATGAATTTGAAGAGTCCGGCGTCAGGTCTCCAGTCAGTTCCAGTGGCCCTAATGGCTTTTAGTTTTCGCTTCCTATCGCGACGTCCGAAATCGGTCAATCGACCCAGCAAAAGCCACAGGTGATCTGCCGACCCATAGACTGCATCTAAGCGACCGAGCGCTGCACGGGGTGGGCATTGGTTCCATTGAGAAAAGGGCAAACTGGCTCGTTGTGAGTCGATGGATCTATTATAGAAGATCTCCATATGTGAGTGCAGCACTTACAACAATCCACTGCCGCTGATAAGGCTCTGCATCATATCCTGTTTACAATACCACCAATAGAGGTCACACTGAATCCGAAAAGCTTCGATATCTTTTCGGGTAAAGTGTTTCTGGCGAGGTCTGCCTAGGCCGTCTTCGACTTGCCCAAATTCATCGTAATTGACAGCTCGGCCGACCAGAGCCCCTACAAGGCCCTCGTTGATGCTACTTTCTTTTTCACAAAACGGGTCATCATCATTTGCACCGCTTCCAAACAGAAATGCTTGTTGAAACGAGAGCCCCGGGTCCCGTGGCTTTCCTTGTGCCTTCACTCTGCGCCGGTGGGCACGAAGATCCCGCGTTAGACCGGCGAAGTCAATCTCGCGTATCAACTGGGCGGAGCCAGCGATATGGCTGTTCCACCGATAATGTTCTGCGCCCATAACCTCATAGTATGCTAGAAGCAGTGCGGCGGCTAGAGTTCCAACTTGTTTACGACGCGTCGGTAATCCCACGGCCACACCAACCCTTTTAAGTGCAAAGTGATAGTGCCGTAAAGAAAGCGTCGGTGGAGCTTGTTGTAGGTAAGAAATGTGCAAACTACTGACGGCAAGAATTGTTTGCAGCAAAGCTTGATGCTCCAGTGCTTTGAAAGGTAAGGTATATGTCCACAAACCCTGCTGTGCTGGCGACACAGGCGCACCAAACATAGTCGAAGGATCAACCGGATGCCGCTCAAAGACTGACAAAGTAGGGCCGGTAGAATGGATAAAGTGTAAGAAAATTCGCGCGGTTTTGGGATTGTTTAGAGGCGACGAGCCAAGAGTAGGGTGGTAGGAGGAAAGGAGATTGGGTTCGTTCAAATAGGTAGTAAACGAACGGAGCTGCCTTTGATCTCTGTTCGCAGAGGCCATGATCAGACTAAGCTGGTTGAAGTTCTCAGCGGTTGTTGGATTTTCCAATTCCTCGTCAGACTCGACACCATAGTAATCATCATCATCGTACTGAGAAGGTGAAAGTGATGTAGACGTGGATTGGCGATGTAGTAGCTGTTGCTGGGATTGACTTGCTCCCAAGGGCGAAAAGCCTGGGCGTGATGCGGAGTCCGAGGCCTAACATTTGATTAGTATTCCTGGGAAGATAAAGCTATCACGGAAGGGCAGTGCGCTCTATACCTGCAGGAGTGTTGAAACATTCGATGCCCCTGCAGAGGTGCTTTGGTGTTCATTGTATGGGTTCGTGATGCCGTAGGAAGCAAGCCAGCAGCCGGTACTTTGACTTCCACTAGGATTATGCCGAGCGAAATGGTCCGGTGGATTGGCCCATGTTAGACGCTGTTGGTAAGCTCTATCGAAGTTCGCCGGTGATTCTTGCGATGGGTCGTGATAGCCTGTCGGAGATATTGGAGCTCTCTGCGTACTCGACCGGTCAGGTACAGAAGGGCCATGGCTGTGAACCGGATCGTGATACAGGGGCGGATTGTCCGTCACCTGGAAACCCCCTTGTTCCGATGCAAGAGCTGCTGATAAATTTGTCTGCTCTAATGTATGTAGGGCAACTGGCCTGGGAGCCAATACAGGATGATGCGATCCGGCTGGTCTCTGCTGCGAGAATGCGGGAGCGTCATAGCCATTCGGAAGTGGCAGGTTGGTGGCTGCTGGTGGAAGTTGGGCATTGGTCGACTGCGCATTGGAAGAGCCGGCAATCCCCAAGGGGTTCTTAAAGACCAATCGTTGAGCATATCCTTTACATTCGCGCCTGGATTTAATGCAGTTGCTGCAGGTGGGTTTCTCCTCCCCGCACTTGATGCGTCGTTGCCGACAGGCTGTATTATTTGAAGCATTTGGTCAACAAATGATTTGACTCGGGACCAAAGGTAAAACGTACTGAGACACCCTGTTTTTGTGCGCTTCTTGGGAATCTTCTGAACCGCTGTATGTGCACTCTTTGCCGTCGGGTCTGTACTGGTCACCTGCTGTTGACGATCCGCGGTCGAGACCTCCGCGTCGGGAACCAGCTCCTCCCCGGGGCCACTGGTAAGATTCGGGGTTCCCATTGCAGTAGATCGGGAACCAGTTGAGATGAGAGTTGCATCGTGTAGACCAAACCAGCGGGTCGTAGCGTGGGGATGGCGAGGATTTTATGAAAAAGCCATTCCGAGGCTTAGCAGGCGGGGGAGATTGGGATCGATGGTTTTGTTCGTCGCACCAAAAATACCTACATTGTTTTTAGGCCCAGACCTGCCCGGGGATGATCCTTGATTGGCCTGCTGTCAGCGGCCAGAAGTCCCCATTTCCCCACGGTTCCTTCCTTTGGTGCTGGATGCCTGGACTGGAGGTTGGTTGGCCATCTGGGCTTTTTTGGACTAGACTGTCTCTTTTTCGGGTTTTGTTCTTGTCTCGAGTGTTTTAAAGTTTGCGATAGACAAGCTGAGACTGTACGGAGGACCGAGACGATGTCTTCTGACCATGTTCCTAGAGGCCAAGGAATAGAATCATTAGCTTCGTTAGCTAGTCTGGCATTTTGCCACATCTTCTGTAGGAAAAGGGGCCTGCAGCCACAAGACCTTCCTTTCTTTCCCCCCTTCCTTCGCGGAGCGATGACAAGGTCGGAGATAAAAATAGGCAACGAGATACGACAGCAATCAGCTTGAAATGTACTCCGTAGGAGTCGGTACTGCTGACCGCCCGCAGATAGGTCCGGCAGAAAAGCCACGGCGGGCTGGATTTTCGCATGGAAGCCGCCTTGGCCTGATTTTTTTCTCTTTTTTTTCTTTTTTCGCTTGCGGCACCTCGAGGCTTTCGACTTGATGGGATTATCTGTTTAGGATTTTTACCAGCTGCCATTTGGACCGCTTAGAACTACCAGCGAAAGTCCCTCGTTGAATTCATTCGCAATTCCACACCATGTTCGCCGTTCCAGGTTGGTCGGTCTCCAGCTCCGGCCTCGCGCAGCAGTCCGAACAACCCAGTCAGAAGGCTCAGCAGGCCAATGGGTCGAATAAACCTAATGATAAATCCAACAAACGGAAGAGAGAGGACCATGTCACCAAGGGGAATATCGATCAGATGTACCGTCGGCACATCGAAGGCCAGAAGCCTACACCGAAGAATGGGAAGCAAGGTCCCAACAATCCCGTGAAGGGCAACAAGAAGCAGAAAAAGGATGAGAAACCACAGGGAGAAAAGCCGCAGAGCCCAGCGAAGCAGCAAGATAAGAAAGAGCCCAAACAAGACCAAGGGGAGGAGATTCAACCTGCTGGCACCGACGCTGGCGTGGAGGATGGCAAGAAGTCAAGCAAGAAGCAGAAGAAGAACAAGAACAAGGGTCCGCAGCAGGTTAACGGAGAAGAGGACAACGTTGCCTCTAACGCTGCTTCTGCAACTGCAAATGCCCTTCCTGTGGCACCTCCCAAGACCGAAGCTATCCTCACGCCGCTGCAGCAAGCCATGCGCCAGAAACTGATCTCGTCTCGCTTCCGCCACCTGAACGAAACCCTCTATACCACGCCGTCCACGCAGGCCTTGGAACTGTTCACCTCCAACCCCGAGCTATTTGACGAATACCACGCTGGCTTCTCGCGCCAGGTGAAGGAGTCCTGGCCCTCCAACCCGGTCGATGGCTATATTGCGGCTATTCGTAGCAGAGGGAAAGGTGCTCCTCCCAAGAAGGGCGGCAAGCCGGACAACAAAAGCAGAGGACCGCAGTCTTTGCCCCGGCGACCTAACGGGGCTTGTACGATTGCCGATCTTGGCTGCGGCGACGCCCAGCTCGCCCGCGCCTTGATCCCTTCGGCAAAGAAGTTGAACCTGAAGCTTTCGAGTTACGACCTCCACGCCCCCGAGGGATCGCCCATCACCAAGGCTGATATTTCCAACCTGCCCGTCGTGGACGGCTCGGTGGACGTGGCCATCTTCTGTCTCAGTCTGATGGGAACCAACTGGGTATCCTTCGTGGAAGAAGCATGGCGAGTATTGCGCAGCGATGGCAAAGGCGAGTGCTGGGTCAGTGAGGTCAAGAGTCGTTTCGGCAAAGTGACGCGGAAGAAGGCGCAAATCGGTGCCCGCAAGCCGCTCAGCAAGTCGGAAAAGAAGAAGCTTAAGAAGAAGCAAGACGGAGAGGATGACGGGTCGGATGTGGATGATGCGGACGTCTATGCTGAGGACTCCCAACCCAAGAATGACGACGAGACTGATATCTCGACGTTTGTCGAGGTGTTCCGGAGTCGGGGTTTCATCCTCAAGTCCGAGACCGTGGACAAATCGAACAGGATGTTTGTGAAAATGGAATTCATCAAGCAGGGCGGTGCGCCGACCAAAGGCAAGCATGCTTCTATTGCCGGAGCCAAACCAGGTCCGGGAAAGAAGAGATTCATCGAAAAACCGTCACAAGCTGCTAGCATGACGCCCGAGGAAGAGGCTGCTGCACTCAAACCCTGCGTGTACAAGACCCGGTAGGCCAACGGGGCTACCTATTCATGCATGACCTGATGTAATGTACATATTAGTCTCTGTTAGCAGTAATTGCTCGCAGGAAAATTTGTCACATAACCTGCAACATGTAAAGTCCAACAATGAAAAATATGAAGTCATTAAATGAGGCCATTGTAATTTTCTATTCGGTTCCAAAACAGATACACGACCCTAAATAGGACGAACAAGTCCTGGAAATCCCACGTCAGCCGGTCACAAGTCTTGCGCATTAAATCCGGTCCTTGCTCATTGGTTTTCGCCCAACCGCGCAACGGCGCTGCCCATTTCTTCGTCACTGTAGATGCGGAAACCCTTCTCCTTGGTCACACTGGCCAGCTGCACATTCTTCGCGTCCAGCTTCTCCTCCATAACCTGCTTGAGTGTCTTCAGAACCAGCGTTTCCGCCTCAGTGAGCGTAAGAGAACGGTGGTATTCATTCTGCAGCTCCGCCTGCGCACCCTCGCTTCCGGATCCAATAGCCTTCGCGTCGTATCGGTAGAACGTGCCGGACGGCTCGGCGTGGTATCTAATGGTTGAAACAGATCAGTACAAGCATAGGACGGGTAGGAATGCGGGAGAAAGAGAAAGACATAGACGGAAGGGCAACGTAAAAATGACCAGGGGCGAAACGTACAGTTGAGGACCGTCCTCATCGAAGCCCGCAATTAACAAAGCCACACCGAAAGGTCGACTCATGACACTTTCCTCATCATCACCAGTCTCTCCGAATCGCAGGGCCAGATCGCAGATAGCCTGGGTGCAGCTCTCGACTCTCAGCGGTTCGGCGTAGTGGAAGGCGTGGTTCTGACATTCGACACGGGCATGCTCGACCAGGTTGCGGGCATCAGCCTGCAGCCCGGACATAGCACAGCCGATGTGCTGGTCGATCTCGACGATCTTTTCGACGGAGGAAGCCTCGAGGAGGGTGGATGTGACCCGCTTCTCAACACCCAGGATGACACCTTCTGACGTTGCGACCTATTCTCGGGTTAGAAAGGAGTTGTGGCGAGAGATCCAAGATGGATCCAGAAAGATCTGCGTGGCAAAGGCTACAGGCTCAAGCCGGGATGCTGGAATAGATGGGTGGACATACACCGATCGCTGTTGAGCCCAGTTTGATAGCTTCCAGAGAGTATTCGACTTGGAACAAACGCCCCTCCGGAGAGAAGGTGCTGTACGGATTTCATTGTCAGAGAGCCGAACGGCAACGGGTATCGAAGCAAGTCTAAGAGGGAGGCTAGGGTTCGTACTTGATTCCACGGTCTGTCAAGCATCGTCGTTAGAAAGGATAGACCGCATTGGAGGGGAGAGGTCGTCATAGCTTACCGTATTCCGATCGCGCGATGAACATGTTGGCGGTCTAGGGGGTACAATGACGAATTCAAGATGGATTTGAGAGAGAGGTAGCCGTTCAAGTGATGTAATGAGGGGGTTCGAGCGAGTTGGAAGGGCGAGGACGAGGAGGGGATCGTAGCTTGTTCATGGGAAGCTCGGGCGAACTGAAGCTCCCGTCGTCTACGCAAGTCTGGGTGCCTGGACGACTCCGCCTCAGGCCGTCAGGCATCCAGTGCCTTACCCGCCGACTTTCCGCGACGTGACGCAGTCAATGTATACTTACTTTTGGATTTGACCCCGACCTCCCTTGTCACCTCCCTGCCAACTTACAATCTCGAAATATCCTGCATGACCGGCCTTCTCCTTTCCATCTCGCGGGGCCATGTCCGTCAATGACCGTCGCGCCAGCCACATGAACGCTCCACGACCCCGCGTTGCGTCCAGTCGCGTCGGCGATGCTGAGCGAGAACGGCACGCTCTGCGCAGCGGTGCCTCGCCATTGCAGTCGGAAAGTGCAGACCATCGGGGTAGCACGTCCAGCCAAAAGAATAAAATGCCTCGCGAGCACCAGAACACCACCAGCGAGAAGCGCTCCGAACGGATGACGATCCATTCGAAAAAACGGTCGCAGACACGAACGAGAAACCCGATCAAGGAGTCTTCTAGCGCTGGAAACAGAGGAGAATGGGAGAGATCAAGATCGAAGAGAGGGGCCCAGGCAGATCATGCAGCTCCTCAAGCTCGGAGCCACGAGAAGCAACCGGAGGAAGGTCCGAACCGTTCTACAAGTTCCCTTACAACGCCGTCCAAGGGTCGCAGATGCTAACAGGCCCTTTAATCATAATAGTACCCTGGAACCCTCATGCCTCTTTGATGCCTCACTCCACCGCGCCTTTGGCGACACGAGTATCGGTTGCCCCTCTGGCCTCTACACTGCCTCAGTCACTTCAAAACACCGCTCCGAGAACTCTCTGTTGACATGCAAGAGAAGGCTTTGCTGGAGGATCTACTGTTCGTGTTTATGGGATTTGAGGGCCAGTACATCCACTACCACAATAACTACGATCCTTCTGCGGAAAAGGACCGACTGACTGGGCCCGCATTTCAACTACCTACGGGATCGGACCCTACCCTGAGAGACTTGACCTTGTCGATGTTGAAGATGGCGACGCATTACAGTGCGCTGGAAGCATTTGTGGAAGTACAAAGTCGGGCAGAATTCGGCGCAGTCAGCCATGCTTTGTGTGCTGCGATCCGCAAAATCCTGAAGGACTACCTGATTCTAATTGCTCAGCTTGAAGGTCAATTTTTGAACAACCCTAGTTTCACCCTGCAGCTTCTTCGTCTGCACACAATGCAAACAAGCCAATGCCTGGCCCAACTCTATTCCTTGGGCCAGGAATTGCTTCGGCGGAATGGGCTTTTGGACCAAGATCTTGATGAGTCGATCGATGACTTTGACGACGTGGATAATATTCTCGAGCAGCTTAAAGAGGGCGGGGATCTGGTTCCCGGTGCCATGTCCAGTAAGAAAATATGCAAAGGCGGCAATGTCCTAAGGCTCCTCACGGAGCGACTGGCCACGTATTCTGGTGATCCAACCTCCAAGGCCCTTTTAGAGCGGCTGCTTCGTGATGCGAGCCGACCCTACATGACGATGCTCAACGAGTGGCTACACCATGGCGGGATCAAGGACCCTCACGCCGAGTTCCTTGTCAAAGAACAGAAATGGATTAAGCGGGAGAAGCTCGAAGAAGATTATACGGACGAGTACTGGGAGAAGCGTTACACCATCCGCGACAATGAGGTTCCGCCTCAACTGGACAGCGTGCGCGACAAAGTGCTTCTGGCTGGAAAATACCTAAACGTTGTCCGAGAATGCGGTGGTGTTGATGTGAGCAAAGAGGTCAAGGATGTGCCCCAAACCCTCGATGATCCCCGATTTCTGGACAATGTGAACGCCGCCTATACCCACGCCAACGCGTCGTTGTTGAACCTTCTTCTCACTAAAAACTCCCTCACTACTCGCTTCCGCTCCCTCAAACACTATTATTTCCTTGACCGCTCCGATTATTTCTCTTTCTCCTCGAGATTGGCGCACCCGAACTGAAGCGACCGTATCATGCGGTCAATGTGACCAAACTTCAATCACTTCTCGATCTAGTGTTGCGGCAACCAGGCAGTATCGCAGCCCAGGACCCATTCAAGGAAGACGTCAAGGTTCGGATGAATGATGTCGGACTTACGAGATGGCTCATGCAAGTGGTGAGCGTCTCGGGTATTGATCAAGACAACCCCGAGGCAGGGATGCTCCCCAGTCGCATGTTGAAAATGATAAGAACATTATCGGGTACGAAGCTTTGGAGTTGGACTACTCGGTCCCTTCCCCCTATCTCTTGTCATCAGTCGCAAAACCGTACTTCGATATCAGCTCATTTTCCGGCATTTGCTATCTCTCCGCCACCACGAGAACCTTCTTGTTGGTTGCTGGCTCGACCAGAGCAAAGCTTCTAGCTGGCGGCGTAAATGCTCGGACCGACGAGTGGAGGTGTTCAAACGCCGCGCGTGGAGCCTGCGCTCAAAAATGCTTGTCTTTGTACAACAACTGCTCTACTTTTGCACCGCGGAGGTGATCGAACCCAACTGGCAAAACTTGATGGACCGTGTGAACGGTGCCGATGCCCAAGGGTCGGAAGTGACTGTCAACGGTATCAAACAAGCTAATCGGACCGTAGATGAGCTGATGCAGGACCATGTGGATTTCTTAGATACCTGTCTCAAGGAATGCATGTTGACACAAGCGAAACTACTAAAGGTATGTCTTGCGGGCTCTCTGCTCTGGATATTCCTCGACGTTCTAATCTTGGATTCTAGATCAACTCTAAAATCCTCATGTGCTGCAACATGTATACCAGCTGGGCCGCGTCGGGCGTCGGACGAGGGCTAATCTTGTCCGATCCCGATCTCGCAGGTAAAGTTCCTAGCTCCGAATCGAGAGGGTACGATCCATCTCGTATAACGAAGCTGGAAGAGACCCTCAAGCGGTACGAGGATCACTTCACTCGGCATCTGCGGATCTTGATGGATAGGTAATTTGGCACCTTCAACCCCCATACAATCACACCGCAGACACGCTGACATTTTAAACCACTCTATAGCCTCAACTACTTTGCGGCGACCGAAAGCGTCGTCCTGCTCAAGCTTGCACACGTCTTGAACTCGATCACCAAAGAGGATGGTCCTGTCTGAAGGACTTGCATGATGATTGTTCACGAATTCAACATTATCGTTGGCTTCCGATCTATTTCCTTCATCACAATGTGAGCCAGCGATAAGACAACAGAACTGGGGCGTCATTCTATTCCGCCCTTCCAGTCGTAGTCTTACTGGTTCGGACTGATCCTCTCCTTCCATCTTATCTTTACATTGTCACTTTCAACCCTCGGAGTCTCGGACAGCGGACGGAGCATGGCGGGCGGATTCCTGTATATTTTATTCCATTCCAGCCCGGCATTATCTAAACCAGGGGAGGTCTTGGGTTATTTTGAAGAGTCTTTGTTATGCGACGGGTACGCGGTATACGGCATAGGAGTTTTCAAAACAAACGGTTACGCCCGGGAGCACAATCTGAGTCATGTCGTACGATGATAAGCAGGAAACTGCAAACCCCTACACAGCCTTGCTTAGGTTGGATTGTCGTGCCATTCTTTGCGCTCGTAATTCCTGTAGCCTCGTCGCTGCGTCATTTTTCCATTTAAAGTTCGTGTCTCCCTTGCTTACTTTCCTTTTCTTGTCCGACTTATAATTCTCCTTTCCTACCTACTTCTCAGTCTACCTTGGCGTTCTACGATTGCCACCTTCTCTAGGTACTATCTTGTATACTATATTATTCGGACCAGGTCAAGATGTCCTCCCTGCCCACCTCCCTGTCGTCACTCACCTCTCGCCTTCCTTCGCTCCCCGCCACCCCGTATCTAACAGCCACGTCTGCCCCGAAGATCCTCCTCTCTGCCGTTTCGGCCACCCTCGTTGTCCTGGCCTACCGGGACTACCAAACCTACCTATCCTATGGACCCGGCGGTAGTCCGTACAATGTGATCGGGTGGTTTGGCGTGCGGGTGGTGTTGAGTCCCTTCAAACGAGAGATGTTTTCGACGGGCATTTATACGAGGAAAATCAAGCAGGGGGAGAATTCGAGCTATCTGGTCGGAGAGAAGGAACTGGCGCACAGGAAGGGTGAAAGACCCAATGTTGGACCGCACATCGTGCCGCAGAGACAACTGGATGCAATTGCTTCCAAGGAGATGCAAAAGGTATATATAAATATACCACAGTCCTTTACTTGGTCTGTGCTGAAAGGCAGATCATGACGTCCACTCTGTCTTTCCCCCTTTTTTTGGACAATTGACCCACTGATCCAAATTTGCTAGAAACTCATTGAACAATTCGAGGGCTTCGCTCTTCGAAATTCGCATATCGTGAAACTGGCACCCTCGATGCTAGAAACCCACGCAGACGCAATTTTCATCGCCGACGGGCTTGCTGGTACTATTCCGGATGAGAAAACAAGGCGAGAAATCGCCCATATCCATCGCTCAAAGGATGGCTCTCTTCATATGACGATGGCACCCGCAGACTGTGAGTCCGTCCCTTCGCATGTTTGAGATGTGTTTCTGGGGATATCCGTTGGCATAGACTAATCCAGGTGATTTCACCTCTTTCCTTGTCATCAGGTAAAAAGATCCTTGATGCTGGTTGGGGTCAGCGCCATTCGTTGTCCGGAGCTACAGTTCCCAAGGCTCTAATTGGCCGGGTTCTTAAGCTACCGTCGGAGTATGTTTTGATTTATTCGCCTCGCACCGAGGCTGAAGTGGCTGTGGTCATGGAGTTTGTCAAGGCCAGTGTAAAGTATATGACGGGATCAGAGGATCTCCGGTGAATCTGCTCAAGAATGATCGATGCGAATGGAGACGTAGGGATGAATCGACAAGAAACCATGGAATACTGTATGAATCGTACCATGCAATTGTCCACATGCGGCTGGCCGGAAAGCCAGCGGTGGTAATGACGTAGAAGAAGAATATCCCACTCCTAACCGCGTGAGAAAAGTTTTGACATCGTCAAGCACCTCGTGTTTGCTGCAGGTGGGTTCAGGCTATAGCCACACTAGCGGGCCTAACCGCCGTAGTCTCCGGCGTCAACTCTGCTTTGCCGAAGGTGAACCATGGCTCTGGGTTCGCTGCCAATCTACCCCGTGTCCATGCGCTGCGTTCAGCCTGAGACCCGGTAGCTTGGATGCTGAGATTTCGGGCCCGGCGTCGGACCATGCTTGATATGCATGGCCTCCCTGTCCGCATGCATGCGTGAGGTTCGAGGGCATGTTGCCGCGAAAATCCCGCTTATCCTCTAGCGCACAGGATGCGAAACAAAGGATGCAGCTCCACTCTCGAGGGGGATTGGATAAATGCGGCGACGCACATTAGCCAGCCCGCTCCTCATCCCTTTCCTGCTTGGCTTGTCGTGGTCGCCTGCGCCTGGAATCCGTCTTCTCGCGACCGTTCGCCAGTCCGGTGACGTCGAGTGGCTGTTAGGGTCCGCTCGCACAAAATAAGGCCCCATTCAAGGCTCCACGGTCGTTCTGACTTCCCGATCACTCGTCAGGGCTGCCTTGATCAAATGAGTCTGGTGCAAGGTGTTGAGGTTATTGGTCAACTTCTCACATCGTTCATATAAGAAACGCGTCTGCTTTCTTTGGTTGGGGCCATGACCCATTCCAGGGGCTGTTAGCTGAGGGCGATGAACGACAGCGAAAGGAGCGGTGAGAAGGGGGAGTGGGCGCGAGCTAAACAAGCAAAGAGGAAAGGCCATTCAGGAGACGGAAATAAGAATTTAATAAAAAAAAATGAAATGGAAAATTCGATGGCACTCGCACGCCACAAATTTGAAGCAGCCACTAGGAATCAAGCCAACCCGATATACTCCGTATTGCCATTTGCCCTGTTGATCCCTTTCCTACCTGTTTGCGTCCAAGCCACAGACTATCAGTGGCCCCTTCTCTCATTCGTCCCTCAATGCCGTCATAGACTGTACGGAGTAGTGCCTGAGGGGCCATTCTTGCAATCGAGGAGTAATCGGAGAATTCGCTTGCATCCTCACTAGTCACGAGGGCGGATACAGGCCAGCGTAGACCAACGATATCGTCCAAATGTTAGAGGCAACAAAGATTGCCCAATGCACGCCGATGACGACGGGGAACGAGTCGTCTCTAAACTTCGACCGATTCCTTAGTGCGAACAAACGCTTGCTCCTCTTGACAAGGGACTGGATTTTGAGTCAACGCCCAACTTTGTAAGCTTTTTTGTGCCCCGTTCGCCGGCACTTTCGCATGTGTACGTCCAAAAGTACCATTACATCAGCACAAATCAACCTCGATTCAACCAAAGGCTGGCACATCCTCTATTCAAGGAATGAAGTATGGTAACACATAAGATTAGGGCTTTGGTGAACTTCGGATTGCTGCAAATCTCGGACCTGGTTTGTAAGATTCAGGGATACAGACAAAAATCTCTGTAACCACGAGCTGAGTCTAATACTAACACCATACCCTTACCTGTCGGTCCACACACATAAGCCAGTCACAAAACATACATTTGGCATTCAGGCAACCGACTCAGACCGAGATGGAAAGCCAGAGGGGACGAAGGATGAACCAAGCAATGTGTGAGGCCGTCGCATGCTGCAAGACTTTCCGAGTGAAGCCCAATAATCCCCCTGGTAAAGTCTAGTCCTATGTCGAAATCCGTCCGTATCGGGGCCCCTCCGGAAGGCACCCCCGAGTGACCCCTCCTCCCCTGCAAAATGCTTCAAGGTAATCATGGGGAATCGAGGAGGAAGACGCGTATTTCTTTTGATCAATAGACGTGACCGTCGTCTAGTGGTCCGCGAGAGGCAGCGTAGCTCAAAGACAGCCGTCCCTGGCTCGAATCTGGCCTTTCTTGTCGCCTTTTGGTTTTCTGGAGGGGGTTTCAGGGCTTTTTTTCTGCCAATGAGTTGCCCTCTCCTTTCAGAAGCCAGACAAACGCCTGGTCCCTGGGCTGGGCGGATTTTCCTACCGTCCGCACATTTTAGCACGAACGTTGAGTCCCGCATAGAAATTAGTCCAGTCTTCGATGGAAGCATTGTATGTATTCGCACCCTGCTCGTGCCCGGCGGTACTTTTATCGTCGCCAAACTTCGCGTGCCGCATCGATCGATCGCTTCGAATAAACTCTCCCGTGCCCACAATATAACTTCCGTCCATTGCGGTCGATATAAAGCGACACTGGGCGATGAGACCTCTCTGCCCCCGTTGATCGTTGTTTTTGACTCATACCGAAATACTTTTGGAGAAGACAGACGTCCGGACTCATGATTAAAATGACGTACCAAGCCTGACATTTAACCGTGGACAGAGGATGGACACTGACTGGTTTTCTTTGGTCGTCAAGGAGCCCTGACTCGCAAACGGAGGAATTAGACGACGTATACCTCGAGACCGTTACCATTCATCGACGCGAATATCAAAAATATTCCGTTGACCACCAAATATCCTTTCAGCCAGTGGATGAAGTGCGTTCAGACAGGTAGCACTGCGGGCCCCTAACTGATGAGTGTGTTCACCAGGATGAAGCGGAACGCCTCGATCTTCAGCACCAGATTTTCAGCCGGATTTTTGACAACCGTTTGATTTTTCCGCCGATTCCTCGACCCCGACAGATCCTCGACTGCGGTTACGGCACTGGGTCATGGGCCATCGAAGTTGCGGAGCAGCATCCCCACTGCGATGTAGGAGCCCCAAGGAGTCGTGGTGGTGGAAAGACACGGCTTTGCTCACAGGCACAACTCAACAGGTCATCGGTCTGGACATATACCCCTACGCCAGCTCGGACGACACCCCGGAGAATCTGTGGTTACAGGTGAGTCGATTCAATTTCCATGCGTTCCACATCTTCGTCTTCGGTGTGTCCACGACATAAATTGCCGACCAGCATCCTTGTTCATGGAAAAGATTGTTGTTCCTGAAAAAGTGACACGAGACGAATGAGGCCGATGAAATCTTCAAGTTGACTTCGCTAACTGATGATCACATAGGTCGATGATTTGAACCGTCCATTTACCTTCCCCTCTAACCACTTCGACCTTGTCCAATCGAGAATGCTCGCGACAGGAATCAACAAAGATCGGTGGCCATCTTATATTCGGGATATGAAAAGGTCTAGTGTTGGATGAGAATCATATCATGCTTTATTATCATGAACTGACCTCAGACTCGTGTAGAGTCCTTAAACCGGGAGGCTGGGTACAATTAGTCGAGATATATTTCAATGTCCAATCCGACAACGGCTCGATCACAGAAAGACATGCATTGAGGCAGTGGAGCTCCCAGCTGATGGGCTCCCTCGAGGAGACTAAAGATCTTCGCGTGGGTACACGGCTGAGAACACTTCTGACTGCAGAGGGACTACAGGAGGTCGATGCGAGGATGATCCCACTTCCTTTATGTGCATGGTCCAATGGTAAGGCCGCATTCTGGGGATCAAGTGTCGTGAAGAATAAGCCCATTGACAACCACTCAGATCCACGAATGCAGAATATCGGCGAGATGAATCGGGGGAATATTCAAAAACTGCTTTCGACTTTGGCACTTTACCCCTTTACTCAGATGTTAAATATGCCACTGGACCAATTCGAGGATTTGATAGCAAGGGCACGGCAAGAGGCAGATACTGCTAGCCTGAAGGCGTACTTTCCATTGTGAGTCACTCGAATACCGTTCCTTTCTGGTGAGGTGCTGATGTCCAAGATACGTTTGTATCGGGCGAAAGATCCGTTGAGGGTTGTGAAGTGTGCGAGAGGTTGGAAGCGTCAGCGTCTTGTTCGACTTTGCGTGCCTAGAATGTTTGACTTGACCAGGCCAGCTAGGCCATGATGTTTCCTAATTGCAGTTTGAAAACCAAGGATTTGGAATCTTAAGTACCTGAATCCAGATAAGTTATCATCTCTTGCAAAGATGCCCCCTTGGCTCCTGTTTGAGTGTTGTGCCCGCCCATATTTCCTATACTTTCGCGGACGAGCTTTCTCTATGATGATGTAGCAGGTGAAGACCACAAGAGTGTCAAGAACACGTCTAGCGCGAAGACCCGTCCAGAACTATTTATGCTCATTCCTGTAGCTCCGCAGGTTTGCAAATCACTGCTCGCTGGCATACGGGTGACTGAAACGCACGATGGAATCAAGCAAAGAAACAGAAGCCCTTGACACCGGTAACACGTTGAGTCGCGCTAATGCATGGATCGCCTTTCGATTTTAGTCAAACCGGATATTCGCGATGTTACGGTCGAACGTTGGTTCGAGCCGCAAAGGCGCTGACAACAAGGACAAGTTCGGTTATGGAGAGGCAGTGTGGAAGGCTAATAGCGTTCATTGAAACGTCAGGAAACCGGGGGGATTAGGAGACAGGGTGTTCGATTCGCAGACAATTCTGCTGACGAGTCTGTCAAGTTCACGATAAGAGCATCAAGCGGAGAGGGCCTCTCGGTGTACGAGATCCTAATCCGTCGAAGCCGACACTCAAAACTAGGAAGGGGGAGACGAAGGGGCACGGGCGAGAGGCAGGAAGAAGGGGAAGAGGGTGAAGGTGAAGGGGCAGCAAGAAGAAGGGAACCGTTTCTCGGAACGGACCCAAACTCACGGGACATCACTGACTCGACCAGGAAACAACACAAAGCTTCCCCCCATCCTCCCGGCCAACGCCCACAGACAACCTCATTCCTGCTCGGAAAAGAAGCTACACAACGTCTTTCGAGGCTGTTTCCCTCGGTTCCTCTTGACAGGTGTCTTGCAGAGCAGTGATCATCGATGCCAACCCCCAACCCGACGGATGAAGGGTTAACTGGAGATAAGGCTCGGGCATTCTACGGGGTCTTGCGTCGAAATGAGATACATACGTCGACCCCAGTCAAAGCAAACGGTGGTTAATCTGCATGCTACAGTTAGTTAGCACCAATTGAGCCCAATCGATACCCCTAATTTCCTTGGGTTGCGCCATCATCTATGCTTGGGCCGTGCGAATGGAGAAACATCCATGATATACGGTGGGTCTAGTGAGTCCGCTGGCCTCGCTAAACCCTTGCTAGGGGGGGGATTCTGCCATCTGGTGACAAGCAGCCCCAGAGTCACGGTTCATTTCTCAGCCCAACAGCGATTTCCGGCCTTAGCAGTGGTCTAGGCTCATCGATCTTCCTCTTCCTCAGTCTCCTTTGCCTCCAGCTCCAGGCAGAAGTCGGCCGAGTAACGCCGGATCTACATCGGAGTCGGAAAGACGAGAGACTTATCTAGCATAGTACAGTACCTACAAGAATGTGATTCATCGATTGAAAGGGCCGAGAGGGCCCCCTTTCTATATGTCGAGTGTATGAGCTAGAATTCTGCACCCTGGAATAGTAGACCACAAACTCCACTGTTGCGATTGAAGTAAGAAGAGAGTAAAAGGAAACAATCCAATTGCATCCTGGTCAAATGGAAAAGACCAAACGGTGGCTTCTCTGCTTTAATAATAATCGCAGCGTCTCCATCGTTTGGGCGCTTCGGCGCTTAGGCGTTCCTTGATGCCTGACTGCCTGACTGCCTTAATACTGCCTCGTTACCGCCTTGTTGATGCCTGGCAAACCGGGCAGCAAAATTACCCGAAGCAGCAAGTGACTTACAGAAAAGAAAAAAGTTGCCGCCCGGACGGAATCAAAGCAAACACCGCATCTCAGCAACTCCAGCAGCCACCATGCCGTCCACCTACAAGAAGGAGAAGCCGTGGGATACGGATGACATCGACAAATGGGCGGTATGTATATTTCCAGCCGGGAAGAAAAAAGGATCGGCTCTAACCTGCGATTAGATCGAACCGTTCAAGCCTGATGATAACCTTGCCGGAAACTTCGCTGAAGAGTCCTCGTTCGCGACCCTCTTTCCCAAGTATCGAGAAGTGTATCTGAAGGAGGCATGGCCTGTTATCACGAGAGCGCTGGAGAAACATGGAATCGCCTGCACACTGGATTTGGTGGAGGGTAGCATGACGGTCAAGACCACGAGGAAAACTTTTGACCCGGCCGCCATTCTCAAAGCCCGCGATTTGATCAAGTTGCTGTCTCGAAGTGTGCCCGTGCAACAGGTGAGCCTATCATTTCCATTCTTTTTACCTACTGTCAACGAAATCTACCGGAGAAGAAGACCTTACTGATCTTTCTCTCCCAATTACTAGGCACTTAAAATCCTACAGGATGACATGGCATGCGATGTCATCAAGATCCGAAACCAAGTGCGCAATAAGGAGCGATTTGTCAAGCGTCGTCAGCGAATTCTCGGTCCTCAAGGTTCAACTCTGAAGGCTCTGGAACTTCTGACCGGCACCTACATTCTGGTACAAGGAAACACCGTCGCGGCGATGGGTCCTTTCAAGGGCTTGAAGGAGGTTCGCAAGGTTGTGAATGACTGCATGGCCAACATTCATCCTATTTACCACATCAAAGAACTTATGATCAAGCGTGAGCTCGCCAAGGATCCTACGCTGGCCAACGAATCCTGGGACCGATTCCTGCCCAACTTCAAGAAGCGCACCCTCTCCAAGCGTCACACGCCGTTCAAGGTCACCGACAAGAGCAAGAAGGTGTATACTCCATTCCCCCCGGCGCCGGAGAAGAGCAAGGTGGATCTGCAGATCGAGTCCGGCGAGTACTTCCTGTCCAAGGAGGCCAAGGATCGCAAGCAGAAGGAAGAGGTCATGGAGAAACAGCGCGAGAAGCGCGAGGCGAAGATGAAGGAGCGAGAGAAGTCGTTTGTTCCGCCCGAGGAACTCGAGGCTGCCGAAAAGAAGAAGGAGAAGAACGACAAGAAGAAGCGCAAGCGCGAGGCAGAGGCAGACGCGGACCCCGCAGAAGGGTCCGAGAAGAAAGAAAAGAAGAAGAAGAAGAAGAAGAGCAAGTCGAAAGAGAGCGCATCGTCGGATGGCGAAGCCTAAGCCTCTTGATTCTATTCCCCATACCTTCTTTCGCCGTGCTGTTCTTCCTTGCTTACTCCCCCTTGGGTTTCTTTCTTCTTTTCCTTTCCGTTCTTGTATTTCATATCTTCCGATCTTCCAGAGATAAGGCGCTTAGGCATAGCATGGGCTGGAGTTTTCTAGTGCCCCTTTCGTACCTTTATTTGTTTATGTTATTTTGACGATGTGGAAAGGATAACCCAAAAGTTGTGTTGACATGATCCTCAACCCAATCAATGAATGTGTATTTATTTATCACCAAGAAAAAAAGAAACGTGAGGTCTTCCAGGTAGTTGCACATTCCAGTGAATCAAATTAAATGTCCCCAGCCCGACTTCCACCAAACTGGATGCGGGCTTCTTCCTGCCGTCCGACGAATGCAGCGCCGCCAACTCGCGTCAGCATCACGATCAACAAGCTTCTACCGATGATCGAGCCTATTGCATGCATCTGCGATCAACTAGTCGTATTTCCCCGCTGCTATCTTATTATCCGAACTCGCCTTGGGGTTAGCCTCCCATACCACACACACCGTGTGCGCGGGGTTATTTATCGGCTGGCCCTCGCGGTGTGAAAGCTTAGCATCATGCAGTCGCAATTAGGATTATTTTCTCAATAATCGGGATTTCCAAGTTGGTTTTAAACCGGTCTGTGATGTCGGGAGAATCCAGTATAACTCCAGAGGGCTCTGAGCGTGCAAAGCCTGCCGCACCAAACATGCAGGAAGGGAGCGAGAACCAGGATGTCAAGCGAATCGCACCGGACCATTTCGACCAGGAATATCGCACCGGCAGATGGGAGACATGGGCCTATTATGCGTGCGTGAATTGCTGAATCGCCTGGATGTCTACTAAACCCTATCATCCAGCTACTACATTGGAAACAATGGCCTATCGTTGTTTAGTAAGATGGGCTTCTTCTTGTCTTCGGGATGCTGCGAGAGAAATACTGTTCCTAATGACTGTTTCTCCTAGACTTTGGCCCGACTGCTTTCCAGAATCTTCTCTATCAAGCCGCCGGACAGGAGGAAACCCTTCGGTTCGTCGGTCGGCAGCGTTCCATCAACAGTATAGTTCTCCTGAGCAACGGTATCTCATTCGCAATCCAAGTCGTCGTCTTCTTAGTCATTGGCAGTTTCGCTGATTTTGGGAAATGGCGACCGAATATCCTCATTGGCCTTTCAATCATTGCCTACGGAATTGGATTTGGCTGGTTGGGTGTTCATACGGCAGACAAATGGCACGTTGGGGTCGGGCTGTACATTGTCGGATTGATCGCCTACCAGACGACCCTGACTTTCTGGATGGCGGCGTTTCCAGGATTGGCGCGTAGCACCCCGGCGATGTATGCCAAATCCGAGGAATACATTGCCGGGCACATCTCGCGCGAAGAATACGACTATGCCGATAGTTTGGAGCGCAGTCGACTGGCCAATATTTCCTTCTATATCCAGTCGGTCGCGGAGATATTCATTCTCGCTATCATTGTCGGGATCATGTTCGGCTTGCGTGTTGATGATAGCGAGCAGAATAACAACTGGGGGCTAAGCGTTCTCATCGCTTTTGCCACGGGGGTATGGCTTCTGGTGTCCCTGCCATGGTTCTTTCTCGAGAAACGCCGACCAGGACAAGATCCAGGCGACGACAACATCATAATGGCTGGCTTAAAACAACTCCGCCATGCTCTGATGCAGATATGGAAGCTGAAGCAAAGCTTGTTGTACCTTCTAGGTGGGTTCTTGGAAACTATTGACTGCGTGGAGCATCAGGAAATCTAACATCGCTACAGGTTACTTCCTCCTCGGCGACTCTCTTAATACAACTGTGACCGTAATATCAACTTTACAAAACAGCGTGTCCTCATATAATACCTTGAATCTGACCTATTTGCTCATTGTTGGAATAGCATCTCAGGCAAGTTTCAAGCCGAAGAATCTCTATATATCTTGCTTGAGCAACGCAATAACCGTGAATTTCAGGCTGTCGGCATATATGCATTCTGGTACTGCCAACAGCGATATAAGCTGAGCACGAAAACACCATGTTCAACTTCATCGCAGTAGCAATCATTCTTCTGGATGGCTGGGGCATGATCGGTATCTGACCCAACGATTCGGATTCCACCACGTTTGGGAATTCTGGGTAAGCCCGTCTCAAACGTCTAAGGTACTCACAGCCATGACTAATATGCTCGTATTAGCTTTATCAAGTCTTCTACGGCCTCTTTGTCTGTCCCTGGTACAGCTACTCGCAGGTAATGATCTCCGAAGTCACGCCCCGCGGCCACGACTTCCTCTTCTTTAGCCTGTTCAGTATAATTGGGAAAACATCCTCATTTATCGGTCCACTGGTCTCCAGCGCCATCATTGATGCATCGCCGTCGAGGAATAATTCGACACCCTTCTATTTTCTGTTTGGATTGAGTACGGCGAGTTTTTCTGTGTTGGTAATTTGGTTGGATTTGGAGAAGAGTCGGAAGGAGCAAGAGGAGTTTCTGCGGGATCAGAAGAATCGGGCGCTACAGGCTGACTGATTTATTTTGGTGTGGGGGGCTTTTTGACTTTACATAAGATGGGATTGGAGTAGAACTATGATAACTACCAAGGGGGGGCAGTGGTATGGAAAGGTGGGATGGATTAGTGTCATACGCATGACTATATTTGTTCATCACAGATCGACCGGGTGTATTCCCTAACTAATTATACTGCTATAGCAAATGTACTTTCTATTCTATATACTAGAATGTATATATATATGTAAACAAAAGTATCTACCACCAGCTCCACCAGCAACTCATAGTTTAGCCTGGCCAGTCTCTATCGACGACCAACTCCGCGAATCTAGTTTCTCGTAGCGCGACCCATTCAGCCAATACAGTTTATCGCCTTTCCAGTCGGCGCTCGGATCCCATCCTTTCTTTGCGAGGTCACCCTTGGCTTGTTTGAAGGTGACGCCCGTGGCGACTCTATACGAAATGGAGCATGAGTAAACGAATCGAGGGTTTGACGCAAAAAAAAGAAGAAGAAAGAAGAAGAAGAAGAAGAAGAAGAAGAAAAAGGAACAGGAACTCACTTCTCAGTGATTCGAACAAGGCGAGGGAGAGCGTATGATGGAACACCTTTCTTCTTCAGTTTGCGGTAGAGGGTCGCCATGAATTCGTTTTCTGAAGACTCTTCTTCGAGGGTTATGCCGGCTGCACCAGCTTGGCCATCGTATCTGGACATATCAAGATAGTGGTGTTAGCACTGAGAGCATTATCCATGGTATTCAATCCGGGACGGTATGCGCATACCCGTTAAGTTTCACACCGTACACGACGGCGTCATGAACAGTCGGAATCTGACAGATATGATCTCTGACCTCGCCCGCACTGACATTCTCACCTTTCCAGCGGAAGGTATCCCCCACGCGGTCCTGGAACTTGACCCACCCAGATGAGTCCTGGACCACGAGGTCGCCCGTGCGCTGGAAGATGTCACCTTTCTTAAACACGTCACGCAGAAGCTTCTTCTCGGTGGCATCCACGTTGTGCAGATACTCGGTGAGAAGACCGCGATTGCGAACCCGGCCAATAGCTTCGCCTTCCTCGCCGAGGTTAGCACGGACGCAGAACCCCGTCGCGGGATCGCGGTACGGCATTTCGGTATCGGGGTCATATTTGACAATGAAGACGTCGTCGTCAAAAAGGCGTCGGAGGGGACCCGAGAAACCGATCTTCCCCACACCCCAGGCGCCGTCGCCGAAGTTGTCGAATTTGGCGACCCCCTCGGTAGACCGGTAGAACTCGCGGATCTCGGGAACGCCGAAGCGCTGGCGGAAGCGGTCCCAGATTTCTTCACGGAGTCCGTTTCCGTTAGCGACGATGCAGGAATGGTTTTGGTCGTAGGGAGAGGGAGGTGTGGAGAGGAGATAACGGCAGAGCTCGCCGATGTAAAGAACTCGAGTGGCCCTGGAGTCATGGACATCTTTCCAGAACTGGGATGCGGAGAATTTTCGGCGTAGACATAACGTTCCAGCATTTCCAACGCAGTAGCATAAACCGGTGAAATAGGCAGTGCCGTGGAAGAGAGGGAGGGACGAGTAGGTGCGAAGGGGGTAGTATTTCCAGTGATTGTTGATGTCGACCGTCAGGGGGGTGGATGTCACTAGAGCCTGCATGTTGCGAATTGCACATGCCTTGGGCTTGCCCGTAGTGCCGGAGGTGTAGATCAATACGTTGAGATCGCTGGGGGATCTCTTTGCAGCAACAAGCCCAACGGGGTCGACTTGTTGTAACACTGGGACAGTCACCAATTCTTTTGAGCCTGTGGACACGCCGTCGAAGGATGATATGTTGATTGCGATATGAGCCAAGTCAGTAGAGGCGAACTCCGACAAGTCAGGGGTCGATATAATAAGTTTAGAGCCAGACACATTGAGGCAATGTGTAAAGGTGTCGTCTGTTCCATTTGAAGTTAGCAAAAATGTCAGTCGCTCATGCCAGCGGTTCTTCTCCTTACCGCGCAGGTTTGTATTGATGAGTGCAGCCACAGCTCCGAGCTTGGAGAGTGCATAGATCGTAACTACCATCTCGGGAGAATTGGTGGTGAAGACGCCGACGAAATCCCCGGGCTTGATATCTCTTCGGTAGAGGAGAACAGCAAATCGATCCACAACTGCACATACCCTCGTCAGCAAATGCGAACATCCTCGTACAGTTGATTGGTGTCTATAATATCAAGAGGTTACGTACGATCTTGCTTCCTCACCCGTATGTCCAAGTCTTGTTTTCGAACCAGAGTGCATCCGAGGAGCCTTGGCCATCCACATCAACCACCCGTTCTAGCAATTTGTACACTGTTGCCGTGTCACCCAGTTCCGCGAGGCGCCGGCCCAAACGCTTTGAGAAGGAGCGATCTTGACGTATTGCCGAAAGATCTGTCGAGATAGACCATTTTGCATTGAGATAAGCGCCCGCGGCCACGGAGAGGGCAGATGCGACTGCCATGGAAGAGCCACTGATATCTGGTAGAAGATCCATTGCGCCGTAGCTGGAGTGAATAAGAACGGCGTAGCAAGCCACTTAAAGGCGCTATCGGCGCAGCAACAAAGACCTCTTATTGTATGTCGGGTGGGTTGGGTTAATAGGACTCCGCAATCCTCATGGATTCGCTATTTTCCAATAGTGCCCTTTTGACCAGATTTGAGAAGGGAAGTAGATATACTCTGTAAGGACGTCGGTAGTATAGAAGTGATCGGTACCTTAAAACGGGATCTGACAGCCCAGGATCTGCCGCTCATGACGCAGGCCGAGTTCCTTGGGTATTCGAGCGAGCAAATTGCCAAATCCTGACAACCGCAACGGCTTCGATGCCGGGGAAGGACCCGACGGAAGCAAAAGGCGCTAAATCAGGGCCACCATTTGGTCTCCGTCTTTCCGGTCCGAGCTCGGAGATCCCTCGATTAAATTATCTCCAAGCATCTCCCTGAATTAATGACTGATGCTGGGCACTGGAAGCTTTGCAGGCATCCATTCAGGCAATGCGATGACGTGCCATGGTAGAAAACCATGGAGTTTCGATCGGCATCGAAACGTGGATTCGGAGGACGCAGTCATATTCATAATAGTACCTACATATGTACATACTGTACCGAAGCGCCTTAGGTAAGTTGCACCGTCCTGCTGCCGGCCGCATGCAGAAAGTACTAGTACAAAGTAGTAGGGAGAATCGAATATGGAACAGGGCGAGATGGACAAGACTCCCATCACGCCTTACCGTACCATACACGGTATCGCCGAGTCTGGGCAGGGCCGACAGCCGAGGCCGAACAATGTGACGGTAAGTTACAACGTGGACCGGCTGAGGACGAATGCCGAGCCGGCGGGCGTCCTCAGGCTGTGTTCGACTCCTCAGGCTGCCGCGAGTCCCACTGATAAGCATCCGAGGTCCTCCCGATTGCCCCTTGATTGGCTGTCCGGATCGCTTTTCTCCCTTCTTCTTTTCTTTTGCTCTGGTTTGCGGTTTGGTTCTTCCTTAACCCTGAAGCTAAAACTACTAAAAAAAAAAAAAAAAAGAACCGCGGCATATCTCCTTCCCAGCTCACATTTCCATAGTCAGCTTATTGCCCGCATTATCTACATATAAATCTCGCAAAAGGTGCTCGATTGCAGGGAGAACTGTCTTGCTATCTATTGTATAATCGAGGGAAAGCTCCGGACTACGACGAACAGTATACCTCGTAAAAAAGAGCAGCACGCCATGTCTTCCGCGCAACAACGCCTGTCTTCCATTGCAAACCAGCTCTCCACTCCCGGAGCTGCAAAGCAGAATGTTCTGGCCAAGAACCCCGACGATGTGGCATGTTTTGGAGTCTACACCGAACGCTCGTGCAATGATCGTTGACTGATTGCTTGGAAACCAGGTTATCACGCTGGCCGTCCGCACCCCTCTTACGAAGGCTCGCAAAGGTGGCCTGAAAGATACCAACTTGGATGAGCTTCTTGTGTCGCTGCTGACGGTACGTCAACCCGGTGTTTGTTGGGGAGTTAGGCCTTTACAGCATTCTAATACAGCGATTAGTCGGTGCGCGAGCGCTCGAATTTGGACCCCAATCTTGTTGAGGACGTCTGCGTTGGAAATGTACTGTGTCCCGGCTCTGCCTACGTCGCACGCTCCGCCGTGCTGGCCGCCGGTTTCCCCGTGACTGCCGCGGCGTCGATTGCAAACAGATTCTGCTCGTCTGGTCTGCTGGCCGTCCAGAACATTGCCAACCAGATTACCACCGGTTCGATTGAGGTTGGTGTGGCCGTAGGAGCGGAGAGCATGAGTACCAATCCGGACGGTGGTGCCCCGGATATGTCTGAAAGGATCATGTCGCACCCCTTGGCTTCCCAGAACAAGCAGCCCATGGGCCAAACCTCCGAGAACGTTGCAGGCCAATTCAACATCTCTCGGGAGCAGCTCGATCGATTCGCCGCGAACAGCTACCAGAAGGCAGAGCACGCTCAGAAGGCTGGTTGGCTGAACGACGAGATCGTTCCCGTTCATACCCAGATCAAGGACCCCAAGACAGGCGAGGTGAAAAATGTGGTGGTGGACCGTGACGATGGCATCCGTTACGGCACCACTGCCGAGTCGCTCGGCAAGATCCGCTCGGCATTCCCTCAGTGGAAGCCCAGTGCCACTACCGGTGGCAATGCCAGTCAGATCACAGATGGCGCAGCCGGTCTTATTCTCATGAAGCGATCCCGTGCCCAGGAACTCGGACAACCTATCTTGGGCAAGTTCTGCGGAGCCACCGTAGCGGGTTTGGAACCCAGAATCATGGGTATCGGCCCATCGATCGCTATCCCCAAGATCCTCACCAAGTTCGGCTTGTCCAAGGACGATATCGACATCTTCGAAATCAACGAGGCGTTTGCATCTATGGTAGATACCACCTTCCATCGAGTGTCTTCAGGACTAATTCATTTCCTAGGGCACGTACTGCGTCCAGAAACTTGGTCTTGACGAGGCCAAAGTGAACCCCCGAGGTGGTGCAATGTAAGTATAAGTAGCGCACTACGACACCAAACTTTGTAGAGTATGTGCTGACCTGCTGTAGTGCCATTGGCCATCCATTGGGATGCACTGGAGCGCGCCAAGTGGTTACTGCACTCTCCGAGCTGCGACGACAGAACAAGAGAGTGGCAGTTACCTCCATGTGCGTTGGAACAGTAAGTTGCTGCTCATTCCTCGTGATTTTCTGGCTGGTTCACACACTGACTTTCTGTCTAGGGTATGGGTATGGCCGGAATCTTTGTGTCGGAGCACTGAGCGTGGGTATTATTTGACGCAGGGCGATGGCTCTTCAATGTGTAAATAGCTTTCCAGCTGCCATCTCTCTGAATGACCACAACTATTAATCATCGATAATTACTGCCCCTTTAAAAGTACAGAGTAAGCGAGCAGAGCGCAGACTAGTTCCGAAGAAAAGTGGAAGGCGGGTCTCACCCCCACGGTGATAGAAGCCCAACCCCATAACCTTAAATTCAACATCAGCATCCGTACGGTTCATGGATATATGCATGCACATTCGTGGTGGGGAAGAAGCAGGGAACCGTTGTGGACGTTGCATGCCCCTTGGCCCCTGTGACATGGAACCAATCGCCCCTGCCTGTCACGTGCCCGTTCGTCATCGTCCCATGACTCGTTGGCCCCGACCGCTTCTCCTCCACTTTCCTTTCTTCCAGTCCCCATCTCCATATCATCCATTCAACGCAACGCCTCCGATTGCTCTTCCGTCTATCATTTTGCCCTCTCGTTCAAGACCCTTTCCTCAAGGGCGTGCACACCCCATATTTCTACTATCCTGTTTTGATATACCACTAACACGGCCATTCTTGTCATCATGAAGCTCTTATCAACCGCCGCTACCTTGCTTGTCTGCGTCGCTCCGCTCACCGTATCCGGTCGATCAATCGCCCTCTTCGGCTCCTCGCAGGCTCCTATCCAGGCCGATACTGCCGTCTCTGTGCCGGGCGACAACCCTCTTGAATTCTGCAATGATCCGTCTGGAGACATCATACAGATTAAATCCGTTGATTTGGCACCCAACCCGCCTCTACCGTATGAGTCTACCGGCGGTCTGATAAGCGAGATCCTTGTGACTGACAGCTTGTAGTGGCAAAACCCTTACCATAAAGGCCAAGGGGACCATCGGCCAGAAGATTGAGCAGGGGGCTTATGTGCTCCTGCAGGTCAAATATGGCCTGATCACTCTCATCAAGCAGCAGGCTGATCTTTGCGAACAAATCGTTAATGTTGACCTCAAGTGCCCATTGGAACAGGGCGAGATGTCCTTGGTCAAAAAAGTTGAACTGCCTCAGCATATTCCTCCTGTACGTTACGTTCCTTCGATACTCGTTCTTGCTTCTTAAACACGGCCGTCTAACATCCTCCCTCATAGGGCAAGTACACCGTGCACGCCGACGTGTTTACCAAGGACGACAAGCGTATTACCTGCCTGGATGCCAATAATATCGAATTCAAGATTGGAAATTAAGCATCCCGGCTGGCTACTTCAAGCAACAGCTACACCAAGACCGAGCGGCGATGAACAATCTTCAGTAGAATCCCAAGTTCTAAATGCCGTGGGCTTTTGCTGCCCACATTTACGACCTCTTCATGTCGCATCTACACGAGATATTCTGTTCTTCCTTTCCCAGCGAGATTCTTTGTTTCTGAATTGTGATGTACTCGTCCCATGCCCATCAACTTGCATCTTTTCGTGGTAGTTTCCCTGCGATACTAATAATGCTTTTCTCTGGACGGCGTTTACGGCATCTGTCCTAAGACACTGCTGCATTCAGGATGTTCTATGTGCTCATTACATTATTCCATACTTAGGACCCCGTTGTATTCACATGTATTATGCATAAACCAAGAGCCTTAATGTTGTCTTATTCGGTCTCATGGTTGGAGTATAAAGTACAGAGGAGACTAATGCCTCCGGGTCGCATTATGCAGCTAATAGCAACTTGAAAACATACAGTAGTCGGCCAATGTGTAGGACTTCTATAATATTTAACACTCCAAAATGGGTATCTTCCCTTCATCAGTATCACCTAGCAGAAGCTATATGAAATGGCGCCCTGCAACAACGGTGACAGAAGCCTCTAAATATACACCGTATCCCACAGCACGCTGAATTCATTCGCCTCAACCAGACAGCCAAATTACCATGCAACACTTGATTTATTCTCCGAACAGCCGTCGCACCCGCTTCAACACACTGTCTTTTTCGGGATCATACGGGTGGTCCTTGCTGGGGATTTCGAGAACGGCGGGGAAGGGCTCCGCGAAGGTATCAACGCTGTGTCGGATGCGCTCTGCGACCTGGTACCGGATAAGTCAGAAGGCAGGAAAGCGATAGAGTACGATATGAGGGTAGGTTGCGAGGCGACAAGGATTGCGATCAAACCTGAGAGGAAACGTACATGTTGGTTGATGAGGACAACAGCAATATCCTTCCTCTCCTGAGTGAAGTTCTGGAACGCCTTTTCGATCGCGGAGGTTTCCGTCTTAGCATCGACCACAAGAAAATTCCGTTCGGCATCTGGACCATCTGTGACATGCTGCATGCTCTGTTAGCTTCTGTATAAGGCAGATCTGCACCCCACCGCTGTCCTGGGGAAATGGGACTTACACCGATGCCGGCTAGAAGAAGACCGGTTACCGAGCTGGACAGAGTGTTAATAGAGTGTTAATAGGGAGCCATCCACAGCGGATAGTATCGTATATGCTTCCTTACTCTTCATCTCCAATAACGGCGAGGAACTGTCGCTCCTATAGGTGTAGTGAACGCAATCAGCTACTGCTTCGTGGCGCGCTCCGCGGAGAGAGGCTGAGGATAAAGACTCGATGTGTACCTTGAATGACACGGCGGAAGCCGCCATGGTGACAGGAAGTGATAAGGAAGGTCCAGAAGGGTCTTCCAAGGACAAGCTGGAGGTCCGGAGAGTCAACTCGAGGCACCTCTCCGATAAGTGGACGGAGAGTCGTCATACCGATCGGCTTAGATAAGCAGGCGTTGCAGCTGGCCTGAATTTGTTTACTTCCAAGTGGGACCCAAAACTTTCGCCTGTCAATACAACAGCTTCAGGTGAGTCTCTCTCGTACTTTTCCTGTTTGTCCTCTTCCCTCGAAGACAGAGAAGAGCTGACCCTTCATGCAAGAACAGCATTTTCGCATTCCGTTTCAAACTCTCCCCGTCTAGGTTCATCATGCCCCGGCTTGTACGCCGCCGACCGTTGGCGGAACGTATCAAGTCTTACTTGAATCCATTGGACTTTTTGCTCTGGCTGTCCGAAGAAATCGACGCCAATGATTGGGATCAGTTTGAGAAGAACTGGTCGATTACCTTGGGTGTGACATTGAACATTATTTTCCTGGTCGCGCGAGCCAACAGTCAATCGAGTGGCAGTCGCGCTGTCGACGATGTCTTTGGCGATGAGGAGGGTGCGCCTTGGTTGAGCTGGCTCGTATGTTCCATTTACCTCCTGGCCGTTGTGAAAGTGAAAACGTCTCTGGCGATGTTACTAACAAAAGCTTTTGTCGCAGGCCTCCTTCGTTGTCCACTTGCTCGTTTGCTTTGTAGGCTTCAATACCTTCTACACCTTCTACCGGAAACGACACTATCGGATGTTTGAAGCCTCAATCGATCAAGCCCCTGCCACTCCTTCCGCTCATCGTGTGCGCGTTGATTCCACACCTGTGTCAGCTTCGCCACTACGATATTTTGCCCAGGCCATAACTGGGTCAGCGCAGTCAAGAGCGCACCCCAATGCGGAACGCGATGTTTGGGAACTTGCGGTCTGGGACCCTCTACCGATCTGTTTGCGCATATTCTGTCTCTTTAGTCCCGGACACGTTCTCGTATACTGGCTCTTCCTACCTACCCAACTATCCGATCCCCGGCCGAGTGTGACCATCGTGACGACCATCGTTCTGACAACCCTACTTTCACTACAAATGAGCTTCCTGTCATCCTCGTTCACCCAGCAAGCGAAGGACTCTGCGCTGGTACACAAGGAGGTGCTTAAGGAGTATGATGTCAAATACGTACACCCCCGGACTCAGCCTTTGATGCGCGATGTCGCCACTCAGTTCTCGGAGGCAGATGCAACCAAGTCTGGCTCGGACGCAAAAAGTAATAAGGTCGATACGTTCACTCCAACCTTCATAATTCAACGTGGATTCAAAACCAGTCCGAACCCCAACTACGTCAATCATGTTGACCCCGAGGGATTGTCCTCCGGGCGTCAATCGATGGCTGCTACTCCCTCCGCATCTTCAAATTACCAAGCGTCGTTTCAAACCCCCAGTCATCTACGAGATGCCTCTCCGGCTGTTCGAAAACCTATATCCGCAATACGGCAACCCCAGTTTCGCAAAACACCTTCGGCGACCGGGGATGGCGGTAGTTTAGGTATCTATTCGCATGCAAACTCGCCTCTAAGGAAGTCCACCTCCACTTCGACCAATTTTGATCGCCGACCTCAAAATACTGGGGATTTTTTCTACAAGGACCGAGGTGCTAGTCCACTCAAGAGGCAATCCAGTCCGCTCAAGAGGAGCAATGTGCCGGGAGGTAGCCCCCTCGCACCAACACCTAGACGGAGCCATCTTGACTCTCGTCGCGACACAGGATATTTCTAGTACTCGCTGGTGGAGACTTTACCTCCATCCTGCAAGAAAACTGCTTTTGCGGCATTAACGCACCGTCATTACCACCTCGTTTCAATCGCATATATCTCGCAAGTATGGGGCATCTTTGCATTGGAGCGCGGCGTTTTATCGATTTTTGAAGTAATTGTTTCCTTTGGGGCTTCTAAGAATCTGCTCCTAATTTCCGGCTATGGTACATAGTTGACAGCCACGAGCTCGGGAATGTATGGAAGCCTGGCCAGCCACTGTATAATATTTTGGAAATCCTACGGCGACCCTTCAGCCGGAACATCGAGCCCCTCTTTACTCGACTTCGGCTACAAAAATTTTCAGTCTCACTCTGGCATCCTGTGAAAGGACAGGCCTAAATGGCAGCTGCGAACTTTACTCGTGCCTCCCTAGCGCTCAAATAACGACAAAAACCTGGCCAAAACCTGATGCGGGCAGCTGCCATACCAAGCAGCTTCGAACGGGGTCATGCATTCCATATCTGGCAGTCCGTTTGTTGATACATTCCTCCGCGCGCACCATAGCATTCCAAACATATCATTATTCTGTTATCCGTTATCCCTTTCTTGCCGCACAGCTGGTGGAGGAGAAAAAGAAAAACACTTCTCCTTCGTTCCTCCTTTTTCACGCGATATATCGTGTTTTGATCATCTGAACTTCGTCATACGGAAGACAACCCCGAGTGCAAATCACGCGTACAGCAGGACATACGACAAAGGACCGAGCTGTCCTCCTTGGAGGGAATGGGTCGATCCAACTGCGCATCTGGCCTGAGAGATCTGCCTGCGAGTTAGCCGTTCGCTATCTTGAACATGGAGGAACGCATTCCCTTACCAACCGGACATATACTCAATCTAAACCCCCGCGGTAGGGGCCTCAAGCACGCGAAACCGGACACCGAGGAGCCATCATGCGAACGGAGCAACGAGCCCGCAACAGGGTACAAGGCTTACAGGCCCTATACGGAGAGCCACGAGCCCAAGCCTCTTCCCGAGTCATCCACACGCAAAGTTACTCCCACCCGCCTCCCGATGCCTAAGAAACTCGCCGACAAGGCCAAGGACGAGTCGACGGATAAATCGCCTGTGGCCGGTCGAAAAGAGCATCGACACTACACATTAGGCAGACGAACCCAGCATAAGTCCTCTCCAGTGTCATTGGAGCGCCGGCCAGCCAAGTCCACGGATAAAGATCGAGAACAGTATTGGCGTAAGGTTAAAGAGAAATTCGAAAAAGACTCCCCCACATCATCACGAAGCCGAGACCGACCAAAGGAGTATTATCATGGAGCTTACCAGAAGATCATGTCCTTGGCAGGCTCCCCAAAACAGGAGAGCAACAAGCATTTACCGAAGTCTTATGCAAAAGCCGGTGACGACGATAAGACGCCAAGGCAAAGTTCCATCCCTCGCACGACCACTACAGGTTCTGATTCCAAAGAACGACACACTGAGCCGGCTCCTAATAGCGAATCTCATGAAGCGAAAAAATTCGAATCGAAGAAACGCCCGTCGAATTCTATTGACACGTGTGGCACCATCGATCGGCAAGTTTCGGATAAGCAAAATAGCACGACCGACTCGTCTATCAATTCACACCCTTCAATTTCACCTTTGTCGGGACCCAGCAGCTCGATGACCGATTGGGAGGATCGGTTTGTCGTGAACATGCCGTCAGCTAAGGAGCCCAATCCACCTACTATGAGTGCACAACAAATCACCAACTTCCAAAAAAGTATCGACCAAGTTCATACTAAGGGCGAGACAATGCTTGATCCTGACACACTACCAAGCCCGCGTACTAGAACTCCGGAAGACGCATTAAACTCACCGGAGACGCAAGGGAAAAAGCCGGGCAATCTTGATGGAGACTCTGGAGCGGGTCCCACAGGGCAAGATGGGACGACATCAGAACCACAGTCTAACCACGGTCGATACTATTCACCCGATGAAATTGGAAAGCAGCGGTTCAGCACGATCTGGGAGGAAGGGACATCGCGGCACAAAACGAAGACTACGGTAAACATAGACGGGTCTTTTTTAGGGTGCAAGGAGATGAACGGCCCAAACGACAAGAATCCGGACGAGATACTTCTTTTCTCGACAACAGACGAGCGTCCCAGGGTTGTAGATGTGTCAGCTCCGGTGTCCAAGACCGCCAGAGAACGGAAAACAGCCGATCCTCCTCAAGCGATTTCGGCTTTGGAAGAGAAGACCGTCGTTCAAGAAGAGTGGAAACCAATTTCTCAGAATTTGAAGCATGCCCAATGCTCGAAGCAGTTCCAGCATACGTTGTGCCGCGAGAAGGTCTGTCAACCGTTGGAAGCCCCCCAGATGTCAGCCACGAAAGCATCAGGAAAAGAAAATTCGACTCAGATAGGAATTCTGCCCAAAAATCAAGAGCGACGGAAACCTCCGGCGGAAGACGATGTGTTCATTATCACACCCACTATCACACGCACTATGTTGACCATGGCGGACATGAGAGACGTCGCGCAGAAAACTTCACGGACGAAAGAGCCAGCGTCCCGCGCAGCAGGCGAAATCATCACCGACACCAGGGCAAAAGCTCCCATGCCCTCTACACCGTCGGGTTTACGTCGAGCGACGCAAAACTCGTGGGAAAAGTCAAACACGCCATCCACAACATTGTCAAAACCTGGACCAAACGGTCCAAACTTACCCGCCGTGAAAGAACAGCATTTAAGCCAAGTCTCCGTGGAGAAGCCACGCGCTATCCGTGGGTTCATCCATACCAGAGGCATAGTCAAGTCCTCCACCGAAAACATCAATCCTCGCGCACGCATTAACCGGCACTCCCATACATACGAGACACCACGTAATAACGAAAATGCGCCCCCTGTCAGAAGCGCTACAGACCCAACTCAATTCCCCAGGTCCGTCTCGGCCCAAAAGACCATGTCGCCGCCAAAATTAGATACCAACGTTCTGCCTGAACGTCGTATCCCCCTACCCACTGCGCGTATATTCGAGGTAGCTGAGCTCGACGGGCATCAAGTGGATGATCACCAGAAAGACGGGCCCAAGGGCCAGGAGACAGCCCCCGAAATGCCAGCCGCCAAGGATGCTGTTACCACCAACAAGAGCAGCATTGAATCCCCGGAATCCCCGGAATCCCCGCACGATCACGATAACGACAAGGACCTCATGAGTTCCGTCACTTTCGGTCTCATCATCGACATCTTCTTCCTGTCTATCGCCCAGGCCCCAAGGCCTGTGCAAAGACATCATGGCAAACTGGAACTCCCGAGCGGTTCTAGCGAAAATCGCTCTCAACTGCATTCTCAACATGGTCGGTCACTGTCTCTACGTTCTCCGAAACTTCCTCGCGGCTTGCTCCGTCTACAACTCCACGGGATCCTGGCCAAAACTGAACGACAAAGAGCTCACCCGTTCGCTGACGGATCTTGGCCAAGCCGTTATCTATCTCATCGCATTAGGTTTCATCATGATGGCTGTCGGTCGAGCGGCCGGGTATATCGTGCTAGTTGGAAGCTGGATTGTCTGGGTGACGAAGCCCTTTGGATGGGTCTTGGGGACGTTGGGAAAGGCATTGCTAACGTGACCTAGTTTAGCTTGGCGTGTTTTCATTGGTAAATAGATAGACACCGGCGATTTTGCTGGCTTCTTTCATTTGTTGTTTCCTTCGTGTAATCGCTTGCTCTGTACGTTAAAGCACTGGGCTTGAGCTTTTTTGCTTACTACCCTCCGTATATGAAAGAGGGAAAGTCAAGTTGCTGGCCCGTTCTAGGGACGAGCTATTTATGATTTATCTTTATCGTTGTTCTTCCTCCTAATGTGTTTGTCTAGCGAAGTATGCCCTCTCTGGATTACCCTAGTTGTTTATCCCTAGCCAGTCTAATGTACATCCTGCTCGTTCTACTCTAATTCCAATTTAGGATAGACCATTTGTAAGTAATCGACATCTTACAGGAAGGATACCTACCTAGGCCGGATGTTGCATGATTATGAAAGGGTCAGAGTACGACAACACTGTTTTGGATTTTTCTATTCACATTCATTCTATTTGCCCCTCAGGCTGAGAGGCAGACATCCGATAGACGATGCTATAGGACTCCTGGCATAAAAGCTAGATAGATGCCTGCGATGCCATGATTGCAATGCAACGAAAGTGTGGTCTGAAAACCACAAGACGACGAAAACCGAGATTGGAGAGATATCCAAAAAATGCATCGAGTAAAAGAAAAGCCACAAAGACTCCATATCCCGTTGTTGAAGAGGGTCACATTTCTCATAAACCCAACTCCGTCATCATCCGTAGTGTTGAATTATCGTAAGAGGCCACGCCCCATTCTTAATTTGTTTTGGTTCCCAGGAAAGAGGGAAATCATGAACAAAAAGAAAAAGAAAGTCCTCTTTTTCCCTGGTTCTATCCGATATATTACCATGTTGAATTTTGAATCTCCCACATGTTTGGCAGAGAGCAATGCAAGGAAAAAAGACAAAGAAAATTCCAGGGGTATAATGGTTGAATGTTAGAAGTCATGTTGAAATAAGATAACGCTCAGAGAAGAAATCGTTGAGAGGTCTTCGTTTCGTGTCGCCATAAAACATTTCAATGCCCGGGAAGGTTGGTTCCTCAGGCTGGTATCGTTGAGAGATATGTTGAATTAATAAGTATAATAATCGTTGAAGAAGGTCGAGAGAATTTTAAATCAGGCCAAGTTGGGTGGCCTGGAAATGAAGAGGTATGAAGGTTAGTTTTTCACGGCAGTTTCCGGAGCTGCTCCATTGGCAGGGGGCACTTTAGAGTCTGCGTTGTCCGCGGAAACTTCGGTATCAAGGTCCTTCACATTCAAGCCATCGAACAGGTCGAAGAGGTTGAATGTGTTGTGGAAATCGTTGTTGACTAGGAAGAAAACCATCAGCTTTTAATACAGGAGAAAAATGTTTTCCCTTTCAAAACTTACCGATGTTTACCAGGTACCAGTCATCCACAACTCCCTGGATCAACTTTCTACTCGGGGTTGTGGCCTCGTGGCACTTGGCCCAATCCTCACCCAGACGGTACGCCTCGTCCTTCCAGGCCAAGAAACTGATTGTTTCCACAATGGTAGGCTGGACAACCTCCCTTCCAGCGAAGATACCCCAAGTCAGGGCATTGGGGCTGTCTCGGGTGTTGGTTCGAAGCTCGCCAGTCTTCGAGACAGCGTGGTACGTGAGGTCTTCGTTCTTCTCAATGCGGGAAACGAGTTCGTCGAGCAGGTAGTGAGGCACCAAAAGCTCAAGGTAAGCTTTCTGGTAGACAAATCCATTCTTGGGACCCCATCCATACACTGGGTGGGAAGATTTGGCACCGTTGACAGCAGGCTGCGAATTGATGGTGAGGAGACCCCTATTGTTAAGTTCAATCAATTTATCCTTGATCACATTGGCCTCAGAACTGAGCTGTGTGTCGCTCCAAGGAAGTCGTTCAAGTTTCCCTTCCAAGTAACGAACAAAGATATGGGTGAGATCACGAATAGATTTAGGCTCTCCCCAGAGCTTGATGTTCTGTTCGTTGGTGCCTTTGAGGCCAATGCCATAAGAGTCAAGCTCACCAAAGGCGGGCGAGCGGGAATCGGTCCACCGGCCGTTGGGGAACTCATCCCAAGTCTGCGTACGTGCAATATAAGAAGAGTTTCTGTTCCTCCAGAAGATAGGCCGAACGTCCTCGCCTCTGCGGTTGAGACCCAATGATGGCCTCCAGGGCAAAGGTCTTTGGATGGGTGTCTCCTCGGATGGCATGAGGTTCAATTCGTCAAGTACCAACTGCACGGCTTGGGCCAGGTTCATGGTGTAGCTAAAGTTAATAGTTAGTTTCGCTTGGGGTATAGATAAATGAAGAGTAAAGAGAAAGGAACTTACAAATGCAGGTGGTTGATTCCAAACGCAATGAGCCTTCTGCACATATCTGCCACCAGACCCTTTCCGATATCCTTCACAGCAGCATCATCGTTTTTGACGGGCTCGAGGATCTCAAGCCATTCGGGAGGGATACGGGATTTAGTCCAATTGGCACGTCGAATGAATGCGGCGTAGGTTTGAATTGGCATGATGCCCGGGATGATCGGTACATTAATACCCTTTGCCCGGCACTTTTTCACCCATTCAATAAAGTTGTCTGTGTCGTAAAACATCTGAGTTATCACAAACGAAGCACCCGCATCGACCTTCTCTTTCAAATGGTCGATCAAAAGATCAACATCCGAGTTATCATCCGCTCCCTCTGGGTAACCTCCCACGCCGATGTCGAAATGATTCCCGTATTTGTCCCGAATATACTTGACCAAATGCTTGGCATAACGAAACCCTCCTTCAGCGGCCTCCCAGGTCTCCTTCTCACGAGGCGGGTCACCACGGAGAGCCAAAATGTTTGTACATCCGGCCTTGTAAGCCGCCTGAAGAGCAGAGTCCACCTTCTCGGTCGGCATGTCGGTACATGTCAAATGCATGCAAGTCTCGAGACCATAAACCGACTGAGCGACATTCACCATCTCGCAGGTGAGATCAGATAGTCGGCCACCGGCACCCCAGGTGATGTCAATGAAGGAGGGGCCAAGAGCGTGCATACGATCCATTCTGTCGTAGAGGTTCTGCACACCTTGGGCGGTCTTCGGGGGGAAGAACTCGAAGGATATGCCAGTCCTCCCCGCGGCTTCATTTTGGGCAAGCTTATCTTTGACGTGCATCGTGGTACACTAGGCTATAGGAGAGGAACGGGAAAATAGTAAGCACGGCTTATCATACTACTTGAAGCAGAAGGAAAGTATTGTTGTATTTGAGTCCCACGGCGACAAATGACTTACTAGTATTATCAACAAGTTGGATGAAGGAAGGAAAAAAGGCCGTGTTTCACAAACAGTCACTCAAGCCTACTCCTTGCCTAGCGTCTCTGCTGGAGGGGTATGTAACTCGAGCTCACCGGTCCCGCCAGCGACTGCGGAGTCCAACAAACAGAGAAAACCAGGGGAAGGGAAAGACTAAGCACTCCACACACAAAAAGTGATTAAATTCGAGGTAGGACCGCCGAGTAATTGACTCAAACCGAGGCACCGTAGCAGACAGAGGGTGGAGGTGTTACTTGGGGCGAAAAGAAAGAGGGAGGAGAGGGAGCGAGCGACGAAGGGGACCGGCTTTCGGAGGGCAGGGTGGCACGTGCACCTGCGTACCTTCTCCATCGGGAACTAGCGGCCCCCGCCGCTTCAGGGTCACGTGTGTAAGCGCGCACGTCATCGCGCTATCAGCACGTGACTTTCCCGGTCCTCGACCGATCAAGGCGGAGCGGGAAGTTCGTGCTTTTGCATCAATTCGTACCGGAGCTCATACAATGGCAACCAAGGATTCAAACTGGGCTGGCGCGAATTTATAGTTTGCCAAAATCTTTGGAAGGCCGGCTGAACAGATTTCGGAATCTGATATTCGGGATCCTGATCATCATCGGGGTTGTCCAGTAAACAGGCCATCCAATGCCTCCATTGTTGGAAGAAGCCATTGGGCTGGTCAATATCGCGGCACATGAGCAGGATTACAGCTTCAACGAGTGCGCTGGGATGCAATATCTTGATGGGATACAGGTGGTTCCAAGGGCCGGAACTCCTTGGTAAACAAGGTGGCAAGCGATGGTCATTCGAAAGTGTAATATGGAGATCGTACTGATCTGGGGATCCCAATTTGAACTCTGGAAGCCACCAGAGCGTTTCTGTCTTCTTGAATAATGACACTAGAGACCATCTTTGGTCGATCTTTTCAATGTGAAAGTGTGCAGCTGCAGCAGGACGATGTCGACGCCGTTGCCCTTCGGAACACTTCGAGTCATTGCACAGAGGAAATCCAGATTGATTCAGAGCTAGCTGCGCTGACAAAACTAAACTGTCCGGTATGATAAACTCAATTTCCTATGAAGTAGACAAGCTTGTTAGCAATTTTAACCAAAACTATTGAGGAGGATACACGTACATTCGTTGGCAAATCGTCGCCAACCAAGCCAACCGCTAATGTCCCCCAAAGAAGGCTGGGAATACATGACTGGTCCAAGATGCGCGCCACATTGGCTGCCAATTGACAACCGTTTATTTCGCCCATAGTTCTATCGTCTCATGAAGAGCATGTCGAACTCCTCTGCAAGTAGGGTATGGTTATGAGATTGGGCCTGATGGTGATTTATATGTTTTATCATTGTGCTTTTATTCTTCGGCTCTTATTTCTTAACCCTACTCTCTTTCATTGTCATTGAAACCTCTATTATCAACACAAAACCCATTTTCTGGCTTGTTTCAGAATAGAGTAGCACTGTTTATATTTATAATCCATTTGCGCTTTGTATAAGAAAGAGGCAAGACAGACGGGTTTTATGATTGAATAAAGACTGCTAGTTCAAGAGTTGTTTGTTCAATACCAGCGTGCAAAGAAGCCCTCGAGACTATTTACATATACTGAAAATATGGGCCAAGGGTTTAGCTCAACGTACTCATTGTCTTGTGATATACCCATACTCCGATAAAAACGAGATGTTTTCAATGCCTGCCAAAGGCAATTAGTACTCAATGACAGAGATATCTACCTCAGCCCAGGGCTTCATACTTCGGGTATAGTTGTCAAAGGTCAAGGGTTAGAAGTATACCATAGTGCTGCGACAGGATAATATAGACCCAAGTTATTTATTTCATTTGACCGTGTAATGTACACAGTTTATAAGCAATATGGACTGGGCGATGTGGGCTACGCCAACCCTAATTTTTCCCAAGTGATAATAAGAGCAAAACTGTATTAGATAGAAGAAGTGTCGTCTACTACCTGTGGTGTTATAATCCCCATTCTTAGGGCTTGTTAATTTCAAAATTTGAATATCTGCTCACGGAACTACCGACCTTTTGCTTAAAAAGTGTTTTTGTCAAGCCCGAGGCAAAAGTAAGTTTGGCCACTAGAAAGAAAATAAAGCGTCACTGTTTTAACGGTCGGTCCAACAATTATAATATAACACATAATACTTCTTATTTCTTACTTTACTAAATTAGAGGGTAGCAGTTAGGCTAAGGAAAACTCAAGTACTGTGAAAATGTCTTTGGAGCTTCCAATGCGAAGTCAATATCATGATTTATGCTTCATGTCAGGGTAGGGTGCCTTGCACTGGAACCATGATTCTTTGTGGGTTTAGTTATTAGTTAGACGAAATATTGATTGATTGGTACTTATTACGACAGCCATGTATGAATGCAGAGGCTTCATTCTTCTATACATTGCTTTGTATATTAATGTATATGGAAGCACTTTATGGCTATCCTTGTATTAAACAAAGTAATATAGGATGTGTTTTATATATGGCTATTTTAGGACTTATATGTTGTCATTCGAGATATTGTATAAAGGGGTTCAATATCAATGAATTATACTGGTATTGTTTAAGCCCTTTCACAAAGAAACATAAAACAAGACAGCATTCCATCTCTGTTTCACCTTAAAACCGAGAATCTTCTGTAGAAAAAAATTAAATAACTGAATTATTAATTAGCGAATCCTCAGGGGAGTAGTTGCCCAGCGAAGATTTAGCGAGCATCAGTCTCTTCAAGTGGTCTATAATGACAAATTCATGGCTTCAGTAACATCGACTACTGCTTAAGTATGCCCAGGATGTCATGTAAGCCCTGCGCTAGCTCTGCGCTGGCATTCTGATCAAGCCCGTGTCATGAGTGCGCCCATCCAGGTACTTAGGCCTAAATTTTGAATGGGGACTTTCGGACACCGAAGGATCCTAACACAAGGTAACGCAAACCCCTTCCAAAAGGGTTTAGGACTTAAATGTACCTCAAATTCAATTAAACGGTACGAAGAGTGTTTGCTCTCTGCGCATTGAGTCATGGTATAATGCCCTATAGGACCTGGTGTAGATTTTTATTTTTCGTGCGGGCCGATGATTCCGTCCACCTGCAAGTGTATATTTCATGCCTACAGAAGAGCTTCTGAGTATAATACGGACCGGAAAAAGCCCCCAGAAGATAAGAAAATAGGTATCTATAATGAACCAAAAATCAAATAAGTATCGTTATCTCAGAAACCAAGGTTGCGCTACGAACGCAGAAGCTTCTGGTATAAGAATCCATTACATTAATCTTAGCCACGGGGTTTGGATGGACTATCCAGGATGGTAGGCTAAGACGCTGTAAACATAAGGAACTATTCTTGCATACAAGACTACATAACATAGGTTGAACAATCTAGCTTGGAACAAGCTGAGTCGGTGAGCAACCGAAAGAAGAGCCTTCTACTAGATGCGGGAATGTCTGACAGATCTTAGGAGTGGATACGGCATGGGGGTTTTCTGTCTATCTTCACTCGGCTCTCTGCCTCATTAAACGCGCTTAGCTGTACTGGTATGGAGAAAAAATTCACGTATAGTTTGCACTGCCATAAGGGCCAAGAATTTTCAGTTTAGCCGCAAAGACGATTCATGATATGCACCATTGAGTTGAATTGAATGAGCCCAATTCTGCCAAGAGATGCAATGCAATATGCATATGATATATGCTTAATCTCCACTTTTTGCCAACCATGTGCCTATAGAACCTATCGACACCTGGGCATTGGGTAATCTGGGTTTTTAGAAAGACTGAAAAGTGGAGACGAGGCTAGCTACGAACAGATGCGGTATTCGCAAACGCCCAAAAAAAACCAGTCGTACATATCATGCATTGTTTATGTGCCCGGCTATGTACTGTACGTGTTATCTTTTTGCTTTATTGCATTCATGCCGCGTCTTCTTGATAGTATCTCGGTGTTCTCCAGGCAAATCGTGACGCCGCTGGAGAGCAGGCGGAATAACGAGCACACCGCATCGAAGAACGCTGTACATGTAAAATCAAGAATTTCCCGGCCTCATGTCTCATCATGCTTGCGGGACAGGTTCAATTAATCGCCAGGTTACCGCGTTTGACTTCGCAATTAATAACATTGCTTCAATGATGGTTTGGCAAAAGTCCGTAGCCTTAAACCCATTCTTCCGCCGCGTAGCCAGGAATACGGTAGATCCCCAGTGACTGACTCGCATTGGATGTATCTGGAACTCAAACGAGACTCTTTCAGCTGCCGGGGGGCATAAATCAGATTAGGATACTATTGTCTTGGTACCGAAGAATGCTAATTCTGGCTTCTTGCCGAGGGAAATTCTATGATTATTTACGATTACTGGGTAACATGATCCAACCAGTTTTTCTTGGCAATTGTGTCCGATGGGAGGTCTGGTAACTGGTTTGGACTTTAGATTAACGTGGCCCATACATACATCCATGATTGCGCAGCTTGAGAGGCAGACAGCTAGCGGTCTGAAGGGCCCCCACACCTTGCTTACATAGTAGGGCGCACTGGCCAGCCCAAGCGGCCACTCCGTACGCCGTCCGGACTATCTATAGACACTATGTAGACTCGTCGGTCCGAGTACACGTACCTCCGGTTGGGATACAAACCGTATGCTTATCCTTGGGGCTTCCTTCAATCTCGGAGCTGGGTACCTCAGCCATGTACAGTACATACAGTGTAGCCTATCCGTTCTACCTGTCAACAATAGGGTGGACAGTTGTCAAACGCCACAATACAGGCAACCCACTAAATTATTAGTTCCCGGCAGCAAGGGAGCAGCCCCACCGGTCCGTACTCTGTAGGAAGAATAGTAGTACCTAATCCCCAAGTGAGTTCGCCGTTGTAACTGAAGGCCATCAATGAAAAAGAATTGCGTTATAAAAAGCTAAAACTCCATTCCCTGCTTTTTTGAGGATATATGTTCACCCAGCTGCTTCCTGTAAGTGGACACCCAGTGGATTGATATATTTGCGCGTACATAAAAACAATACTCGAGGACATATGTATGTATACCTAGTTAGGCCCTCGGTAAAGAGTCAGTTAAGTCTAAATCTGAAATCCTATTACCTTGTAGTTTTAGCAGCCTCTTCTCATCGTCAACCCCCCACTGTAGCTATCAGATAAAGTAATCAGCAATCGCCTATACCTGGACAGTTCCTATGATGTTTATTTGGTCTCCTTGCATGGTTATCCCTGCAACCCTGTCTGTAACCGCCAGTATCCCGCTACGGCATCTATACAGTACCTACGGTAGTACCCCCAATGATACGGCCGTCCTGACTTCATGGACAACCTTGGCGATCATTCGATCTACGGCGCCTTTATTACCAAGTCAACGAAGCATTGTGGAGGTAAGGAGAGTCGAGACAAAGCTTCGACAGTAAGTATACATACCTAGGTATAGGTAAGGTAGGGGCTTCGTATCCGTTTGGAAACTTGGAAAGGTGTAAAATGTTGCCGATGCCGACCCAATTTATTTACCGTTAAGATTTTAACTCTCGGCAGCCGATCAGTACCGAATACATCGCCGGTACGTCAACCGGCCTCCATGTATAGATGACGCCGGCGCTGACCTACCAGGTATCTACGGGGTAGGATGGACCAAGGAGAAGAGGGGCGAAATGCGGGATGAAAGTAGCCAGATTGGGTGAAAACAGGAGGAGATATTCTCAGCCATTCGTTAGCTAAAATATACTACGACCTGCTTATGCCAGCAAACCTGTGGAGTCGCACGATTCTCCAAGAACAACTGCTGCTTGGTCTTGTGTGATGGGGGCACTATCGTAATACTATTTATTGAAGTAGTTTTAGCACCTCAATTATCTCCATTGCGGAGTTAGTAGCAAGCGAAGAGTCACGTTTCTAATATTATCCATTGAGGTACTCCCTTATCAGCTCGAAAACCCCTCAAGAACGCAGATATGGAGTGAAAGCCCGCTGTAGCTGCTCTTTTCTTTCCTCACCGTGAACAGCTTACGGATGTTTCCTGCACATTTACCTTGATTCCGACGCAATGCATAGATGTGATGCATGAACAAGGAAGCCATTGGCAATAGATCAATGTGTCCGTGCATTTATTTTTGGTTTCTGAGGTAGCATGAGCAAGATCCGATGTAGTAGGAGCGTGCAAGCTGTACTTCTTCTTGTTCTGGTTTCTTTTCTTATCTTTCAGTTGCCTCGTGGAACGTCGCAATCACACCGTCAATCATGCAAATAAACTGTGAGATCTGCCCCGAGACTTCCCTCTCCCTCTCAAAATACCAACTCTGACGAATGCCCCAGATAAGACAAATGGAGAGTCGGACATTGAATGCTTCTACAGGCATAATATTTGTCCGAGAAAATGCGTGCCACGGAATTGCGGGAAATCCACTACCACCTGAGAAAGTAAAATAAGTAAAATACACGATAGAAGGTTGGAGATGTAGATCCAGTGGCAAGGAAATCTGGCTTACTCTATTGTAGCACCTAATACGACCCTCAAGTAATGTATGCTATTAATGATACCATCAAATAACCCGGCAGATCGTGCATTGGTCTTGGGGATCGGATGACGAAGATGGCCCATGCATCAGACATGGAGAACGAGGCTGATAACAGCGGACACTTCGATCCCTTGAAATTTACACTTTTAATAATAATTTTTTATAATTCTATAATTCTATAATTCCGGCATAACCTTCTGATAGATCCAATCCACGCCATCGATGGGGACCGAAATCCCGTCCGTAACGCAAAAAAACACAAGAATACAATAGCGGTCCCACCGGGACTAGACAAACCGTACATACATGATACATGATACATACAGCGTACAGGCAGGCGGTCCTCGCTTCGTGTCTCCCTTCGGTCCTCTCTTCCTCCTCTCTTCTTCGCCCGGCTTTCTCTTATTCTCTCCACCCAAAGCCAATGTCTATTCTGGGCAACCTCTTTCTTTCGGATGGCGAATGGTGTGATTCAGCCCGCCATGGAGGAACCAGTGGCTGGTCCTCAAAGGAGAATGCAAACCCCACAGGGCCACTCAAGATGCAGGATAGGCCCCATCTGCCTGTTCGTCCATCCGTCTCGCAGCCCGATGGACTTACTGGCTTTAACTTGTCCGAGCGGCATTGACAGCCTGGAAAGGATCGTCGTGTCGTTTCCTTGTTCAAAAAAATAGTAATCCCTCGCTGACCCTCCTGCTTATCTGTATATCACTCACCATTGATAGTACTTGTACAGTACCACTCGCCGAGTCTAATAGCCCCTTCTGCAAGTTTTCGGACAAATTCTCGGGCATATTGCTTTCTTTATTCTACAGGCCTCTTCTTTTAATCTCTCAATGCCACTTTTTGCCGTTGCTTTTTAGTTTCTCTTTTCTTACACCCCAGCTGCCTGTCAACCAACGGATTTCCTCGACAAGCTTCCTCGAGGACAAAAAGTCGCAAAGAGGGACAAAGGCTTCATCACCTATCGAGAGAGTTTGACATTTTAACGCCCTCTGTTCAGCTCTGCCACTCCTTGGGCTTCCGCCTACTACTGTCTTGCGCCTCTCTAACTTCTTAAGATACACATGCTCAGTGTATAAAGAAGTACAGAGGGAAACGATTCATTGCAGTTCCAGTCGACGATGAAGTGGGGTTTTGCAGGCTCGCTGCTTGCCCTTCTTGCCTCGACAGCAACATCTTGGCCCTATGAGGAGTCTCTGGTCGACTATAACCTAAACGCAAACAAGGAAGCCACCGACCCAGCAAAGTATACCCATGCTGAATGGCCGGGCCATAAATATCACCCTTCTCCGAACAGTTGGCGGTTTCCCTTCTATACCCTTTTCCTCGACCGGTTTGTTAACGGTGATCCAACAAACGACAATATCAACGGATCCCTCTTCGAACATGATTTGAATTCAAACCAGATGCGTCACGGAGGTGATGCGGTTGGGTTAGTGGACACGTTAGATTACTTGCAGGGAATGGGTATCAAGGTAAGAGCTCTTTCGTTCATCCTTTCTCTAGTACTAATTATACCAGGGTATTTACCTAGCAGGAACTATTCTGATGAATCAGCCTTGGGGCTCGGATGGATACTCAATTCTCGACACCACACTTCTGGACCAGCACTTTGGTAACATTAAAACATGGAGAGATGCCATCGAAGAAATACACAAACGAGGGATGTATGTTTTGTTTGACAATACCATCGCAACGTAAGTAAAAGTGCCGAACAATCCCACTGGCCAAACTTGAAATAACCAGATACTAAAAAATCGATTAGTATGGGAGACTTGATTGGCTTCGAAGGATATCTGAATAAAACGACCCCCTTCTCAGTGAAAGAACATAGATCGCTATGGAAGTCTGAGCGACAATATGTAGACTTTCGGATCGGGAACGACTACAACAAGACTTGCGAATATCCACGTTTCTGGAATGAAACCGGCTACCCAGTTGACAGTGATGTTCGAGATGAGCTCGTTGGATGTTACGATAGTGACTTCGACCAGTACGGAGACAGAGAGGCTTTCGGTGTCTACCCGGATTGGGAGCGTCAGCTGGCAAAGTTCGCCTCCGTTCAAGACCGTTTGCGTGAATGGAATCCAAGCGTTAAGGAAAGACTGATTCAACATTCCTGCATGATAATCAAAGCGCTCGATATCGACGGGTTTCGATACGACAAAGCTACGCAGGCAACAGTGGATGCTCTTGGTGACATGTCGCATGCTTATAGAGAGTGTGCTCGCAGTGTCGGAAAGGACAACTTCTTCCTGCCCGGCGAGATTACTGGTGGTAACAACTTCGGTGCGATTTACCTCGGTCGTGGAAGACAGCCAGACCAATACCCTGACTCTGCTATGGCTTCCATGAACATGACGAACACGTCCAACCCCAAATACTTCCTGCGCGAACATAATTTGCAGGCCATCGACTCTTCTGCATTCCACTACTCAGTTTACCGTACCCTAACCAGATTCGTGGGGATGGATGGAAACCTAGCTGCCGGGTACGACGTTCCTTTGGACTGGACCGATTCTTGGAACGTGATGGTCATGACCAACGACATGGTGAACGCAAACACTGGCAAATTCGACCCTCGGCATATGTACGGTGCCACAAATCAGGATGTTTTCCGCTGGCCTGCAATTGAATTCGGAGTTGAGAGACAGCTTCTGGGCCATTTCATCACGACTTTGCACCTGCCCGGTATCCCGATTCTGTTGTGGGGAGAGGAGCAGGCATTCTACATTCTAGATGCTACTGCGGAGAACTATGTCTATGGACGTCAGGCTATGTCTCCTGCTACAGCTTGGAGAACACATGGATGTTTTTCTCTCAATGCCTCACAATACTACAACTGGCCCATCAAAGCAGGAAGGGAAGGCTGTCACGACGATGCAGTGGCTTACGATCACCGGGATCCTTCGCACCCCGTGAGGAACATCATCAAGCACATGTTTCAAATGCGAGAGAACTACCCAGTCCTTAATGACGGCTATTCATTGGTCAGGTTGTCCAAACAAACACGCGAGATTCAATATCCTGGCTCAAATGGAACTGCTACTGAAACCGGCATGTGGTCGGTTCTGCGAGACATCGTGGCAAATGTTCAAGACCTGGGCTCTAATTCTGATAATCAGCCAATTTGGTTGGTTTATCAAAATGACAACAAAACGGTAGACTACAAGTTTGACTGTGGTAGCAACGACTCGGCGCTCATCTCCCCGTTCCTCAAAGACACAACGGTGAAAAACCTATTTTATCCTTATGATGAACATACATTGAAGGAGGGCCCTAAAGCATTGCACCTCAATGGCTCTAACGCCACCAATGGTTGTCTGGACAGTCTGAAGCTGAAACCGTTCGAATTCAGGGCTTATGTGCCCAAGGCAAACTTCATTGAGCCCCGACCCATGATCACGCAGTTTGATCCTGGCCACGATGTCCCACAAGCCTCGAAAGTCGGCCCGAACGACTCTGAAGATCTTGATGTCAGTCTTTATTTCTCAACCAAAATGGACTGCGATTCTGTTACCAAGTCGATTTCCCTTGAGTCAACTACTGAGGCCGGGAAAAAGCCGTCGCTTGACAAGAACAGCGTAAATTGCAAAGAGGTTCAGGCCGGTGAGACCAAATGGACAGGCCAGATTCCAAACGCCTGGGCCTGGACGGCGAAATTGACCGGAGTTTACAACGGTGTTCATCGTATGACAGTCAAAAACGCCACGAGTTCGGATAAAGACAAGTCTACGCAGGCTACGGATCACTTCTTGCTTCGGGTAGGGCAACGTGATAACCCGATGGTATTCACCTCTGCAAACTATTCCTCCTCCCTTGTGCACAAGCATGATAATGGCTCGCTTTTCATCCAACACCGCGCTCCCGGAGCCGATAAGTACCGCTACTCCACCAATTGGGGAACTACTTTCTCCAACTGGATGGACTACCACGGAGGCAATGACACTATTGAGAGCCTACCTTGGTCGGGAACAGACGAGCAAAAATGGCAAGGGGACCATGTGCGAGTTGAGTATTGGAGCAAATTGACTGGAAGTAGCGATTATGTTCAGGAGGGTGATCATGGCTGGGATAATCCGCGACGCTTTCCGCATCTCTTCTTCAATGGCCCTTTCAATCAGTATGGATTCGACAGAGGTCTGGATAATGAGGTAAAGCAAGACAGCGATGGGTCCTGGAATTTCAAGTTTTTGGCGGAATTCCCTGCACAGGGCCAATTTAATGTGTGGGGTATGAATCCCGATGGGCAGCCTGATCAGAGCTTCGTTTTCGGTGATGCAGACGGTGACGGTACTCTGGACCGTATGCCTCCTTCTTCACTAAGCGAAGTTGCCATCAATATCTCTGATATCCCGCCCTCTCCTTATTTGGCTTGGAATCTCCGTCTCAACGATGGAACTATGCACGTCCAACTGGAACCACAAGGATCTAGAATCATCCAGCTGGTCATTTACATATTGCTTTGGGTTGTTCCTATTATGACGGCCGCAGCCTGTGTCTATGCTTTCATGAAAAGCTTCTACCAGGTCAAATTCAACCAGATTGGAGTCAGCGAGAAGAAAACGATCCTTCCTCTAGCTCTCCGAAGGAAGTTCACTGGGAGCGGAGAGTCGAGTAATCCGTTGTTGCGCCTCGCAAACAAGTCCGGATTCCTCCAAAGCACGTCTGTCTTTGGTGCAGCAACTTCCCGGAGACGTACCATTCTGATAGCTACCATGGAATATGATATCGAGGACTGGGCTATCAAAATCAAAATCGGTGGCTTGGGGGTCATGGCTCAACTGATGGGCAAGCATCTTGGACACCAAAACCTCATCTGGGTCGTTCCATGCGTTGGAGGAGTCGAGTACCCCCAGGATCAACCGGCTGATCCTATGTTTGTGACCGTCCTTGGAAACTCTTATGAAGTTAAGGTCCAGTACCATGTCCTTCACAACATTACATATGTGTTATTGGACGCTCCTATCTTCCGGCAGCAAACAAAGGCCGAACCGTATCCCGCTCGAATGGATGATCTGGACAGTGCTATTTACTACTCCGCCTGGAACCAGTGCATAGCACAGACGATCAGACGTTTCCCTATCGACCTGTACCATATAAACGACTACCATGGCTCGATTGCGCCGCTTTACCTTCGCCCCCAGACTGTTCCGGTTTGTCTTTCTCTCCACAATGCGGAGTTCCAGGGGTTGTGGCCTATGCGTACACAGAAAGAAAGAGACGAAGTTTGTTCCGTCTTTAACCTCGACCTTGACACTGCAAGGAGGTATGTCCAATTTGGCGAAGTTTTCAATATGCTTCACGCTGGAGCAAGCTACCTCCGTGTTCATCAGCAAGGTTTTGGTGCTGTCGGCGTATCCAGGAAGTACGGCAAGCGTTCTTATGCTCGCTATCCAATCTTCTGGGGTCTGAAGAAGGTCGGCAATCTGCCAAACCCTGATCCGTCTGACACCGGCGAATGGAACAAAGAGCTGCCCAAGGAAAATGAAATTTTGGTTGACCAGCAGTATGAAGCTAGTAGAGGAGAACTCAAACGCCAGGCACAGGAATGGGCAGGCCTTGAGCAGAACCCTAACGCTGATCTTCTTGTTTTTGTTGGAAGATGGTCAATGCAGAAGGGCGTTGATCTCATAGCCGACGTGATGCCTGCTGTTCTCGAAGCCCGTCCCAACGTTCAACTGATCTGTGTCGGTCCAGTGATTGACCTGTACGGAAAGTTTGCTGCTCTCAAACTTGATCATATGATGAAGATCTACCCTGGGCGTGTGTACTCGAAGCCAGAGTTTACCGCACTTCCATCGTTCATCTTCTCCGGGGCTGAATTTGCTCTCATACCCTCTCGTGACGAACCATTTGGACTTGTTGCAGTTGAATTCGGCCGCAAGGGTGCTCTCGGCATTGGTGCTCGTGTTGGTGGTCTTGGTCAAATGCCTGGTTGGTGGTACAATATTGAGTCCACGACAACTTCCCATCTTCTGCACCAATTCAAGCTTGCCATTGGAAGTGCCCTCAACTCCAAGCCCCATGTTCGAGCAAAGATGCGAGCAAGGTCCGCCAAACAGCGCTTCCCTGTTGCCCAGTGGGTCGAGGATCTAGAGATCCTGCAGACTACTGCTGTTCGAATTCACAGCAGTCGACAGGCAAAGTCAAACGGTCAAACTATGACTCCTTCTGGATACACCACACCCAATGGAATGATAACCCCGAATGGCATGATGACGCCGCCAATCGCCTCAACTGGAACTGTTACCCCACAGGAATGCAGACACCTCCAATTGCCCATTCAAGAGAAGGAAGCTACTCTAATACCAATCGTTTCAGTGCTTACGGAGCGCAGCAACGAAAACACCATCGTGTACAGTCGTGATCCGAGCCTGGTGAAAATGATAAGCCCAAATTGGGACCATCCGCAGTTGTTCTCTTGGTGTCCGTGCTGGGCCTGGTCATTTGATTCGCCGCGGTCGTCGTCGCATGAGGCGAGGCAACGAGGACAATGCTGCTGCATCTATGACAGAAGAGAGCAGTGACGATGACTTTATTCCTAGCTACTATGGTGAGGATGAATACACACTTACACCTGAGCAAGTGGAAGCGGAACGCCGACACGGATCCTCGCAACCACACGATTCACATGGTCATGCAAGAGACTTCTTCGGTCCCAGGAATCCAAGCCAAGCCTCGCTTCCACCTAGGCCAGCTGGTTCTGACGTTGATGAGGGCGCTGTACCGATTGCCCGGCCGCCATTGGCTGAGCCTGGCAATAGGCTCAGCAGCGCTTCTGTCCTCTCAGTTAACTCAATTATTGGTGAAAAGAAAGATTATAAGCTGCAAAAGGTCGATCCATTTTTCACTGACAGCAATGGCGAGTACTACAGAGTTTTCGACAAGAAGCTCGAGAGCTTGAATGGTGCCAATTCCGAATCTCAGCTCTGTATCGAAGAATACCTTGTCAAGAGTGAAAGAAAATGGTTCGACAAGTTCAGAGATGCCAGGTTGGGCCGGAATCAATCCCCTGCTTCTTCAGTGTTCCAGAGCAAACTCGAAGCTCATTCGCCTAACGGCTCAGTTTCCAACGACGACATGGGTTCGCGCGAGAGTGGCAGCGATGCCCACAATGGGAAGGACGAGTTCCTTCTCGGACATGATTACGTGCCCCCCTCTTATACGAAAATGGATGCAAGTCCGAATCGGTGGCTGGCCTGTCTACTCGTTCTTCCTTGGTCTGGGGCAAATTATTGCCGCCAACTCATACCAGATCACACTCCTAACCGGAGAAGTCGGTCAAACACCCGAAAAGCTGTACGGAATCGCCACGGTATACTTGGTCACGTCTATAATATGGTGGTTTTTGTTCCGCTTCTTCAAGTCGGTTGTTGTGCTCTCCATTCCATGGCTGCTGTATGGGCTCTCTTTCCTGATTATTGGCCTCGCTCATTTCGAGACCGATGGATTCTCCCGTGGCTGGATTCAGAATGTGGGAGCTGGTGTGTACGCAGCTGCATCATCAAGCGGTTCTCTATTCTTCGCTCTCAACTTCGGTGACGAAAATGGCGTTCAAGTGAAGGAATGGGTATTCCGTGCCTGCATTATTCAAGGGTCCCAACAGGCATATATCATTGGCTTGTGGTATTGGGGCACCACTATCTCCCAGGCCGTCGCCGACGGAGTTACCAATGTTCAAGGAAACATCACCAACACTTGGAGGATGACGTACGTTCCCTTTCCTTCCAATAGAATCAATGTGTGAGTACCCTTTGCTGACAATTCCGTTCCAGTGCCATCTGTGTACCAATCGCTGTGTTCCTTTGGGCAATTGGGTTGATCATTTTCTTCGGTCTACCCAACTACTACCGCCAGACTCCAGGAAAGGTCCCATCATTCTACCAATCTGTGTTCCGACGGAAAATTGTTCTCTGGAACTTCGTGGTGGTAATCTTACAGAACTTTTTCCTCAGTGCTCCTTACGGCCGGAACTGGGCTTGTAAGTAGACGATATCCACCCCCTGCGATACCTCCAAAACTAACTTCCTCCTTTCACAGTCCTCTGGGATTCCAAACACGCCAAAGATTGGCAAGTCGGTATCCTGTGTGCTGTCTTCTTTGGTGCCGTCTGGGCCTTGGTACTCCTGCTCTTCGGCCGACTCTCCAAATCCCACAGCTGGATTCTCCCGGTCTTTGCATGTGGACTCGGTGCACCACGCTGGGCTCAAATCTGGTGGGGTGTCTCGGGCATGGGTCTCTTCCTCCCTTGGTCTGCTGGAGGTGCCACTGGTGGAGCATTGGTATCACGAAGTCTCTGGCTTTGGCTTGGTATTCTCGACGCCTTGCAGGGCCTTGGCTTTGGCATGATCTTGCTCCAGACCCTGACCCGGATGCATATTTGCTTCACCCTTCTTGCCTCTCAAGTGTTGGGTTCCATCGCCACTATCTGTGCTAGGGCATTTGGTCCGAACCGAATTGGCCCCGGGCCCATCTCTCCCGATGTTACGGTTGGTGCCAGTGCTGTTGCGAACGCATGGTTCTGGATTGCCTTGTTCTTTCAACTGTTGATATGGTGAGTTTGGAGACTTCCCCCTTTTTATTTGAACGCATTAAATCTAACTTGTCTTCCGTGCAGTGCCGGATTCTTGATGTTCTTCCGAAAAGAACAGCTGACCAAGCCCTAATGATATATATTGTCAGCCTCCAATATGTGCTATTCGACATTAGCACCAGTTTCACATGCTCTGCAATTCAAGCTCTACAAAAAATGACATACAAATTGACATGAGCAATTCTTCATACAAAAAAGCAGACCGAGAAAGGAAAACGACAATCCTCCTCTTTACACAAAACACAAAGCAGCGAAAACAAAATCCCAGGAGGGACAAAAACGAAACGAAAGAACCGTCAACCAAACAAGCATTTTTGTACATTTAACTGATATTTCTGACGTCCGGCAACTCTCATGAAGGCATTTATTCTTCGGCTTTCTCGATTCCTTCTTTTGATCTTCCTCTCTTGAATCAGAGGAAGGTATGGACGATGGCAGAGAAGAGCCAGCTTATGACATACTGAGTACACATGTGGTTATGGATATGGATATGCATTATTCATGGGATATACATATTTTTCTTTTTGGATTATGAAATCGGATGTCGTTACGTTCCTTTGTGATTGATTGGCTAGTTTGTTTGATTTTGCGTGCGTTTTTTTTCTTTTTCTTTTTAATCTCCCTTTGATGGAGTAAAATAATGGGTGGAATATTCTGTATTTAATGTTGTTGTTTTTTTGCTTTCATTTCCATATTGATTTGACTTGATCTTTGTTGGTTAATTTTGGAGGTCTTTTTGTATGTTTGCATGGTTTTTATCTTTTGGGGATTGACCCCCTAATTGTCTCTTCTTCAATACAACTAATCGGGCTCGTCTGTGATGGTTAATAATGGGGCAATACCACACAAAGGTGCATTGGACAACAATTAAGTATTTAATTAATGCCTTAATTCTAGTTAAACCAAACGATATCCATTATAATTCAAAGCAGGCATTCTTTTGATCCCGAAATTATACGCATTCCCAATGCTATTCAATCCAATAGGTAGCTGGTTTACCTGCCACAAATCATATCCTAAAGCTCCCAAAAAAATAAAAATAAACAAAGTAGTACTGCAGCTGCATAAACGTCGTATCTTGTATGGCATGGTATAGAGAGGAACTACCACTCCAAAGGCTCGTTCTTGACATCTCCCCGGTTAGTCTTGGGGACCGGTGCCGCCTCGATTCGAGTAGCTCCGCGCTTGCCACGTTTGAGGTAACCGCTGCCATCGAGCCAGGGAGTGTCAAGTGTTCGCTTGGCTTCGAACGAGCTGATCTTGTCCTCCATCTGTAGAGTAAGGCCGATGTCATCCAGGCCGTTGACCAGGCAGTGCTTGCGGAAGGCGTCCACGTCGAAGTTGGCGAGCTGGTTGCCCTGGGCGTCCTTGACTTGCTGGTTGACAAGGTCAACCTCGATCTCACGACCGGCGCTGGCCTCGGCGGCGATTTTCTGCAGAGCGGCCTCGTCGGAGATCACGACGGGAAGCATGCCGTTCTTGAAGGTGTTGTTGAAGAAAATGTCGGCGAACGAGGGGGCGATGATGCACTTGATTCCGAAGTCCAGGAGGGCCCAAGGGGCGTGCTCACGAGAGCTACCGCAACCAAAGTTGGGGCCGGTAACAACTAGGATCTTAGAATTGCGGTAGATGCCTTGGTTCAGGACAAAGTCTGGGATTTCCTGGCCGTCCTTGTAGCGGAGTTCATAGAAGAGAGCGCTACCCAGGCCGGTTCGCTTGATAGTCTTCAGGAATTGTTTGGGAATAATAGCATCAGTGTCGACATTGGAGCGGTCCATCGGGGCAGCAATACCCTTAAGAGTGGTGAACTTGGGAAGACCGGCGCTGGAACCACCTCCGGAGGTGTTGGTATGAGGCTCGTTGTCCGCAGGCAGATCCAGAATGCGCTCGAGTTCGTCCTCGGTCTCCGGCTCCTCCAGCTCCGGCTGAACATCAACCTTGGGTTGTACTTTGGCCAAAACGGGGCTTGCAACGATGTGCTCGCGAACGTCTGCAAGCTTGCCCACAATACCGGCCGTTGCAGCCATGGCAGGGGACATGAGGTGGGTGCGGCCACCGGCGCCTTGACGTCCTTCGAAATTACGGTTGGAGGTACTAGCGCATCGTTCTTGGGGCGACAGGATATCAGGATTCATACCCAGGCACATAGAGCAGCCGGCTTCTCTCCACTCGAATCCGGCGTCCTCGAAAATCTTATCGAGGCCTTCGGCTTCCGCCTGCTGCTTAACCAAACCAGATCCGGGGACAACCATCGCGCGCTTGACGTTGGGGGCGATCTTCTTGCCCTTCACAACTTTAGAAGCTGCCCGCAAATCCTCAATACGAGCATTGGTACAAGAACCAATGAAGACCTTGTCGATTGGGATCTCCTTCATAGGAGTCCCAGCCGTGAGACCCATGTACTCCAAAGCGCGCTTGCAGGCAAGTTTTCGGCTCTCATCCTCGAAGTCATCTGGTCCTGGCACAACGCCACTGATCGGAATAACATCCTGAGGGGAAGTTCCCCAGGAGATGGTCGGGATAATATCCTTGCCGTTCAGCAAAACCGTTTTGTCGTAAACGGCCCCGTCATCGGAGGCCAGGCTTGACCAGTAGCTGACAGCCTTCTTCCACTCAGCGCTATCTTGCTTAGGGGCAAGAGGGCGGCCCTTAAGATACTCAAAGGTGATCTCGTCAGGTGCGATCATGCCAGCACGCGCACCGGCTTCGATGGACATGTTACACATGGACATTCGAGCCTCCATGCTCAATCCACGAATGACAGATCCACAGAACTCGATGACGGCACCAGTACCCCCGGCGGTGCCAATGACACCAATAATATGCAGGACAACGTCCTTGCTGGTAACTCCGGGGGGAAGCTCGCCATCGACTTGAATGCGCATGTTCTTGCTACGGCGAGTGATGAGGGTCTGGGTGGCGAGGACGTGTTCGACTTCACTGGTGCCGATACCGAAAGCGAGGGAACCGAAAGCACCGTGCGTCGACGTGTGACTGTCGCCACAAACAACTGTGGTTCCGGGCAGAGTAAATCCCTGTTCGGGTCCGATGATGTGAACAATCCCCTGGCGCTTGTCATCCATTCCAAAGTATGTAAGGCCGAAGTCCTTCACGTTCTGTTCGAGGGTGCTGCATTGAAGGCGCGAGTCGTTTTCTTGGATGAAGTCATCGACGTTCTTAAAGCTTTTTCGGGAGGAGGTCGGGATGTTCTAAAATTGGGTCAGTGCTATCGCTCTTAGAGACTGGAGAAGGGAGAGAGAGAGAAAAGAACACGTACATGATCAACGGTAACCAAAGTGCAGTCCGGCCGGCGGACTTTTCGGCTGGCATTTTTTAGTCCCTCGAAGGCTTGCTGTGTATGCGTATTAGTATGTCATTGTCTCTCAAAGGCTGCAAAACTGGATGCGCTGATATAAATTGCACGGGAAACAGCTCTACTAACCGGAGAAGTCACTTCGTGGACCAAGTGTCTGTCTGCAAGGCAAAATTAGATTTCCGGAGCTCCTAGTCGAGTCGGGGAGAAAAAAAAGTCTTACCGATATAGATGAGGAGAGTTCCATCCTCTTGTTCATTGACAATATGATGGTCCAAGACCTTATCATACAAGGTCTTGGGCTTCTTGTCGGCAGAAGGCATGAGGGGCAAACGGGGGGAAAGCGAATGGATTCTATAAGGATGAGAAGAGAAAAAGAATAGGAAAGATCGAGCCACCAGCTGAGACCTAGCAGTGTCTCCAGAAGCTAAGAAAATCAAGAGGGTATAATCTGGAGAACGCGGAGGGAGAGAGGCGTGGATGCAATGCTTTAAACCCCCGATGAGGCCGCGATGTCGCTCGACACCCGGCGAGGGGCGTCCCCGATGTCGGTTGGTCAGCAGCCAATGCCCGGACAGTGATTGGGCACTACGGGGACCCACTAGTCATCGGATGCCGACACCGGCGCCCAGCGCGCTTAGGCTCGGCGCGGCGTCACGGGGTCTGACTAACACTCGGCCCGTGATTGCCCAGCAAGCTGAAGGATGACGCCGCATGCAGGATGCAGTCAGGAGTAGTCCCTTGCAGGTGGTTAACTCGGCTGTCAGACCTCTTCGTCACCCCATTTTGCTCTCTTGCCTATCTTTGAATACGGACAAGGAATCCAGCAGAATTGGGGATTTTCTACAGTCCGCAGTGCAGGGGAGAAAATATTCTATGACGTAATTGAAACTTAGTAACTGAATACACAGGTGGGCTCAATTATGTACAAAAGGTGGGATTTTAGTGGGACATGGTCAATTTCCTCAGCGTCCGATGTTCCTTCAGCCCAGCACGGTTTCAAAAAGCAAAAGCTGCATTCGCCGCCAATAATCCACTGGGCTGACCTGTTACCTTAGGATCAGGTCCAATGAAGTTGTTGGGGAAGCCCACATCGAGAGGCCGAACGCTCTCGAGGTATTCAATCTGTTCGGGGTCAACTTGATTTTCAGTGCCTGGATGTTGTCCTTCAGGTGCTCGATCTTTCTACCGCCGACCATGGGGAACACATGGGAAGTCTTGGCCATGACGTAGGCCAGTGCAATGGCTGTCACGGATTCAATGCCGTGCTCTGAGGCCACCTTAGCCAAAGCTTCGCTCATATTGATTTCATCTTCAGTCTGCTGGCCGTTGCCCAGCATCTTTCGCAGTCCTTCGCCTTTCTGCTTGCGCTCCTCGAGGGCCTTCTTAGTTTGGAATTTGCCGCCCCCGAGGACATCCCAGGGGGCCAATGCCATGCCGAAGTGTCGCGCCATCGGGATGATCTCCCTCTCGAAATCACGGAGCAGCACATTCCACCGTCCCTGGTAGATGCTGAAGGGCGTCTTGCCATGGTCCCGAGCGTAGGTGTTGGCCGCACTTACAACCCACGCGGGAGAATCGGAGATTCCCAGGTAGAGAACTTTGCCTTGCTCCACCAAGATGTGAAGGCTGTCCATAATCTCCTCGATAGACGTCGTATGGTCCCACCAGTGGAGATAGAGGATATCAATCCAATCGGTCTGCAGCTTGCGTAAAGAGTCGCGCACACTCATGTGTAAACTGCGGCGGTGGTTGCCGCAGTGGTTAGGGGCATGACCCTTGCCGAGTGCGTAACTCTTGTAATCGGTGGTAAACTTTGTTGCAATGACCATTTGGTCGCGGTTCTTTCGACATGCCATCCATTCCCCCAACCAGGTCTCCGATTGCTCATTTTGGTAGTTGTTGGCGGTGTCGATGAAGTTTCCGCCGGCCTTTGCGAAAGCATCTAGGAGTTTAAAAGAAGATTCCTTGTTCATGGAACCCATAAAATCGGACCATGCGTCACCAATGGACATGGCACCCAGCTGAAGGGGCGACACACGGATGCCCGCAGTGGAGGAAAGAATGCGGTAGCGACCAAGCTCAGTGGCTGGCTCGGGGGCGGGAGCAAAAATAGTCGACATGGTGGTGACGATTCAAATGAGCCTGTAGTAGAGAGCGTTCCTTCGAATTGTTGGTAGTATAACAGTCAAGTGTTAGAGAGATGGATCTGAGAGTCGTCCTTGACCCTGGTAATGGCTGGCTTTATATAGACCCCATTCGATCGAGAAGCATCATCAATCTAGCCATATCTCCGGAGGTCCTCCAGATGGCGGGCCTCGAAATATAATCGTTGCTGACACCGGACATAGGGGATTGCGTTACTTTCCACCTTTCCAAAGAACCGATTTAAATGAATGACAGGTTTCCCAGCGGTCATGGAAGGAGCTGGTGGAGTTAACGGTGGATAGCAGATCACGGAGTTAAGCTGGATGACACGGGACCCAGCTTATGTAACCCACCGGGGGGTCTCGTTCGTTCCATCCCCAAGGGATGTACACAGCTCATCGTTGGGGATTCCCTAATGATCCTTCACTAATTCCTAGGATTCATTCGTGTGGATACCACGGTATCGCCACGATGATCACTAATGCATTCTTGGCGTCAACATCAATGAGGTGGTTGCAGAGAGAAGAGTCCTTTGGATGTAAGCAAGCGGAGATAGAGATAGAGCTCAGTGGGTCGCATTAAGCCTCTTATGGCCGCCTCCAGTGCCGTCGGTCAGCAAGGTGCAGATAAACGGAACACATTATACTCTGTAGACAAAGGCGGTTTGGGTTTCCCCACAGACTATCAAGTCGCATACATCATCAGTACTCTGTACTTCACGCATGGACCCATCCGCAAAATACTCGATGGGAAGATACCAACCCATAGGTATTCATGAAAATGTAACATGACATCAATGCGACCTCTTCTATCTTGAACAGTACTAGTACACATACCCCGACCATGTTTTAGGCCACTCGTTTGTTTTATACCGCATGTCTAAACGTTCGGTTGTCCTCGCGAAAGACTAGCAATGCGAGGCAATGCCGCACGAAAAGTCCAAAAAGACCACAAACAAACTGAACAATGACCATGCTGAGGGCCAGCCGGTCTTCTCTCATCGGTCCCCACCAGACCAGCCAAAGGTTGAGAATGGTTAGATTAGTTGACTCAACTATCTGGCCTTTTTCGTCCTTAGTAACGCGTACCAGGCAAAGGCTGTGCAGAAGATCCAAGACAGTCGCAACGAGCGGCGAAGGTGGAACAGACCATTCGGTCACGGAGGCGTCCAGAAGGCCACTGATACCATTGAATCGAGGCAACCTGTGTCGGGGGCACGGGATCAGTTTGAAAAGCTGTGGGGTGGAATATAAGAAGTTGAAGATCTGCGGGATGAAGAGAAGGAGAAGTGTCTTGCTGAAGTGCCCCAGAATGCTGACGACAGCAAATACCATCCCGGCAAAATAGCAATACGTATCCCCAACAAAGACCTTTGAAGGGTACCAGTTGTGGAACAACAGTGCTAGGGATACACCAACAAAAGGAAGGAGAAGATATAGAGAGAAGAGGTGCGAGTCAGTAGCGGGATGTGGGAACGGCGTAATGGGCGCGAGGTACAGCAAATCGTTCGCAATGAGCAGAATGGCAATCACAAGAGATTGGGCGACCTCCACGCCGTTGATACCGGCAAGCATGTTGATAGAATTCGGACAGAATATGGACACCGCAGCCATGTATACATAGTAGAGCCACCCGAGGTCGACAAATGATCCGAGATAGGGTTGCAATGGCATCGGGACGACCACATGAGTAACCCCAAAGTCCACGAAGTACACTATAAGCATTGGAATTGCCCCGAATGCTGGAATGAGGACTTTGTGTCTCCACCTAATGTCAAGCAGGTCATCGCCAATACCTAGTATGACGATGCATTGAAGAGAGAGGAGTCCAGAGAGATAGGACGCAAGCTAGAACTTCGCGTCAATAAAGCGGGGATGAAGAATGAGTTAATTCCGCTTAGGAAACACTCACTTTCTCGTGTGGAAATCGATGTAGCATTCGTCCAGTTTCAACGTGTTTGACTTCAAGGACCACATCGCGATTACCTCCACCTGAAGTAGCGGCCACAATATCCTTGTAGAAAGCAAAGGGGATGAAGAATATGAGACCTAGGAGGTAGACAATGGCACATACTGCTCCCATGGTCTCGGGTCTAGATAACACAGAGTTAGCGAGAGGGCGCCCGTCGATTTCTACATCCAAGGAAGAGATCGGTCACGTACATCTCCGGTCTTCGCGGTTTCGCCATGTCCTTGCCCTTTAAACCCGCATTCATAAACACAGGTCCAAGCCATCGGATCAGACCGAATGTGGTCGCAAACGCGATGCCACTGAAGGCAATCGATGCCACCAAGGGCGCACCTTCACCTTGGAATGTATTAAAGATGACACCCAGACAGACCCCCACAAGAATCAACAGGCGCCAACTCTCCCGCCGGGAAAGGGCGCTTGAAGTATTGGAACTCATTATGGACGGGCAAATGTCAGCATGCCTGTCCCACTGGCTCCTGTCCAAACCCTTTGTTTCTGCCGGGATCGCGAAGAGAGGCTTCAGGCAGCACAGAGGACGCGCAGTGCAATGTGGCATTTAATTCGATGCCGGCGGAAGTATGCAGATTCTGCCGGCCAACGGGCGACCGCCCTGCAGGCGGTGGGTCACGCGCCCAGTTAGTGCCCGGCTGACGTAATCGCTCCCAGCCATTCGACGTTGTTTCGCGGGCTTCACATGCACGTCCCACTGGATTCCATACTTGGAGAGAGTCGTCGCCAACCGGCAGCTCTTAATTTAGTACGTGTCTGTATGCCTCACTGTGGTGGCTGAGGCTACTTGCCAGGCTGTGTTTTGGGTTAGTGACACCGATCTCCCCGGCCCGCAATGTCTGGATTCGCCGATTTCGACGCCGGCCATCGTGACTTGGTTTCGGTCACCAAGTTCAACTTCTATGGCAATCGCATTGTGACGGCATCATCCGACCATCGCATGAAAGTCTGGGACCAGAAAGATGGCGAGTGGCAGCTCACCGACACCTGGCGTGCTCATGACGCCGAGATCCGGGATGTAAGCAACTCCGCCAGCCCTCCACCCCCTGTTCCCTGCACGCTGCGACTGAGCGAGTACTAAACCTTGAAAAGGCAACGTGGAACGGGCCGTTCACTGGCCAGCATATTGGAAGCGTAGGCGAGGACATGAAATGCAAGATCTGGCAAGAAGATGTCACGCAGCCGCCGAATTCTGGTCGTCGCTTCAGGGCTGTCTTTCGGATGACGGCGCCGCAGCGGCATCCGTTTGTTTCAATTGACTTCCGTAACGTTGACCTTGAGTCCTACTTCGCTGTTATTACACGAGATGGCTACTTGATGATCATGGAGCCAGTGACTCCAGACACACTTACGGACTGGCAACCCCTAGACCAATTCCGCGTGTGTACTGCACCCGAGCGAGGTGAAGAGACAAGTTTCAGAGTCCAATTCCATCAGGATCCCTCTGATATCACTCACTCTGTCCTGTCGTCTTGGGATCGCAAAAGTCTCTCGCTGGTGGTGGCAGCTATGGATAGTGTCAAGATATATCGCACCGACGCGAATCGTCGCTTCTACCATGCCATTGAGTTATCCGGCCACGGAGGGCTGGTCCGAGATATAGCGTGGGCCAATGGCTCGGTTCGAGGCTACGATCTGATTGCAAGTGGCTGCAAGGATGGACTCATTCGAATTTTCGAGGTATATACTACGTCATCCAACAATGGGACCCAAAAATCCAATGGGGGCCATGTCGAATCCAGTAGCCAGTCATCGACCCGTGCAGCGACACAGTCAGGAATCGGCTCTGCTCTTGCAAACCGCACACCTGCATCAATATCAAGTCGCGCAGCAGCGGATGACAATCCGTTTAAACATTCATACAAAGAAGTTGCGTGCCTCGACAGCAAACATCTTGATGTGTGGCAAGTAGGATTTTCATATGCCGGTGAGTATCCACTTACCGCCACCGTTCTTACTCTCTGCGTTTGGATAGCTCTCTTACTTTCATTATAGGCGACTGTCTTATTTCATCCGGTGATGACGGTGTCGTAAGATTCTGGAAGAAGTCTTTGTCCGGTGACTGGCTTGAATATGCAGAGACTGACATGACATATCAGTGAATGAGCGCGTCTTCATTTGGTACCTATTATTGTTCATCGTCATTTTTCTATTTTTCTTCGCCAACCCCCCCCCCGGCGCGAATTATGGTGAGATATTTTGAGATTTTCAATTGCTCAGCGATATAAGAATGGAGAAGGGGAGAATTCGGCTCAAATCTCATATTGGCGTTGCTCTACACGCGGTTGCCTTCAGCAGAAACATGGCGGCGGTTGTATCGGATTCCTGATTGTCGTGTTTAGTAGACAGTGATACCCATACATTTCCCAGGCTATCTACGGGCTTCTAATGGCTTATGGCTTATATTTTGGATCCTCTACTCTTGTCTAATCAATTTTATCTCTGCTTCCTATCTGATCGAATTAGGATTTGGATACTCAGGCAGCCACGCCTTATGTCCCTTCCTCATTGGCACATCCAGCATGCCCCGAGTTACTTGCGCAGGTAGCTGCAATCCGGTTCATATTGAAGTTAAGCAGCCTGTTATGGCTAGTCACGTTGTTTGAGCAGGTATTAGCAAGTTAATACCTAATTGCCCCGGGACTCCGGCAGGCATGCTCTGATCCATCCAGCAAGCACCTCATACTCCCTCTCTCAAAAACCTAATTGATATCACCAACATCTCCATCCTTATCCCACTATTATGGCGGTCGGCCCCACCCTGGGAACTGGTTTGTTCATCGGTTCGGGTCAAGCTCTTGCCGTGGGAGGTCCCGCCTCATTGCTTTGTTCTTATATATTTATATCCCTCTTGGTATATTGCCTGACAACTGCAGCTGCGGAAATCGCAGCTCATACGCCCTGCCGTGACGGCACGATACTTTCGCATACGTACCGATATGGCTCGGTTCATCTCGGTTTCGCCCTTGGATATCTTCGCTGGTACACCTTAGCTCTACTGGTCCCCTTCGAAATCATCACCGCGATGGTCAACTTGACCCTGTGGGTGCCCGGCGCTCGAGTGACAATACGAATCGCCATTATCACGGGGGTGATATTCATCTTCAACATGCTGCCAGAGAAGGCGTTTAAAAGAACAGAGGCCTTTTTCACGGGCGTGAAACTGGTGACGACCCTCGGGCTGATTCTTCTTTCCATCTTTCTAGCAGCCCGAGGAGTCCCTGATACCTCGATTCAGGGCTTCTATTACTGGCGTCATCCCGGCGCCATGAAACGTTACCTTACGGGAGGGCACTTAGGACGGTTCCTAGGTCTGGTGCAATGCGTTCTCTACAGCACAATCATGTTCATCTTCAGCCCTGAGTTGACCGTCGGGAGGGCGGAAAAGGCTGATGTGGACACCGGCTCCAGCATCTTAAGAGTCGCACAGATCGATAATGTCCAGCTTTGCGTGCTTTACATCCTCAGTGCAGTAGCCATTGGTGTAATGAGCCCGTCAGACGAGCCCATGCTGACGAACTACGGCGCTGGAGCTGGTCTGTCACCCTACGTTGTGGGTATGCAACGATCGCAGATTCCTGCACTCCCCATCATCGTCACCACGTTGATATTGTTTTCATCCGTGGCCTCCGCTCGCTCGTTCCTTTTTATCTCATCGCGGACTCTGTGCTCGCTGGCCGACACGGGACACGCCCCGGCGTTCATCAAGAAACGCAACCGCTGGGGGGTTCCGTACGCGTCAGTGATGGCATCAGTCGTGTTCGTGAGCTTTGCTTTCCTGTCTATGAGAATCTCGGCATCTGTTGTCTTCAACTTCCTACTGTACCTCATCTCGACGTCGGGGTACATTTCCTGGCTGTGTTCATGTGTCATCTACCTGCGTTTTCGACGGGCGACCAAGAAGCAAGGGTTTGTCTGCCTCCACCAGGCTTTCATTCAGCCATATGGCACCTATTTTGCCATGCTTGTTTGCACTTTCCTGTGTCTTGCCAACATCCTCACGACCGTGATCCCGACCCGGGTATCGATTCAGAACCCCGGGCCGTGTATTTGGGAACGATCACGTTCCTTCTGCTCTACATCGGGCACTATGCGAAGACTTCGATGGCCGAGGTTGCCGCCACCGATACCGTCCCTATGGAGCATCGTCTGGGGCATCGTCGAAACCCGACCCAGGACCCACATCCAAGCGTACCATCTCTTTAAAATGGGGGGTCAAGACAAGGAGGCTGCGGGCTGATTGGAGGGCGTACGGACAAGATGGGCGACGTCCGGAGGGAGTGGAGGGGCCATCGAGTGCAGATAGACCTGTAAGCAATTCATCAAGTCGACAGAGAGAACCGGCCAGTAGCCATTCATTGCACGTAGTCTGCAGCCTAGAGTATTGGAAGTATGGAGGGGATGCGAGTAAGTCCACGGGCTACACGGGCGATCTCACGGAATGCCGCTCGGCCTCAGGCCCGGCCCAGGCACTCAGGCAGCCGCCGGGGTTCGCCACCCCTAAAAACCCCTAAAGACGCCTAGGAGTCCCTAACTTGGGCCTGTCACCCGATAGTTATCATAATAATATTAAAAATAAAAATCCAAACGGCAATAGTTGGTCCCAGGTAGGCAGTATTAAATATTGCAGTTGCCATCGTCGACTAGTAACGATCAATGAACTCCTTTAATTAGGCCCCCGTCCTCCCCCTCGCCCAGTCGCTCTTTTCCACCTTCGTCTTCATCTCTTGATCGCTCGATTTATCTACTTCCTTCCGCGTTTGATTTTTTTTTTTTACTCGTTTACTCGTTTACTTTTCTTGTTTTCTTTTTACCGTACCGTGTCTCGGGATGATCAATCATACTAAGTACCCCCCAGACGCCAGCGGTACCTAGTTGACCTCAGACTTGGTCCGGATGACTTTCCTCGCCCCGTTTTCTCCCTCTTCCTCTAACTGTCGCCCGACAGCGACTGATCAACCCACTATGGAGAAAGGGCATGGATCCCGGCTATCGCTCTCCCTGGAGTCCATCCATCTTTTCTCTTTCCTACCATTCTTCTCCTTTGGTTTTCTATTCATTTCTTCCCTTTCTGACCCTCTCTCTTTCTCCAAAAGGTCGGGTTTTGCTATCGCGCCTCGCCGGCGCTGTCATGTATATCATGAGGACCCTGCCCTCCTTACATCCTCCTTGGCGAGTGCCAAAAATCCCATCCATTCTGGGTTATAACCCATGGCCCTGTCCTTTGTCTTTGGCGGCCATGGCGCCATGAACAGTCAATAGACCGGGTCCAGCGTTTGTCGCTTCCCTTCCGTTTGACGTTGCTATAAGAAGCATGTTACGACTCATCCATCAGCCGCAGGGTTGGCCCTGGATCAACCTTCTTTTTGCTCATCCGTGACTTTGCTCTGTATGACTAACCACAACCAACAACACTAACTAACGCTTTCCACCTCTTCCTCTTTCCTCATCCTGTCTTTTTTCTCTTCTCTTTGAAAATCTCTTTTCCGCCGAGACACCGTGGATTCCACTTGACGGGGACTACTACAGCAGACTACTAGTCTCCGGGGAAGACATGCATGATTCTTGTTTGGTGGCCAGACCATGGCCTCTTGTCCTTTCCTTGCCTTTCCTTTCCTTTCCTTTTCTCTTTCCTTGCTCTCCCCTCAACCACCCCTCCAGCTGATTGTTGTGATGAAGAGAGCCCGACCTCTGAGATCTCTCCACCCCCCACTCGCGCTCGCTCTCCGACATGGGCTCTGTTTACTCCCCATGGCTACTTGTGAGACCCGCCGCCAAGCAGGAATCTGCCGCTAAACTTGAATAGGCACTTGGGGCTTTGGAATGCCCCATCAGGACTAGCGGCTCTCTCGCTTGCTGAAAACGGACAAGCGCCTTCCCGTGCGATCCCGTGCCCAGGCAGCCAGGCAGCCAGGCAGCACGGGGCGGCCAGCCTGACTTCTCAGGCCCTCGACCCGTCGGCTTTTCCCACCATCCGTGCTTGGACCGGCCCTGCTTTTGCTCGTCTGCTTCGTCGTCGCAAGTCTTCGTCCGGTCGTGCTGCTCCCATGCCACACCCCGCCGTTCGTTTCCAATGTCATTCAATGAATTACTGCGGCAGATGCACTTCTAACTCGGATTCTGCAATTCTACTCGCCTCGTCGTTCCATGCCCTTCCCTCCCCTCCCGCCCATTCCCCCTAAACCCCAAACCCAAATCCACCGAGTCAACCAAAGCTGCTTCCCCCGGAGCAAGAGCGGGTGGGAAAAAAATTCGACGCTTTTCCTCTTTCATCCTGGGTCCTGGACGCGCCGCTTGAATGGCCCATCCGTGGCTTTTAGCCTCTCTCACGGCTCTCCCTCCCTCCTCTCTCCTTCGCCCTCTCCCTCGCCTTCTCTCCCTCTCTCTCTTTTCGCCTGCTCTCGACCTTTGTTCTCTTCTTCCCTAATCTCACGGCGCTCGTCCCTTCCCGAGCTATCCTCCTCTCGGCTCATCCTCTCTCCTTCCTACACTTCCTCCTCGAGTCTTCTTTTCTTCTCCCCTCCCGATTTATTTCCCCTTTGTCTTCTTCCTTCGTCATTCCATCCCATCTTCTCGAACAACGCTCCTCTTCGGAACTTAGATTTCGCGCTCTTACTGATAATTGCCGTCGCCTCTTCGACTGTTTGATCTGTTTCCTCCATGCGATTCGTGGCCCGTCTGCCTCTTTGCGTTCATCGGTTCCCGATTCTAAACACCTTTCGACTCACCCACGGTCGCACGCGCCACGGAGGACGACGACTCGATTAACATCTCGACCCTCGCCCGCCTTTCTTACGCCGTCATATTTGATTCTGGCCCCTTGAAGAAAAATAATAATAATAAAAACGATCTCCTTCGATCCGTCGATTGCTACGTGATCATAGGCCCACTGCCGTTGGCCTACATCCGTCCTCAGACTCTTGGTCCGGGCTTTTAACTCTTAGGGTCGAACGGTTCCCCCGGTGTACTATCCACATACTGGCCGTGTTGACGGTTTTGCTGTGAGGGTCATCGCTTCTACCAACGGTAGATCGTCGTCTGAAGTGACAAAAGTGACATGCGTGCCGGGCTTTGACGGATTCCCCGTAAGCCGTTCGTCCGCCCGAGGAAGAAGAAACACAGCATAACGCACCCGCGCGCTTTCCTTTTGTGCTTTGCCTGAGAGGGGGTATTTCTGTCAGATTATGACAGATACCTCCCCAGTCGCCACCACGCAACCAACCACGGAGCCTTATCCGGTCACCGTCCCTCTGAACTCGCCGGCTGTCAACGGCGCTGTTTCTGACTCGGCCGCTCCTGAGGAGGAGGAGCCGTATACCATCAAATGTATCTGCTCTTTTGAGGATGACGATGGGAACACGGTCTTCTGCGAGGGATGCGAGACCTGGCAGCACATTGAGTGCTACTACCACGGTCAGGACGTGCCAGAGGTCCACAACTGTGTGGATTGTGAACCCCGATCGCTGGACGGTCGACGCGCTACGGAACGGCAACGACGCCTCAGAGAGCAGAGTGATGGCGGTGACCGCAAAGCCAAACGATCGGGCGCAAAGACTCACAAAAAGAAGCCGAAAGAGCATGGCGACCAGGCGAACGGCCTTCACCATCGATCCGAGTCTGGCGCGCGGGACCATCATCCCGCGAAGAGGCGAAAATTAGCCATCGCGCCTCGGGCTCGGTCAGCTCCATGTCCGGCCTTTCCCTCCCTCCACCCGGACGCCCGCAAGCGCTCTGCCACCTCGATGAGCCCAACCAAGTCGTCAGGCCCTTCAATACCCTTATTTTCGAATGAGTTCCTTCACTTGTATGAACGTGACCAGGGCCACGCCAACATGGACAGCAATCTCTTTGTCAACCTGCCTCTTGCTGCCGACTTGGCGTCGTGGGTGACGGAGCCCGCCGCGCTTTCTCGTGTCGCAAATGGCCGGCCGGCGCAAGACATTTTCACCTGGTCGGGAGCTGCCATCGATCGGTCTTCGTTAGGCCGTCGCTGTCCACAGAGTCTATCTCAGATCCCCATGTCGAGGTAGATGGCAAACATCCCACCTGGAAAATTCTGAAGACCGAGAACCGAGTGTCCAAGGACGAGATCGTTGGGGAGATCACGGGAAAGATTGGCCTACTTCGGGATTATTGCCTAGATCCGAGTAACCGTTGGCAAGAACTTCGACACCCGGAGCCGTTTGTCTTTTTCCACCCTCAACTTCCCATCTATATTGACAGTCGGCATGAGGGAAGTATTCTTCGATACGTTCGACGGTCCTGTCGACCCAATGTGACCATGAAAACCTACATCACCAATGAGGTCGAGTATCATTTTTGTTTTGTCGCAAAGGAGGATATCGCTGCCAACTCGGAGATTACCGCCATGTGGTACCTGGATCCTCAACTATTCGAGTCTACCAATGGTGTCGTAAAGCAGGAATCCAATGACAATGCGCAAGACTTGGCTGCCATCTGCATTAGCAATGTGCTTGCTCATTTCGGCGGGTGCGCTTGTAATCCCTCAACTCCCTGCCTGTTGTCCAGTGTCGATCGTCGACGGTACCCCAAAACGTCGGATCCCACCGCCAAACAAGCCGCTATTGTCAGGCGTAAGAAGACGAAAAGCAAGTCGAATATCTCTCCACCAGCCACGACTAGCCGTGCCGGCAGTGAGACCACGAAGAACATGGAGGATGAGGATCCGGCTGACAGCCGTTCGGCATCCGGCTCTGCACGAGGACAAACCCAAAGTCGTGATCTGACGCCGATAATGCAGACCCCTACGGAAGGGAACGGCCTTGGGGACACTGAGCTGTCTGCGCGCGACAAGCGGAAGATCGCGGCGGCCGAGAAAAAATTCCAGCAATTGGAGCATGATCAACAGACATCGCAGAAAAGGAAGAAACGTGCCAGCGGTACGACGCCGACGGTCGGAAACTTCGCACTCTCAGGGGTCCACGGCCGCCAGTCCCATTCGCCTCCACTGGCCATCTCAACCGGAATGTCGTCCACGGCATGCCATGGATCCCCACGCAAGGCATCTGGACAAAGCCACTCCGCTGCGCACTTCTCTCGTGGGCATCAGCCGTACGTGGATTCTGCCATTCAAACCGAACCGGATATTGGCGATGGACGATCTGCGTCTCTTCAGGCATCCCCTCGACGGCTTAACTTCATTCCCTTAACCCAGCGGATGCTGAAGCGCTGCTTTTCGGATCGTGTACGGCTAGAGCAAACCGGTCAGCAATCACCCATATCTCCCTCTCAGCGGAATCTCCCCCCACATCTCGCCTCTCCTTCATCGAGTCCCCATGGAGTGCCCCCCACTGCCACACCCCCGAGTGCCTCCGGTGAGAAGGAGGACGTGGAGATGCAAAATGTGGATTCGCCACTGGGGCTGTCTCCGGCGCAGCAACAACCTCGCGATTTGGAGTCTTCGCCATTATCAGGCCGAAGCTCCGTCAAACCCCCGTTGCCGCCGCCGTGGCCGTCAACAGCAGCGCATAATGCTCGATTACCTGGGAGCAGGGTCGGTGGTCCGGCTGATACTCAGGGGGCCCTTCCCTCTGCAACCGCGCCGTCCGTACCATCCGCCACGATTCCAAGTCCGGCTGTACCGCCAGTCCTCTCATCCCCACCCACCTTAGAACCCCCTCAACACAGTGCAACCGCTCCAGCTTCCGGTGTGACGGCACCCAGCCCCGTGAAGAAGAAGCTCAGCCTAGGCGACTATTTGATTCGAAGAGGCACTTTGACAACGCCAACCTCAGAGAAGCCTCCTGCACCGATAACTGCGATGCCCCGCCGAAGTCGCCCCCTGGTCAGCCCCCAGCAGTTCACGCGGGAACAACCACCCCAGCGGAGAATGCACGTTCTGAAGATAAAACGATGACTGACAGAGTTGCAAGCAAACCCGACGCTGGTTCTCCGGATGTCACCATGAAGGATGTACCCGAGTCAGCTCGTCCGTCGCAACTCTCGCCTCTAATTTGATGCACTGGTCTGCCAAGGTCCTTCTAAGGGGGAGGAGGGATACTCATTTAACGAAGCTCTGCCTCTAATCTTTTTTCTCTTTAACTTTTTACACTTTTGTGCAACGATTCTACTCCCTTTCTGATTTTGTTTCGTTTCCTCTTCTTACTTTTCTATTTTCTTTTTCAAATACCAGGTGTGTAAACGATGGGGGGATGGCGTTTGTCGTGTGTACGGGTTCACTTTGTTTTCTATTTTTTTTTTCCTTCTTCTTCCCCTGTTTTCTAGTTTTCCTTGGATTGCGAAAGGCGTACCGGGCGTGTGGAAAGGAAAGCGGGTTACGGATATACTCTGGGATGTGTACGGGTAAAGGATCTGGCTCGAGATTAGCCTTTCTATCTGATTTATGTGCAGCATCTTCTTCACGATTTGTTTTTACTACCCCCTTTTCCCTGTCTTTTTTTCTAGCTCAAGTGTTTCGGATGACACTCTATGGCACTCTAGGGACTTTTCCTTTCTACGGAACCGAGTCTACCATTGATGACAAAATTCTCTTAATCTCCGACATCTTGTGTTGTCTGTCTTGTCTCGTAGGATTGCATTTCGATGAGCTTGGCTTGTCGGCATAGCGCTGTCTCAATTCCCTATTCACGGTGGAGGGCTTGTGTAGGGATGGAGAGGCGAAGGAGAGGCGAAGGATAGGAAAGGAGAAAACGTGACCTAGTCATCTCGTGACCTCGTGCGGGGTACAGAATACTATCGGTACAACTTCTTTTCTGTATTCTTCTCTACTTCCCATCCTACACTTTGGCATTTGTTGTTTTGGAATTCATCCCTCATGACTTCCCATGAATTGGCTGATAACCGTCCTCGGTCATATCAGGGCCATGTCGACCCCTTAGAACTCGAACAAATACCCTTGGCGCCAGCCGACCAAGGCAAGTCGGCCTGGTTGATGCTGATATCATGCTGTATACTCCAATTACCAGTCTGGGGTGAGATTTTTAATCCTTCGAGAGATTGTGGGCACCATACCAATTTTCATACTTTTAGGGTTCTCCCTCGTATTTGGGATCTTTCAAGAATACCTCTCTTCACATAATACCCTCCAAGGAAGTAACGGTGATTTGGCGATAGTGGGCACTACATCAACGGTACTACGCTTAATTACTCCTTCCAAGAGATTCATATTAGCAGTAAATACTGAGCCGGATATTCTGCCACACAGGGCGTGCTATACCTTCTCTCACCCATCTCCTTTACCCTGCTCACGCGATATCCTCAGCTGCAGAAGCACTGCGCCTCGGTCGGCCTCCTACTGAGCGTCAGCGGCTCCCTGGCTTCTTCCTTCTCGGTGAGCGTATGGCATTTAATTGTTACCCAGGGAGTTGTCGCCGCGGTGGGTAACGGGCTGATCTTCAGCCCGTCGACATTGTATCTGGATCAATGGTTCATTCGGAGAAAAGGCTTAGCATATGGCATCATGTGGGCAGCCAAGAGCATCTGTGGCGTGGCGTTGCCTTTCGTAGCTGAGGCTTGTCTGGGACGGTTTGGAACAAGAACTACGTTAAGAGCGTGGACCATTGTGACGGTCAGATCCTACACCAGAAAGCTTTTTTCTTCGAGAGTAGAACCCGCATGCTGACCGTTTCCAGCTTCTCACCACCCTTGCGACCTTACCTTTCGTCAAACCACGCATTCCCCCCGCTCCGTCGGCAGCTGCTAGGCCGTTAGATCTCGCCTTCCTGAAGCTAGTAACCTTCTGGATGCTGCAACTAGGCAACATTATCCAGGGATTTGGCTACTTCCTCCCAACAACCTACCTTCCCACCTACTCGACCACGACCGCCGGCCTTTCCAATGCCACCGGTACTCTCCTTGTCGCGCTCTTCAACGCAACCTCCGTAGCCGGAGGAATTGTCCTAGGCGCCCTCTGCGACCGCTTCGCCGTCACAAACATCATGCTTCTCTCGTCTGTCGGATCCGCCCTCTCCGTCTTCCTCTTCTGGGGCCTCTGCACCTCCCCTTCCTCGCCTTCTTCCTATCCCCAAACAGGGCTGGCCCTCCTGACTCTCTTCTCCATCACCTACGGCTTCTTTGCCGGTGGCTTCAGCTCCACCTGGTCCGGCGTCCTGACCCAGATGAAGCGCGAGAGCCCGTCTCTCGAAACTGGCCTGGTCTTCGGACTGCTCGCGGGCGGCAGGGGGATCGGAAACGTGATCAGTGGACCTCTGAGCTCGGCTCTCATCAAGACTGGGTCCGTGGCCGAGGGCAGTGGACATGGCTCGTTCGGATACACGAGTCAGTATGGTGCGCTGATCCTGTTCACGGGCGTTACGGCTATTTTGGGTGGCTGGAGCTGGATGTGGCAGTTTCTGAGGGGGTGTTTTTGAAAGATGCAGGGAGGGGCAGATCCGCGTAAGTAAGAAACAGTATGTGCCTAGGTAGTTTATTATGAAAGAGAGAAAGGGCGATTTAGAGGGGCTATCTCTAATTAGAGACGGTATGGTAGAGGATTAATTCTTCCTGTCAGCTAAGTCAAGGTATAAAGGGAGAGAAAAAGAAAGGAACCAGCAAGAACAAATACTACCGAGTCAATAGATGAGTACATAAGTGTACCTGTGGTATACATCATAGTGCGAAACAAGTGGGCAGTACTACGCAAGCACGTACTTTGTACCATGCATAAAACATGGCACGGTCTCGTGCCAAGCAACGTGGACGCCATGTTTTTTTTTTTTTTTTTTTCTTATTTTGTCATCGTGAGGAATCCGTCGATCCAATTATAGGTGCCTGGCTAATAACACCGCAGAAACCATCTATCCATCCATCTAAGCCACACATCATGGTCTTTTATCATGTCGTCCATACAGGGGAGGTGCCCATATAGGTCTTAGGCCAGATTGATATTTCAATAGCTACCATCTGTGCGAATACAAAATAAGGGGAAAGTCAGCTTGGTGCGTGATGTTTTAAAACAAATAGATAGGTTCTTTAATGTTGGATGAATTTATAGTCTTTAATTTTTGTCTGTCTCTCTGCCTCGTGTCAAGCAGGGTACAGTCCGATGAACAACCGAGGATACATATTAATGAACATGGAAATATCAATGATAATAAATAAGGAAAAGGGTAATTGACGAATGGGTCATTCGCTGAAAATCCTGAAAATGCAACAGAATCAATCAATTATATAGGAAATAATAAGGGAATTGCTCAATGCAGTGGCGTATGACAGCATGTACATGAAACTCTTTGAAACGTGGTAGACAAAATGCATGGAGGTCAGAAAACCAGAAAGTGGGAAAAGGAGTCTTTGGGGTCATGCACGTATGCAAGAAATGGAGGGGGAAGGAGGGGGGTAAAAAAAAAAAAAAGAAAATCGAACGCCTCTCTAATGCTGGCAAATGTGCGTGACTCAGCCTTCTCTCGCCGATTTCGTCGGGGGGAAAAACACAAAGGAAATAGAAGAGAACAAAAGAAATAGAAGGAAAATGGGGTGGAATAGAATCCACAAATATGGGCCATCTCTATCGCATGATCCATAGATCGTAACACCTTTCATCTGTCATGATAACCTGATTACAAAAGAAAAATAAATGCAACAAGCTGCTGGTTGCCATGCGACTCCAGGGTGTATCAAATACCGGAAGAAACGGTGGTGATGAACCCGGGAACAGAATTTGTGGCAAACGTAATTGGCGATCATAAAATGTGCGACGGACTAGTTGCCAGATCAAGATCACATTGGCAATTTTGTTGGTCGCGCATTTGCCGATACAGCTCTCGGATGGATTGTCGAAAGTCGGGGTAACAATGGGACGGTTCACACTGGCCAAATATGAGGGTGGGTTGGCTGTGTCATGCCAAATCCATGAGATAATTGCAGCTAGCCCTCCTTCCATCCGTGTGATAGTCACACCAGAGGCATGGCCCACATCACCTCAATCCTGGAAGGCAAAAAGAACCAAGAATGTGGTCTGTAGGCGACAGTTGTACAGCTCAGAAAAACTTGGAGATACACCCGGCCCGGCTACCGTCACGATCGTGCTGAGCGGCTCATCGAGCGCTCTGGAATTGGGGCAGGAGTGGGTGAATAGGATCTCGTCGCGCCAATCAAGTCCACCTCATGCTCTTGGAGAACAACGGCATACTTGGGATCACGCAAGAACTTCGGCACGGAATCCTGTGGGACGAATTAGGACAAAGAGGTAAAAACGGCACAGCGTGAAACAACTTACACTTGACATGAGCTTAAAGACCGAGGTTTGTGCCATCTCGAACAGATGCACCACTTCCTGAAGACTTTTGAACATGGATTCGTCGTCGCCAACTGCCTTGGTCATACGGCTGGCTAAGCTGTTACGCAGGGCATGGTCAATGTTGAGTTCGCAAGGCGATCCAGGGGCCAGGAAAGCGTTGTAGAGACCTATCGTTGTATCATAAGCATTCATCGTCGGAGCAAGAAACCAGGGGCAGCGACTCAATCTTACCATAAGCAGCAGCAAGCGTCTCGCGAACAGCGTCGGGTTTCTTAAACGTGCCCACTTTCTCGGCCTTGTGGTAGGTGGCGGTGAATTCGGAAACATCGAGGTAGAAAGACAGGTTTTCTTCACACAGCGAGAAGCGCAAGAATTCCCGGAAGAGCAGTCGCAGCGCGGGGTCCCGAAGGATGTGATTCAAGCGAGCGTTGTTTGAATCTCTCGGAATACCGCGGTTGTCGTATGTCGTCGTGTCGCGAGCCTTGTCGCGGGCGAGCCACCCACAAACGCGCTGTCCGTGTTCCGTAATTCCATAAATCGCATTCTTCGAGGGTTGGAAACCGACGATTGAGTTGTCCGGTAACGGAACCATGCGGTCCTCCTGAAGCATTGTAATCAATCCATATTTCACGAAGAGCTCGGCGATAAGGACCGTTTCGCGACGCTCTATCGTAGTCGAGCAATCCATCAACCAGTCAACGGCAGCCTTTCCGGTGAAAGTATTCAAAACAAGTCTTTCGTTGACTTTGCGCTCCTTGGCCATTTTGACGCCAACCAATCCATTTGAGTAATCACTTAACGAATCGGAATCCGAGGTGGAAATGCTGCTCTTCACATTAGGTCCATCCTGACCAGCGAACCGGCGGAAAATAACTTCAATGGTAGCCCGGTCGTGGGACAATTTATCCGTATCGGAATCACGCTCCAGGTTGACCAGCTGCATGGTATTCCGAGGCGATTCCAGCACATCGATCACATGGCGTGCGGTAATTCCGTTCCTCTGGCAGAATCTTTGCAGGATATTAATACCTTTCGGTGTGAGCTGATACAATGCACCTTTCAGGGGAAATATATGGGCCGCTTTTCCATCTACGGACTCGACGAAGCGGGCGTCAACGAAGCGTTGGCACACCGAACGCGCCATTTCCTTGGCCATGGAAAAGGTGGTGGTAGTTGTAGTGGTAACGATCCGAGAAGGGTCCTTGGGGTCCGGCATCCGGTTAGACTGCGAAAATTTGAGGGATCCAAGGTTGTTGATGGCTTCTTCCGAGGTGAACGAATGATCATATTTCGTAAATCGTACGCGATGCGAATCCAATTTCAAGCTAACCATCAGGGTCGAAAACAAATCCATAAAATCCTGAAGACGTAGCCAAGAAAGTTAGCAAAAAAAGGTCGGCATTCCAATCGTTGAGGAACCGAGGAAAGAGACGATGAACTTGGTCCTTTACAGGGGGGAGGGGAAAATCTTTTTTCTATTTTATTTTTGCGGCGAACTCACCTTCGTAAAAGGACGGTCATCTTCAGTCATACGCAACAGCCTCGAAGAGGTTTGATGCATTTTGGACGGGGGTACAGCAGACCCGGCTTGCGACAGTTGTGGCACCGAAGATGGGACGTGCTGAAGAGTCTGGCGACGCCTTTCCAGTTGTTCGGCAGCGGCAAAAGGGTTCGTTAAAGGCTCAATTGGTGCCGGACTTGATTGCTCACTACCAGCGCTACCGTCGGATGGTGGCGGTGTCAAGGGAGAAACGCCTGCGGCTTCGCTGATGCTGACCTGGGAAGGCTTGCGCGAATGCTTAGACAAGCTGCCGGAGGAGGCTGACGAACGAAGGGGATAAGCGGCGGTGCCTCCGATTGACGAAAGGTTTGCGATGGCGCTGGAGGTCTTTTCTCGAGCTAGAGCAGCAAAAGAGCGGCGATTGCGACGTGAAATCGAGCCAATTACAGAGCCAGTGAAACCAGCAGTACTTGGGGTGAATGAAGGAGCGGCGCTTATAATGGACGAGGGAGCGACGGCGGCGGGGGTTGCGGAGGTAGGGAGACGAGAGTCGACCGGGGGGTTAGAGGCCGGTGCAGATGCAGTGGTTGTTTGAGGAAGAGGAGATCGATGCTGGTAATGAGGATGGTGAAGATGAGAGAGGGAGGAGATCCTTGGTCGATGGGAATGGAGGGTATGGTTGGCATTGAATAGTGCGAACCAGAGAGTGGGAGAGCAAGAGGGGGTTTGTAAGTTTGTATGTAAAGGAAGGGGAAAAAAAAAAAAAAAAAAGGTAGAATGGGAAGAGGGTTTTAAAAAAAAAAATTAAAAGAATTAAAAATAAAAATAAAAAGGAAAGGATAAATGTGGAGGATGTGGGTGTTATGGATAAGGGAAATTGGAATACTTTTTTTTGTGAAAAAAATAAAATCGAATAAAAAAAGAAAATGAAATAATAATCAAATAAACTCAAGAAGGGGGAAAAAAAGAAAGCAAAATTTTACTCTGTAAGGGCGGGGATTTTTTTCTAAGAAGTTGATCAATTAATTTAGTACGCTGAGTAACAGCCACTACTACAACCGTACTCATAGGTAGGGACCTAGGTATTCTACTACCTACCTATGCGTATTCGGTGGCTTCGCCAGTCTTACGGGTAATCACCGGCTGTACGGAGTAAGAAGGCGGTATTGGTATCTAGAAAAGCCTGAAAGTTTGAAGGAGGAATGGATGGAAGGAACGAACGCAGGTAAGAGAGCAACTGGATCAGAGTCGAGCAAGGCGGGAAGGTAAAAAAAAATATTTATATATATAATAAAAATTAATAAATAAAAATAAAAATAAAAAGGAGCAAGTGAAGGAGAGAGAGACAGAGAGACAGAGAGAGAGAGAGAGAGAGAGAGAGAGAAAGGGAGAGTTAAAAAAGTGAGCGAGAGGGTCTCCCCAGGGGTGTGAAGAAATCCGGCCTGTCATTCTTGACCCACTGCGCACGCGGACGGTTTCATGCACCAGACAACGTGGGCCATGGGCAAAGACGGATCGTCCTTTGGGGCGATCAGAAAATGCCTTCCCTGCAGAGTCCGACTAGGGTGGGATGTCTGAGTCCGGTATGGTACGGGGACGGTTCTGCCACTCCTGGCCGGTCAGCCACGGAGTCCCTGACTGATACTCCGTTCGCCTGCTGATGACTGGCCTGGTAGGGTCGGGCTACTGCCTTAGTTAACTACGTAGTCGCTGTAATTAGTTAGTTTACTGACTGATCCTTAGGTAAGGTAGGTAGGTAAGATAGTTAGTTAGTTAGTTAGTTAGATAGATAGGGTAAGTAGGTACTCTGTACGCATAGTTACTCCGTAAGCTGTAGGAGTACGAGTACTGTACTTTCGTCCCCATGCATAAGGTATGTACTGTATTTAAAGTATCTACCAGCCTGTTGAAAGCTGTCTCGTCTCACCAGGCCGTTTGTTTAATCTTGGTCTTTGTCCTCAGTCCTCCACGTTGCCTCTCCTGCTGCAAACAAGGATACCCCTGAGCGGCTACGAAGGCCAGGGTGCTCTGACTGTACCAGGGCGGTACGGCGACGATGGGATAATACGGGCAGATTAGGTATTGATTACGCCGGTATCCTCTCCAGTCTCCGTAAGTACTGGGTGTTCCGTTCCAACTTCCAACTTTCAGCCAAAAGTGGGACTGTTTCCAACACTCCAAGCGTCGGATGATCAGCGGAATCTACTTTTGTACGCCTGGGGACTGAGTTTCGACCAGATCGCCCAGCCCTCTTTTTTTTTTTCTTTTTCTTTTTTCCCCTATCCTTGACGGCTTGTATCTTCCCGCAGGCGAGTGGAAGGAAGAAAAAGAGCCCGGTTGAAGAAAGAAAGAAAGAATAAAAATAATAAAAATAAACGAAACGATGGAATTCCAAATCGCCCTTGACAGTTGAAACTGACCGACATGGGGATGGGATCCGACCGGTGATTGATTACTTGCTGAAAGAGGGGGCCGGCACAAGGCAAGGGGAGGAAGAACAATAATACGTATTTAGGGGGAGGGGAAGCCAAGGATTATTATTCACACTAAACTGGCTGCTGCAGAAGAAGCCCTCCGATCAGCCACTCACCTTATGCATTCTCACCTTCGCTCCATCGATTTACCCAATTTGGCGGTCTCTTAGAGTTTCCCGCCCGGCGTCCTCTTATCATATGACGACAAGACAAGATCCGGTCCATGGGCAAGTCCCGGAGAGTCTAAAGCAGATAGGACGGACTGCGGTAGGTTGAACATAAACGTTATCGGGTCCCAGTCCCTTGGAACCGCTGCTGAAGACAAACAGAAAAACGTGGCTCCAGCCTCTCGAAGGAACACAAACGTCTCCCGGCTCTTCCTTCACGGCGAGTCCGAAAGACCAAGGCAAAGGGAAAACAGAATCCAGAATCCAAGCCCGAAAGGAACTGCGGCCGCCAAGCCTTTCGCGTTACAGAATCACCTTCTGCTTTGGGTAAATTCAGAAAATCAGGTCCCCACCCGATCCAGTAACGATCATCGGCCATTGACTCATTGCCGGGAAACCCCCAGTCGGCGGTCGACCAGTCAGCGTGCCTCGTCACGAACCTTTGCAGGAAGGCTAGTGCCGGAGCGGGCTTAGCGGCTGGCCTAGCGCCGTCCTTAGTTCCGCAACCGGATGGTCTTGTCTTCTTTTGCCCCTCCCCCCTCCCTCTCCCAACTTGCGACTGGCGAACACCGAGCAGGGAAAAAAAAAAGGCCCATGGATCCATGGTCGTCGATGGTCGGGGAGGGCGTGCTCCACCCCCAACAAAATGACCCATCTTTATCACCCACGTAAGACATGTTACGGCGAGTTTTGGGTCCCTAGCAAATTGGCAATGCCCTCATTTCTTGGTTGATCCAATCCAATGGCGACGTTCCCGTTCCCCTCTGGCCGTTTTGTTTCAACGGGAAAATCATGATGTGATGGTCGTGGAAAGAAACGTCTTCTCCCTTCTGGACTTCCCGAACCACGTGGTCAATCATTAACCCTCCCTCTCTTCCTTCTCCCTCCCGCGTGTACTTTCCAGGAGGGCGAGGGTGAGAGGGTGAAGGTATACTCACTTCCTCAGGAGGTGTTTCGTAGTGTACATGTACTAGTCGGGGTATTGAGTACAGTTTGTGCAATGCTTGTGTTTCACATTGTTGGTTTGCATCCGGCCCAAGCAGATTAAATCAAGCATTTCCCAGGTGCAGATCGGTCACCGTGACTGGAGCCTCAGGCCATCCAGGCTCCAGCTTGTCAAACTTTGGGGATGATACATCAACTCACCACATGGCGTAAAGTTCTGCTAGCTCCTCTGTCGGCTTGGAGACTATCAGCTGTCTCGCATATGAGGTGAAATTCAATTCGTGATCTGATCGATCGAGCCAGCCATGGGATTATCTCCTTTTCTCAACAGCTTTGCGCCACGCCATCCATGACCATGTACAGCACGGAGCATAAGACGTCCACAAGAGAGAAGCAGACAGAAATAAAAATCCAATCAATTCCAAGACAAAGAAATCGCAAGAGGGAAAATGAGCCTGGAAAAAATTAACGCGACAGAGAGTGGAACAAGACCATCATCCTTTTGCGGTGTGGCTGAGCGAAATACGGATCGTATTGCTAGGGAGTCTCGAAGGGAAATTGGTTTACGATGATTGAACGGTGAGAGAAAAGAAATGAGCCTGATCATAGCCCTCTCCTTCGATGACTCTTCCAAGTGCCTTCCTTTTTAATTTTTTTTTTTTTTTAATTTTTTATTTCTTTCGTTTGTTGCCTCCCTTCCTAGTTCCTTCCTTCCTTCCTTAGCCGAGATCCATGCGATTAATCCCACGTGGACGCACGTGGAGAAGCGATGGCGGTCGCTCGGGGCGGCTTGGCTAGTGGACTGGCGCGCCCGGTCCTTTCGGTCTGCTCTGGACTCTGGTGTCTGGTGTCTCGCGATGTCCTCAGAGTTTGGGGTCGAAGGAATATTTGCCCAAATCACTTCTTGACAACCACAGCCATAATTGGAGAATTGCCTGTTTTGGTGGATTTTCTCCATTCCTTCTTACTCTAGGGCGAAGGCGCTTGACCGGTAAGCGGGAAGTCGGCGAAGAGAGACGTACGTACACCTTCCCCAGAGTAATTAATATAGGATATGACATACATGATAAACGGGCAGGAAACAGGTAGGTACTCGGTAGCTCTCATCCTTGTCCAAGAATCCAAAACCTTAGCTTATTTACACATGGCATCTCGCCTCAACCTTGACGTTGGGGCGCCCCAAAAACAACAAGCAAACAAACAGACCCATTTGACGGTTTCACGGTTCTGGGAAATCCCTGCTGATTGTTCCCACTTAAAGTAAAACCGGACAACCTGGTGGTTTGAGAGCAAGCAAGGATGAGGGTTTGTAAAATGAAGCGGGAAAAAGGAATTAATAATGCAAATAAACAACTCTCTACGACGCAATGCCTAGTGCCGGCCGCACAAAGGGAAACCCACTCTGGGAAACCAAATTACTCCGTAAAGCTACCTAAACCTCCAGTTTTTTTTGCCGCGTAGACCGCGGCTACCTCAGAATATTGTACTCCCCGCTATCCGTCCCTTGTTTGACAATGTACTCTGTACTCTGTACGGATAGGTGTGTAGCATAGGTATCGCCCCGATCCCGATCTGACGTATCACAACCCGCCACCCACCAGCGAAGACGGATGGGGGAAGTCCGTAGAAATAAATTAGTTGGTTCCTTCCATCCTTCCATCCTTTTTCCATCGATGCCGAGATGCACGGGAAGCTAGTTTCTTGCCTTCGCACGGCTGGCAGACCCTTCCTTCAAAGGTGCATCAGCTTGAATCCTTCCTGGGGGTTGGAACTTGGAGGGGACCGAGCATCAAGAAACCGCATCCTCGTCTCCTCCGTAGCAGTCCCGTACTCTGTATGCGTACATGGGTGTGTTCCACTAAGCCTAACTAACTAGGTACCTACACAGCAGTTTGACACAGGAATGTTTCGCCTCCTTCGGCCTCTGCCCCTGATCTTCCGCCAACAAATTTAATATAAATACAAACAATAATAATAAAACCGAAGAGAGAAATAGAGAGGTCTGATCGCCGAATCTGACATGCGACCCAAAGGAATCTAGGAAAGGAGCTAAAGAGAACCACCGACCTTAGGGATCGGACAGCCAGGCTGGAAGGAGCTATGGAATGGGGCTACTATGTAACGCGCTAGCCATTCTGCGATTATGGTTATATGATAAACAGATAAAGTGCTAGACTGCTAGTATATAGAGACGAGGCTCAAAGTGGGGTGGACAGGGGTGGCGAGACTCCGTACTCTAAGCGATTGGATTCCATCATTCCAGTCATTCCATGGTTCTAGAGTGATATAGTGCCGGGTCTCTGGGCTCTGTTCTTCGTGGCTAGGCAGCCAATTGATTCCATTACACATATGACGTAGCCTACTCTGTACGCCGACGAGGGAAAAAGGCATCAGTCAAGCACGGAATAAGTGTGACGCTAGGTAGGCACCAGTCTAACCAACCCGAGAAGGTGGCAGGAAATCGATCACGTCTGCAAAAATCGATCAATTCAAAAAAGATTCCCCCGTATCTATTGAAAGGCCAAGGGGATCCACCTTGGGAAGGGGGAAAAAATTACGAAGCGGTGAGGCCCTGATGGCGCAATCCACTCCGGCCATTTGGCACGGTGTTCTCGGGATATATCTCTCTAGCGTGCTTAGCGTTTGACGGCTTTCCTTGATTTCGTGATGCGGGAGAAGTTTTCCAGACTGGCGGTAAGAACATCCATTCGCCTGGCCCGTTGACGTGGAACAAGGCGGCGGGGACGACGGAGCCCCTGTCTACTTGCAGTTGCGATTCAATTCCATGTCTCTCCCGTCGGCCTCAAGCATCCGTCCGTTTCGGCTCCGTACTTCCTGTCAATTTCTGTTGATCACGGGTTCCAGTATGCCGCACAGATGTCAAAAAGACTCAAAGGCCAACACGGAAGGATTCCACTGACTCTCGGTCGGTGTGCGCTCTGGGCCCTTGACACGGTGTCCCCGTCGCCTGATGAGGTCTTAGAGCCGGTGCGGTGAATTTGGAATGGAGGACAGAACAAGGAAACGAGAGGAATTTGCTCTTGATGTGGATCATCCGCTCGTCGTCAGAATGTCCCGTATATATGGTAGTACATAATAGCATATATAGCGCATCACTATTACTGTGTACTACGGAGCGCAGGAGAGAATAATGGGGACATCTCCATCAGAAATCCCCACTATATAGAGTACCTACAATACATACATGCTGCAAATGCAAGGTTCCAGCATATCGGAGGCCCCTCCCTTTCAACCAACCCAACCTTACAATTTAGCGACCCGATAGCTTCCCCTATAGTACGCGACAGTATGGCCATAATCCCTGACCGCCACGCGAGACGGCGACACACATGACAGGGATAATCCCATCTATCAGCAAGGCTGAGGAGTCTAGAACCCCATCTTTCGGCAATTGGCCGCTGGCTTTGTCGCGACTCGCGAGACAAAAGGCAAATAAAATAACGAGAGGAGTAAAATAGAATACGCTGGCGGAGTCTGTCTCACTAGTTCGGGCAGATGGCGGTTTCGTCTGGGCCAGATGGGAACCCCCTAGGAAAGGCGTGCATGGCCGTAGAGTCAGTAGGAGGGCGAAGTGGCTTGCGACCGAGTCATTTCGTATTCTGGTCTAGATCCCCGTCGACTTCGCGATTCTTTGATTCTTGAACCAGCCACTATGTATGCAAGGTTCCGGTGGCGTGGCGAACAAACAACGCCGGCCGACGTGTTTGTCCCGGGATCGGATGTCTGCAGAGACAGACGGATCAAGCGGGTTATAACTTATACGGGCGCAGAGCTATGTTTGGATCTGTAGAATCCTCAGAGGGCCTTCTGTCTCGGACGGGAGCTTCGGCTTCTCGACCATCCAGGACTGTTTCAGCAGTGGATTGCGGGTGCTTACTTCCGCCTAGGTAGGGTTTGCTCGTGTCTCGTGAGGTGTTCAGTTGCCGCGTAAGGACTGTCAGACACTCGGACACCACGGAAGTACTGGACAGCGTACGGAGTACGTTCCCTTTGACTCACAAGAATGAATGACCTGGGAAACGGTGCTGCGGTGACGAAACCGGCGATCCCGAAACACTGGGAGTAACTTCGGGGAGCCATGGTCCATACTGCAGTTACAGTAAGAAGTACAATCTTAAATGTCTGTCTGTCTGTTTGTTTGTTTGTTTGTTTATCAGTGCTTGATTCGGCCTTTTGCAGTTGTTTTGGTCATGTTCTTCTTCTTGTAATCTGGACTGTACTCTGTCAGTCTGTCCAGTCTTGATTCCCAACCCCACAGCCGTTGTCTTGGCCTCTTGGAGCGGTTTGTTCTGGTTTCCTCCCACCGCCAGTCTTTCCCTTCGTGTTTTCCATGGCTTCTAAACCCATTCTACTCTGTACGCCAGCGCACCATTGCGTATCCAATAATAGCCCTGGATTCACCCCTCATTCCTCCTTATTATCAATTGCCTACTTCGTAGACAATGGCCTATTCTCAATCCTCCTGCCTTCGTGCCGTCCCCCTCTCTATCTTACCCCTTCCAGGTCGCTGCATAAGTGTCTTCCCGAACAGGCATAATTATCGCCCATCGGGCTATCAGAACCTCATATTATCATCATGCATTACCAATTCGTCCCCAGCCTACTGGTTTGGGTCTAGTTCAGTCGAGATAGCCTACCGAAGCAGTCTTTTACTCTGTATCATTCTGCATCCTTCGTCTTCCCAAAAACCAGAGGTCAAAAAAACAAAAAAACCTCCAACACGCAGAGCGGGCCCTGTCTTCCGTCCTGAAACATTACTAGTCATATATGCTTACGCTGTACAGAGTACAGCCTTTTACAGCATTACGCTCTAGCCCAGCCTAGACTAGATCAGTCGCGCCTAGGAGCAGTTGGACTTAGTTTATACCTGTACGGAGAGCAGGATCCACCCCTAAGAGCGGTCAGAGACTAGTGGGGTCGCCTGGACACATGTGGTGTGGATTGTGGAGATTGAAGAAAAAGAATGAGAAAAAAAAAAGAAAAGAAAAGAAAAGAAAAGATCCATAAGTTGCTCCACTCCAGACGCTGGACCCGAGGATGATACATGCGGAACAGAGAGGAACTTGTAAGAAGTCAGAGTCCGGAGAACGGAGATAAAATTCAATGGCAAGAAAAGCCAAAAGCCAAAAGCCAAAAGCCAAAAGGAAATGATGCGAATGCCACGTGGTGGCTCAAGACTACTTTTACCTATCCTTCTCCCTGGGCGTTGCGAGCCTCGTCAATGGTCGATTGGATGCCTCAGGAGGTATCGATCTTGTCGCATCGGATTTTTCTCGGTTATGGAACTTTACTCGCGGTCTCGCCCTCTTCCGTACTTGGTTTTCCCATCTGATGCTATCCCGTGTTATGTCTCTGCATACTCCGTGTTCCTGTCGAATACGGACGGAACCATTTGTGGTTTCGGCGCATATCTCTCTGCCTTCTACGCATACGTTACAAAGTACGGAATAGACAAAGGAGAAGTACCCTTCGTAACCGATCATCCCAACATTAACGGGAGTCGAGCCCTAGGTAGCCAAGAATAGATACGACGATGTACGAATCTACTGCATTATTCTTCTAGTGGCAGCCACATGGAACTCACTAGTGGGTGTGGTTTTATCCCCAGGACCTGATCCTTCGATCGGACTGACCGAGAGGACTTGGGGGCTTAGTAGAAGCCATCTTGTTAACTAACTATCATGTAAGACTGATTATTAACTGACGTCTACAGAGTAGGGATTCTCTGTAGCCGACCGCGTGGCTGGCGGACTATTGACTGGCTTTCTGAGTGGAAAATTCACCCTGAGGCTCTCCGCCAACCTATCCGTAGTTAAGTATCTCTTGGATCAGATCAGATCCATATTCAGGGTCAGGCCGATCCTCAGAAAGGCAGAGATTTGCTCCGTAGAATTTAGAATTCAATTCGTCCCATCGGTTGGCCCAACAAAGTTCAACTCAGTCGGTCCCAGCCGTCTCTTTCTAATTTCTATTCTCCATACCTCCGTTTAGCTCGGCGTTAGCTTGCGGTCGCAAACTTTCTCGTAAATATGGGACCATGTGATAGATAACATCGCCGGGGTTTGAGGGATAAGCGGAACAAACCCTTCGGAGAGAGAGAGAGAAACATAAAAAAAAAAAAACTCTCGTAATCATCGGGGACGATTGAACCCCGTCGGTGGCCGGTTGAATCCTCCCTCGTACTACTGCGTACTGCTGGTCGCTGGACAACTCCGTAAACTGGATCACCATTATTATATCATATGTTGCGCCCCGCCCAGGAACCCATTAGTGAGGTGCTAATCCCATGGTAGGATTAATGAGTTAATCTATTTGGGAGGGCTGCGGTGTCTCCGGCTCCGGCGTGTTGGGTTTCACCTTCTCATGTCCGGTTCAGGGGCGAGGCGCTAGAAGGCTTCCAGAAGGATTCTGGAATACGCTAGAACGGTGGGGGTTTTGGAACTTTGGATTCGCTAGTTTCGCCCCTTGTCCCCTTCACTTCGTCCAGGTTTCGGGGACCATCGTGATTGCAACCTTGGGTCGGGAAAATAGGATCCTGCGATTCCATCTATTTTAGTCGTTTTCGAAAAAATCTTCCGCGGTTCGACGGGGCTTCGACTAGAAAGATCCAATCTTCCGGAGCATCTGCCTCCTCCGTCAGTAAGGGATATATATGCTAAGGTCCGTAGGATGGGCATGGTGGGTTCATGTTAAAAGGGTATGATGTCATCCAGCCACCGATTGATTAATTGCGCCCTGGTGAGCTGTCGTAGTGAGCAGGGAGCCGTGGGCAAGGGCAGGGAGCAAGAGCAGGGAGCAGTTTTACGTGTCAATCGTTGGCGACGATCCTCCTCTCGCATGTTGACTGAATTTTGGGAGCTGCGAATCGAGATGGCCAGGCTAAGGCAGTCGGCGAAGGAATGCAGATCGGCCCTCCGAGAAGGACTCCGGGGTCCGTAGGCCCAAAGTACCCTGTACCTGAGGCAGCGCCCGCGTCCGTAGGCAAGATCAGGTAGACAGTACTTCGGTCTTCGGACTCGGTCCTGGCGGTAATGAATACGGCCCGGTACGAGTCCGCCGTAACGCCCCCCCGTAACTTTCGGGCGTCATCGACACGTGGCGGATCTTCCGGGAAGGCGGTAAGGCCGATCAGCTGACGGGCTGGTTGTACAGCGCAACGCAGCCATCCAAGCGGTGACACGGCAGGAAAGAGTAACGAAGTCACCCACGACATCCCATGTGGCGCAGACCTTCCTCCGTCCTCCCTCCTCGCCCGGGTTCAAATTCCTGCTGCCTGTCTCGTCCTCCTGTTCAAGGACGGATGCACAACCATCCGTGCTTCCATACCAATAGGAAATGGCCCGGAGCCACCGGTTTCTTCCCTCTAGGCCGGGGGTTTTTCGGTTTGATTGCTTCCCCGGCCGGGAGGAGGCGGAGGTCTGTGTTCTGCTTGTGTTTGGGCTTGCTCTCTGACGAAGTAAGGGCGATGGAATCCCTGAATATTTCGATTTGGCAGGCGTGGGAGTAGATCCTTGTTTTCCACGCGAACCCGTCAAGCGTCGCCAATTTGGCAGCTCCAAGCCGCTCGGGCCTTTTCGCAAGGGACAGGGATATGGTGGTGTTTGCCCGCTCTTGTTGACTCCTTCTGCTGCTTTCTCCCTCCCCCTTCCTTCTGGAGTCTTCGTATACTTCCTCCCTCGTATCAGCTTCGCCTCTCCATTCCTCCCCGCTCTTCTCCGGGCGAAGGATTCGGGTGATCCATTCCCCTGGTATTCTCGCTGTTGATATCGCTGATATACCGGGGTTTTAAATATAGAAAACCGTCTCATCCTGCGGGTCCCCGGGCCTCCCCTTCCAAAAGAGGACCATCTGGGCTGGGCATGGAAAGACTGCGCTTCTCTTGTCCCCCAAACCCCCCTGAATAGCTGCAGCGTGCAGACCGGAGATGATAAGGGAATGCAGGACGATCGACTGCAGCTCGTCGCTGGCCATCCGTTGGGTCCAGAACCAAGTGTCTAGACAATTGTTTGTCATGCCATCAGCTTGAAGATCACTGGAACTACGGAGTAATCATTTCACACCCAACGCCAAAGTACCGCAACTCCGCCCCCAACCCTCGACTGGACCTCCCCTCCCCTCGTAGGTACCCAACTCTGACCAGGCACTAGCATGCAAATTTCATGCAGTAGTCGGCACTGCGATCCCGTTGCTGATTCGCCGCATTCTCGATAGACATGCTGAGGCACGGTTTCTCGACTGTTGAGCGTCGACTACTGTGGTCAGAAATTAAAGCTCTTTCACCCCCCAGCGCCAATGTCGCTGGGATCATCACGTTCATTCCGAACTCCGCAGTCCGCAAGATAACGATCTCCCAGACACATGCGCCTACCTCCAAAATGGCCCAGGGTGGAAGGGTATGTCCTCGTTGGGCTTGGAAAACGTTCAGCACACTATACCCCAGTTGTTCTCACTAACGGTATTAGTCTTGGTCAAACGAGAATCATCTGCTTTCCCCCTTACTGGTGGCACACAACTCTGCCTCTTAATTCCCATCGATATCGCGACTGTTACACAGTCTAGTCCCGTTCCTCATCAATTTTGACACCCTTGCTGGATTGGATGTTTACTTTCATATCAGATCGTATCATTCCAGTCAACCCCGTAATCCCGGACCCCCTGTTGCCGTTGCGTGGCGATCATTCCCCTCTTCTCTTCGTCTCTGATCCTCGCCTCGCCTGTTGAATTCTATCTATCTCTTCATCTTCGGGGTGCGCACATACGGAGTATCCGACAGTACCCAAACCGAACCAATCGAGTTCACTCCTACAATTGAAAAATTGAAGAACCAAACCTTTAAACCCCCGAAGGATGGATTTCGGTGACTCCACAATGCCGTCACCCGGCAGTCTGAGTCCACGGTCCACACCTTATGCACCGTAAGAATGGAATAAGGAAACCTCCCAGTGCTTACTGCATGTTGCATTCTTACATGTGTGTCATGCAAGGAAAGAAGAGGTAAGTGAGGGGAACTACTAGGATTCTGTGCCGAGCACATGCCACAGGCCACATACCTCCCTCCCACCCGCAGGCCATGTTCCATGTTCCATGCTCCCATGAGATGAGTGATGTTACAGCACATATGTGGGCAACATGCGATACAGTGCCACGCTCGATGCATGCCTTTGGCGCTACCTGCAGATCTTTGGAAATCCCTCCTTTTCGGAGCCGGTTGCTTGCCTCTACGAAGTATTTTCTTTCCCCTCACTTTCCCCCCTCTTTTTTCCTTGTCTTAAGCGAGTGAGTAAGCAAGCAATCAGAAATGCCAGGGTTGAGTCTTCATACTCTCGGCACCTTTGCAGGTCGGCGATGCAAACAGAAGAGAGAGAAAATATATAGGGGAAAGAAGGCTCGCAATCAAGAATGAAAAGAATCAATCCAAAGCCTACTCCTACTCAGAGTACTCCGTAACTTCAGCTACCTTTTCCTCGATTCCCCAATCTATTTATGTGTCGATCTACTATTCAAAAACAGCGCGGCGCAGCCTTGTTGATATCTTCGAACAATAATGAATAATAAACACTTTCGTATTCTCCACCCCCTACTACTACGCATACTAACCGTATTCCTTCTACCAGGGCCTTCCAGCCTAAATTACCCATAGAGGGTTAAGTGACCACGAACTAGAACCCTAGTCGCATCGCTAGACAGATTAAACCCCGTCCATCGCAGTCACATCATTTCGTCTCTCTGTTTCGCTGGTCCTTTGGGTCCGGGAGTTCCTCGCCAATGAGATTCTCGAGATGGCCCAACGCAATGGATACCCTTTTCCAACAGTTGCTTACTCTGTACTCTGTCTCTAGGTATGGTCTAACTAGTATCCGCCCAACTCCGTAGGGCCAGATTATCTGCCCGGAGTTGATCCCATCAAGGTGGATTCGGACTAGTGTCGCCCTCTCTCTCTCTCTCTCTCTTGCCGAGTTTAACTGCCGCATTGTCGCATGTGGCATGTTGAATATCTGGCTTCTCCGTCTGCCGTGTTTGATCGCGTGTTTTGGGCCTTTTGGCTGACCGGCCGTGTGTGGATCCTCAATGCTACTGTATACATATATTATACCTACACGGACGCTATTCGGACCTACGATTGGTGGGACGGTCAGATATGTCAGATATGGCGGCCGGAGTATCCGGAGTGGTTACCGTATACAGATTTATCTTGATTGATTTGCAGGTCTGCCAGTCAGTAGTAACTCCTAAGTTTCCTGGCCCCGATCCTTTTCTTCTATCATCCGTCCCGCCACCATTTCCCCAGAGAGCCACCCGACCCTGCCATGACAACCACCTCTTCGAAGCTGATTTCCATTCGGAACATCCGGCCGTCGGCCGTCCCGCTGCCCGCGCCCACGGGACTGATCAGGCCCCAGCTCACTAACTTCTCCCAGGCCTCGCGCGCCACGTCGCGACCCCAGACTCGTCCGGGGGTCGCGGCTGCGCCGGACACGGACGCCGACGTCTTCGCCGCCGTTAGGAGCCGCACGTACTCGGCATAGGCCGCAGGGAAGGAGAGGGCAAGCGGTCCGGCGGCCTGGAAGGAGGCAGCCTCGAGCCCCGGGTCGAAGAGCGCAGAGAGCCGCGTGGCGGCGAGGAGCAGCGACAATGGCAGTGATGACGAGCTAGCGGTCGCAGATGCGGAGAAGGGCAGCGGGGCGGGATCAGGACAGGAGAGACTCTGGCTGCTGAAGGTGGCTGGGGTAGGGATATGCAGGGATGGAGGGAGGCGGTTATTGCGATTGTCGGCGGTATAGGTGCTGTAGTGTAGTTCTCCCAGGCCGATCAAAGCGCTGGTCAAGAACTCCTTGACGGACTTTGATTGGTGATAGATGCGCTGGAGATGAGCTTGGAAGAGCTCGTCGCGCCAAAGGCCCTAAAATCGGGGGTTAGCTATCTGGGTTTAGAGGGGGCCCTAGAGGAAAGCTTACCTGGAGATAGACTCTCCATCCCTCTAGTAGTCTGCTCCATCCTTCGCTCTTGATAATCGCGTGCTTCTCTGCATCGGTCCCCTCCAGAAGCTCGAATACCTCGCGCTCTTCCAGGTTCAATCCAGCGAAACAGATGTCGGAGAATATGTCGAATGTCCGGGGGAGAGGAACGTAGACGTATCGATGGCTAAATCGACTTTTCACTCGCTTTTCCAGCATCTCCGTGACGTCGACCTTCGTCGTCAGTCCGAGCACCGCTACTGGTGCCTTCCGCGCTTGCGCAATATCAAACAAGTTATAGAGCAACGTCTGGCGAGGGTGGGTCACAAAGAGATCGAATTCATCCAGGATGATGACGATGGATTTGGCGGCTGTCATACCCTCTGCATGATCCGGCGAGCCAAACAGCTCCTCCGGATGCGACAGCAGAGCGAGAAGCGTCGCCATGGTGTCGGCGTAGCTGCCCACTTTGCCTGCTTCGTCTTCCGTGTTCGTCTCCCGGCCAAGCTGGCGCCACATCTCACGAAGCGCCAATCGATCATCGGTATGCAAGAATCCGTTGAGGCGAACCACGTGGAAATCGTTCTTATGCTCTTTTCTCAACGACGATATGATGGCCTCCACCATCGCCGTTTTCCCGGAGCCCCTCGATCCCAGAAGCAGCATCGAATTGCCCTCTCCGACGCTGACCGTCTGCTCCAGCAACTGTTCGACTTTTTGGTATTCGTTGTCCACTCCTTTCAAAGGAATCCGTCGCTTGCCGTTTAATTTCTCCAAAACAACTGAAGTTAACGTCCGCAGTTCGTCTATTAGACCTGCCTGGGATAGAGCGCGGAATGACTCGGCATAACTAGGAAGCGAGGTGCCCGCGACAGCAGCCTCGTCGTGACCTTGACTTTCCTGTTCGGTTAAGTCTTGTTGCAACTGCATCGACACCATATCGTCCAGTCCGTCCTGGTAGTCATCCGCAGGGGGGACTTGCTGCGGCCCGTGTCCCGTAGCTGCAGCTCCATTGGTATCCTCTTTCGCTTCAAATCTCACAGTATTCCTCTTGGACCGTGTCCTCGTGACTCTAGCCATCCGGTTGACCTCGTCATCCTCCTCTGGCTCCTGTGACTCCTGTGGTTCCTGCGGCGACTCTCCGACATTATCCTCAGTCGCCGATACCCGCCTCGTCTTCCGCGTACTCCTCGGAGTCGTCCCTGTTTGCCCAGACAATGTAGACCTCCTCACCGGCGTCAGATTCTTGACTTCGTCTTCGAATCTCTGCGGTGCCTTGCGTTGTCGTCCACTCGACCGCACTCCGGTTCTTGTAGGAGTTTCCACATTATTATCATTCGTATGTTCCTCTATTTCCTGCGCACTGGTATTCGCCGGCCCTGCTTGGCCACCCGGCGTGTGCCCTGCCTTAGACAGTCGGCGCCGCGTCGACCTCGACGTACTCGGCGACCCTTCTTCCTCTTCTATTCCCTCATTCATATCCCTTAGTGGCTCTTGTCCGACGATCTGCCTGCGCGGCGTTGGCGACGTCTCCTGGTCATCGCGCATTGCGGTGTCTCCATCCTCATCCACGACTTGCTGATCCGAAACCCTGCGCCTCTTAGCAGACCGTGGGTCTTTCATTGCGGCTCTTAAGTGGGTGTAGCGCAGGCTCGGTCGCGGTAGGAGCTGCGTTTTATTCAGGTGCGAAACTCGAGGTCATAGGAGTGCCGAGTCGGAGTATTTGTCGGAGAAACAAGGATTTGCACTGCAGTGTACCTCCTGTAGCTGTTTTCAGAGGAATAAAGCTCAGGGCTTTTCTTTGCCAAATTAGTTTCTAGCTCTCAATCTCCAATCTAGAGCAGCTAATCCGGACTCAGGAAAATTATGTCGATTGAAGTTGAACGGGGGTTGGAAGGGAGATCTTTTCGGCGATTGCAGACGGCCCGACGTCCTTTAGAGGAAGAACTCGGGAAATGCGGAAGAAGAAAAGCCGCTCTGCTTCCCACGATTCTTCAATCGAGGCGGCGATCAAAGATGGCGATGCAACAATGGCAGGTGTTGGTCGGGAGGAAGGCCGGTTCGGAGAGAAGCCAGGAACGCTACGGATCTGGTCGCCTGAGGCAGAACGCGTGACGCGAAGTCAGGTGATCCGTCCATTGAACTTGTCTGCTTGGCTCTTGGTAGTATTGCTGTTGTACCTGTAGAGAGAGATGTTTATTGGTCTTGGCTATCTTATTAATGGGTCTGTTTACAGTTATGGAAGGAAGCATGGTGTTAAGGGGAGAAAGAATGGTGGTTGTATATTTACACAACGTCGGTCATTGTTCTACCGTACTTTAGAGGAATGCAATGAACATATAGTCAAACGTTTGAGATTCAGCTCCCAATTGTATGGCTACTTCGTGAGGCAACTATATATTAACCACAAGGATGCGATGACGAGTATAGAATAGGCCTGTGCTTATGTAGATCCCAAGTAACTATACCTATTACCCCCTTCATATCTGGGACCACGCCCACGTATAGAGTTCATATCATTCAAGGAACAGAAATAGAGATTCTAGGTTACATAACTGAAAGCAAGCATCGTTATGCTTCATTCGCCTGTAGACGAAGAGAGGAAGCCAAAGAGAGGGATGAAACACCATTATTGCGCCGCCCTGCGTTGACAAGTTAAAAAGATATAAGAAGAAATAGTAAGATATAATAGGTGACAGCATGCATAACGACCAAACAGTTTAAAGAGTTGTTTGGAGTTGCTCCTTTGTATGAGACAGATCATTGTGAAGCTAAGTGGTTGATAGGTATGGTCCAGTTGGGTCTTCCCTGTGCTCTTAAAAGTCCGGGAGTCGGGTTGGAGAGGCAATAGCCCTGTCCGTATTTAGATAGACAGGCTGGAGTTTCAAGATGAGGGGGAAAGATAGGTGGGCGAAAAGTGGTATGTTGGCCGATGTCCTCGGGGACGTTCGGGGGGGAGTGTATTTGAGGACCAACAGGGCGATGACTGAGATAGAGCCGGAGGAGGGAGTAATCATTTAGATCCCCAACCACGTAGCTTCATCCCTTCTTCGATTGCAGTCCATATACCCTCGACAACTTCCCGATCCCGCCAACGTCCAGCTCCGTGAACACCGCCCTTTTCGTCCCATCGCTCAACAGAGAAGCTCTGAACACCGCGTCCCCAGCCGCGGACTTCCCGGGGAATGTCCTCGCCGCGCCACCCAACGTAGATACCGGAGGCGTGCTTGAACAGCTCCGGCGGCGACGACCACTTGTACGATTTGAACTGCCAAGTTTGACCAGTTGTGAAGACCGCCACCAGTCGGTTCCAATAGTCCGGACGGAAGTTGGCAGTGCTGTCAACTAAAATGAAGCGGGTTGGCCTCCTTGACGAGCCCTGCGAGCTCACGGCGCGAGAAGAGGAACTGGACGGATCTGCGTTCATGCGCAGCGGGCGCGAGATGTACAAGATATTGGAACTAGGCATAGAGAGGGTGGGATGATCCGGCGGCACAAAGACACCGTCTTGGAGAAATGACCGGACATTGGACATGCGGATGAGCGACGATGCGGACGGGGAGAGAAGGATGATGGGATCCTGCGTCTTGGAGCTGCTTTTTCGGGATTGAGAGAGCCCAGCCGACGGTGCGGGCACCATGGACTGCGGCTTGCTTCCGGGTTTGACGGCCTGGTGGGTATTGTCCGGTTCGCGAGCGGTTACGACCGAGAAAGGTCTCTGCGGTCTTACGAACATGGGAGAAATCCTGCATGGCAGATGCGAAATTCGATCAGTACCAGACCCAACCAAAAGAACCGTAAGAATGATTTCGCGTTGTGACCTACCGTAGGCTTTATTCCTCGCAAGACACTGTTGCGATCTCCTAGCTTCCGCTCCCCATTGTAAATCTCCTGCAATCTAGGATCGATGACTTTGGTAGTCTTTCCTTGCTGAGCTCCTGCGGTAGGCGCGCCGGCTCCGGGTGCACCGCTGGCAACCGTGGAAACTCCACCAGTAGCACCAGAAGCGATATTCGCAGACGCCTGGGCCTGAGCCGCTGCAGAAGCAGCCGCCGCAGCGGCGCCCTCCAAGGGCTTGATGTATTCACTTTCGTCGGAGGCGCCTTCCAGCCAGGTAATGAGATCCAATCTTTCGACGAAGATTAGATTCTGAACCTTCTCTTCCTCCTCGCCTTCCTTGTGCTCTTTCTGCTTCAACGATTCGTTCAATTCTTGCGCCGAGGCGATGTACTCGGGAATTGCGACATCCTTCTTCTGCCAAGCGAACAATATGCTGCGCAGGTCGACGGCGGAGTCGGAGGAGCTCGAGACGAAACGCGTTGGCGCCGTCAAGGGAATCGTCTGTAGCTGCGGGGTTGAGAAAAAAGATGAGTGGCTTTGGCCAGGTCGTCGGTGGCATTCTGATCTGAGAGCTCGTCGGAGGTGGTCGGCGTGGGAAGACTGCCAGCTGCGATGGCCCGGCGAAGGCCAGCAGGGGGTCTTGTAGAGAGGGATCACTGGCCATGGCGATCTGGTACGGTGGGCAGAGGAAGAAGTATCACCACACCCGATGATTGTTTGACTGGAGCCGGATGGGGGGAACAAGACGATCGGTGGAGGAGCTGCTGGCTCAAAGACGTGAAGGGAAGAAAGCGAGGCGGAAGACAGCACGTGACCCGGCGTGAATAAGAATGGGTGTTCCTCGCCAGCACCGGTTCTCTCCAGTCCATCTCTGCCCTGTCCCCCAACACACTTTCATCTGCATCACACCGAGTGCTTTGTGGCTTCTAGGCCCAACCGGGGGTCACCTGGACAACTAACAAGAAGGCCAGGTACGGTCTACTCTCGCAAGGGGAGGCTGCGAAACGACAATGACTTCATTTTACCTGTATACCAGTAGTGCAGACAAAGGAACCTATCGGCCGGTCTGGACAGAAAATCCCCAGCTACATACCTATTAATGTTGCTATGCCGAGGACCAACTGCTGGTGAGCAACTGACCTGGGGATATTAATCAGATTATTCATTATTGCAACAAACTAAACCTCGGCTAAATCCCTCCCTCCCGTATCCAGAACGGGCAAGCAACGCAACTATCAGTCCAGGCTCCTTTTCCACCTTCCCGTATTCTTAGCCATATATTTCCCGTCCACTTTATGCCTCACCTCTGACTTCTGTATCTCCATTTCATCCTCATCCGACCCATCTTGCCCCACAATGTCTTCCCCGCGGACCCGTGCCCCCGCCAGACAACTGGATGATTTCGAGGAGTTGGTATACGAGTACTCCAACCGAATGGCCGTGGACGATGGCGGTGAAGTCAGCCTACCTTCTCCCTTCTCCCCAGCTATCTACGGAGCTCTATTCAGTCCCTAGAAGTATTGAGAACCTCTACTAAACGTAACCAAATAAGTACAGCACTGGGATCTCCATCCCTCTAGCAATATCCGGTTCGAGTCCGCAACCCGCGGCCCCCGGCCCGCGTTTCATTCCTGTTCACCGTTGCGCCGAAACTCTGCAATTTAGGAAACAACTTGCACGGCGGATGCGCGGCCACCCTGATCGACATCCTCTCGACCTGTATCCTGCTGGGGGTGTCGAGCCCCGGCCATTTCGCGCTAGGCGGCGTGAGTCGCCATCTCAAGGTGACGTATCTGCGGCCGGTGCCCCAGGGGACGGATGCACGGCTGGTCTGTGAGCTGGTGCATGTGGGCAAGAGACTGGCTTTCATGAAGGCGGAGATATCGAGGGTCGACACGGGGGCACTATGTATGGTGGGAGAGCATGAAAAGGCAAATACGGATCCTGATGCGGGGGGTAAGGTCTAGTCTTGACCCTAACCGGGGGGAGAGTTTCTTTTACGTGGAAGCCTTACCTATGTAGTGGATGAATAGTCGTGGGTCCATAGATTTCTGTACATACAAAGATAAATGTTGAGGATGATCGGATCATATTGATGAGGTTGAATCTTATTGACTAAGAGTATATGACATGGGAAGCATCGGCCAGTAGCTTAAGATTAACTGCAGCCCTGACATCCAGCTTCTACTCGAATGATCGAAATACTGACAAATCACTGAAAAGACAGGCACGCTGATTCCAAGATGTGCTGAGGTTTGTTGTATTATTGGGATGAACGGATATAGAGGAAAGAAGGAAAAGAGAAATAAGGAAGCAACTTGCAGTATTATGGCTCAACTCAAAGCATCCAAAGCAATGTTATATTATTTACTCATCTTCAAAGCCAACAGAGAAGCGCATCTATTCTTGCGCAAGTCGCTGGTCTTCCCGAAGGCCTTCGACGACAAGCTCCTCACCCGTGGCCCGACGATAGATATCCCGCACATCGTCTAAACAAAAGTTAGTATCACATCCATAAACGCCCTGGGTTCATCCACGAGACAAGCTTACCGGTCGTAGTCTCGAAGTGAGATGTGGCATCATAGCTCCGAGAGAGGAAAATGTTGTCCTTCTCGCCGCTCTCCAAGGGCTCGTACAGGGGAATGGGGGGTCCGAAGAACTTCTCCTCGATGGCACCCAGACGCTCGAAACCAGGCTCAAGCTCGATGTGGTGGTTAGCATCGCTCTCGGCAATGGTCGAGACAATGGCGATGTAGTAGCCCTTGGGGCAAACATTGTGCGCGGACGAGACCATGGCAATGTAGATATCTGATCAATCTTAGCAAAATGATGTCTTTGTCACCTTTTCAATCAGTTTCGGAAACTTACCATGCTTCCGGCCGACTTGGGACTGAGGAATGATCAGCTGCAGAGAGTCGCTCTCGTCGTCTTGTCGATGGGGTGCTTTCAGAATGCAGATGCCGTTCAGCAAGTAGCCGGTCACTCTGGCCTTGCTAGGGAAGTAGGAGGGATCGGCCAGGATCTTCTTGGTCTTGGTGGTGAAGTTCATGGTCTCGCCGTTATCCTCGCGGTCCTTCATAGTGGCCTTGATACCGGAAACCTTGCCGCTCTCGTCGTAGAGCACCTCGTCAATGTTGGTGTTGAGCATGTAGGTGCCTCCGTAGATGGCGGAAAGACGGCGAAGCCCTGAGGAAGCTCACCCAGGCCGTAGAGAGGGTAGATGTAAGGCGACTTGCCGTACCGGGCCATGGAGTTGACGTACAAGCGGATGCGGTTGATGGTTTCCGGGGCCATTCCTGACTGGTTGATGTACTCATCGGACTGGTACAGGGCCATGGAGTGACCGACGAAGTCACGGGTGTTGTCTTCCAGTCCGAACTTGTCATAGACGTCCTTCATGGTGCACTGGTGAATACTCAGGCCTAAGCGACCGTGTTAGCAGCTATGAGCATCGCCAGCACATGAGAATCCGACCGAGAGGGGGGGGGGGGGAGAGACAGACCTTGGTGAGAGGCAGGATCATCCTCCTTGAATTCACCAACCCACTCCAAGAACTTCTTAGCCCTCCGTTTCTCCCACATGCCCATAAGAGACGAGCGCAGAGCTTCACTCGAGTCGGAAGGCACCTTAGCCACGGTAGCCTTAGGTCCCTTTCCTTGCTGGACGTAGCTACCAGCAATCTGCTTGAAGTCCAAGTATCTCGTCACGTCGGTGGAGACCAGAATGTTGGTCAACTCGCCGTTCGCCATCAGAAGCTTAGGGACCAGGTCAATGTTCCAGTCGTTGACCCGCCCGTACTTCTTCCAGGGCTCTTCACCGGGGCGGACATTGCCGTACTTCTTGAACAACTATCGAGCGACCGCGTCAGTCATGGAACCCAAGACAGCATTAAAGGGTGGACAGAGCGATCACACTTACAGTCTCGATGTTCACCGAGGCAGCCTCTCTGTTTGAATAGATTAACTTGTCAGTGAGGGGGTTGGCAAGATGGGCAGGAGAGGGAGAGGGAAGACTGCCAACTCACCCTCCGTAGTGATCATTGCGGTCGATGTGGAGGACCTTGTTTCCCTTGACGCTGAGGACACTATATGCGATCGATAAGCCATTGAATTTTAGTTGAGAAGACCAGGAGATCCATACCCAGAAAGCACACACTCCGTCAAACCTGAGCAGGAGGGGGGGGAAATTTGTTAGCACAGCTAGAGTAGAGTGGCGGGGTAACGCAACAGGGTCGTCATACCGGTGCCGAGCACGACGACATCGTATTCGGGGGCGATATCATCCATGATGGGCAGGTATCAGATACAGCAGCAGTTGAGTAGAAAGCAGAAACACAAGGCGAGTGCAGAAAATGCAGACGGAAGGTGGGAGGAGGGAAGATGCGGAGACGGGGCGAGGTTGCGGTGAGTTACGAGCAGGACAGTTCAAGACTGGAACCCCCGCGGATCGTCGACGGGCGGTTTGGTTCAGGCATCAACGGGGTCCACCGCCTCAAATAACCCGGCGTTGCCTTAAAGTCGACTCCTATTCTGCCCCTTTTCACGGTCTGGATCCAGTCGGACAGGTTCGATTACTATTACAGAGCATGGTCGACGGAGCTCTCTCCATATGCATCACTCCCCTTTCCCCTTCTACGCTCCCCCTGTCGCGTCGCGCCGCACGCTATTGACTCGGTCTAATTAGATGGGTCCCTACCCCGTAGACTATCCCTTTGTATACTCGGTCCACGAGTCCGTCAATAAACCACCTGCGATGGATTTGGAACTAATACAGACAAATAAATAATAATCCTACATACAGTGCCAATAGTGCTGGACTATCGGAAAAGCCCAGTTAGACGGTGGGCACTCCACTTCCCGTTTACTCCTCCTGAGGTCGGTGTCCCTCTTTGTATAGTCGCTGGGCATCTTCCCAGGCATACCACCGCTCCCGGAGAACGTGCTTGATGCTCTTCTGCGTGACGCGGATCTGTACAGAGCATCGTCGTTAGTTAAACCATGCCTGGGGGTAGGGAAAGTCCTTTGACAAGGAGATAAAGAACGCACCGCCTGGTCCGAGCATTCGCTTCATACTCGCCGTATCCCGCCTTCAGTCGCTCGCGCTCCAGGTTGGAGGTCGCTATGCGGTTGCGTTCCTTGGCACACACCCACCAGAGAGCATGCAGGTCATCCCAGGACTTCTCGCGCAGTTCCTGGATAGACCACGGACGGCCTGAAAGTCTCCAGGTTAGCACCGGTTGAAACCAATCACCAACCCCAGTTCAACATTTGGTAGGCAGACTAACCATGCGCGTTATCATACTCTGGGGTGCTCAATGGCTGACGGTCCTTGGGGAAGAAACCCCAGAGTCCATGGTCCGGGGTAGGGTGACGCTTGTCGAGGGCCTCGGGCGAGACGGGCTTGGGCAATGGGTACTTCGACACGCCCAATTTGAATCTGGGGCCAGTGCGGTGGATTGCAGACACGCCGCGAGTTTTGCTGAGGTCACGGCCAGCGGCGACGGCGGTGGACGAAAAGTTCGAGGACTGGACGGCGGACCGAGTCAAGGAGAAATGGAGCGACGGCGCCAGGTATGCGGGGGGTAGTTCGGCCAACGGAAGACCATTGCACTGGCGGGCGAGCCGCGCAATGGGTTGACGGTGCATTGCGAAGGGGTTGGATAGGGTATCCTCGAACAACAGAGAGACTCGCGAGAGGGCCGTCCTGCGGGCGCCGGAGCAAAAGCTGGCGGAGTGGACTTTTCGGCGCTTAGGTCACGTGCAGCGCGGCGCCTGTGTCACCCCCCAGTCCGTGCAATGCAGCAAGACACACTGGGGTTAAAACTGGCGAAAGACCACTTTGCAATGCCTGGTCTTGTTTTGTATCCATATGCAGTCTTTCATGCACCTAGCCTAGACAACTGTGTACTAAGCAACCGGTGAAACGCGAGACTGTGGGACATAGCCTCTACCGCAGTTTGTTCTGTTTGCTTGGCATGGAAGGTTGCAGCTAAGAATCGAAACCTTAGTTTAATGCGCAGCTGCTTGCCAGATTAAACCCGATCAAATACAATCTACACTGTGTATTCCCATCTCCATCCTCGAGGTCACGCTGAAGCTGCAGGCTAACCGCGGGCGGCTATCATGGCCCGTGCACGCCCTGGAAGCGCGCGGCTGCAGCCACTCCACCTCCATTCCCGTCGCATGAATGTGGGCGCTGTTCCTCGAAAGTACCAGTCCTCGTTCTTGACTTGCTCGGCCCCGTTGAGTTGGAATCTTTATTCGTTGGATCATTGAACCTATTTTCTATCGAGGGAGTTCCCAGAGGCTCGGTTTTCATCATGAATAGGCCAGGTGTGTGATCTTCCTGCTTTTGTGCTGTCCGTAACTCGCAATTGTTATAGCCCGATGGCCCTTCTGGTCGGTGTTTTCGTTCCATGTGTGACTCTTCGATACGGGCCGGGGTCCTTGCATACTTTTGAGCTGCATAGGAGCTTCCATTTTTGCATTTTACTTCCGTCCTCGAGTTGCGAACCTGTTGATGACCCTTGTCTCTGCGACCGAGAGACATCGCACCACCATGCCAAGAAACCCTTCAAACCCTGATCAAGGGGCCACCGAGTCTTTTTATACAGTCGCCTGTGAAAATTAACAATACTAATGTGTGTTTTGATACCTTAGGCCCGGGCCCACAGCCTCTCCGGGGTATGTCCGGATTCCCCGCACAGCAACAAGTACAAGCTCGAAATGCGACATTGGCTTCTGCACGTCTGCCAAACGGAAAACTTGGTACGATTGCTCGAATACAGACATTTCTCGGTTTGTGTCGGCTGTGGGAAACTAACGGGGACAAATTGAGTAGGGACTGGGGCAAATTGGAACTTCAACTTGCCCGTGAGCGGAACGCCAGGAATTCAAGGCAATCAGCAGCGCACCATGGCAAACATGGGGACATTTGCTCAAAGTCTCAGCGGGTCTCAGCCTGCTACTCCTCTTGATCTATCGTGAGTGTGCTGTTGCCCTGGGTTACTCGTCTTTGGACCGTCCTCCAGTCTATTCAAGGAATGGAATTCAAGATGCGAAAATAGCACTGACAACCACTTTCTTGCTAGCGACTTCCCTTCATTATCCGGCGCACCCTCGCAATCTCAAGCTCAAAACCCGGGGCACTTGGTATGGGCCAATGCCAGTCAGCGAGCTATGCAACAGACACCTGTCCAGAGACAGCAGCACCCGACTTCGCAAGCACCATCACGAGCACCTCAAACGCAAACCCATCACCCGCAACAACAACCACAGCCCTCCCATGACGATGTCTTTCCCTCGGGGCGCAGTTTGCGAATAGATTGGATGATTTCCGAAATGGTGGACAGGGCATCAGCGGTCAGCTAGGAGCGGGTACTCAGCCACAGACGGGCAACATCGAAGAGTTCCCACCGCTTGGGCGGAATGTTCCTGCCGAGCTGGACCAAGATCGCCGCGGCTCGTTGATGCAATCTGCAGGACTCGCTATGCAATCTCGGCATGCCCTTTGCTGGCGCAAACCAGGCTCAGTCGGCACAGAATCGTAGTATGGTCTCATCGGTAAACGGCCCAGAACGGATGATGTCGCCTGCCACATCAGGTGCGGCAGGTAAGTTGTATCCCGGCGCAAACCTACCGGAACAAGCACTGATATGGAATTATTCAGGTATTGGCACCTCCCGATCACCAGTTAGCCAAGCAGCGAATGGGTCCCAGGACAGGAAAGGAGTTTGTTTTCTATATACTCATGCTTTCTCTTCCCTGCTAAGGAAGGAAATATAGGAATCTAGCAACGCCATCATGTCAAGCCAGCGGGCCCTTGCAGAACAGCATCGTTACAGTTTTCGCTCACGGCAGGAGTCATCCGAAGCTGCGCAAAGCGCCGAACAGCCACCGCTGGCTGAGATGAGCGAACTCGACAAATTCGGACTTGCGGGCCTTCTTCGCATGATCCACAGCGATAGCCCCGATGTAGCGAGTCTTGCAGTTGGCCAAGATCTGATGACACTGGGTCTGGACTTGAATCAGCCGGAGTAGGTCTTACCGCCACATTGGCAGCAGTATCTATCGGCTTTGCTAACGATGATCGCTGCAGACCTCTACATACATCATTCGCTTCGCCCTTCGTTGCTTCAATGACAGGCGTGCCTCTGGAGCAAGATTTCGCCTTGCCTTCGTGCTACAACGTTGCCAATATCCAGCCCCTTCAGTCACGCATCCCTAGTTTCAGCGACGAAACCTTATTCTTCATCTTCTACAGCATGCCCCGCGATATCATGCAAGAGGTGGTTGCAGAAGAGCTGATGGGCCGCAAGTGGAGGTACCACAAGATTGAGAGATGCTGGCTTACTCGGGATGAATCATATCCTGGACCGGTCGATGTTGACAGAGGCGTCAGCGAGCGGGGCGTCTATCTCCTCTGGGACCCGGCCAGCTGGAAGAAGATTAGGGTATGTAGCAAATCTCCTGTGGCAGCCCGGGTTGCTCTCCGTGCTAACAAATTCTTCTCAGCGCGAGTTCATCCTTCGCTACGAAGACCTGGACAACCGAATGGATCCGCAGCGTAATCTGGCGCGCATGGGAGTTGCGCCTCCGGGGTCATGAAATGTCTGAGAGGGAGCACAAGTGATGGGATCAGCACCGGCGTTGGGTTCTCTGCCAGTTTCCTATGGTTTTTCAGGTGAGGTCTGCTATCGCGCATCAAGGTGTTTCTCAATATTAGGGGTCGCTATGGGAACATAGGATACTTTTCGAAATCGGATGATTTGTATGATCTTACCAGTACGTTCCATACCAGCAGGCCAACCTGCAACAGTAACCAAACAATGCATGGGGACCCAGCATGCACCACAGATAAATCACAATAAACCGATAGTTAGCCTTAACTGGTGGAATGGTGGCGCCATCTGCCAACACCACCAGGTACTGTACAACGGGAGACAAAATCGCCAGCATGAACCCGACCACTGATAAAATGCTCATCATCGGAAATGTTACCAGTATCAATCAATAATACTAGTAAGACAGCAACCTGACTGTTACCTCTGCTTCCATCGCTAGAAAAATCGCCATGACAAATCCTGGTTCCCACCCAATGGCAATTCGACCTCCCGTCCCAAAGGTGCTCCGGAGAGATTCTCGGACACTTTCTTGTACGCCCCCAAGACTGCCTTAAGCAGATACACTTGCACTAGCAAGAGTATAAATACCCCTCTTGTCTTGTGTCTCAAGAAAGAAGTCTCGTCACTCAGGTTCCTTTTTTATTCGTAAATCATCCTTCTTAAGCTTGTTTTCGTCTGATAATTTGCCTGCTAGGTAGTCATTTCTGGCTGACCTGTATCTAACGTCTACGACACACACATCCCTCTTTCAAATACCACGCCCATCCTTCATTATGGCTATGAAGCCCGAGATTCTGGAGATGTACAAGCAGCAGGACTTCGCGGCTCGGTACAAGATCGCCGAGCAAGTCACCGGCCCATTCGCGGAGGCGCTGGTCGACATGTCTGGCGTGGTTGGGTCAACTAAAAGACCGCTGGTTGTCTTCGATAATGCCTGTGGCACGGGCATCATTTCAAGTGTGCTTCGCCAGAAGCTGGACACCGAGACCCAGAAAACCTGGAGGCTCACCTGTGGCGACTTCAGCGAGGCGATGGTCGAATTCACGAAGACCACGATCGAGGCCGAAAGCTGGACGAATGCTGAGGCTAAGTTGGTGAATGCACAGGATACTGGGCTTCCCAGTGGAGAATTTACCCATATCTTTGCGGGCTTTGGTAGGTGGCTGGCTTGATATATGTGTTGGATACGAAAGAACTGTCTGACACGGTGTTTCCCCCTCAGCCTTTACCACATTTCCCGATCCCAAGGCCGCTATAAAAGGTGAGTTCCCTAGTTCCAAAGCGACAAGATTATCAGAACCGCGAGCTGACTGAGCAAAGAATGTTTCCGAATCCTTCAGGCAGGTGGCATTGTCGGCAGCTCAACGTGGCAAACCAGTATGCCATTGCCCATTCCCCTTCCGATTAATACAATTATTTGACTAATTCATCAACCAGCAAACTGGGTCGGGATGGCGAAAGCTGCTATCGAAAGACTGCCACCTGGAAACCTTTCTTTCCCATCTCCGAAAGAATTCCTCGCTATCTTCAATGAAGGCTGGGACTCCGAGTCCTACGTACGAACACAGTTCGAGCAAGAAGGATTTGAAGACGTGAAAACTGCTGCCGTCGCCAAATACATGCAAATCACCATACCAGAGTTCATGCAGCTTATCAGCCCGATAATTGGCGTGGGAACTGGTAAATTTTGGACTCAGGCACAGCGGAACGAGCATGAGAAAGACGTCCTTCCAGCAATTCGGCGGTACTTAGAAGAGACGTACGGGGAAGATAGATTGGTTCCTTTGGAGCCCGTAGCGGTCCTGGCGACGGCTCGTAAGCCTTTGTGATCTTGAGAGGGCCTTCATTATAGGCAGGCTAATATGTTAATATGGAAATCTGCGGGAGGTTAAATCATTCCAAGGCCTTTGACTGAACGAGATTTCATTAATTTATACCATGGGGCTTGTGTCTTGAAGCTTTTCTTTGAGTAGTAATTAGCAACAAAGAACGCAGCATGATTTCTATGGGAATCTTTGTCGGACCAGTCACGTGCATGCCCCTCATGCTTACCTCATCACCACCGGCACCAAACCAAAAGCAGCAATCCATAAACACCGATGAGCCTTTGATTTCCCGCAAAAACAGCGGCGCCCGCCAAAACAATAATCCTCCCAAGTCCATCCAGTCCGCCGGGCGAACCGCATCCTCCCCACCCATCGATTCCCGACACTCTCCCAGGCGCTTGCATTTCTAGTTGATGGGGTTGGCCTGGAGTCGCAATCATGAGGATCACGGAAATCGTTATTGACGTGAGTTTTCTCTTTGTCCTGCCTCTTGCGCCGTGGAAGGCGAGAAAAACAAGGCAACCGGCCATCGCTAACAGATGAGATAATAGGGTTTCAAATCGTATGCCGTGCGAACGGTGGTTTCAGGATGGTACGCATTGCTGAGGGCTTAGATTGCTACAACTCGAGATGGAAGACCGATAAGCACTCTTTGAGGTCTGCCACTTGAGTCGGTCGCAAAACAGAATTGCTAACCGCTTTGCTTACTCCATAGGGACGAAGCCTTCAACTCGATCACTGGCCTAAACGGCAGTGGTAAATCCAACATCCTCGATGCCATCTGTTTCGTACTCGGTATCACGAATATGAGCACCGTTCGCGCGCAGAACTTGCAAGATCTTATCTACAAACGCGGACAAGCCGGCGTGACGAAAGCCAGTGTGACGATCGTCTTCGATAACCGCGACACCGCAAAATCGCCCATTGGTTTCGAAGAATATGCGAACATCTCCGTGACCAGACAAATCGTTCTCGGTGGAACAAGCAAATACCTGATTAACGGCCACCGTGCACAGCAGCAGACAGTGCAAAACTTGTTTCAGAGCGTGCAACTCAATATCAACAACCCCAATTTCCTGATTATGCAGGGTCGGATCACGAAGGTTTTGAATATGAAGGCCGTTGAGATTCTGTCGATGATCGAGGAAGCGGCGGGTACGCGAATGTTCGAGGACAGGCGAGAGAAGGCAGTGAAAACAATGGGCAAGAAGGAATTAAAGCTGCGCGAGATCGAGGGTCTCTTGAAGGAAGAGATTGAGCCAAAACTGGAAAAGCTGAGGTCTGAGAAGCGAGCTTTCCTTGATTTCCAACAGACTCAAAATGACCTTGAGCGGTTGACTCGCTTGGTTGTGGCTCATGACTACCTTCGAGGCGGTGAGCGGTTGCGAGTTACCGGCGAGGAATGCGAGGCGAAAAGACGCAAGGTTCAAACGCTCGAGGATAATGCGACTAGGCTGAAGAGCGAGATAGCTCATCTGGAGGAAGACGTGAAGCGCGTGCGAGCCGCTCGCGATAAGGAACTACGAAAGGGGGGCAAATTCCAGGCCCTCGAGGATGAAGTCAAGTCGCATTCGCATGAACTCGTCCGGCTGACCACTGTGTTCGACCTCAAGAACGCTAGCATTTCCGAAGAAAAAGAGAAGCAAAAAGAGGTCCATAAAACCGTGAAGGACCTAGAGAAGCTTCTGAAAGAGAGAAAGAAGATCTATGACAAACTACAAGCCCAATACGACTCCGCTAAGGCAGAACTGGACGCTCAAACCGCAGAGGTGGAGCAGAAGGAGGAACTGCTCCAAACATTGCAGACTGGTGTGGCGTCGAAAGAGGGCCAGGAAAGCGGATACCAGGGTCAATTACAAGACGCCCGCAACCGGGCCAGCACCGCCGCCACGGAGCAAGAACAAGCCAAGTTGAAGATTGCGAACTTGGAAAAACGAATCAAGGAAGAGGAACCTAGAGCGAAGAAGGCCAAGGAGCAAAATTCAGGCCTCTTGAAAGAACTCGAGGGCCTTAAATCGCAATCTAAGAAGCTGGATGCGGAGCTAGCAAAAAGGCTTTGAACCGGGCAGAGAGGAACAGCTCTACCAGGAACAAACCACTCTACAGAGGGAAATTCGCGAGTTACGTCAAAATGCAGACGCCCTCCAGCGCAAGGTTGCGAATATTGACTTCCAATATGCTGATCCTCACCCGAACTTCGACCGGTCTAGGGTCAAAGGATTAGTGGCTCAGCTGTTTACCCTGAACAAAGAAAAGCTCCAGGCTGCTACCGCGCTGGAGATCTGTGCAGGTGGCCGTTTTATAACGTGGTCGTTGACTCGGCAGAAACGGGTACCCAGCTGCTCCAGAAAGGAAAACTTCGCAAGCGAGTGACCATCATTCCGTTGAACAAGATCTCAGCTTTCAAGGCGTCTGCCGAGAAGATCGGGGCGGCTCAAAAAATTGCCCCAGGGAAAGTAGACCTGGCTTTGTCTCTCATTGGATATGATGAGGAGGTCACGGCGGCCATGGACTATGTATTCGGCAATACTCTGATTTGCAATGATGCAGATACGGCCAAAAGAGTCACATTTGACCCATCCGTGCGGGTGAAGAGCGTTACTTTCGATGGCGATGTCTATGACCCTTCTGGTACGCTGTCTGGTGGTAGCTCTCCAAATTCAAGCGGCGTGCTTGTTACACTGCAAAAGCTGAACGAGATCACGAGGGAGATCAGAGGCAAAGAGCGCCTGTTGGCCACTTTGGAAGACACCATGAGGAAGGAAAAGAAGAAGCTCGATGCGGCCCGTTCAATCAAACAGGAGCTGGACCTGAAGAACCACGAAATCAAGCTTACAGAGGAGCAAATAAGCAGCAACTCTTCCTCATCGGTAACTGACCCCGAAAGAGAGCCAAGTACTCTGAATCTCAAAACTAACATGTTCTAGATCATCCAAGCGGTCGAGGAGATGAAGGCAAACATCGAGCAATTGAAGAATGATATCTCTGACGCGAAGACTCGTCAGAGTGAGGCGTCCAAGGATATTAAGCGAATTGAAAAGGACATGAGCGAGTTCAACAACAACAAAGACAGCAAGCTCGCAGAGCTTCAAGAGTCACTGGATTCTCTCAAAAAGAGTCTTTCAAAGAACTCGAACTCCGTCAAAACACTACAGAAGGAACTTCAAGATTCTCGATTGGAATCGGAGCAGGTTGGTAGCGATCTTTCAGCGGCCGAGGAGCAGAGTGCCGAGGCCGAGAATACTCTCCAATCACAGATGGAGGAGATCGAGTCGATGGAGAGGGAACAAGCTCGTATCAAGGTAAACAGTGTTCTAGATTTGTAACTATTAGTTAATATGCTAACTCTTCGCTAAACAGGATGCGCATGATATGGCTCAAGCACAACTCGATGACGAAAGGGCCAAGCTGACCGGCTTTGATGACGAGTTGCGAGACTTGGACTCGACCATGAAGGCTAAGAATTCTCAGATTACAGAAGAGGGTCTCGAGATGCAAAAGCTCGGCCACCAGCTGGAGAAATTGCAAAAGGACCAACAAGCTGCAGCTCAGGCCGTCGCTCACATGGAAGAAGAGCACGAGTGGATCGCAGATGAAAAGGACAATTTCGGACGACCCAACACTGCATATGATTTCAAGAACCAAAACATTGCCGAATGCAAGTCGACGTTACGCAACTTGACAGAGCGATTCCAAGGCATGAAGAAGAAGATTAATCCCAAAGTTATGAACATGATCGACAGCGTGGAGAAGAAAGAGGCTGCGTTGAAGAACATGATGAAGACGGTCATTCGAGATAAGCGCAAGATCGAGGAGACCATCATCAACCTCAACGAGTACAAGAAGGAGGCTCTGCACAAGACGTGGACCAAGGTCAACGCCGATTTTGGGCAGATCTTCTCCGAACTTCTGCCCGGCAGCTTTGCTAAACTGGACCCTCCCGAGGGCAAGGACATCACCGACGGTCTGGAAGTCAAGGTGTCTTTGGGCAAGGTTTGGAAACAGAGTCTGACTGAACTGAGTGGTGGACAACGGTACGCGAAGCTTCCCCCCGGGACTTTGGAACCCCAAGACTGACATTCTCATAGATCACTCATCGCTCTTTCGCTCATCATGGCCCTCCTGCAATTCAAACCGGCACCGATGTATATTCTGGACGAGGTGGACGCGGCACTGGATCTTTCCCATACGCAGAACATCGGTCGTCTGATCAAGACTCGATTCAAGGGATCCCAATTTATCATTGTTTCCTTGAAGGATGGCATGTTCCAGAATGCCAACCGCATCTTCCGCACGAGGTTCAGCGAGGGAACCAGTATTGTCCAAGCTCTCACACCTGCAGACATGAAATAAATGTTCTGAGGGAGCCATGCTTTTCCCACTTTTACTATCTGATCCTTTCTTTTCTTACTGTCCATATTGATGCGTTGTTGGTCTTTGAATTATTCTTTCTCACAAGTCTGTCATTTCTGGGTTGGCATTGCGGGACCGGTCATGGAGGACTTTTTTACCCAGGTGTTTCGCGGTTCATGTACATGGAGATTTTGCGTGATTTTGGTTGTTTTTACTTGTGATGATACACGCCTGATAATGAATCCATGCAATGGAACCAGACAGCCTGAGGCACCAGTCGTAGGCAAATAACCGAGTTAACCCGGCCTGCGCAGCAACGCCTTTCCCTCTTCTCCCTTTATCTTCTCCCTCCCCACCCTTTTGCCCTCTTTATCATCCCACAGTTATTGCCGTTGTCCCATATGCTTAGGGATATTGTCGTTCATTCTTTTGTTCCCCTGTGACGTACATCCCCGCTTAGTGTGAGACATTGGCGGCGTTCCCGAATTCACCGCCACATTGCATTCGCCGCGGCATCTCATCGCCGCCGATCCACTTGCTCCCAAGCCTGGGCCTCAGCACGTTTCTTCAACGGGTGGCAGGAAAACACTCTAGACGAACGAGTGCAGCTTCCTGGCTGTTTTATCTCACCTATTCCTTTCTCCGACTCCTTTGCTTGATTGGTTCTGGCCGATCGTCCACGCCCTCGTGTCCTCTTACCCCGTACCTTTCTCTCCCTCTCCACTCCACCCCCCGAAATGGATGAGGAACCGTCCCTGAACATCCCCTCGCTCCTCACCCTTGCAGTCGTCTCCTACTTCGTTATCCGGTGGTTCCTCAACCGTGATGGGTCCGCCGGCGCAGGTGGCGGCCGAAGTCGCACCCGTGGCGTCGTTGATCCCGCCCAAGTCGAACAAATCTCCCAGATGTTCCCTCAGTTGAGCACGCGCGATATCATGTGGGATTTGCAACGAAATGGAGGCAACGTTGCGGCCACGACGGAGAGAATCCTGACCGGGCGGGGCCTAGAAACGGTGAGTCTCCTTTCTTCCTGGGTACTTCAGCTGTGGCCTTTGCGCCACGCTGCTGCGCTTTGAGGCGTAATCAATTACTGATGTCGGTATCATTTAGCCACCGCCCTCATTCCAGCCGCAAATCGCCATCTCTCGACCAGCTGCACAAGCGACGGCGACTTCGACGGTGACTACCAAGAATGAAGGCCAGGATTTGATCTCACGATACAACCTTCAAGAGAAAGCCGATGGTGAGGGTGCAGTGAGCGCGCCAACGGGACCCAGCGGATGGTCGCAGAACAAGGAAGAGCGGCAGCGCATACTACAGAAACGGAGGGACGATATGATTTTGGCCGCGCGGAAGAAAATGATGCAGAAGCAACAGGCTACGGCTCAGTGAGATTGTGAACCGCTTCGATGTGGTTTGTTTGGAAATGGGAGTTTTGCTTTCACTTTCAGCCTCGACAGAATGAACGCAACCGCCGTTTCTTATTTTCTCATCTCTTCGCTTCTTTTCTTCCATGTTTTATTTCCTACGAGGATGGTGCCCTGCCGGTTGGGCCAGGGACTGTAAGATTAGACGCAGGCATCCACGCGTTCTAGGCAAGTTTGTTCCCTTTGCCCTCAAGTTGATATGCAATTATCTTTTCCGGTCCAGTCTGTCCCTTGCATCTCTTCTCTTCTCCTCTCATTTGACATTTACCGGAGTCTTTGGTTGCCACAGCGTCGCATGTTCATGGTGTTGTAGGATTGAAATCAGAATACTTGCGATTATATGGAACGAAGGGTATATATACATATAAAACAAATCCAAAAATAAGACTGTTTCTTTGTGCACCGATAACTCCAGCTCGTGAAAGAAGTACCACGATATGCTTTAGAATTCCATGTCATCCTCGTCTTGCGTCGCGTCATAAGCACCGTTGGCCATGTCCTCCGCCATCTGCTCTCTTCGTGCCTGTTCCTTAGACGCGCCAATTCGTCTGTTTGATAGGTAAGCCTTTCTTCCATGCTAACCCCCCACGACGGCTTGACATACCTTAGTCCATCCACAACACCCGCAATGAAGCCTCGTCCCTCAGCGATCTCCATCGCCCCGACACCCGTCAGGGCAACTCCACCTCCACCAGTTGCAGCCGCATCCAGGACATCGGTGCCTGATCGGATCTTCGCTGTCCGCACCTCACGCAATTCCTTTAGGAGTCGCCGCACCTGGTTCGGCTCCACCAGATCATCGCTCGCGGCGTCCAGCAACATCGTGCCCATCTCCAACCAGTGGAACGGCAACGTGGGCGGCTCCCCAGTCGGAATGTGATCTTGCGCAACATTCTGAGGCAGGAACGGCGACGAGGGGTAGTATCGCTGGCCGTCGGGTGTATATCGCGGGGTGGCTACGGGTCTTTGTTGCCCGCGCTCGCTGAGACTGGGCTGCCCGGGGAGAGGGGGGGGAGGGGAGAACGCGTTCTCATAGTCACTATGTTGGGTTTCGATGTCGAGAATGAGCGAGAGAGACTCGGGGTGGAGCCAGGGCGGAGGGAGAATGTTTGCACGCCGTTGGCGTTTGAGCAGCAGTGCGAGCCAGAGGGGGAGGGTGGCTCGGCGGGGTGGGAGGAGCGGTTCGACGGGGCCCTGGGAAACAGAATTACAACACGGTCAATGACAATTAGGAAGAATTAGGCAGGCAGATCGTCCTGCAGCACTCACGCCGAGCAGCTCCAGGCCTTCCAAACGTTGGCGCGGAAGGATTGTGACCATCTCCATCTCGGCCAGAAAAGAGATCTCCGGGGGCATGATGCCCCGCGGGAGGGGGAAGGCCATTGACCGTCTGCGAGCGGGATCGAGAGACCGGAATGTTCGTCTTGGACCAGCAAGTCGCAGCGAAGCGTAGTGAAGGCGAGGCAGAGACGAAGAAGCGCCGCAAGAATGCCGGAAACGAGAGACTCGCGCCGCCTGTTTGCCCTGTTTGCACGCCTGCCGCTTCGGGAAGGCGTTGCTTTCTACTTCCTTTCCTCCCTCGTCTCCTTCGCTTCTTCTTCTTCTTCCTCCCCCTGTCTTCTCGGTCCCTCTTCGCGCCCCCCCCCCCCCCCCCCCCGTGACTATCCTGGTTGATGGACCCGCCGTCGAACCCATGAATTCTCTCAGACCCGATTCGGGCCTGGCTCGCGCCGCCCGCTACGCTGTTCCGTTCGTGCTGCTGCTGGTCCCCATTTGGATGACGAAAGTCAACACTGTCGTCCCAGATCCTTATTTGGACGAAGTTTTCCATGTTCCTCAGGCCCAGGCTTACTGGCATCACAAGTGGACGCACTGGGACCGAAAATCACCACGCCCCCTGGCCTGTATCTGTGGTCCTATGTCGCTTGTGCCGCCATCTTAGCTCTCCGCGGCACTCCGACGGAGCTCAACCCCGAAGCTCTGCGCGCGACCAACGTGGCGGCTGGAGCTGTGTTTCTACCCTTAAGATTGCAGAAATTACTGGATGCTTTGCGCAAGCAGCGTAACACCCGTCCTGCGGGCGCATGGCTGAGCCATACCGTCTTGAACATCTGTCTCTTCCCCCGATCTTTTTTTTTCTCCGGTCTTTACTACACCGATATTCTCTCGCTGCTGGTGGTCATTGAGGCATATAACTGGGACCTGAAGCGCACGTCGACGATTACAACCGTTCCCCACCGACATCTGGTGTTCGTTGTGTTTGCATTGCTGTCGTTGGCCTTCAGACAAACCAACATCCTGTGGGTCTCAATTTTCCTGGGTGGGCTGCAGGCGTTGCGAACCTTGAAGAAACACTCAAACAATGCCGGGCCAGAAGCGAAAGATGCCTTGTATGATCCTTTAGTGTCAGAGGCTGCCATTGGAGGTGAGTTCGTGTGATCGCGAAGATAATTACAATGCTAATTTGCCTGCCTCAAGACTACTTCCAAACGGTCATTTCCCTGGGCTTAGCCGTTCTACGCAACCTTGGCCGCATTATTCTGGCGGCAATTCCTTATCTTATAGTACTTGCTGCCTTTGGTGGCTTCGTGGTTTGGAATAATGGTGTCGCTTTGGGTAGGTCTAGCCTCGAATGCTATTTCGAGGAACTCAAAAAAACTAACAGTAGCGTAGGCCATAAAGAGTTCCACTCTGTAGGGGTACACCTGGCACAGATGCTCTACATTTGGCCGTATATCGCATTCTTTTCGTGGCCAATACTCATTATCCCTACTCTCAATTTGCTGTTGCCGCAGTCGTGGTTGCCCAAGGTCTTCAATTATGGATTCCCAGAGAAGCAGAGGAAGCTGCCCCGATTTTGGACAGCTTTGGTAGTTATTCTGGCCATGCTTGCTGTTGTGCACTTCAACACCATCGTCCATCCGTTTACCCTTGCCGACAATCGCCATTATATGTTCTATGTCTTTCGCGTCCTCCTTGGAAGCCATCCGGCTGCAAGATATGCCGCCACCGTCGCATACTTCATTTGCGGTTGGGCTGTCATTTCCGCCTTTGGCTTCGCGATATATCCGGCGGCTCCTCAGTTCATTCGAGTGCCCGCCTCTGCTTCTGCCCAGTCCCCTAAAAGACAGGGAGCCAAGGAGCCCGGACCGAAACCGAGAGCAGACCGGAAACAGAAGTCTTCTAAGAAACCCGCTGCACCTGCACCCTCTCGGCACCGCCGATCAGCCCCGAGGCCTACGCTCAGCTGCAACAACATATCATCCAGCGTCAGCGACAAGAAAGCCAGGGACCGCGAGTGAGCTTTGTGCTCATTTGGCTTGCAGCGACGACAGCTTCTCTAATAGTCGCTCCCCTTGTCGAGCCGAGGTACGCGATCATTCCGTGGGTTATGTGGAGGTTACATTTGCCGCCGCAGCCTACGCCGCAGATGTACCGGCAACAGCGCCCTCGCGATGAGAAGGAGGCGCTTCACAAGGAGATCGCAACTAACTTCCCTCTGTTCTTGGAGACGCTATGGTTCCTGGTCATCAATGGGGTAACGGGATACGTGTTCCTGTACAAAGGATTCGAATGGCCCCAGGAACCTGGCAATATCCAACGTTTCATGTGTTGATTATTTTTTAATTGGTACTTTTCTTTCTCGCCGTGTGTTAGTAAAAAACAATAAGGGGCATGGGTTATGTATGTATATAGATCGAGGCTGCCGTGAAACCGGCAAGACGCTGTATAATATAGTTCAACTATCGTGTAGTTGTTAGTAAGGACCACGTTCTCTGGTAGAACTCCGAGTTTCCATTCTCATCCCTTTCTTCAACGCAAAGAGTAACCCTAGAGAGATCCTAGTGCAGTACTGTGCATGATATGCTATACCACATATGAGGCCGACACGGGTGCCGTTCTCGGGCACACTGCTATCACTATCTTCGCTTGACTTGATCCCGTCCTTCTTTCTCTTCGCGTCACCCCTTCGCCTCCTCACAACCATGGTGCACGAAGACGCCAGCCAGCCCGCCAAACGCATAAAATTGACATCCCCTGACCCAGACAAGCTGGAAAAACCACCAACAGCCCCTTCAGCATCCCGCTTGGCGTCTCTGCACCGACCCATCAGCCCGCCATTGCCGGCTTCATCTTCATCGTCGTCTCGACTCCCAAATCCCAAGCAATCTCCAATTCCAGGATCAATTAAACCGAGGATTCTATCTTCGCCCTTCCAGCTCACACACATCCGGGACTTGGCATCATCGTCCGGTAACAATGTCGACACTATCCGACTGCGCGATCTCCTTGGTGACCCCATGATCCGCGAGTGCTGGCAGTTCAATTACTTGTTCGATGTCGACTTCTTGATGAGCCAATTCGACGAGGATGTGAGGGCCCTGGTAGATGTGAAACTTGTGCATGGCTCGTGGAAGAAGGAAGCGCCGAATCGGTTGCGTATTGATGTATCCCCCCCTTGTGACCCTTTTGTATGCCAATTGAGTTGCGGATATGCGGACTATTTGGGAAAATGACCGGTGACTGACCATTGAAACCAGGAGGCATGCTCACGATATCCTAATGTCGAGCCCATCGTGGCGTATATGCCCGAAGCATTTGGGACGCATCATTCCAAGATGATGATATTGATGAGACATGACGATCTCGCTCAGTACGTCTTTCGATGCCCGCTTCAGTCCTGAATCGATCTACTGACCCTTTTCCCCCCCATAGAATCATCATCCATACAGCCAACATGATCCCGGGAGACTGGGCAAATATGTGCCAGGCTGTCTGGCGTTCTCCTCTTCTGCCACTGCAAAAACAGGCGCGAAACGCAGCAGATGAATCGTCGACGGCTCTGGGCACTGGATCTCGCTTCAAGCGCGACCTTCTGGCTTATCTGAGGGAGTACGGGCCGAAGAAGACGGGCCGTCTGGTGGACCAGCTCCGTAGGTATGATTTTGATTCTGTGCGTGCTGCCTTAGTGGCTAGTGTACCATCGAAGCAGAAAACCGGGGGATTGGATCCAAGCAAGAAGACGGTCTGGGGATGGCCGGGACTTCAAGATGTGATCGGTAATGTGCCTCTATATTCGAATGAGAATAAGACGCCGCATGTTGTTTGCCAGGTTCGTCTATTCTTTGCAATTTATCTGACCCGCCCCCACCCTCCTGCTTTACACATGCATGCGTTAACGAGAAAGGCATAGATGTCCTCCGTCGCCTCCCTCGGACAAACAGATAAATGGCTGAAGGATGTCTTCTTCCGTTCCCTGTGCCCAACTGGAAGCAACCAAAAAGAGGCCAAGAGCAGCACACCTAAGTACTCTATTGTCTTCCCTACAGCCGACGAGATCCGTCGTTCTTTGAATGGATACGGGTCTGGTGGATCCATTCACATGAAGATCCAAAGCGCCGCGCAGCAGAAACAGTTACAGTATATGCGGCCGTACCTACGACATTGGGCCGGAGATGCAGCTACGGACTCAACCGCCGTACGGGAGGCAGGTCGCCGTCGCGCGGCGCCACACATTAAGACCTACATGCGATTCTCGGACAAAGATGGGATGGACTCGATTGACTGGGCGATGCTAACCTCGGCAAATCTCTCTACGCAGGCCTGGGGAGCAGGCGTCAATGCGAATGGCGAAGTTCGGATATGTAGCTGGGAGATTGGAATAGTTGTGTGGCCGGACCTGTTCGCCGAGAATCCAGGTGATAGAGAAAGAGGATCGACCGTGATGGTGCCATGCTTCAAGACCGACATCCCGGAGAGCGAGCAAGGGAAGGAGTCAATCAGGGTAGGGCTCCGCATGGCGTACGATTTGCCGTTGGTGGACTACGGGCTGGATGAGAAACCCTGGTGTGCCACGGCCAGTCACAGTGAACCGGACTGGATGGGACAGACATGGATGGATGAACCGCTGTAGCTGTTCTCAGCCATTCTGTATGACAAGGACGACATCTTCGGCTACGAAAGCAAGGGCATACGCCAATACCAAATAAGATCCAACGAAGGATAGAACCATAGAGAAATCCTCTCAGCATTCGTAACTCATCGAAATAGATAAATGCTATGATATGACATGTTATAACAGCCTCCACCCCTGCGCAGGCTCATCTACACCCCTCTCACGAATGAATATATCCCCTTAGGCGGAGCGAGTGCCGATCTGTTCGATCAAGCTCGCAACGAACTTGATGTACTCGGCCTGGGCTTTGGCGGCGGAGATGTGGCTGACTCCCTTCCATGCGTTGTACTTGTACTTGGACTATTGTTCATCATACGATTAGCTTCTATTCATTCGAGCCTGTCCCTCTCATGAAACTGTAGAGGTAGGGAAAGCGAGGGAGGCCAAAACACGAACCTCGATCTGGTAGAACGACGGCTCAGCGGGCTTCTCGCCACGAGCTTGCTTGAAGTACTTGTAGAGCTGCAGTATCCCGACCCGTTAGCCATCCATCCGTAGAAGAAACCATCAACCCACACCTTTCCCTAACCCGAAGGTTCAAGGGACGGCGGAGGGAAAAGGGTGACGGGTGACATACAGTCAACATGCCGTCCTGGCCGGGCTCCTTCTCCAACATCTTGACGACCTTGGTGGCGAACTCGAACCCAGCCTTCAGGGCCGTGGCCTGCTCGCCCTCGACGGAGGCGGAGTCATCGCCGGCCAGCACGATCTCGACGGCGACCTTGAGCACGTCAACGTTGATGCCCTTGGCGGCGGCCTGCACGTCCGGAGTGTACTGGGCGCCCGACTGCGCGGCGGAGAGGGCGGTGTAGAAGGGTTCGAGGGACATGATTGCGGGTGTGGGTTGGATTCTGGAGATCGAGGAGGGATTTGGAGATGAAAAGAAGAGAGAGACAGAGAGAGAGGAAGTTGGAGAAGGCAGAAGCGGCGAGGAGGGGAAGAGAAGTTGGTGGGAAGAACGAAGTGGGGTTGGCGGTTTGTTGATGGTGGGGTTTTTGGGGTGGCAGTGGGATGGCGTCCTGTATAAGAACATAAATATAATAATAATAATAATAATAATAATATCATATCTAATTAACAGAGATCATATGTATACTAATGGCCGAAAGGGTGCCTCGTTAACCTATTGCATGTATGTACACTTCTGGACTCCTCTAAAGGGGGAGCAAATATCAAGCCAGGCCAAGTCGAGTCTATTCCAACGCCTTCAATGCATACGTATATCATGTCCAGGGTGTTGCTATAATGATAGCCGGAAACCAGAAGGAATCACCAATCCACCGCCCATCCATTCTGCGTCAGGAACTCCTCGCACGCTGCCTTCAGCGCGTAGTTCGGTCGCAGATCGTTGGTCGTCATCGCCACGCGCGTGATGGGATCGACTCCGGACTGCTCGACGTACTTGACGATGCCAATCCGGTCAAAACTGGTGCCGGACGGCGTGATCACCGGGTCGTGCATGATCTCGAACGTGATGCCATCCACCAGGTAGTCGGGGACGACCTATAATCGCCGCGGCAGATCCATCAGCAATCAGTCCGTTTCGCAATATTCGGGGACCCGGGGACTTACCCTCTCCTTGACCTCGCCCTTCGACGCAATCCGGAACGTCTCCCGTAATGTGCTGACCTTCTTCTGGGTATCCTCGCGAAGCGCTTTCTGATCCTCCACGAACCCAATATGTCCGATCTCCCCGCGGTCCAACTTGCCCTGCAACTCCTCCAATGCCCGGTTCAACTCCGTCTCCAGCAGTTGTTCCACCTGGCCTAGCGTTTCGTCCATCTCGCGCAACCGACTCGTCTCCTTCGCCGCCCAGATCTGTTGCTTGCAGCGCAGCACCGTCTTGGACAGATTCTCCGTCTGCACGCTCTTGGCCGCGAGACTGGCCCGGTAGGCATCGATGGCCACCTCGTAGGCTTCCTGCGGCCGCTGCAGGCCCAGCAGCGCCTGCGCCAGGTACCAGCAGCTCTTCAGGCTCGTGGGATTCTTCGCACCGTAAATTTCGAGGGCGGCGCGCGCATCGTGTTCCACTCCGGCCCATTTCTCGAGTCGGATGCGCGTGAGGGCGCGGTTCGTGAAAAAGGTAGGTTCGCGGGGATTCTTGAGGATCCTAGGGCCAGGGAAATCAGAGCCATAATCTCGATAACTCGAAACCGGTTTTCCTCCCTGGAATTGACGCGACAACGCAACAGAGAACAGGGTTTCAGGGCACTTACGCTTGGGAATACAGATCCTCGGCTCTGCTATAATCGCCCTCTTTGAAGAGCTGGTTGCCCTTCTCTTTCAACTCGAAGGACATGCTGGACTGTGCACAGTGGCTGTGGTTATGGAAGTATCAATTAACTGGGATCTGTTCAGCTGCTCCCCCCTTTTTTATTTCTGTTTCTTTTTTTTTCGATCGGCGAGGATGACTTGACGGTTCGGTCGATGGTGGGGCGGAAGCACGTTTGATCCACCGGATTTGCGGAGCAAATCGACTGCGTTCCTGGGAACTATGAAGACGACGGAAGATGATAGAACAGGCAATAGTGGTAGTGAAGGGGAATTGTGGCGAAGGTGACGGTCAAGGTGAGGGCAAGGACAATCTGCTGGCCAGGCAGTTAGATTGACAAACGGCGAATCCGTCGGATCCCAGCAGCTCGGCGTTTGGCAGGTGCGGCCAGCCTGGATTGGATTCTGTTCGGACACGCAGCAATGGATCATGGAGGGAGATGGCCGGCATGTTGGACGACAAAGGATGGCGAAAGTCATCGAAGGCGATCGATCCTCGTAGAATCCGGGGATGACTCAGCGACATTTGTTGTTCATAGTTAGTTACTACTAGTTAGTTTGTCGTTTCACGTTTGTATAGATCAGAGGGACAATGAGAACAATGATCTCTACGGGTTAATAATAGTCCAGGCAAATGAGTCCATTCAATCTAATTTCCTAATCCTAAGAAGCTGAACCGATGAACGATCAATTGGCCCGCCAAATTTCAAGCCGTTCACTTCGTGGTATCATCGAGGTTCGTTGGGAATTCATGGTTTGGTTGCGTTGGGTATGATGTGCAAGGAAAATACAGTTGCATCGACACGATCGTGGATCCAGATCGTGCGCTTCAGGCGTAAACATATAGAAACACGGCGGGTGTGGAGGGCCGTAGTATACAAATCCCCTCCGCCAGATGCCCCCAGACAGCGCGTCGCAGTGGGATAGCTCAAGCATGGTCCCGAAAGACTATGCAATCGGACATTCGTCTGAAGCCGACTTACTGAGCGGCGGCCAGCTGCTTCTCGTAGTCGGAGATGGCCTGGACCTTGGCGGCGGAGGCGCTCTTGGGGTCGAAGCGGTAGGTCACCCACTCGTTGGCCAGCTTCTTCGCCAGTTCGATACCGATGACGCGCTGACCGAAGCAGAGCACCTGGGCATCGTTGCTGAGGATGGAGCGCTCGACGGAGAAGGAATCATGGGCAGTCACCGCGCGAATGCCGGGAACCTTGTTGGCGGAGATGGCAACGCCCAGACCGGTGCCACAGATGAAGAGACCACGGTCCGCCTTGCCCTCCTTGATCAGCTTAGCCCCCGCCACGGCGGGGTGAGGGTAGGCAGTCTTGTCGGAAGTCGAGTTGACGCCGACATCCTGGATGGACTCAACGAGAGGGTGCTTCTCGAGCACGGCCTTGAGGGTCTCCTTGTACGGTTGGCCGGCTTCGTCGCAGGCGAAGACAATGCGAAGGGGCTTAGGGTCGGCCATTGTGTGTGAGAGAGAGAGGAGGGAGGATTGTACAAGTCAGAGGACGGTAGGAGCAGGTAGTACTGTAGTACCGGTGAGGTTGTTTGGGAGGGCGAGAAGATGGATAGGAGCGTTGGGGTTGCAAGTGAATCTCCCAGTCGAAGGGGAAATCCAGCACCTTTTTATATCCCATCGATCCAGACCATTACTCCTGGGAGGACTTCCTTCCCCTCCGTGTTTGCGGAGACCGAGCCGTGCCTCTTGCGTTCCAAGGTTCAGCGAATAATAGACTAGTCAATGCACAACATTTCAATGCGACGGGCTCCACCCGATGAGTGTCGCAAGAGCAACGCGGTTTGGTAGAAGGAAACAAAGACGTCCGAGCAGACCGAGACCTGGTTGCGAGGGCCCCACGCATGGCGTCATCGCGAACTGGGATGCCGGGCGAAATACATACATAAGTGGTGTTCTACAATTTGTTCGTCCAGAAAGTCAGTGGCCGGACTCCTCATCCAGGAGGGACAAAACACCTCTAGGGAAGAGAACTGAGCAGGAGCCTGCCTCTGGCGAGATACTAGTCGGATCATTTAGGAGGCTACCGTCCATGGCGCAGCGGGCGAATGACGCCACTGGCTGGGACGATTTCCGTAGCAGGCTCGATCCATCTGGTTTCTCCTGGCAATGATAAAAGATGGTGTCGAGACAAACGGATATGAAGCCAGCAAGTGGAGCCTAATTGGCAGCGGCCAATGGCGGAGGGGCTTGGAGAGAGCGTTTTTAGGTAGTGTCGGAGACAATTAGACAAATTAACCTGGCTGGATGGTATCAAACCGGTTTGAAGAGGTATCTGGTTGACTGGACTGGCGAGTGGATGCCGATCGCTTTCACATTCACGGCGGATGAGGAGGGCGGCCAGATACGTGTTCTGCATGAGGCTTTTTTCCGGCCTGTCCTGAAGATGCACGCGCATCAGGTGATCTGCCAGGTTTTGCGCCGACCAATTTGGTTTCGATGCTTATCGGGGCTCAATTATAGGATGAGAGCTTGGCTAGAGAAAACACAGCATATCTAGATTGTGACCAAACTGAAATTCTCTCCCTCTCTCCCAGAGTCTCTCTCTCCTCTGTCTGTCTGTCTAGAAAGTAGAAACCGGCCTGGCATGTCCCGATTGGGCCTTCCGGTATATAACGCGCTAGGCCCAATACGGACAGCCCGGGATGCCGGGACCCACACTGACACAGGATCTGATTGGCGGAGAGCAGGAATCCGCCCGCAGGTGACATCCTCAGGCAACCAGGCATCCTCGCTTCTCCTTCCTTTCTTTCCTTGTTTGCGGCTTCAACTGCTTCTTCTTTCTTCTTCTTCTTCTTCTTCTTATCCTCCTCCTGCTTCTCACATCTCCCCTCCGCCCCTCAACCCCTCAACCCCTCTTAATCCCTGGTCATCGCGAGAATCCCCTCCGTGCCCGTCCTCTCCGTCGCATCGAGATGCCACCAGTTCACTAGGTAACCACTAGTTTTCTCCAGGTTTTGACCGGTCGCTCCACTTATTATATCCAATCAGTGCCATCATGCTCTGGGGACGTCTTTCGCGTGGGCCGATCTGACTTCTGGTCTCTTCGTGCTCTCCACCCTCCCCGTCCGCAGTAAATCTCGACCGAGCCTTTCCTCGTGTCGTCTGCCTGGAAGTGGAGGGTCGCAGAACTAGCGTTCCAGGCGCATCCATCTGTTCTTGGCTGTCAGTTCGTGTGTGCACCGACCGTCTCATCTCGTCCGAGTAGTCGGTCGACTCTGTACGGAAGTAGTAGCCCCTCGCCGTCGCTAGCCATTCCACTATTCCACTGGTTCCTGTCCCGAGGTTACGATTTTTATCATCTCAACCTCCCTAACCCTATTCCAGAAACCAGGCCTTGAACATACCACCGTGAGAAAAAGGAACGAAAACGCCGGGCTTTTCGTCGGATCCAATCAAATCGGCAAATCATGGCGTCCCAACAGTCCTATCCCGTTCTGCCTAAAAACTTACTCATCATCTCGTTGAAGATGTACTTTACCCCGTCCCGCACCCTCGAGTATCTCCGCGCCCTGCTGGCCCCTGAGAACGATATCGTCCGCCCCCAGAACCGATCCAAGCTGCTCCTCGCCTTGATCCCCGACTTCCTAACTATCTACCCCTGCAATGAGATTATCAAGAACTACGAGTCCTCCCTCCCCGCATCCTCCGCCTCGATACCCCCGCCTTTCCTGCTGGGCGCCCAGGACTGCTTCTGGGAGCCTCTGGGCGCATACACCGGCGAGGTGTCCCCGCAGTCGCTGAACAGCATGGGCGTCTCCATCGTAGAGCTAGGCCACGCCGAACGCCGCTCGATCTTCGGCGAGACGGACGAGCAGACTGCCCGGAAAGCGGCCGCGGCCTGTGCACACGCCATGGTGCCCCTCGTCTGCATTGGCGAGATCACGTCCCCGGGCCCCGTGGCGTCCGAGGCGGTTGGCCTGGCCGTGCGGGAGTGCGAAGTCCAGGTGCGCGCCGTTCTGACTGCCATCCCGGCCGACGCTCCCGTTATCTTTGCCTACGAGCCCGTCTGGGCCATTGGGAAGCCCGTCCCTGCCGGCGTCGACCACATTGCCGCCGTGGTGCAGGGCATCAAGACGGTCATCGGCAGCCGGCGGGGCGAGGTGCGCATTCTTTACGGCGGCAGCGCGGGCCGGGTCTGTGGGGGCCTGGGGGTCTGGGGAAGGCCGTCGACGGTATGTTCTTGGGCCGGTTTGCGCACGAAGTCGAAGGCGTGCGGAAGGTGGTGAGAGAGGTCGAGGAGACCCTGGTTGGGGCATGATTTGGAATTCACTCGTAGCGTTCAAGCCACGTCCTGTCTGTCATGTCGTGCCAATGCATAAAGTATGCAGGCTTTTCAAAATACGAGAAGCCAACTGCAGGGCGCAAGTGTATACAAACAACTAGATCCTGTCGTAGGCTCGGGTTCTATTATGAGAATGGGGTACAGCCCTCATGATCTTTGTTCTATATTGCAGCAAACTATAATGAATGACCATGCGTGATGATCTCATGAGGCGTTCCATTCATCCATTCAACAATTTAATCTGCAAGCCCTACGGTCTAAGTAAGTCGACGCCGCCTACGCAGATGGCTGTTCCCTCGTCCTGCTGCTTAAGTTGTTTTGGGAATGGTAAAGATTGGCAGTTGGTTCGGACCAATGGAGTGTGTTTTTAACATGGTATGGTTGTAGGACTGCATTGGAAAATGCGCCTGTAGGCAGTAACTATGCGTTTGAATATCATGGGAAACGTTATTTACAAGAGAGCCCCTTACTTTTGACTTGATATGGTGATCGACGGAATTTGTTCAATCAATCCTTCTTAAGCTGTCGCTCCTCGCGCATCTCCTGCTTGACGCGAGTCACCGTGCCCACGCCGCCGTACACCACGCCGGTATACATCATCGCCACCGAGGCGCCCGCGTTCAGCGCCGCCTGGGCCTGCGCGCCGTTGGTGATGCCGCCGGACGCGAAGATGACCTTGCGCGGGAACTGCGCCGCCACGTTGGGCGGGTCGATGGCCGGCACGTTCTCTGTGTCGGGCTCGGCGTGGGCCACCCGCGCCGTTTCTGCCTGCGCGACCCCGGCCAGTTCCGGCGTCACCGGCGTGTCGTCCAGCAGCGCCCGGTAGCGGGCCACCAGGGCCACCATGCGGTCGAAGAGCTGCGGGCCTGAGTAGCCGCCCGTCTCCTTGAGGGTGGTCTGCTCCTTGGCCGGCAGGACGTAGCCCTTGGGCAGGGGGTCCGGACGACGGTTCGTCGTGTTACCCACAATGACGCCGTCGACGCCGGAGCCCCAGACGGCCTCGCAGATACCCGAAACCTGTTCGTCGGCGTCCTCGTCCGGGCTGACCTTGACCATGACGAAGGGCTTGGTCGCGCGGTCAACGCCCTTGGCGGCTCCCACGACGGCCTTCAGGATGGCTGTCAGAGGGGCGGTGGCCTGGAGATCGCGCAGCCCGGGGGTGTTCGGGCTGGACACGTTCACCACGAGGATATCGGCGTACTTGGCCAGGCGGTCGACGCAGTAGACGTAGTCCCGCTTGATGGCTTCGATGTCCGAGTCCGGCGTGGCTTTGTTCTTGGCCACCTGAACGGCCAAGAGCTTGCCGGGAGTAAGACTGCCGGGGGGAACGCTGGCCTCGCCGTTCAGGACCCGCTCCACTGCCTGCTCATGCAGCCCGAATCCCTGCGCGTACGCGAAGTCACGCACCCGCTGCTCCAGGATGGCCGCCATGTGGTCGGCTCCCTTGGAGTTGAGTCCGTATCGGTTGATCATGGCTTTCTGCGACGGCAGACGGAACACACGGGGACGAGGGTTGCCATCCTGCGGCAAGGGCGTGGTACCGCCGACTTCCACGATGGCAGGTCCGAGCTCGAACAGGGGATCGAAGACTTCGGCATGCTTGTCCAGACCACCAGAGATACCAATGGGGTTGGCCAGCGTGTATCCAAAGACCTGGACGAGAATTAGCGGACCCCACTTTGAAGCAAGATAAGTAAAAAATGGAACTTACGTCAGTCATCAAAGCACCATCTCCGTCTGGGTTTCCGCGCTCCCGAGGATGCAGTCCAAACTTATACAGAGTCTTCAACGTATCCACCCCAAGATGGTGAGCGTCCTCTGCATCGGGGTATAAGAGCCGGATCAACGGAACCACGCCGTACCGGTGCACGCTGGCTCTCGTATCCGTACCATACACGTAGCCGACCAAAAAGGTCAGGGCCAAAGACGTGCCGAGCACAATTCTCCGGGCCCCACGGCCGGTCTTCTTCGGCGCCTCTTTCACAGTCTCTGCGGCCGCCTCGGTGGTTGTCGTATCAGAGGCATATCTGACGGCACCTTGCTGAGGAACAACGACGCTGCTGCGGAAGATTGACGGACGCTGAGCGCAACGGAAAGATGGCAAGCGCGGGCTCGAGGGGCCGCAGACCTCCAGGCCAGCGTGACTGAGCTTGCGACCATAATGATTGGTGTAAACGATCGTTCCTAGCGGAGTTTACTCAACCGCACACAGGCAAGTCTGTCGCAATTGGCCTGGAGAATGAACGTCAGCTTCAATTGAACCAGTTAGACTCCAATTGATCGACATAAGAAGCAGAGGTTGAAAAAAGATAGCACCAAGCCAAGTATCGATTGCTGAGCACTCCATCGGCTTTCTATGACGGCCATGGATCGGCAACGCTCGGTACGTAGGAGGGTGCTTTCCGATGGCGACGTCACACAAATGCAAGACAGAGTGGACATGGGCGCAACTCATCTAGGAAAGTTAGGGAGTCACTTACTTCCAGGCAATTGGGTTTTGCGCCACAAGCATCCCCAGGTAAATCGGCCAGTTAATCCTCACAGGGAAGCCACTGGGGAATGTTACGAGGGCACCGAAGAGCTTCCCGGTTTGTTTCTGGCGGCGACGCATGCGGCGGGCGGTCAAGGATTTACCCCAGCAGAATGAAGAGGCCGGTTGAGCGGTGAGTTAGGGCACGTGCAATGCATTCGTTCAAGAACTGCTCTACCCGTCTCAACGCTGACCGACCGCCTTCGGCTTCCGGTCTGCTACACTTCAATGATAATACCACTTCAATGATAAAATTTTAATATATCGCTTCAAAAATGCATATAAAAAAATGAAAAAAATCGATTAAAAATCACCGCTTAAATCAATAAAATACAAAGAATCCTCTGCATCCTTTTCCGCCTCGGTAGAACCCTGTGTTATAGTATTATCGTGTTGAACGTTAGATCGCTTCAAACCCGCTTTTCGAGCTGCAATTATTCGTTTACGCGTTTTCTCCCAACGCGCTTCGATATCTGCCTTATCCTTTGCATCAATTGAACGCCGTACATGACCTGCATATATAAGACCATCCATTTTGACCTGCCGCTTTGATCGGGTGGTTGAATTAAGCGGTCTTTTTTGCGCTTCTAAAACCTCGCTAAGCGTAGCAGAAGCCATAGCCCCGTTTTCTGCATTATATAACGCCCCGCGGAAGATGCGATCAATTGAAGGTGAGAGCGATTTCTTAGTAGATCGTACTATATCAATATTTTGGCGAATTGAGCGCAGCGTTTTAGGGGTTTCGATCAATGTATGTGGAGGCGGTGATGGTGTTTTCAACGTAGTAGTAGTAGTAGTTGTTGTTGTTGTAGTGGTAGTGGTTGTAGTGGTAGTAGTTAAAGTAGAGCTTACTAAAGGCACTGCATTAAAGTCTGAAATTATATGATCTCCATCATATATTTCAAGACAGTCATCATCTGCCTCAACAAAACCCAACTTCTTCAATACTTTATCGGGATTCCACGGATGAATTCCTACTTCTCGCCACCCTGCACGGATTGTACGCGGAATCAAAGCCTTTTTCCGAATTTCATCGATATCGTATAAAAATTCCATTTTATCGTAGATCTGACCTTGAAGGCGAGAAAGCGCGCTTACTGTCTCTCCGTGTACTGCTTTGAGGCGTTGAAAAGGGATTGAATCGAGTGGTTGAAGGAGATGCGTTGAATGAGGCGGAAAAGAAAAAAGAAAGATATTTTTATCATGACAAAATTGTACGAAATCCTTAGTCAAATGAGAGCTGTGATTGTCCATTAATAAAAGACGATTCCGGCGTGTTTTTGTAAAGATCTCGAAATGATGAAGCCAGCTATAAATCAGATTATCATTAGCATAGCCAGTCTCAGAGATCTCAACAATATAATCATCTTTTATACGAGATTCAGTAAACCAATCGCGTAGGTAAACCTTGCCCGGTATAATTAGCATTGGAGGCAATAAATTGCCTCGCATACTAACGCATTCAACTGAAGAAATTAATATACGTTGTGAGGCACTCGCGATTGCAGATTCTCGCTCAGGATAACGAGTAAGAATCTCCTCGATTCTTCCTTGACCAATCCGAAATCCTGTTTCATCAAAATTCCATATATCTCGCTCCTCAATCCCGCGAGATTCAATGATAAGATTCAACTGCTGATACCAAAGTTGAATTGCATGCGGATCCTCTGCTTCCTAACATCAATAACTCTTCGTTTTTTCTTTGTATATTGTTTATTCCGTCTCATAAAGCGATATGGCCAGTTTTGCGAGACTACTGGAGGTGGAGTTGAAGAATCTGTATGGCTTCGTTCAAGGATCTCGTTTGCCGCTTTTCGAATCTCACGGTGGCCCACGGGAGCGCCGATTTCGTCAAACTGATCGATATATGTATAAAGTGCATTTAGCTGAGCAGGATCGAGAGGTTGCTGAGTAGGTTGACGCGTTGATTTGCTCGCTTTCCCCTGAATTCGTCGATAGAGGCGTTGGTAGGAGACATTACATTGACGCGCGATTTCAGCTATAGAAATGCTTTCATTTTCGCGTTTTTTTTTCGTGATAGACGTGTAAAGCGGCTAAAATAGCCTCTTCTTCTTTTTTATATGTTGATTGCATGATTATGGTGGTGGTAATGGCTTCAAAAAGAATAAGAAATCGATTTTATCATTGAAGTGGTATTATCATTGAAGTGTAGCAGACCGGAAGCCGAAGGCGGTCGGTCAGCGTTGAGACGGGTATTTGCCTATCGATAGCCAATTGCTTATTGCATACAAGATAAAGAAGGGGATAAACATAACAAACAAAAAGAAAGAAAGAAAAGAACAAAATATCCCAAATAGAATATCTCGCTAAAATGAAACTCCATTTTTATCCATGCCACTCAACGCCTGCTGTGTTGCTAGCAGCCTCGACCTAGGACGGACTGGCTCGGACCCAGCTGCATGTAGCATACCATGTCCAACAAACTGCACGGAGCCCAGGAGATGGTGAGAAGGAAGAAGGGGGCAAGAGAAGCAGATCCCAGTTCCGCGCAGCAATGCCGCAAAAGAGGGTATGAGGACGTGCAAATTATGATAAATATAAGATCCGAAGTATACAAGTTGAAGATCGTAAGTAATCCAGAATCGTTGTCATGGAAGAGAGCTAAAATTCAAGACCAATGCATTCACTCGTCATCACTCATCCGTTCTGCCTCGCCAGGTGCGTCCTGGTCTGCTGATTGCCCATCGACGCTGGGCTCGCGGTCTTCTGCCTCGGCGTATTCCCGCGGCGATTCTGGTTCATCAGCTGCGCCCTCGGGCGGCGGCGGCATAGTCTTCGCGAATTTAGGATCGATACTGCCCTGTGCAGACCCCGCTTGTACAATTCTGCCTCGTCGGGGTCGCGGACAACCACCTGTATTTGATCGACCTGATCCTCTTTGGTATTCGGGCGCGTAGGGGCCAAACCAGCTTGTGCGATAGTACGGGCTCGCTCCGGCTTGAGTCGCGTCTTTCCAAGGATCGGGTAATAAAAGGCCGCCATCTGCTTGCCTTGCTGCTCTTCATTCGCATTCGACGGGTCGAAAAGCGTCAATGCAATGTCCTTTTGCTTCTGATCATTGCCAAGGGTCTGGGCGCTAGTTGCATATGTGCGCACGCGATCATATCGGTGGAACTTGGTGTGGTCGGCGCTCTCGTGAGCGTAAAGATCCTCATGGTCCCGCTCCGGGTTAGACATACGTAAGCTGGCTAGAACGTTCTTGGCGGATTCTTTCCCGGGCAGGAAAAGGTCATAGTCCCAAGGAACAGGACCGGGATCAGGGTATAGACTCGGATTCGTCTTGTGTAGAGCTGCTTTTGTGGCGTGTTCCTGGCAAACACGTTCCTCTGGCGCAGACGGTAGCAGAACGGCGGCATCCATCCGCTTATCTCGTTTTCCAGAAATGTCTTGGACAGGCGCTTTATCAAATTTAAACTGAACGAAGCCTCCAGGGTCTGGGAATCCCGCTAGATCGGGGAGGAGCGGGAAGAAACCAACAGGCTTCAGCTTGGGATTATCGGGATGTACTGGATGCGCCCAGGCGTCATGTTCGAGTTTCGTCGGGTTGTGACCCTTGATTCGGCTCGGCGTATCCTCTCCAGAATGCTTGCTCTCAGGGTACGCAATATCGAACCCTTTCTGAATGTACTTCTTGACATATATGGGGTCATCTTGGGACATTTTCGCCTTCTCGTCTTGACGAGACTTGGTCCGAATGGGCGCGACCTTAGGTCCCTCGGGAGCGCGAATCCCCGCTGAGATGTACTGCGTGCGACGAAGGAAGCTGACATTTGTGTTCTTGGGCGCTGGGTTTCTCAACTGGTCCAGGGTCATCAGCAGAGGTAGATCGGCAGGATCAATCGGATCGGGGTTTTCGGGTGCCATGATAGCTGTTAGAACGTATACATATTAGCGCAAAATTTCCCTCACAGTTCCCGCCGATGCAGAGCTACATACCACTTTCATCGCCTAAATGAAGCCCCGGGATACCGACAAGATCAATCGGCATGCCACCTTCCGCGTCCACATCAATATTCGGTTCCTCGCGTCTCGCGAGATTAGAAGCGAAACCCGGGGTGAGATATCGGTCTAGGCCCTCATGCGGGATATCCAGGAACTTGGGAGGCATATCCGGAGGAGGTAGGTCATTGCGATAGCGCGTTGAGGCGATGTATTCCTGGTGAAAGCCCCCGGAGGAGCCGCCATCTTTAGACTTGGACATTATGGTGGAGATTTAGTGAATCGATCAAGACTAGGTAAGCCAGACACCGGTAGAAAGCACACTATATGTGAGGAAGATCAATGTTAGCAATAGCTCTTGCGGCCGCGTTGCGATCATGTCCCATAGAACTCACACGGCCTAGTCAGGAACAGGAAAAAATCTCAGAGTCAGGTGTGAATGACCCGGTCGAGTCCGCAAATATGGAAACGACCGGCGTGAGTCTTAGAGAAAATAATGAATGGGCTAGAAAGACCTTTGGAGAGCCGCCTCTCAGGAACAATCCGACGACAAACTTGGGGTTGGCGGGATCATTCTTGTACTTCCTCACCGCCTGAAACTTGCAGCTTAGTGTTATCAGGTGACCTACACTGGCACGTGTGTGATTACGTTATCCTATACTAACAGTGAAGATGAACCCTCACATTCACTCCAGAGGAAATTGTTGCCTCTTTGTGGTAGTAATTAAGACAAGGCTTTATTTATCACACGTCCATAGACTCCAATTAGACCGATCATTCATCTAGGAATACAATATACGTTTCAATAAGGGATCTCATAACGTCAAATATTATCATATAAAGAACAAAGGGACAGAAAAGTGCCCAAAGCCAGGAACCTCCCTGCGTCAGTAGGCCCACATGCATTTGTAGGCCATAAGCCTATGGCCCAGCCGATCATACTCCAGCTGCCCGATCCAGCTGTCATTCGTGCCACTCAGTTTGCCAAAGATGCTGGCGCCTTTCCAGACAACTACTTGCGGGTCGAGGTCTCGCGGCGGAGATCCGATCATGATCTCTTTGGCAAACCCTGGTCGAAGAGCCTGCAGGCGCTCTTCCAGGAACGCGTGGAAGCCGTTGATCTGACTGCCTCCTCCCACAATCATGATGCCACCGAGGAAGTCACGCATCTTGCGTTCGTCCGACCGAGCTGCGTGGGCGATGGAAGTGAGGATCGCATTATCAAGAGGATAGACAGGGAGGATGTCGTCACGTTCTTCGACCGCCGGCGCCCGCGGGTGCGACACGTTCTGAGTCTGTCCGCCGGCAACGGGGGTGCTCGTACCTCCAGCTTGAGGCGTGCCGACAGCCTCGGGAACAGGGGAGCCGGCTACGGAGGATCGAGGGGTGGCATCTAGCTCCTGCACACGACTAAGGGCGTTGACCTGTTGTGAGCGGCTTGGCGTTGATTGCACATCTAATGTGTTTTGCTGACTCTCGCCATTAACCTGGCTGGGGGATGACGGAGCAAGGGCGGCCAAGATTTCGGATTGAGCTGCAGGCGTTGGATCGTTCGGTTGCCCATCATAGATATCTACCGAGCGAGAAATCAGATTCCTTCGTCCTTTCAGCTTCATCGTATTATCGAAGATAGTCGGTTGGAAGTAGCCCATTGGGGCTAGGTGCACCTCGTCGTATGCCTTGAACGTGTATTTGCTAGTGTCTTGGCCGGACACGCGGAGATGGAAATCGTAAACCTGCACGGAGACACTGGCTTCGTTCATGGTGCAGATATTCTTCTTCAACTCCTCGGCCAGCAGGAAATCGTACCTGCGCCATAAGTTTATCTCGGCGTAGGGGAAATGATCGTAGAGCATCATCTTAACAAACGTCTCGGTGACGTCGGATCCGCCATATTTCAGATTCACTCGGGAATTTTCAATGCACATCCCTTCCTCCACGCAGCAGATTGATGTTTTCTGAGCCCCGATATCGACCACGCAAGCTGACGTGAAACCGGCGCCGAAGGTAGCAGCCAGACTTTCTTGGATGAAGCACGTGCGCGCAAAGGCGAACTCCCTCATGAGCATTTCCAGGACCTGACATACATACGATTTCTCGTACAGATCCGGAATGACGAATACACACGAGTACTGGGGCCATTCCTTCTTGCTTGTGAGCCCCAATTGGGTTTTGATTGCCTCTTCCAAGATCAACGAGATGTCCAAGAACATGAGTCGCTTGCTTTCGTAGTCTCTCTCGTTGCACCACCCGTATCTCATCGGCCAGCACAGCTTATAGCGGGGCTTGGAGGAGTCTGGTATCCTCAAGGCATCTTGACCCGCGATATATTCCGGCGCGGGATCAGGGATTTCCGTCCACTCAATCCGCGAGGGGTCATTGTGTTCTGAGATGGTCTCCGGGACCGTTCTCCGGTTGTAGTTGATCACCATTTCTTTGGAGTTCGGAAGTGTTCGGCGCTTGTTCTGACGCATATGTGCTTTGAGCTCCGCGGACATCGTAGTGTATTGCGAGGCAAACTGTATCCAAAGACAACGTTAGCGACGGGTTCTCCGACACCGCGCGTGAAGAACAGAAGGGCAGAAGAACAGTCAATGCTGGACGACAAACCTCCGGGCCAAACATCTTCTCTGGCTCCATTTCGGAGCCATCGTCTAACTTCAGCCTTTTGGGATACGGCTCATCCCGATCTTCCGACTCGCTTGTTGCGGCTTTCCGCGCAATCACCATAGGGACGGTCTTGGGCAAAGCGTCGCTGGAGAGTCCAATTCGCAGGTTCTGACTACCGACGTGTATCACAATCACCTTCGATCCAACTGCTTCCGAGCTGGACTCCTCCGAGTCCTCCATGTTCGCATCGCCATCCACGTCTGCTTCCGCTTCGGGGAGGCCTAGGTCGTTCGCCTTTGCCATAGCAAGGGCACGGTCTCGGTCTTTGGCATTCCTGGCCATTCGATTCCGCGTTTCTTCATTTTGCAGTCTGAATGCCAAGTATTGATCATCGCGCTTGAGGTAGTCTCTGTAGGCAAGGAACAAGATTGGGTCAGCGGAGTCATTGCCAAGCGACGACGGCCATCTACAGTAGCCAATTCAAACTGACAGCCGGTCCCGTCACTTACGTATAATAGTTCTTCTGGTTGATCGGGGGGATCTGAGGCCAATTCGACAGTTCCATGTTGTTATCCGTCCTTTCGAGGCCTAAACCAAACAGGGGGGGGGGGGTTAGAACATCATAACGCAGCGGTCGGGGGAATCTGAAAATAGATAGAACCATACCTTCATCCCGAAGGAGAGCCTTTCCGGACTTTTTGCCAACCATGATGTGTATGTGTCTGTGTAGAGACAGTCAAGAATCAAAGGATCCGGACCTTGTGTAGCGGCCAACGGGGGACAGAAGGGGACCGCGAGGAGTGAAGAGGAAAGGCTTCAGACGAAATGGAAGTGCGAGGGGACCACCCTGATGGCCTGGGAAGCGCAAGAGGACAAGGCGACCGCTGGAGAAGGGCAGGGCAGGGCAGGGCGTCGCAAAGGCTCACAATGCGTGATGCCGTCAATTCGCAAGGCAAGCTTGGGCCAGGCTGATCGGCACTGCGGGCCAATAATTGCCACCAGGCGATTTAGTCAGCTCTTGCTTGTGTCGTTCATCCAGCTTTGTTCGGGGATGGATGGGTAAGTCCAAGCTGTTCAAGAAGTTCACGTTTACCTTCGCGTTCACCACTTGTCCTCTTTCTCTTCCTTCGCTTGTTCACCGCTTTCGCTCTCTGTTGGCCTGAGTCCGCAACGCCGTCATCCTCGCCTGCCGTCGAATCCACGACCCTCTCTGCCCTCCCTTTTTCTTCTTTGTCCCCTGCACAGTCAATCATGGGTGGCTCGTTATCGCGCCTCTGGTCCTTTTTCTGGTCCAAGAAGGAAATCCGGATTCTGATTCTTGGTCTCGTACGTGGTCCCTGATTCTCCCCGGAAATGCTCCAACTGTCGCTTGGTTGCGTGTTGCGGTATCCGGGACTAATCCAGCTGCCTTGTATAGGATAACGCCGGTAAAACGACGCTTCTTTACAGACTGAAGGTACCCACGAGACCCCCCGTCCCTAGTATTCTTGTTTTCGTGTTTCCTTGTTTCATCGCTATATCGGTGCGACAGGACGGTTGACTGACCAAAGACTCTTTCTCGTTAGATCGGCGAAGTCGTCACTACGATACCCACGATCGGTTTTAACGTCGAGTCGGTGACGTATAGAAATCTGAATTTTAACGTTTGGGTACGGGCATCTCCAGGGGAACTCTGCGTTCTGTGTGGGAGACGAAAGAGTCGTTGCTGATCACCGTTTCTATTTTAGGATCTCGGAGGCCAAACGTCCATCCGCCCCTACTGGCGATGCTACTATGCCAATACCGCCGCCGTCGTCTTCGTTATTGACTCTACGGATATCGAGCGACTGGGCACTGCGGCCGATGAACTTGCCGCCATGCTGAACGAGGAGGAGCTTCGCGACGCGGCCTTGTTTTTTTGCCAACAAACAAGACCAGCCGGGTGCCAAAGGGGCGGGAGAGATCTCGGAGGCCTTGAAGCTGGGTGAGCTACGCGACAGGAACTGGAGTATTGTGGCATGCTCCGCTATCGACGGGAAAGGCCTGAACGAGGGAATGGACTGGTTGGTGGTAAGTACTCGTCTCTCCCCGGCATCTGGTGATTTCTCCAGACACTGATCGGGGGATCTTGCAGCAAACTCTTCAATCGGAAAACGCATAAGCGCTGGCGTCATTGTGTGGTGCGATAGATTTTACTCGGTATATTTTTCACCTCTTATAACGGACTCGGACATGTCGCGGTCTCCCCGCTTGGGGATGCCTTGTTTTCTTATTTCTTAACGCTCTGGTTTGGAAGCCAGAGTTCATGTCGTTTATACCGTATACCTTTTTTTTTTGACTGGAAGTTTTTGAAAACTTAGCATAATATCCTAATTGATTGATTGATGGCGAACTCCGATGTCTGTCCTCACTTGAATATGTATCTCACTCTGATAGAGAGGCTTGATGATGACACGATCGCCGGTTAGATCGCAGATTCAGGGTTCAATAACAAATGCATGATAAATAGCAGTATTTATTGCGTCACGGGAATCGGCGTCCTGCGTTATCAGTTGCTCTTAGTCCAGTTAATTAACTTGGCTACTATAAAACCCCCTCTCTTTCTCTCCCCTCGTCTCATCCCCGCATATCCTGTTTTCCACCATGGCGATTCCTTCAACCCAAACTGCCGCAGTGCTTCCTCCAACCGGCGCTTCAGCAAACGCAGGCCTGCAAATTAAACATGACCATCCCGTGCCTTCGCCCACGGATGGAGAGCTCCTGGTCAAGCTGGAGTTCTCGGGGTTGTGCCATTCGGATGTGCACAGCGTCCGTGGGGAAACGCCGATGTTGACTGATGTGGCGGGGCACGAAGGAGTGGGGAAAGTGGTCCAAGGTGAACGAGGCATTCTGGCTTGATGACGATGTGAGCGGTCTATCTAATGCCTTGAAACTATCGTAGTTGGCCCCGGTGTCGAGGAAAAGGACTGGCTGGGTAAGAGAGTCGGTATCAGGTCGGTTTTACCGCTCCCCCCTCCATCTTCCAAGGTTAGAGTCAAGAACGATGTATTGACGGATAGAGCATAGATGGCTTTACAGCTCTTGCCTGAACTGCGAAATCTGCGCTATCAACAATACGGCCTGTCCATATCAGAAGAATGCCGGCGCTGTAGGTTCTAACCCGATCGTGCAATTGCCTGGAAGCAGATATCCATGCTAACAACTCATAGAATGTGCCAGGCACTTTCCAGCGTATATGCTCTCCTTGGTCCTTCAGCGACGTACACATGCTCATCAACAATGTCCAGAGTACCTCGTCAGCCCTGCAGTCCATGTGACGAGGATCCCCTCGCAGCTGGAGCCGGACGTGGCTGCTCCGCTTTTATGTGGTATGTGACCTGCCTTGCGTTTTATAAGCTTAATTCTAAGTCGTTGGATTTCGGGATACAGCGGGTATCGCCATGTACTCATCAATCATGAAGACTAAAACTCGCCCGGGAGACTGGCTTGTTCTTCCCGGAGCTGGAGGAGGCTTAGGGCACATGTAAGCTTTTGTCCTCACTAAAGGAAGCATTGTGCAAGAACTGAGAATCTCCAGGGGAGTACAGATTGCCGCCAGAAAGGGATTAAAAGTGATTGCAGTGGATAGGTATGGCGAATGCCAGCCGTAGATCGTCAATTGCTGACTCCCTTCTGCAGCGGAGAGAAAAAGAGACGCTGTGTCTTTCTCTCGGGGCAACGAGCTTTCTTGACTACAAAGTAGACGATATTGAGACGGAAGTGAAGAGGCTCACCTCGGGCTTGGGTGCCCATGCTGTCATTTGTACCGCAAACAGCGAGTCGGCCTATATCCAGAGTATGCGACTGCTTCGCAGACTAGGCGTCCTCGTCTGCGTTGGTATACCGAGCGTGCCGTTTCGGCTGCCTGCAACGCCGTTTGATATGATTGTCAAGGGTACGCATCATTATGTCTGAAGTCTTCTGTTGACTCTACAAGAACTAATGTCCCATGGCTATGACAGGTCTAACGATTATTGGAAACTCCGCGGGTACCGCCAAAGAAATGGACGAGTTGATGGACATGGCGGTGACCGGTGATGTGACTGCGCATATTGAATGTTTCGCGTTCGACCAGATTGACGAAGTATTGCAACGGCTGGGTCGTTCTGAGATTGAGGGCCGAGCTGTCGTAAAAATCCCCTGATGATGATGATCTCCGAGACCACGAGAATCAGGTACTTGGTTGCGGCAAGCAGCCGAGCTTAGTGTATCATTCATAACGATGGAGTCTGGAATTATGAAAGTATATATTGGAGACCAGAGAGTAAATTGTAGACTGTAGGATATACCTTACCTATAGTTACTAACCTCCAGAATGAAATGAAGATCCTCGAGGGTGTGCCGAATGCGCGGCTGCTGATTGGCGGGCGGCCCGAAGTATAGGCGGCGGTCACATGCGCCCAGGCGACGCTCTCACTTGTCCGTTTGTCTCTCGCCCTTTCTTTCTTTCTTTCTACTCCCTCGCCGCTCTCCCTCTAACTCCCTCCGGATTTCCCTCTGCCGCCCCATGTGTGTTGCTGATAGGGTGTCGGCGACGGTTCGCCGCAATGAAGGCACCGACCCAAGGTTCCTCGCTAGCTCCTTCTGCCCATTGACTAGGTAGAATGCGGCCTCATGTTTGAGCTTATTGCCTTTGTAGAGGGGTCATGGTGGGGGGCATGTGAAGATATTCATGTACTCTCCGGAGCATTGGGGTGGAGTGGGACTGACTTTATAGTCAAGAGGACGGCCCATCTGCTTGGGCGCAATTCTCAATTCTCTTCCTCTCGTCAAGACATCCTCACCTCGACTCTCAATTGCATCGCAACAGCGAAGGCTTGTCGCGTTTCTTCCCCTTTCGCTACCTATGGACATCCTCGGGAGCAACAGTTCGGTGACCGAGCTGGTGAACCGCATGAGCCGGATGCATGTGTACATCGCGGGCACCGCGTTCCTGGTCGCTGCGCTCGTTGCAGTGGTTCTGTTCCTTTCCTCCCATCGGGGTAAGATCAACTACAACAGTGGTATCTTCCCCTATGTAAGATTTGTCTACGCGAACTTCCTCAAGCCTCATCAGAGGGGTGGGGAGGGCCAGCAGGATGCGTTGGAGAGCTTTTACAAGACCCAGGTGCGATATCCCGGTCGAAAATGTGTTGGCCCGGGTAGCGTGAGCTCACAATCTCCAGGCTGGAGTGTATGATGCCACTCGCAAACGCCTTTTGCGCGGCCGAGAAGACATGCTGGGTCTCGTTGCGGCGCAGCTGAGATTCAAGGTAGACAATAAGCAACTCAAGGCCGGTGAAGCTGTCTGGGTCGATGTGAGTTTCTCATTGATTCCATTTATGAAGTATGTTCCGGAGAACTCTTGCTAATTATTCAGATCGGCGGAGGAACTGGGTGAGCATTGACAAGATAAAACGTGCATTGGCCCAATTCTCCTAACTACCGACCTAGATATAATATCGAGGCCATGGCCGCCTTTCTGCCCGTGCATACTTTCTTCTCGCGTGTATACCTGGTGGATCTCTCTCCTTCTCTCTGTGAAGTTGCCCGAGAACGATTCCGGCGCTTAGGATGGAAGAATATCAGCGTGATTTGCCAGGATGCACGATCGTTTCGCTTGCCAGACGAGGAAAATGTCGATCCCAGGGAGAAATCTGCTATCACAAACACTGGTGCGGACGTGATTACCATGAGTTACAGTCTGTCCATGATACCAGGTTAGCAGTCCACTTCAACACCTAAGATCCAAGTGTTAACGAAATATAGATTACTACAGTGTGGTCGATTCCATGACAGACCTGCTGAAAACGTCCGGTCTTCTCGGTGTTTGCGATTTCTACGGTACGTCTTGTCCATTGGAGGCCCAGATGATACCTGACCAGCTCAACAGTCCAGAGCATCGTGGATGTCTCGTCTCGTAACTACATCGGTGGTGCTTTTAATCGTCACGTCAATTGGCTCGGCCGAGTTTTCTGGCGTGCCTGGTTTGATGCAGACCGGGTGAGCCTTGAAGCCGCTCGCCGGGACTATCTGGAATACCGATTTGGGAATGTCGTTTCTGCCAGCGAGAGAAACTACCTTCTCGGTGGTATCCCCTATTACATCTTCCTTGGATGTCAGAAAGACATCGCGTCCAGTCAGACAGGCAGAGATTCCATCGAAAAGCTTGATGCTTCTTTCACCGAGTCGCCCTACTTGTCTCCTGCCAACCACCAGAAGGAGATGGAGAAGGCTGCGGAGGTCAGTGCTCAAGAAGTGCGGTCCAAAGCATACGAGTCAGCTGTAATCAACCTCGGCTCGAACCTGCCCCTTCCCTCTTCCTTCTACCAAAACCACCATTACCGCATCTTTTACAACGACTTGCTTCCGAAACACACCCAGTTCCAGAACGAGTACATCTACGCTTTCAACTGGGAGGACCCTCGGGTCGACCATCGTCTTCTGGATATCAAGCGCGATGATGTGATATTGGCTATTACCAGCGCTGGTGACAACATTCTGGACTATCTGCAGAAAAGCCCACGCCGAGTACACGCAGTCGACTTGAACCCCAACCAGAACCATCTTCTCGAGCTCAAAGTGGCCAGCTTTATTGCCCTCGGCCATCGCGATGTTTGGAAGATCTTTGGAGAAGGAAAGCACCCCGAATTCCGTCAGCTGTTGATCTCTCGTCTAAGTCCACACCTGTCAAGTCAAGCGTTCCAATATTGGTTGGAACACACCCATATATTTACTTCGATTTCTGGAAAAGGTCTCTATGAAACCGGTGGATCCCGGCACGCAATCAAGATGGTCCGTTATCTATTCAAAGTATTCGGCCTCGAGAGTCAGGTGCGTCAGCTATGTGAAGCGCAAACTCTCGCCGAGCAGCGTCAGATATGGCCTCGCATTCGTTCGGTCCTCATGAGCAAGCCTCTTCACTGGGCGGTGGTCGGAACAGAGTGGTTTGCATGGAAGGCCGCAGGCGTGCCCCGCAACCAACGCAACATGATTATCGATGACTTTTTCAAGCGAAATGGCTTGAATGCGGACATGAAGCAAGCCAAAGACATCAGCGGCAAGTCTATCTGGGAATATGTCGTCGACACACTAGACCCCGTGGTCAAGGATACCCTGATTAGCTCCGATAATTACTTCTATTTCTTGTGTTTACAAGGCCAATTCTCACGAAGGTGAGCCTCCACCTCCCACAGCAAACCGTTATACCAAAGGCTAACTGTTACACAGATGCCACCCTGCCTATTTATCTCCAAAGGCACATGTGAGACTCTCCTCACCCGGGGCATTCGACGGACTTCGCATCCACACCGACGAGATCAACGAGGTAATCAAGCGCATCACGCCGCGGAGTCTTACCATCGCCGTTGTGAGTCAATTACCTCAGAATCCCCTTCAATACCCAAACTGTTCCAATCACTCATACACTCTACTCTAGGTTATGGACTCAATGGACTGGTTCGACCCGTCGAGCAGCGACGCCTCCACACAAGCGCAGAAACTCAACCACGCCTTGAAACTCAACGGCCGCATTCTCCTCCGCTCTGCGAGTATCGAGCCTTGGTATATCAAGAACTTCGAAGAGAATGGGTTCGCGGCCCGTCGAGTCGGTGCTCGATTCCCAGGAACGTGTATTGACCGGTGCGTTTACATATTATCCTTTCCTGCTCCAGTAGCGCGACGCAATAATACTAACGAGGGGAAACAGAGTCCAATATGTATGCCTCTACCTGGATCTGCACTAAGACCAAGGAATTAGAACGGCCATCTCCGTCAGATCGATCGATGTCCGCGCTATCGCTGGGCGATAGCAAAGGAAAGAGATCGAATAGTATGGAACATCTGGAGATATGAGATGATATGATTTGATACTAGTTCGCTTCCCTTTGTTTCTTCCTTTTTTTCCCTTGTGTCACTTTGAACAGTATATATTGTTATTGATAAGGAACTCTATTAGAGTGTCCGGCGTGTTTTCACTTGTCTTTCCCAACCTGGCAGACAAAAGGCAGGATACTTGTTTATACAGCCAATAGAATTATGATATTAAACAAGTTCATGTTCCCCGATAGCCCATTAAACTTTCCCTATCTTTCAATCTCTCGACGACGCAAGAAATAAATCCGTAAAATCGTATAAGACAAGTCTATTTCAGCTAATAATAAATATGAGGAAACCAGAGGGACACTACCAATACAACTCTAACCCCGTACATGATCGCACATCGCCCACATAAAGAGGAGTAAAAAGTTATAGGTAGAGAAAAAGGGGGCAAGGCAGTATGAAAAAAAAAAAAAAAAAAAAAAAAAAAAAACCATCACACTAAAAAGCTCTGTACAAGTATATCAATGATATTTCAGCTCGTCAATTCAGGTCACCCGAACGGTCATCAAATGAGGAAAAGGGGGAAAAGATTAAAATAAGCCACATTTTGAATTTTACTTCGTTTTTTCTTGGTCTTCTTCTCCTTATTACACGGCCCTGCTTTTGGCGGACAGGTATCATCGAATTTCTCCGTCAATCAAAAGTCGGGAAACGAAGTGGTGGGGAAATAAAATTGTAGTAATAAACATCGATCGAAGTTCAAGAGAGAAAAAGACCCCTGAATCGAGATACCCGTAGGGCAATAAGAGGACGAAAAAGAGGGGAAGGGGTCGTCAGAGGAATCGGATCCATTTATGAACGGCCGTATCGCGTTTTCCCGAACGAGAAAGGCACGTAACGGTACTTAATCATGTGCTGGATCTGGCGTCGCACTGTATCCCGATATGGTCAGTAAACGAAACCCAAGAATTACACAACGGGGAGAAGATTGCCCGCTCAAGCAGATTTGAGGGGAGGGTCACGCACTCGTCAAGACGAAAAGGATGATCCAGTAGACCACCAAGACAGGCCAGAAGACGGGGATGTCGAAGACGGTGAACCACGAGCATAGGAATCCGATGGCGATGGCGCGGGTGGCCGAGTGCCAGAACTTGAACTCGGGGAGGCGGCGGATGAAGGGCCGGAACTCATCGTCCTGCTTGGTGGGCAGGCTGGCGGCGGCGTCACCATCCTCCAGGCCTTCGTCTTGCGTGAGCGACGGGTCGAACTTGGGTTGCAGGAAGAGAAGAAAGAGGTTGAGCAAGTAGATGCCCAGGGTGTATGCGACTGCGCGGGGGTTGCGTTAGCTGGCTGCGGTGGTGATGTCCTCGGATTATTCCCCGACGGAGAATTTCAACGAGGCAGTGAGATTTGTCTATGATTTATGCATACCGATGTACCAGCCCTGAGCCAGGACGATTCTCAAAAAGAAGATGCAGAGCAGGAGCGCTGTGCCGACCCAGCGATAGGCCGTGAAAGGCGTCGAGGCATCGAGGTAGGTTTGGTATTGCTGGAAGTCATTAGCATCATCCGCAACCATCGCCGTGATCCGAAGTAGCCAGTGCCAGGTCCGCACGCCCCCCTAGTCTGCCGATTGACTCACTCTGGCAAGTTTAGAAGTCTGCGCCGTGACCGCAGTAAACGGAGACTGCTCGGGCTCAGGAACGTCCATGGCGTTGAGGGAAGTACCACGGGGGAATTAAGGAGAAGGAGAAGGAGAAAGAGAAAAAAAGAAAAAGGAAATTCGTCGAAGTCGTTCTTACACTCTGCAGCGCACAATCGGCGATAAGAGAGGGCAGGATGGGAGAGAAGAGGGAAACCAGCTCACGACGGCGTTGGACGACAACAGAGAGTCGCTTGCATCTCGCAGGAAAAGTGTCCACTGCTGCCGCTAGTCCGCGTTCGGCCGCTCTCTGCTGCGCCACAGAGGAGGCTGGAGCATGCGCTAACCCGTTCCTGGTCCGCTGACTCAGCCTCCGTCGGCGCCGGTTCACGTGCGCGCCTTGCCTCGGGGAAACGGCTCGCTTCGGCAGTTTGCGGGGATCATGTCATCATCCGTCCTCGCCAGCTTGTTACGGAGTAGTTATACCTCGCGTCTCCCTTCCCCGGTCTGGAATCTCTGCCTCCCTTCTCAATTCCTGCTTCTTCAATCCATACCACTCTCTCCCATTATGTTCGCCCGACAGTGCTCCCGTCTCGTCTCCTCGCGGACTGCCGTTCCCTTGACATCCTACTTGGCCCGCGTGAGACCCTACTCCTCCGCGGCCCCGGCCTACGAGCACATCCTCACATCGAGCCCCAAGGCCGGAGTTGGTTTGAGTAAGCTCCCTGCAACAATTGGAGGGTAGGATTCCACTGATTTCTTGAACAGTCACATTGAACCGGCCCAAAGCCCTCAATGCGCTGTCCAGCCCTCTCTTCAAAGAGATCAACGACGCCCTGACCAAATACGATGAGGACAAGGACATCGGCGCCATCATCATCACGGGCAGCGAGAAGGCCTTCGCCGGTACATTCCCCATCTAATTCCTTCCGTGCACCTACTTGGTAACAAAATCCAGAACCAATGAACGATCAATTCTAACAAGACACTTGTCTCTTGCAGCCGGCGCCGACATTAAGGAAATGGCCCCTCTGACCTTCGCCTCCGCCTACACCAACAACTTCATCGCCCCTTGGTCGCACCTCGCCAACGCCATCCGCAAACCCGTCATTGCCGCCGTCTCGGGCTACGCGCTGGGCGGAGGCTGCGAGCTGGCCCTCATGTGCGACATCATCTACTGCACCAGCGGCGCCACCTTCGGCCAGCCCGAGATCAAGCTCGGCGTGATCCCCGGCGCCGGAGGATCGCAGAGGCTCACGGCCGCCATTGGCAAGAGCAAGGCGATGGAGCTGATCCTCACTGGCAAGAACTTCAGCGGCAAGGAGGCCGGCGAGTGGGGTGTCGCCGCCAAGGTAGTGGATGGCGGCAAGGACGAGCTATTGGAGGAGGCTTTGAAGACAGCCGAGACCATCGCCGGATACAGTCGGGTCGCGGTCTTGGCTGGAAAGGAGGTTGTGAATAAGAGCCAGGAGCTCTCGCTGAAGGAGGGCGTGGAGTATGAGAGAAGGTTGTTCCATGGGCTGTTTGGAAGCAAGGATCAGAAGATTGGTGAGTTTCCTTCCATTCTGGTATCTCGAGGGACCTGGGCGGGATTGATTACTGACTGGCGCACAGGAATGACGGCGTTTGCGGAGAAGAAGAAGCCGGAATGGTCGAACGAGTAGATATCTATCTGGCCTGTTGCCTGTCGAAAAACAATTGAGTCCTTAGCGAATGATCCATCAGCAATGAAATTTTGGTCGCAAATATCACTTACCCAAGTCCCTTCTCCATTGGTTCGTTGTTGACTAGAAACACCAAAACTTGATACAGCAAAAGGCATAGCACCATAAATTGTCATCATAAGCGGCCATCGTATTCATTATTATATTATGTACAGTATTAGATATGGTAAGTATGCGTGTCAATATTACAAAGGTATAGGGATAGTCCAATGTCTCGCCGAAGTTAAGCGAACTTCTCCAGCGCGGCGGGATCGGGTTGAGCCGTTCTCTGGGTCCGATAATCGTCGACCACGCGGCCTTCAATGGTTTCATCGAAGACATCGACTCGGGTGCTGGCGAATTTGCGCGCGCTGATACCTCGCTCGAATAGAACATCCAGCTCAGCGAAGGAGCGGCCTTTGGGTTCGGGTACCCGGAAATATGTATAGACGATGCAGCAGAAGCAGAGACCACCCCAGAAGAAGCCGGCATAGTTGCCCCAGTCCCATGCCCCGGGGTTCAGCATGTACGGCGTCAAGACACCGCAGATGATGGCCACAATGTTGTATAGGTTGCGGCCGAGGACCACGGTCTTGATCTGCAGTCGTCGGGTGGACAGCTCAGCCACGAGGAATAGGCCACCGTGCCGACAGAGAGCTGATAGAACAAGGCCCAGATGACCATCATGGACCCGGTGGCAAGAGATGACTGCGTTCGATGCGAATCGGGGACCAAGCCAAGAAATCCCATGACAAATAGCATGATGCAGAGGCCACATAGACCGTACAGATAGAGGGCCCGTCGACCGATTCCTAGGTCATGAGGAACCATGCTCCAAATACGCCAGCCATGTTGATAGCGTACTGACCCATGGCAAAAGCATAGGCTTTGGACGTATTCAACCCGGCCTGTTTGAGGAAATAGGTGGAATAGTTGGAAAACGAGTTCCCACTTAGATTCTGAATGGCCCAGACCATACACACGATTTCGGTTCGTCGTAAGTCAGTCCCCTTGAAGCAGTCCAAGTAACTAGCACCACGTGTGATCTTGGCTTCCAAAGCTGTAGTATGGACCATCATGGATATTGTTTCTTCGGCATCGAAGTCGCTATCCGGCCGGACACTGGTTAATCGTAGCAAGGATTTCTTCGCTTCCTGTGTCCTGCCGTTGCGGACAAGCCACCAAGGCGATTCCGGGGCAAGGAAGATCCCAATGAGGAGAGGAAGTGGCCACATCCATTGTAAGCCGTATGGAATCCGGTAAGACCATTCGTCGTCTCTGTTGATCATGGCCGAAATAACTCCAACACCGATCAGCTGCCCCAGTCCCCAGCAGAAGTTGACATAGGTCGTAAGGTATCCGCGCAGTGCGACGGGGCAAACTTCGGAGGCATAGGTGACGGTAAGAGTTTGGAACACACCCCAGGGAATTCCGGCGAGGATCTCGGCAGCGAGCAAAGCCTGGACGTTCGGGCGGTAAAGAAGATGGCAGTCCACGCAGTGATCAAAATGAGGCAAGCGATGATTGTGTAGCGATATCCGAAGCGTTCCGAAGCCCATCCGTTAATGAAGAGACCGATAATTTCACCGACATAAGCACCGTTGCTCAATCCTGCTTGCCACTGTAGAAAGAAAGGTCTGTTAACTCTTATTGCACCAAAGACAGGATGTCATGAAGCAAACAATGGGAAGAAATATAAATACCCTGGCTGGAACTTCGTAGTCTCCGTTGGGCAACTGTTCGCCGTACTTCTTGCTGAATTGGGGGAAAGCGTAGAAATTGTTGATCAGACTGATGTCGTAGCCTTCCATGACAATGCATGTTGAGATGAGGATACTCCAAGCAACGGCCTTGGGATAGAGCTTGATACCCTGCAGCAAGGTCATGTTCTGCTCCTTATCCGTGGCCGCCTTTGCATTTTCCACAATCCTAGCCACCGACGACGAGTCCCGATGATCGTCTGACGAACAATCCACGGGGGCAATGGCATCCTGAGCCTTGGAGTCAGCCATGCTGGGTGCAATTGCAGGCCCCGAAGGGAACGAAGAATTAAAAAGAAATAAAAGAAAGAGAATCAAAACCCCCTCCCAAGAAGAAAAGCACGCGAAGAGACGGCAAAAACAAAACGGGAACGCAAAGAGTTGTCACGACTCTCGACGATTCCGCACCCGGCGATTGTAGTGGGACGGGGACGATAGAAATTTATGCCGCAGCGGGGCCGCCGGAGGTCCTTTTAACAAGCCCCCCCACAACGCCAGTTTCCTTGTCATGGAGGCCAGGAGCCTGAACGAAAGGGTCCGGACGGTGAAAGGATTGCGATGCTAGCTATTAAAGGCACAAATAAACCAACTTAAAAAGTCTGAAGGCAGACTAGAGGATCTCCGACTCACGAGACCTGCGGGTTGATTGCGGGGAAACGGAGGATTTGGGTGGACGCACAGAGAAGCTGATCGGCCAAGCCGTCTAATTTCCGTTAGCTGTCCGTCCAGACCGCGGCTTTGTCCATTGGCAATTGTCCATGTTGACTGGCTGGTTTGGAGTGGCTCTGTCTGACAGGTCACAGGCGAGACTGAGTCTGTGGGGGGGGGATGAGAAGGATACGTTGTGAATTTGGGGCAGGATGAAAATTGAAAAGAGAGAGATGGAAGACGCCATCACATGATTCTAGATGTGTTTGACTGGATTGTCTCGATTGTCTGGATTGACTTGTTTGTCCTGGTTGACCTGTTTGCCTCGATTGGCTTCTACTCTCGTCCACTCGACATCTTCAACGCCGCTGCCGTTGCCACGTACGATCCATGCATCACGTCTTCCAAAATACCAATAGCCTTCGGTTGCCACCCCAGAACCCTTTTCGCCTTGGCCGCCGATGCATTCTGTCGACAAGAACCCGGTCACATACCCGCCCAATTTACCAGCTGCCTCGTCTGAAGGCATTGAACAAACAGGCAGGCCTGCTACCTCACCCATCGCCTCGGTCAGTTGTCAGTATGTCACGGTAGTCGACACGGCATTGGAGACTTCCCCGGCCTGCGCCTTCTCCGCTGCCAGAAGATACAGGAAGCGCAGATACCTTGATTCCCTTCTCACATAGTTTGAGGGCATTCTTGTCTGATTTGATTCGGTCATTCAGAGGCTTCCCTGCCAGCGGCGACTCCTCCGTCGTTTCGGCCCCGTGGCTTCCACCACTAGCGTGCCCGACGTTGTCACCAGAGGCTTGTTACTGCCTTCCATTTCTGCCGCAAAGGCACTGATGCGGCGTCGATGCGTAACACCTCCTCGTACTCTGTTTGTAGTCCCCCAAAGGCATCCGCCAGCTGCAAGACGATGTCAGCTTTCGCGCTCTGCTCGCGCAGAACGTCCATCGACGTGAGGTCTCCACGGACTGGCACCACACCCACTGCAGTCAATTTGGCGTCGCTGGTTTCCGTACGGGAGATACCGTACACTTCGTAGCCTCGGGCGAGAGCGAGTTGGGCGACGACGGAGCCAATGTAGCCGCTGGCACCGGTCATGAAGACTCTTTGTGTAGTCATGGTGGGAGGAATGGAGATGGCAGTGAGGAAACGTAATTAACTTAGAATAGGTCTTTGTCTTTTTGTGGTTCCAGATTTGAGGGGGTTATTTGAGCATCCTTATAGGTTGTGAACAGCAATATATTTAGAGCAGCCCGACACCGCGACGGACTTACCAAGCAGTAAAGACCAATGACCCGGACATAGGAAAACACAGAAGACAGCATCTGGCTGGTTGGTGCCATACGGCCGGAGATAAGCTTCAGCCTCGACCATCTTGCGAAAAGCTTGACAAGACGGTGTTTCTTGCATTGGACGGAATGATTCCTTCCGGATGGTTTATGCACTGTGGTGCTAGTCAGTCATGTCAATCGCATTGTGGATTGTCAGTTTATGGGAAATAATGTCTTTCCAAGTGAAGCCAGCAACGATAGTCCAAAGACAACGTCTGTCTTCGTCGCCAGAAGCATTCTAAGATAGCTAGATATATCCTAAAATATATACTTATCTTAATATCTATTTCCTGTCCATATCATAAGATGCTGCCGTCTACAAAATCCATTTCCAGACTCTTCAGCCCTACCCGTCCGCTGCTCCACTGGCCCATCCATCGAAGTACAGGCAACAACGCAGGGAAACCCCAATGACGTGGTGATTCTGCAGGCTTGTGCGCATGATCTGACGGGACTGGATCTTACGTGTGAACAATGGCGCTAGGTGGCGGATGTGGTGTTGCGTACAAAGTCTTTGTTTTATTTGATGGCGCCTATTAGGGCTTTGCCACGGGAGACATGGAAGCCGGCAGGTGTTGTATGCGGCGCTTTACTGAAAGGTTGTTCACCGGACAGAGTGGTCATCCGGAATTATGCGTCGCGCAGTCATTCTCAAAGAATTTTGGACTATACGGGGAAAGGGTAGGAGCGCTGCATTTGGTCACATCCGGGGACGTTTCTTTGCAAGAGGCGAAGTCACATCCGTCCTTGATAGCCCGCACGGAGTATTCGACTCCCCACGGCATGGATCTCGGATTTTAGAGACAGTGCTAGGGGACAAGGGGCTAGGGGACAAGGGACTCAAGGCCCAGTGGCAGAGGGATTTGGATACAATGAGTGCGCCGATCCAGAGAAGGAGTGTGCAGCTACGACGGAATTGAATGCGTTAAATACCCTGGGTGGCTGGTCCCATATCGGGAGCAGATTGGTTTGCTCAGCTACACTTGCCTTAAGAAGGACCAGGTCAAGCGGCAAAGGAGGCAGTGTGTACATATCTGCTGCCATCAGCAGGGCCAGTCTGTGCGGGCTGACTGAAGACAACCTTGAGTATGTGGCTCAAGCTAACAGCGACGTTGTCAAACAACCGAATTGAATATTGTCCGACGCAGCCACAGCGTCATCTTCCTTTGGTTGCGCTCGACATCATCATTCATTCATCTTTTACACAGCAATCTTGATCTCTTCTCTTCCCCACGTGGAATCTTTTGTCCCCCTGTTAGTCAGCTATGACGTAGGTAGCTGCTGGAACACCGCCCACCAACAGCTTATATTTTGAAGCGACGCAGGTTGGGGCTGTTCGTCTTTTCTTCAACTTACCTCCATCCCTAAACTTCGAAGTAACCATCTGTCAAAGACCCCCGGCTCCAAAAATCCTCAATATCACCACAATGTCGAGTGACAAGAGCAACAACCGTAAGTTCAGGCATTCGCATGTTATCATGAAGCATTCCTCACATACCCGACGACCACATCAACGATCTATTGCTAACAGATCTCCCATCCAGCTGGTTTCCTCGGCGGCCTCGGAAACGGCCTCGGCAAGACTGTTAGCGGCGTGACCGGCACCCTGGGAAGCGCTGTCGGCGGCCTAGGAAGAACCGTCGGAGGCGTCACTGAAGGCCTCGGGCGGACGGTCAGCGGGGCCGGCGAAAGCCTCGAGAACACCACGAAGAACGTGGGCGAGTCGGCAGGAAATACCTTCAAGAGCGATAGTGGCAAGAAATAGTGGACCTGGCTCTGTACAATATGACGATGTTCTTTCTTTTTTTAAGATGTCCATATTGATTCCCTTCGTGCTGGATTGAATCGTGATCTGAATGTGTGTGTGTATTGTGCTAGTCAATCAATTTGCAATTCATTCTCATCTCCAGTTATACCACACATATTGGTAGTCGAGGGGGAAAGAAAGGCGGGGCCACCATGATAAGTGGCAGGGGAAGCCTTGCGCTTCAGAATGTGGAGCTTCCTGTTGATCGATATATAGGTTTGGATGAGGGTTGAGATGGTATTCAGGATTAACAATGGAACCTGGCAGCTTGATCTGGGAGTTGAGGAGATGAAGACTTGCCCGTGACCTAAGACTGACCGTCACCTGACACCCTAGGTACTACCTAGCTTGCATGCACAACTCACGGTTGCTCACGGTTGCTCACCTGTCGATAACAGTCCATGCCGCTGAATGCCGCGTGCTAACAAGAAATCATTGTACAATGGCTACCCGGGGCATATACAATCTTCATGTCGATGGTAAGCAGTGCCCAAAGGAGTATTTACCATGCTAATGTCTGTATAGGAAAATGGTATCGCTGGTTTCACCGGCCATTCGCAGAGGCATATTCGCCAGACACACCGGCTGGCTTGCGAAAACTCAGAGAAATAATCTCAAAGAACAGCGCCTACGATTGGGAGCCAATTCCATTCCCCACTCCACTTCATCTCCAGCTTGACTACATTTACAACATCGACAAGGATTCGGGACTATTAACGATCATTCAATGGGAAGAATCTGGTGCTGTGATGTCCCCGCTTGGTTAGTAGACAAACAAAGCTTGCTACGATCCAAAATTCTTCGCTCCGCACGCTCAATGGTGTTCTTGTCAATGCGCAGCATTTACTCGAGTAGCATAATCCACAGAATAACCAAAGCGGACCACTGGCATCCCCAACCCTGGAGATAAACATCGGACCGCCAACACCTTTAAATGAACTCTAGTTCTGTTTCATTACGGATTTCGTTTTCATTTGGCGATTCTATTTTGATGACATACCGTCTTGGGCAAACAGTTCTCTCAGCAACACCTTCGCTATTGGCCTTTTGCGCATTGCAGCCTGGGATTTCGAGATAGTGCTCGACACAGACACGGAGGAGGTTCCAGTCACATTTTCTTCCGTGCCAGAATGGTCGGCTCCTTCAGGAAACATATTCTGGTTCCATGGGTTTCTGGTCACTCTATACAGCGGCTCTTATGCAGTTCAAGAGACTATCCTAAGCGTCAAAGCGTTTTTAAACAAGCATAAGGGCATAGAACCAGTTGTTCACGTGATACTCATCTCCCTGAGAGATGTCACTTTTGCTGAGATATCTAGTACAGATGTTTCGCTCTCTTCGACCATTCCTCTTGTTGTCAATTTGTCAGCAATACATCCTTCGCCTGGATTTCGACTCCTGGTTTCCATTCTGGCTTCGCCCTCTTGGAAGATGCCTGCATTCCCTAGAGAAACCTGGAATGTTGACCTACCCATGGAGATTTTGGATGGGATACTCCATACTCTCACACCCAGGGACATTATATCGTTTGCTAGAGCGTCCTTTGTCGTGGAAAGATGGTATTACTCGTCTCTACCTCAACTGGGTGGTCTTCATGTGCAAGACTTTAAGTTCTCAATGCCATGCTGTGGAGAACCCTACCAACATGACAGAGAGAGCGTTTACTGTCTCTATGTTATACATGGAACCACAGGGAGTGTGTCGACGCGCAGTCCAAGTCCCTAGACGATCAGTACACATGCTCGGATTGCCAACAGAATCGAACGTCTAAAATCCTGGAGGTGGGCGGCATCCACAGAGAACGGTGTAAGAAACCACGAAAGTTAGCATGCAAAGTGATCGTCAACGGCGCTCCAAAAACGCTCGATTTCCGCTTGGGTAAGCCAACAAGACGTCGGTCGGAGGTGTTGTTTATGAGCGGCTTTTATTTACTCCCCAAGGATATCAAATACACAGTCTGGTTTGATTTTTTCTGGTTTTCTGGTCTGGAATATGGCCTGGAAGAGCCGTGATGTCTGGAAAGAGTATCAACAAAATACGGAGAAGGGCACAAGTCTAGACAATTGGGGATCGAGTAAGCACGAGGGGTGAATGGCTGGCCGGGTCCATTGACTAAGAAGGGAGGCTGTCGCTAAGAGGTTAGGCGATGGCCGTTCTCCACCAACCTGCTGTATGCGTACAGAGTAACTACTGAGTATGTTTCGGAGAAATTGCATATGGCGTAATGGTATAAACATTATCCATACTTGGAAGGAAGTTCCATACTTTGCCAGCGGAGTAGACAGGAGGTTTGGTAACTGATCATTCGGCCGGGAGGCCTGAGGTTGCCAGAAGGTGCCTGAGGCCGCCCGACGTCATCGTCCACTGCGTGTCTGCTGATTGGTCAAAGCTGCTGCCTGAGGATGTTTTTTTTTTTTTCTTCTTCTTTTCTTTTTTACTTCGATTGTTTTACTTCATTTTTGCTGCGGAGAGCTCCGAAGCAGCAGTCAGCCGGCTTCTTTACCAATTAACACGTTCTTTTTACTACTCCTTTCCTCCCCCACTCCCCCCGGGTTACCTAAATTCTACTGCCCTACTCCAGTCCTCCTCCCTATATAATCTCCGCCGTCCTTCCTCTCCTCTGTCCCTTATCCTCAGTTCCTCATCCTTTCTCTCTTAATCTGTTCAACCCATTACTACCTCATCATGGGCCAAAACGACGAACCCAGTATGTCCCTCTCTCTCCAACCCCATGCCTAGATGCTAATCCATATCCACTTGAGCAGAGACCTACCGGTACAATGAGACTCCGGTCTACACTACATCCAATGGCTGTCCCGTGATGGACCCCCAGGCTGCCCAGCGTGTGGGCCGTAACGGTCCTCTCTTGCTCCAGGACTTCCATCTGATTGACCTGCTGTCCCATTTTGACCGCGAGAGAATCCCCGAGCGGGTGGTCCACGCCAAGGGTGCTGGCGCGTACGGCGAGTTCGAGGTCACGGACGACATTAGTGACATTACCATCATCGATATGCTCAAGGGTGTTGGCAAGAAGACCAAGCTATTTACCCGCTTCTCGACCGTGGGCGGCGAGAAGGGCTCCCCCGACAGTGCGCGCGACCCGAGAGGGTTCGCCATCAAGTTCTACACTGAGGAGGGTAACTGGGACTGGGTCTTTAACAACACCCCCGTCTTCTTCCTGCGCGACCCAGCCAAGTTCCCCATCTTCATTCACACCCAGAAGCGGAATCCCCAGACCAACCTGAAGGACGCCACCATGTTCTGGGACTACCTGTCCACCCACCACGAGGCCGTTCACCAGGTCATGCACCTTTTCAGTGACCGTGGCACCCCCTACTCCTACCGCCACATGAACGGATATTCTGGCCACACCTACAAGTGGATCAAGCCGGACGGCACCTTCAACTACGTCCAGATCCACTGCAAGACCGACCAAGGCAACAAGACCTTCAACAACGAGGAGGCCGGTCGGTTGGCAGCCGAGAACCCCGACTGGCACACCCAGGACCTGTTCGACGCCATCCAGCGCGGCGAGAACCCCTCGTGGACCTGCTACGTGCAGGTCCTGAGCCCCGAGCAGGCCGAGAAATTCCGCTGGAGCGTCTTCGACCTGACCAAGGTCTGGCCGCAGAGTGAGGTGCCCCTGCGCCGCTTCGGCCGCTTCACCCTCAACCGCAACCCCGAGAACTACTTCGCCGAGGTCGAGCAGGCCGCCTTCTCCCCCTCGCACATGGTCCCCGGCGTCGAGCCCTCCGCCGACCCCGTCCTGCAGTCCCGCCTCTTCTCCTACCCGGATACCCACCGCCACCGTCTGGGCGGCAACTACGAGCAGATCCCGGTCAACTGCCCCATGCGCGCCTTCAGCCCCTGGCACCGTGACGGCGCCATGAATGTCAACGGCAACTACGGCGCTAACCCCAACTACCCATCCACCTTCCGCCCGCTGCGCTACGAGCCCGTCAAGGCCAGCCAGGAGCATGAGCAGTGGACCGGCACCGTCGTCGCCGAACAGTACCCCGTCACCGCCGAGGACTACGTCCAGGCCAACGGTCTCTGGCAGGTCCTGGGCCGGCAGCCAGGTCAGCAGGAGGCCTTCATCCACAACGTCTCCGGCCATTTGTGCAATGCCCACGAGCGAGTTCGCAAGGCCACCTACGAGATGTTCCGTCGGGTCAACGCCGACTTGGGTGCGCGTCTCGAGAAGGCTACCGAGGCTAATGCTTCCGACGCGAAGTCAGCTCGGTTGTAATCTGGCCCTGTTTTGTCAAACCCTTCAATGCTAAAAAGCGAAAGCCAATCATGAATGTACCACAGTACGATATAATGAATTTCAACGATACCTTACAACATTCTTCATCGACTCTGAGTAGTTGGCAGATGAAAGTCCACATTTCTTGGGTTTGACGAGCTGAATGGAATGAGTTCATGATCGTATCATGATCATGTTCATCAGTAGTAGTAATTGTTGTAATAATACCTGCCTACCTAGACAGAGACATATGAGATAGAATGTAACCAAAGAAGCTTTCCAAAATGAGGTTCCTAAATGTCACCAAAACGCCTGAAACGGAAGAATGTAAGAGAAAAAGAAGTCACGCCCGCTAAGCTTGGTAATGTGGTGATGATGGATGGTTAATGATGGGTCGTATACGGTCATGTCGATTCTAATATGAAAACAATGACACATAGATGTGTTCTTTATATGGCTGTGCGTTGAGGAGAATGAATCTCCTGCCGTAGGCGGGGGCAATGATCTTTGATCAACCCTTGGACTGAGAAGGCGATGACCTATCCGTGGTAATTGACCAGATGCAGAAGTCCGTTTGGTTTGTCTATTGATCATGGAGGGGTGGTGATAGGATGGCTGCTGGTTTCTGCTGTATCCCAGCAACCCCAGAAAAGCCCTGGGGTCTCGCAAATTGACGTAAGAGTAGGAGGAGGCGTCTGAAAAGCAGTCGTCGAGCTGGTGGCGTCACGGCAGCCGAACCATCCAGGATCATAGCACTTACTTGACGGGTTTTCGGTTGGCATTATAGATGTGATTGTGGGACCAGGTGCAGCTGCCGTGGTGGTTTCTTGGTCATTGCATCCGAACCATCCAGGTGTTTTGCATGTTGATGTCGATGTCGATGCTTCGGTAGTAGTGATACTGGAGGGAGTAGTACTGGTGGCGGTGCTAGTTTTGTCTTTACACCCAAACCAACCAGGGGTCTTACAGGTCGACGTCGACGTCGACGTGGTGGCCGTGGTGCTAGTAGCAGTCGTAGTAGTACTTTCATCCAAGCATCCCCACCATCCGGGAGTTTTGCACGTCGACGTGCTCGAAGTAGTTGAAGTGCTTGTCGCGGAGGTGGTCGTTGAGCTCGTCGTAGTCTCTGAGCCATTGCTGCGGAAGTACTTCCACAGCTCGCAATCGTAGCATTCTTCCTCTGCCGCACAAGGAGGCACATCGTCATAGGCTTTAATGACATCGGATATGACAGCTTTGATTCGATGCGTTCCAAGACCAACTCGCCAGCCTTTGTCTGCTACAGTATCATAGACACACATTTGGCCTGTGTGACACGCGGACTCCATGGCATAGCCGCCCCACGTGCAGACAGAACTCACCCCGTTACACGTTCCCATGTATATTGGGTCTGCAGTATGCCCAAAATGGTAGGCTCCAGTGAACCGCCGCGACTGAGGGAGTCTCGGGTCATGGTCAGGAGGACTTGGGAGACCAAGACGTGCTGCCGGTAGGGCTTCGGGGACGGCCTCGAACGTGACAACAGGCAATCCGTAGGTCAATCCAAGCAAGCTGGTCATCGCGCCGCCCAGTGAGTGGCCAGTAAGCCAGACATTGGCGTCGGGATAAATTTCCGTGACGTTGGCGTAAAGGTCAAGTGCGGCCCGGTAGTAGCGGTTTTCGTCATGCATAGCTTCGACGATACAAGTCAGGTTGGCCGTAAAGGCAGACTTCTGACAGTCACAAACTTGACGCCATAGGTACGACCCACCCTGTCCACAACAGCAACTGAAGAACAGATTGTCGTTCACTTTGTCATTCGTAGTGGTTCCTGCACCATCAAAAAGGGCCGGGGAAGTGCCCTTGAGAGAAATGACAATGGTGCCGTTTGTCTCATCCGCATAGATATGACCCGAAGGCCATCGTTGCCCCAACCGAAACTTGAGGAGTAATTGAACGAACCATTAACATCCTGCCAATCCTCACTCCCAGGCTCTTCGATGTAGTCATTTGCGGTCATTTTGGCGAAGGTAAGAATAGTCTTTTTACTGGAGACATCAGGGCCAGCTAGCGTATCCATGACCCATGCCGACGGCGATAAGATACTCGCCGATCCGCTAGATCGCGCGGCCATCAAATGCTCCTCAATTATGATTGGCCGACGATCCGCAAGGCGTTGGATTGTAACCGGCTGAGACGATGCGAGTAAAGGAGATTTGATATCAACGGGTTCTTTTTCGAGTCCATCTTCGGGAACGGACCAAAGGCGAGTATCCGGCTTGACATCAAGCCGCATGTGCAGGTCGGGCTGTTCGTACGTGCCGCGGTGGAAGAGGTGGCGAAGAGTCTGAATTTCAGGGAAGTTAGAAGAAGATCAAAATCAGATGAGCACCGCGAGTCAGGTCTGACGTACAAACTCATGGGTCTCCGACGATGGAGGCTGCTTCCCTACTAGCGGAATCTGGGGACCTAGGAAGGGAGGCGAGTCTCGGGACCCGAAGTATACAGGCCGAGAGGCGCTGGTGAAGGTAGAAAGGAAAGTAGCACAGAGAAGAAGACTAGGGAGCCCCATTCCGGACAGAAACCGCTTCCTGTTCCGCTTCTGGGAGCGTTCCATAATGAATAATGATATACAGACGACCAGAGATGCTGGGGATGACACAGAGGGCGAGAGAGACAGGAAGGAAGGAGAGTCTGGACCAGCCCTGGTTATCAGTTGGGGCGGGCGACTTATCAGGCGGTGACAATGCGGAGAGCCTCCACGTGATCTGCGGCACGCGTGACGGCCGATGCGACGCTGCAATGCTGCAATGCTCGGGGGTTTCGACCAGCATACTCGACCTTGACGGCCAACGTCAGCTGAAACAACCCTGTTCCCTGGCATTCTCTTCATTGCGTACGTCGGGGACTCCAAATTACGTCCCGACCCCGGTAGCCGCTATTGCTATATCCGTTCTGCGATCTGCATTGGCCGATCACCTGGGTCCCAACGCGGCACCACAAACCGGATTGCTGTCCGATCAGGCGCAACTTTGCTTAGACCAACACGCCATGTCTTCCGGCGCCTCTGAAGTTGGCCCGGACAAGCCTCGTCTGCATTCTGCCCGTTCCTTTCCCAGGATGGATAATGCAGACGTGAGCCCTCTCGCTCGCTCGAGAGCCAAAACCGTACAGTCGGTGGCCATTACGGAGTCAGTCGCTGCTGATGCACTTCCCTTATCAACAAACGAAGAAGACCGAGATTCTAGTCCGGACGTTTTTGAGAAGCCGGCATCTCCGGAAGTGGGACTGGAAGATGGCCAACACGAAGAGGAGGGCTCCGTGCTATCACGAAGTATTCAGGGACAGCCGGAAGAGGTACCAGTCGAGTTGGCCAGCTTAACAGATCGGTGAGCATACCCCTTTTGTATTCGTTCTCGAAATTCTTTACCCTCGCGTTGCAAATTTCTGGTATCTTGGCTGACCTCGTCCTTCGCTAGATTCGTGAACTCACTGAGTGCTAAAGTCCATACCTCCCCTCCCACTATAGACAAGATATCCAACCTCTACCAGGATTTCTATGTCAAGGCAGAATCCCATATTTCTACGCATATCTCCGCTCTTGCTTCTCGAATAAATCGCGACTCTAGCCAAGCGCAACCTGGTGTAACCCCGTCGAAGACGAAGAGTAGAGACATCGAGAACGTTACTCCTGGTCGACAGATGTTGACGGCCTCAGAAGTCACCGAAAAAAGACAAGCAAGAAAGCTACTCGCTTCCAAGCGCATCGCTCTAGAAGAAGCCGTGGAACGGCGAGCTTGTGAGACTATCTATGACAAAATATGGAGACACAAAAGCACTCTCGACGAGGTGAGAGATGAGAAACTGCGCTCGAAGACGGCGACATTGCTGTTAGTTGGAATCAATCTCAAAGACTTAGGGGTGGATGTGGACATCACAAGCATCAGTCCGGAAAGGCAAAAAGAGGCGGACGAGGGTCTTTCTCTTGCGCGTGATTGTCTTGCGAAGATGGATCAAGAGAAGTATCCCTTGGGAAAGCTCCAGCATCTTGCAGCTGCCCACAAGGCAATTGTAGACGCCTTGACTAAACTACTGCCTTCCTCCTCTTCTGCCGATGAGATCTTACCTACCTTGATCTACTCCATTATCACGTGCCCGCCAGAGGGTATTAACATCATAAGCAACTTCTACTTCATCCAACGGTTCAGGTCGTCGGGCAAAATCGATGGCGAAACGGCGTACTGCTTGACAAATCTCGAAGCGGCAATTAGCTTCCTGGAAAATGTGGACCTTCACGAGCTTCGCTCTGAAGAGTTACCGGAAAGCCACACGAAAGCTTCCCTTGAAGCGATTGATCCTCTTCCTATTAACAACGAAACACTCGTATCGTCTGCTCCGGCTGAGGCGGCCGGCGAGTTTTCAAAACAAACTGGCAAGGAGGGAGCGTCCAACACTTTGCCCCGGCGTCATAACCCTGCATCAACCCAGCAACGTCTTAACAACATATTTCAACCGCCTTCGAAAGTGCTTGGGGCAGCAAACGACGTTGTGCGAAATACTGCGGACCAGGGTTTGAAGAACATCGGTGCATCACTTGATAGTAGCTTCAACTTCCTATTCGGTCGCCTGAAAGAGTTGCAGTCAAGCCAGCCGGCTGGTAAAGAGGGGGAATCCTGTCCTGCCAAAAACTCTGGCTGAAGCTCGTCGACTGGTCACATCACCGGCTTCTAGCGATCAGAATTCCCTTAAAGAGGATAATCTGGCACAATCGACCGCTTCGAATGACCGGCCTTCCCTAAGGCGTATCGGCTCAAAGGCTGAGGATACATTCCTGGGGTTAGTCACAGGCCAAAGAACTCCTCGTGATCGAAGCGTGGACAGTGTCCGGACTCAGGGCAGCGGCAGAAAAACTACTCCTGGTACGGGCTCTATCAAAGATGAGCCCTCATCCGGTGGCTTCTCGCACGGCCTAGCGGGCTCAGCGCCTCAGCCTCCTACGCCTTTAGAATCCATGCGGAACTTCGGAAATACTCTCAACCCCCTCAATCATATCCCAGGCATGATTAGAAGCTTTGGGCGTCCGGTCCCTGATGGTTCTGGAGGGTCGCAACGCCTTCAGAGAAGGCCAGACCCGCTCCTAGCTCACGCGAGGTTTCCTTGAGTAGCCCTACACCCTCCGCGAAAATCGATCCTCCCATTCAGCGGTTCCTTCAAATACAAAATATCGATGAACTCACGATCGGCGACGTCTCCGCCTTACTGGAAGACTACAAGAGGATTTCCGCAGCGTTGTTGAAGCAGGACTCCAATTTCAAATGAGCAGCGACCTCTTCTTTCCCTTCCACACCGGAGTATTCTCGTCGCATGGTCTTTTATCTCGTACTTCTCTGTGTATCGGCGTTGCATGTCACGGCCCTAATAGATCATTCATATCTCTGGCGTTTTATATTACTTTCCTCGTTGAACATACCCTAGTCATGGGATTAGTTAGCATCAATTGGAGTTGATACAGATGACTCATTGCGAAATGTAGTCATGGACAAGGGTAATTAATTATATGTAGAGTGAATTGATTTCTATTGAAGTACGCAATCTCGGAATGACTCGGAGGGAAGAAAGGAACTTTCTATTAGCTAGTTTGCATTGTTTGCAGTTCCTTCTTTGCATAAAAGGACTGCATTTTTCATGTATCTAAGAAGCAAGCAGAGATAGCAAGAATTCAGACAAGTCTTCCACTTTGCTCAAAGTCCTCATACGCCGATAATTTCATTATAAAGGCGAATCGTCTTCATGAGTAACACATGAGATACAGGATGCACAAACTCGATATCATCACAAATAAGCGTTCTACCGTAACCCGTATTCTTTTTTAACCCCTTGAAGGAAACACGAAATTATTGATATAGACATGAGGTAGGTAAGCCGACAACTGCAACGCTGCTCCGAAAATCACCAGGATTAAGAGGTATCGCAGCCAATGAATAAGTATTGCAAATGCAAAGTGTTTTATGGAGTGCGACCACGTAGCACCTCGGTCCCACCTGTTCTCATCTCCTCTAGCTTCTTAGCAAGATCGGAGGATTGTTCTTCGACAGTGTCATGTCGCCTCTTGATCTCAGCCTCGTAGGTGGCGGCTGTTTTGCGCCTGGCGCGACGTAGGTCCTTCATCTGGTTGAGCATCTTGCTAAATTCCCCTATTAATTGATCACCGAAGTCTTCCCATTCTTCCATGTTCAGGTTAGAGAAGTAATCACGACGTTCTGGATCTGAAATCTCCATTAAATAGGAGATTTTATCTTCAGACGGGGCTTGTGTTTGAGTGTGGTGGGTGGCGGAGTAGTGGATGGAATGCGGTCGAAGGGTTCAGCTTGGAGCTCGGAGAATGACTTCTGGCGCAAGACCTCCGGTGGATAGTCGAGATCGAGGTGACGTTTCTTTGGCTGGGTTGGTTCCGGGCTTATTCTCCGGACAAATTGCGTCTCGCAAACGGATCATTGATCGGATCTTCGTCATCGAGAGCATCGAGATTGGTGATATCAAAGCGGTTAAACGACTGTACGCTACTAGGCCTTCCGTAATCTAGGTCGAACAGCCCTTCATCGTCCCCCGGAGGCTCCGGCTGACTATTGACACGCCCGTCTTTCTGGTCGGTTGCGGTCGGGGCCAGACGCGCGTCGAGTGGGAGTTATTTCCAGCTTGTCGAGAAGAACGGCTTGGTGGACTAAATCTTGTCCTGGAGTCGTGCTCATGTTATGGGGAAGCGTGATTTTTCTAGGCGCGCTGATGGGTAATGCTTGGTTTGGAGCTCTTGCCTCGGAGATGGACTGGCCATGAGCTGCAGACTTCATAGGCTCTTCCTGCGAAGGACTTGTGCTTTTTGGGTATGGCTTTCGGCTTGCGCTCCAGAAACTCTGCAGGCGCTTGCTCAGTGGTGCTTCGTTGCCACGTCGTTTTGGGGGGTGATTAGTCTTCGTATCATCGGAATCCTCATCGTCACCCGCCACTGAGGTTAACTGGCTTTCATTGTCAATGTCATCTGAGCCAAAGCCAGCTGTTCTCAAGGCTGTATCCCCAAGGTTTTCATACCACTTGGGGTCGTAGGGGCGTCGAGTCTGGCGGAATTGGTGCAGAGGCTTCGCGTTCACATTCCCATCTGTACTATAGTGCTGGGTGTTCGTGGCGAGTGGGTATTGGTACGGGACATCATCGCCACCCATGACACTAGTTGCAGCGATGGTAGAGTCATCAACGCCTTCGACATCGGTGTCGAACATGTCCCTCTGAACGGCATTTTCGGCCGGAGCATATGGGGGTCCTTGGTACTCCGGCTGTTTATTGGCGGGCACCAGGTTCGTTGCCGGCACATCGACTCTTGCTTGATCGGCCAAATTCTGGCGCAATTGATGGTTAGGCGCAGCATCATTGACAGGATGCCGAAGCTGGGTCGCTTCCTTGGAGTGTATATAGTCTCCGACCCCCATTGTGGATTAAATAAACCGGTGAGGGCGGGGAGAAGACCTGGACAGGGACTAGGATTGAGCGAGACAGGAAGATAGAGATTGAAATCCTAACTTGCAATGTTCTATAAAGGAAGGCTCTTTGGCCTAGTAGAACGGTCTAAGGGGCGGGGCCGTTCATGGCGGTTGGAGAGACAATCTCGGGTGCTGGTCGAAGTTGCGCCTGAATTATTATCGACACGCGCGGCAACTTTTAAGGCACGCGAGGCTGCCACGAGGTCACGTGGGGCCGATCAAATCTATGACTCTAGGTGCCTGAGGTACACATGTCTTTCGCAGGCCATGGATGCTCTTTCGAATTAGTATACATCTACATTATGTATATACAAAGAATGAGGGTACCATTCAATATCAACCAAAAGTGTCATCGTCAATATGGAATTCCTCAAGCGTTGAAGTCATTCCTTTGCCGCGTAGTCTAGCTTTCTCGAAAAGCTCTTCCGCCCTGTCTACTTCAGTTTCCCTCTTTTCCTCCGCCAGCCTCTGCTCTCGTCTGATCTGGATCGAGTCGTGGAGGTCGTCTACCGGCGTACTCCTGTCATCATTGAACTCATCGTTCTCCGGATGGGGCAAAGAAGACACAAACAAGTCACCGATCCACAGCGAAACCATGGCTCTAAGTTCTAGGAGGTCAGAGGAGTCAGAATATGGAGGAGACATCAAAATTTCGTCCATGTTTGCCGCAATCTTTTGCGCCTCCTCTAGTTCCTTTTTCTTTGTTTCTGCAATAAGAGAGCGTTTCTTCTTGTTGTCATGGCCATCCAAATCGGACGCTGCATCGTCATCCTCCGAAACCTCTGACGGGTCCTCTTGTTTCTCTAGGATCTTCTGGGTTGCGATCTGGCACTCTTGAGTGACATAAATCCAAAGTCCGAACATGGCCGGGTAAAAGTGCAAGGGGCTTATTGCATCTGGATCTGCCTTCCGAAACGGATGTTGGATGATTAACGTTTCGTAATAGTTCTTGGCAGCTTCAAATCCTTTTCTGGTAAAGAGATCCTTAGAAGGTTCAGTCGCTTGAGCGGCTTTATTGCCTCCTTGAGCTGCGTTGTCGGAGATGTGACTGCCGCGCCGAAGCAATATTTCGGCTCCGATGCCCCATCTACCTTCTGTTCGCACATCAAGAGGGGTCCCATTATACTCCTCACGAAGAAGCAGTCCCCAGGCCCGTCCAGCACGGATATAGTCCCTCTGAAGAAGGCAGCGATGCAGGATGGAAGAGAGGACACCAAGATGCTGGAGCCGAAGATTGCCCTGATGAGCAGCAGACTGCGGGGGATAGATAGGAGATGGCAAGGAGGACCAGCTCTTTCAGGACCACGCCCTGAGTCTGTCGGGTTACGTTCTCGTCTTTGGCTGGGCCGTGTGGAAAATTCCCGCCCGGTAATTCTTGATCAAAAGGAAGACCCGCAATGCGGTATTGATGGGCTTCATCGGGCGACAGTGTTAAGGAGGGACCAGAGGGAGCTATCTCTGATGCAGCATCCGTTGTTTCGCCTTCAGTATCGTTGTCGACGTCGCCCCAGTCATCCGCTTTTTTACGCTTTTTCGACTCATACTGAGCCACACGTAGACTAACGGGTTGTCGCCATGACGGAAGTGGGAGAGAAAAGGCTGACGCCGAAGGAGCGAACGCCATGGAGCACTCCGGCGTCAAGGCGCGAATCGTCTCCTTGTCCCTTGAGGGATGGTAAGCCAAGGACCATGGAGGCTGGCGGCTAGGGTAGCTGCATGCGCCGGAGGTTTGGAATTCAACTGGTAGTGACGAGCGGGGTTTTCTTTTCTTTTCTTTGTCCTTTTTGACCCCTTTTCTTTGGTTCTCTATTTTAAATATTGAATCGATGTCCAATATGCCATATAGAGAAAAAGAGCCATGGAGGGGAATCCGACGTGTACGAAGAAGAGAGAAGGGAAAAATGGAGAAGCAAAGGAAAGATCCCCAGCCAAGACCGATAGATCAGACCGTCCATGGGCGCCTCAGGCCCCACCCAGCCGTTTCCGATGGAAAACATCACGCCCTTCAAGTCGTACCTTGCCTTTTTTTTTAGCATGTTCGTCACTACCTAAGGTAAGTACATTATTTCCTTAGTCTCAATACTAGCCCGATACCTCCGGCCATGACATTATTACCTACCTCCAAAACTCCGTAATACCCTACCAGGAAACGTACATTATACCTAGGATTATACCCTGAAGCAACCACGGCGGCCAGTGCAGAGTTTCCTAAACAGGCCTAGGCTCGCCCCGAACGGCGCCTAAAGGTCAGCAAACCAGCCAAACCAGCCAAACCGTCCAAATAATGGCCAGAAGAACCCCGTTGAGACTCCGGACTCCGTTATCATCCACTACCGGCCTCTGTCGTTGTCATCGCCGCTTGCCTTCGCTTGCTCCCCTTCATCCCTTCATCCCTCCCCCCCCCTTCCTTCGGATCAACTTTTTCCTACCGCATCCCTATTGACTGGCCTCCCGACCTGGTTGTCGCGGGGTTCTCTGCAGTAGCCGGTAGAACCCGTTCTTCGACGTCCGCCTCCTCGTTCCTGTTGCTGAGCCCGTTGGCACCTGCCACGCCTACTCCTCCCACAAACCAGTCCCTTCCCGATCTCGAGTAACTTTTCTTGGGTATCTTTCAAGGTTCTTCGCTCTCATTCTATCGATTCTTTTCTCGCGACATCAGGCGGATGAGCCGCCTTTGTTCCACCTAGATATCTACTTGGAAAGGCGACAGCAAGCCTGGGACTGCTCCAAAGCGAGCGTCCGGGTCTCTTGGGATATTCGGAATTCTTTATACTGGGTGCTGAGTTTTACTTGAACTGTCCAATGGTATGCACTTCCCCCATAATACATAGCTCACATCTCTCTTGGGCGTTGTGGAAAAGGCTGCTTGACCCCGGTTACAAGAAGCGCCGCCCCCAAGTCATCTATCCATCCAGTCCGCCTATCCCATCGCTTTGTCTTCGAACTGGACTACTTTCTTCTAGCCATGCCTTTCCATCCCTTTTTCTATAGTCTTCTGTTGTCTCCATCTTGCGCCATTCTACCTTCGTTGCCTTTCTTTCGCAAACGATCACCGTCATCGCTCGTCTTACTAATGCGACATTGGTCTTTAGTCATCTAGTTGTCGATGGCAATAGGCGGTTTTTAAATACCCATCCCCACGTCCCCGATTCTACGCCTTTGTTACTATGGGACAGTCTTCTTCGACGCAAAGAGACCATCGTCACGATAATCACCTAGAATACGTCTTATCTTCCCAGGCAGCCCGTGGTCGACTCAATAGTGATGCGGACATGAATAACGGGCATGGCATTGAGCAGACCGGGGACTATGAGCCCCAGTCAGGACCCGAATTCAACCACAGTGGCTTTCAGTCTTCGCCGTCTGGTACTCACAACCGGTCTGCGGAGGCTTGGCACCCGATGATTCCCGCAGAGCAGTCAGGGACCTCCAGACATATGGCCAGCATTCAGGAAGAGAACGGGTCACAGTATGACGCGAACCAGCGAGAGTACCGGTCGGCCATATTCGCCCGCATGGCTGCTAGAAGGCAATCCACCATGTCGCGGCTAGGATCAAGAATCTTGCCAAATTCTGTAATTCGTGGGCTTCTCAGCAGCGAAGAAGAAACGCCCGCCGAGGGTCACGCTCATCGGCATGGGGTTGTTTCGCGAACTTTGCCACGCTCCGAAGTCGCTCAAATAGCAGTCGCTTCAGTCCGTTTAGTTCCTTTGGCTCAAGGGGTATTTCTCGACGCCGTTCTATTCGAGGACCGTACTTTATTCCGCGCAGTGATCCGGGCCTGATTCCGGATACTACTCATTCTTCTACTTTTTTGGATCCCACCACAAACCATACTCCAGAAAACACGAGAGGATCTTGGCGTCGAAGTGCTCGATTACACCGTGTGCGACATTCACTGTCAAGCCCTATCACGCACATGTTCGGTCAGCCGTCGGCCGGCCATGCTACTGGCAGTGGGCAACAACATCCTATCGGCCCAATATTCAACGAGGCACCACAGCCCTTCCTTCCGCACCCAGGACCCATGGACACCCGTATGGACTTTGATGAACCTCACGAGCTGGACTCTGTTGAACCTGCTGTGGGAAGCACTCGTCCAACGTCCCCAATGTCGTCGCAGTCTGCACAGGGATCAGCAAGCTTACGGCAATTCCCAGGCCTTTTGCGAGCCAGGTCGTCTAGGGCTATACGGCGGGAGGAACAAACGCCCCTGTCGCGCGTCCTTCAGCTAGCCGCTGCTGCCATCGCCGCTCAACTTTCGGGTACAACCGGTCCAGTAATGCCCAATATTCAAGCGCTAGGCAATGACGGTTTAGACGGCTCCCTGGAAAACTTTATCCAAAGTCTACAGCATGCGACTTCAACCCAGGCAGCACCGAATGATACACCAGGGCCATCTGGGGACACCGGAAATGCGCCAGTAACACCCGTCAACTTCTTGCGAGTTTTTCGATTCGCAAACTCGGAAAATGCCGGGCCGCTTGGCATGTCGACCCGCTCCGAAAACCCAGGCAGAAGGGCGGATGGGATCGATCTAGAGAACCCCATGGATGGGCCCGAGGGGCGGACAGTCACCCTGGTTGTGGTGGGAGTTCGATCGGTACCGTCAGGCAACGGTTCCGGGGGCGATCAACCGGTCAACGGGGGCCCCGGCTTAGATGCCTTACTACGCCTGCCTCCATTCTTCCCCAGGAAACCTATCACGCAATCCGGAAAACGGTTCAAATATTCCACGTGCTGAAGGACGACCAAGATTCACTACGAGTGGTCGAAATTCCGTGGGAAGCTCTAACGGCTTGTCCACCAATGGTGACACCCAACAAGCGCAGGGCCAGCAAAGCCCATCGCGACGATTGTCTGATACTGGAGGTCGGGTGCCTCTCTCGTCTGTTTCTTCGCTGCCTTCGGAGAGCCCCCCAGGTCCTCATCCTCCTCCATCCCGCCGAGCCAGCGGTTTCATCAGGGGCTTCAACTCCCAGCCGCAGGCCATCTGCTGCATTCAATGATGCCTCCTAGCGTCATGCCGCAGCTGGACGAGAACCGGACAATGCGTCCTACGGTTGAAGTTGACGGAAATACACCTTTTACCGCCTCGCACCAACGGCGTCGGAGCGATTCGGAATATGCCCGCCATCGTGACCTAGGTTCCGGTGCGGTGCGGCGCAATGGAGTCGTCGAACCCGACAACACGCCACCACCTGCTGGCAGAAGTTGGTTGATCTACGTTGTCGGCACTAATCTTTCAGAGAATCACCCTGCCTTTGCAACTCCAAGCCTTTTCACCGATGTGAGATTAACGCCATCCTTTCTTATGCCGGGGAATGCTCTTACTGACTTTGTTCGGCAGAACCGACCTATGAGGATATGATTTCTGCTTTCCTCGCTCTTGGGACCGGTGAAAGTTGCTACCCAGGAAGAACTCAGCTCCGCCGGCGGACTATTCCGTCTCGTTGGAGTATGGCGGATCGCTCACCGCGGAGGCCTTGGATGGTACTGGTGCCATTCAAATTCCCGACGGAGACCGCTGCCTGATCTGCCTCAGCGACTACGAGGCGGCCGAGGAACTCCGCCAACTGAACAAATGCAAACACGTCTTCCACCGAGATTGCATAGACCAGGTTCGTCTGATTAAACCTCGATGGTGGATCCCCAAGGCTAGTATGAAGCTAACTGTATATCAACAGTGGCTAACAACCGGTCGCAACTCGTGCCCCCTATGTCGCGGCCAGGGCGTTGTCGATTCCTCCAACTCGGATACTGCGCCGCCCGAACCGAGCCCTACTGCTGCTTGAGCCACACCACCTTCCTTGATTATTCTCGCCCTTCCAGAATTCCGAATTATCTCTTTTTAATAGCCCCGAGCCATTTGAGGATTAGCATGAAGCGTCTATTTAGCAGCCTAACGAACTTGTTTCCTTTCACCTCATAACGGATATCCAGTGCAGCATTGATCTTTTCCTTTGTTTCTTTCATAAGACGCCCCGTGTTTTGGTTGTTGCCAGGGTTCCGGGACATACTTTGCATTTCTCGCGATGAATTTTTTGAGTGAGTATTTTCAGATTGTCTGACGTGCCCTATTCGCTGTGGCCCAGTTCCTGGATGTTCTTACCCATGGCCCTTCCTGTACTTCATTTTCTTCTGTGACATAGCTTATTGGATATTCAATTTTTTTCTCTGCTCCCGTTTTCCAATGGCAAGCAGTATGTAGATAAACTGATATTTGTAGAGTACTATAGTAGAGAGTAGAGAGCAGATAAGTGGATAGTGGATAGTAGATAATGATGAGAGAGTCCGTCCCTCCGCGCTGACTCATCCAGTCAACCCCTCCCGATGTCGTCCCGCCGGTGCAGAACATGCAGCAGACCTGCTCCGGTCATTTCTACTTTTTGGTCGACCTCTTTGTGACTTCGACTTCTCACTCCCTAGGATCTGTTTACGCTACCTGCGTCAGACCCGCGCTCTATTTTAACTAGGTGGCCCGATCCAAAAGAAATCCTCCGCGTACCCCCTCGCGCCCAATCCCTTCGCGACGTCATACGTCTACCTATTCTATACCCATTAGCCCTCAACAAAGGGCGGAGAGACAGCTACAATGGCAGCCCCCGTCCGCATAACCGTTCTCATATCCGGGAACGGCTCTAATCTACAAGCGGTTATTGACAAAACGAGCACGGGCGAGCTTCCCGCGACCATTGTCCGCGTCCTATCGAACCGCAAGAACGCCTACGGCCTCGAGCGCGCCCACAAGGCCAGCATTCCGACCGAATACCACAACCTCGTCAAGTATAAGAACCAATATCCTTCGACTCCCGAGGGTGTTCAGCAGGCGCGGGAAGCCTACGACGCGGATTTGGCGCGGTTCGTGCTCGCCGACAGCCCAGACCTGGTCTGCTGTCTCGGTTTCATGCATGTGCTTTCGCCGAGATTCTTGAAGCCGTTGGAAGAGGCTAAACTCCGGATCATTAATCTTCATCCTGCCTTGCCGGGGGCGTTTAATGGGATTGTAAGTCTGCTTTTGTGCTGTCTCCGGCGTCGGGTAGACGGAAGTACCTACCCGAATATTTGAATATTTCTTTGAATCATTGGGTGTGGGGAGAAATGAAAAGATGGAAACTTGTCTTGTCTCGAGAAACCGGTGACTCATGGTTGGGGCGGTCAGGTCGGCCAAGAACGTTCACTAACCATCTCCTTCGTTATAGAATGCTATTGAGCGGGCTCATGCTGCTTGGCTCGAAGGCAAGATCGATAAGACCGGCGTGATGATCCACAACGTGATCTCGGAGGTCGACATGGGTAAACCGATTCTGGTGCGAGAAATCCCCTTCGTTAAGGGGGAGGACGAAGACCTAGAAAAGTTCAAAGAGAAGGTCCATCGGGTCGAATGGGGCGTTGTGATTGAGGGCGTGCAGCTCACGATCAGCAAGATCAGAGAGTGAAGTCAAACAGCCCCTCATAATATCGCAGGGGCTACGCCATAAAAAAAACAAAAGCTTTGCATGGAAACTTAGGTAACGATTCAACGATTTCAATAGACAGAAAACTACCTTAGGGGCTTGTGGCAATTCAAAATACTGGTATGTTTAGTCCGCTGATATTACAGTTCAAATCTAATTGAAGGAGGTTTCCCTGTAGCCATGGGAACTAATCAAAGAGCAGGAAGATCATAGGCCGAAGCATAAGACAAAACAGAGATGAGAACAGAAATAAAGAGACATGGCTGGATGAGCTCGTATGGTGTCCATTCGTAAATTGATTTTCTTTTTCTTTCTTTTTTTGCTTCATCCCCTTTCGCCCAATTCTACTCACTCCACGATATCTTAAACAAATATCCCGTCCTGCCTAGGCATTTCCATACGCTGGTTCCATACTATGGGGCTGTGAGAGAACACTAATTCCGCTTTATCGGGGATAGTGCCTTGGAGCTCCTAGGTTTCTCTGATGTGCATTGTGGGCAGAATGAAAGGATATGTATGGGTCCTCATCTTTTGACGGGCCATGCCAAGCTGGAATTGTTGAGGAGCTAAAATGCTAAGCCAAATTGCTAACCACTGACTTACGAGTGCGAAGGCGCTGATGATCCACGGCGTACGAATGATCAACGCCTAAATGTCAGCGCTCCAGGCAATTGGCCTCAGCGCTAGGTTGAGCACGCTGCACCGGATGGCATAGAACCATCCAATATCCACAACAAGAGCAACTAGAACGGATCACGGAAGCACAAACACCGACTATGGAACCTGTCTGGATCTGATAAACCAACCATTGCCTTTCATATAAACTAGGGCAGGGTTCAGAGTCGGGCTTGATGGGAATAGAAAAGATGGTGAAACGTTCCCTGCATCGCCAAACCCAGTGGATTTTTCAATAGACAGCTTTCTCCATCACCATTCTCCTTTGGGAAGGTGGCCACTGGCCAAAGGGTCTTCTTAATTAATTCGGGGACGGGGTTACAACTGCTACCTTAATTAATTGGCAACAGGCTCGGAGACATTTGCCTCGGACTCTGTTGAGGTGCAACGCCACGCAGACAGGACAAGAGAGAGTCATGGTCCGTTTGTCACCCGGGCCGGTTCGTTTCGGTGGCCAGGATAAGGGCGATGGGTGGCTAAAGTTGAAGGTGAACATGAGAGAGAAGATTATTTCTTGCCAAAAGTACGGCAAGAATGCAGGCTCGCACAGTCGCACCTACGGAGTACTCCGTACGGAACGATAACACCCTAAAGGTCTGTCCTGCAGTGACACCTTCTACCGTGGCCAATGAGTTAACAGAAGGCTATAGGGTATCTCGTAGGGTAGACAGACAGAACCACTACTGCAACTACTCATGCGGCATCATCCTTCGAGCAAAATCACCTACCAATCTTTCATTCTTTTTCCTGATTTCCCCGGCCAGGTGAAACGTGTTCAAGCCTCTATTGCCCCGATCTTCATTTGGCCTCGGTGGAAAGGCAGGTTGAATGGCCGTTGCCTGACAGTCTCCCCGCCTGGAACTTCCTGTTTTGCTGCTGATGACTTGCCTTTACTCCGCTCATAAGTACCAGTGTGGCTGTTCCCTCTTGGCTTTGGCGCCATGAATCATTCATCCGTGGAATGGAGACCGGGATACCACCCGGGGCGTAGAATGCAACCATGCATCCACAACTGAGCCTTTTTTTCCTTCTTGAGCTTGGTACGGACGCCAGACCAAACCAGTTGGGGCTGGTGTGGTTGAACAGACAATGAGACTTGCCCGTTAACCCTTTATGCCCGAGACTCCCGATAGGGCAATAATTAGGCTAGAAATAAACGGACAGAACCGCCGGAAAAAGAGAAACCTGCCACCATTTAGCACCCTGGGAGAACTGTTTACATGTCGCCGGGGACGTTCATTATACAATGTGTGGGGAGGCTGAAGAAATCTGAAGGATTGTCAGTCTCTTCGTTCTCGTTCTCGTATGATATCGACAATTCTCAGCCAGACTAGAGAATGGATCCCGATTCACCCATACCCACAGCCAACCATGCCTTTCTTCCTACCCTCCTTTCCATGTAGGCCCGAGGCATGATCCTACAGGAAAGCAAAGAAGGGGGAGAAAAATAGGGAAAGGAAAAAAAAAAAAAAAAAAAAGGCAAAAGAAAGACACAGTAGGGGATCATCCTGTGACAGACAATAGACCAACACGACAGACAATCCAAACCACTCATATGACGGGCCAATCCGTTGGCAGCTCTACCCACCGAGGATCCATTGGATTATGTCAACTGGAAAAGTACTGATCAATGTTGGCCGCGGTTATTAATCTGACTTGGGGCTCCCCGTTCCTCATCTTCACATTTCACTGGACTGGACATGGGGACTGGGCCCCATTGTTAGGTGTGAATGCAGTGATGCACTATCCAGTGCATAATTGCTAGCCAACACCGGTTTAGTCCATGGTTGGCTGTTGCCGTGAAGCCATGACGAATGTTGCAAGTTCTGTGTGTGGCCTGGCCGGGCTGGTTCAGTTGCCCACGGGCTAGGTTTGTCCCACATCCCTCGGCACTTCAGTAGAAAATTCGAGAGGTTGAATGAATCATGGAGCATAGCAAACAGTTGACCGCGGAGAATACCTGATTGGGAGAGGTAAGGGGTTTTTCCATACTCGGGGGAGGACAAGACAAGGACAAGCTGGGAGCTGGGGCCCGGAAAAAGAAAAAAAAAATCTGATAGAGAGTACCAGAGTCACACAATTAGTGGTGCACATACCAGAGAGACCCTCTTTGGCATTTCATCCCCGTGGGACTCGGTGAAAGGGGACCCGGAGAAGGAGGAAATACGAGGCTTTGTTTCTCTTTGGGATTGTGGACACTTGCGGTTTCACACACCGGGGACCTTTACTACTACGGAGTAGATTGAATGATGAACTTTTTGTGAATTTTTTTTTCTTTCTCCGTTTTTCTTTTTTTTTTCTTCAAGGAAAACACGCGGCTGTCAATATCTTTCGTTGATCAGGAACATCCGATTGTGCCGATATATTTTCGGCCAAAGGAAAAAGCCCACCCCCCGTACCAGGAAGGTCTTTTTTTTCTTTTTCTTTTTTCTATTTCCGTTTTGGATGTGCAACGACAGCCAAGACCCTATTATTGTCAATATGATCGCCACCAGTCAGCCATTCGGGCATAGTTTATAGTTAGAGCACGAGTGAAGGGTCAAGGGAAAGACGAGGGCGCACAAGAGGACGGGGAACGGAGATCAAACCATCGGCCATCGGCCATCCCCCATCAATCAACAGCTCATCCAGCATTTATCATGCTGACTGATGGCCCCGACGTGACGCCAGACCACAGAGAGGAGCTTCTCTAGTGGCCCGCTGTCAATAATCCTGGCGCCTATAGCAATTAGTATTCGATTATTGCCGGTCCACCGCAAGTCCTTTTCCGGCTCCACTCCGGACGAACGTTTCGGCAAATTTTACCAAGCTGAGCCTGGGCGGTCCGTTTCAGATTTGCCGACGGCCAAAGAATTATGAGTAATGGGCTAATGGGCTAATGATTCATTTGCGACCTGCGTTGCGTCCCCGTTCCAATGCTCGGGCGGCATGCCAAACTGCTTCAGGAGAGTGGCGCCTGAAAGGGGCAGGTAGGTTGAGATATAAACTTTGGATCAAGTGGAGAGCGCCACGAGGGCCATTTCCATTAGGTACAGGATTGGAGGCTTGGAGACTGGAGCCCCTTCGAGGTCTTGGTCTGTGTCTCTGCCGGTTTTCCTTTCCTGGTGCTGCGTGCTGGTGAGTGGAGGCTGCACTCACTACGCAGTACTACGCACCTACCATCTTCGCCGTGGCTCATGTGTCTCTGGTTAAAACCCCCCTGTGTGAGGAGATTGACACCGAGATCTGGTTGGCATCCTGTACGCCCTACTGCGTACACCTTACGGAGGATGCCTGTGGCATCCACGGAGAGGCCCTCAGGTGAGTGGTGAGTCCTGACTCCTGAATCGTGATAGATCATCCCAGGGCGGTGGATACCGGACTCAGGGCCCTTGGATCTTGGACCAGGCCCGGGGACCTTCTCTGCTCGGGGTCCACCAGGGATGTTTACAACAGAGTATGATTGATCCTTGAATGGATCTGTCCGGGTACCGGCCCAGTAAATTGCCTTCTCTCGCGGTCCGACTCTTCCAGGGTCCGGTCCCAAGGCCAACAACTTCTGCAGGCAGATTATGCTTGAAGCCAGTGGTGGAGAGCGTCGCCTTGGCCGACTCCTTGATTCTTCTTTTCCGTTCGGACGGGTTTTTCTGGATCTCTAGTGCCAGATGCTATCAACGTGAAATCCGCACATACCAACGCTAGTGCCAACTAGCGGGCTCCATCTGCCCATATCGGAGGCTACTTGACTTCCTATGCCCCGGACGTCGTGTTTCTGAGACGCTGAAGGGGGGCATTGGGAAGCATTCAACAGTATTCAACGGTGAACGAGCGTGGTTGTTGTGTGTACACAGCCGTCGGACGGGGGTGATGAGGTCATTTCCATGCGTTGGAACCATCACGATATCCATCCAGGGATGGTTGCTTCTCGGGACAATGCCATGCCGAGTGAAATAACGAGATCAAATAGCGGAATTAAATAAATCGTAATGATTTTGGGGCTTGTAATTCCGCCGTGGAGGAGATTGCCTTCTTGGGGGGGGGGAGTTCGAGGCGGTTGATCGCTCCAGCTGCAAGTAGCATCGTTCTTTCTGTTCTGTACTTCTTCCTCGCTCCTTCCCTCTTCTTTCTCTCCCTCCTCTACTTCTACTGTTGGTACTTCTCCATCCTCCTTCCTTCTCCCTCTCCCTCTCCCTCTCTTTCTCTCTCGTTTCATCTCTCCTCTCTCCCTCGTCCTCTCCCTCTCCACCCCCTTCCGTTCCTCCTTCGTCGTCTCTTCCTTTCCACCTTACTTACTACTCAGGGAGCATGCTAATGGTCGGGGTTCCTACCCTGCGATACCCTCTACCAGGCGCTGCCTTCCACCGGTCTCTTCTTCCTCCCCCTCGTCGCGCTAGCCTATGCCGGTCCTCTCGCCGGCAATCCGTCTGGTCCCTTGAATGCAATTCGTTCTATTGCCATCACCATGGCGCATTCGTACACCCCGCCTCAAGCCTCCTTGACTGGGTATTTGTCAGGTCCGATGCAACACATGCAAGAGCCACCACTGTCGGCCTACTCCATGCTAGGGGCTGGTCAGTATCCAGAGAGCGTCGCGCTGTGGCACAATCCACCCGCGCAACCTCCCCAGCCGAGTTTGCCCATCGCCACCTCGTACCCGCCGGCTCCGAAGCCGCAATCCCTCCTGCAACCACTCCCGGACCAGAAAAAACACAAGCGTACCAGAAGCGGCTGCTTCACCTGCCGATCCCGTCGCATCAAGTGTGACGAGGCCCGTCCCGTCTGTGACAGATGTCGAAAGGGCAATCGCGATTGCGTCTACCCACCCGCCTCCGCCGGCTCCGTCTCCAAGGCCGCCTCTCGCTCCGGCGTGAAACCAAAGGCTCCGCGACCCCAGTCGCGTGGCTGCGACTCATCCGGCCTAGTCGAACATGATGAGGGACGCGCGCTGGAACCCATCTTAGACGAGGAAGGGGACGAGGAAGGAGAGGAAGAAGGGAGTGTGGCATCGAGCGTTCGGTTGTCGCCGGCAGGTGCTGCCCGGTCGAAGCAGAATGCACAATCTCTGGGAAAGCGCCCGGCAAAGCAGCGCGTCGCCAACGCTACAGAGGGCTCGGTTTTCTTCAACAAGGATGCTAGCAGCTCGCCGTCAACCGAGGCGTCGTCCAGGCTGGAGTCGACCAGTGTGCGCTCGGCCAGTATTGGCTTTGCCGCCCACGAGCCTTCGGCGCCGCCCAGTACGGCTCATCTCCCCGAGGATCTGCGGTTCTATCTCTCCTTCCATCAGGAGTATATGTCCTACCGACATTACTTTTTGCGCCCACCCAGTGATCAGTTCGTCCACCAGAGCATCGTGGAATACGCCTTACAGTATGAGCCGCTTCTGTACGCCGTTGTGGGCTTCGCCGCATACCACCACTGCATTCACACCAGCAGCGGCAGGCTTTACACCTTCCTCAGGTATTATAATAAGGCGTTGACTTTGTTGCGAAGGTCCCTGGGATCAGGGGAACCGCATTGCGAGGCGACTTTGATTACTGTATTGGTGCTCACCACTTTCGAGGTACGTTCTTTCATTTGCCTTTTCCTCGCATCCCTCGCGTACAAGATTGTCGCATCGAGATTAGAAAGGCGAGGTGAGCACTTGCTGACTTTCTTCAGGAGTTCATAGGGGACTGGGTGAATTTAATTGATCACCACCAAGCCGCCCATTCCTTGATGCGAGAGCTCCTAACGCCCCACTCGACATGCACGAACCCGCTGCATAGCCATATCTTCCTCTGGTATGCCCGATTTGACGTCGTGGCTGGAATCCTAGCCGGCAACGAGACTGTTCTAGGCCGTGATTGGTATATTGCGAAGGAAGAATACGATGCCGAACAAGCGGCCATGTATCCCGACGATGCGGAAAAACAACTTGCGTTGGCTGCGTCAATAAACCGTCGGTTCGGGCTAGAAATGGCTTCGCTATATGCCAAACTGTCCCGCGGGATGATCCCGTTCGATGAATTTGTCGCTCAGAATGATCAACTGGAGCAGAACCTGGATCGCATTAAACAGATCTTGGATCAATACAATAACTCGGAATTTACGGTCTGGGAATACCCAAACAAGAGGCCGCTCTCCGACGAGGATATTGTGGACCCATATGTGCCAGGGGGGTTGCATCAGGGCCCGTTGTGGGACATCAATATCTCGTGGATCGACTATTACTCCACCAAGGCCATGTTCAAGTACCAGTCTCTGTTGTCGGTGAAAAAGTCATCCTGGGAGGAACTAGGTAGTCTTGCAATGGAGCAGTGCCGATTGATCGAGGCGATTGAACGATGGCCGGAGAAGGAGAACGGTTATATCTTTGCTTTCAAAAACAGTCTGGGAATGGCGAGCCTGTTTTCCCCTAAGGATGATAAACACGTTATGTGGAGCCGGAGGAAATTCGCTCTCATGGAACAGAATGGGTACGTTCGCCTTCGCCGGTGGGCAGGATTCTGAACCTTCCAACTGACCCTATTCTTTGCCAGATACGTGACTCCGCCAAAATTCCGGCAGGCGCTGGCGGCTGTCTGGGAGTTGCCCGAGATAAATCACTGGTGGCTTCCGCACGACGAGGGCTATCCTAACCTCCTGCGTGAGGTCCGCGCGATGACGGAAGAACGAACCAATAACCCACGGGATAACTTCCGCGAGAGCGTGCGGGACTTGAAGACGTTGTTCTGGAATATCAGCCTGGACGATACCGAGAGTGAAAACAGCCCGGTGTCGACCGGGGCGGAGGGACGATGATAAGAATCCTATGGGCGACAAAGACTCCACCCGTTTTTCAAATCCCTCGGGGTTTTCCCCTTCCAGGAGCGCTCCGGCACAGCCAAAAGTGGCGAAGTCGAAGCTCGATCGACCGCAGTGGATCCGATCGTGCTGGACAAGTCCTGTTAGGGTAACCGCCCCCGAGTCTGTCGCAACGTCAACTCGTCCCCGAGAGCTTAAATTATTCTAATTGATTGTCTCTCGATGATCAAGGGAGAAAAAGAGACATTTCGTTTGCATCGGACCGGGCCGGGCCCAAGTTTTTTGTTGCTGGATCCTCTGGAAGCACTAAACTTCTGGAATCCGGCCTTTCAGCCGTTCTCAGTCTCTCTTCCAAATTCCCTCCAAACCCCCAACCCGCAATTTTGTTTTCCCTCCCACTCGGCCGGCTTTTTTTTTTTTTTTTTTTTTTTGGAATTATCTGGGGCACAGATTTTGGTTTAGACTTTTTCTCATCTTTGGCAGTATTAGCGGCGTTGTGCATGGCGTAGACTTGCGTCTCTGGCTGGCGCAGTTGGATCTTTTGGAAAAAATACCCTTTGATACACCGCAGGATTTTGGATCAGCCCTGGTTTTTTTTTTGGTTACTTTCTGTCTGCGACTTACAGTGAATAGCAATTGTTCGATTTGGAGGGCCACGTGGCACCCATATTATTGACCTCACTGTCATATCTACATGACACAGATACCAAATAGTATTGGATACCCATTCTTTTCATTCCTTTTGCTTCTTAGTTACTATGAGATGGCACGTCCTATCAGCGAGGCCTTTATGCCCGTGGGAGGTTTGGTCACATAAAACTGGTCCGCATACGTCCATTTATAATCTTCTTTATCATATCGTTTCCTATGTACTACGTTCAGGATCCCGGAAGGGAACTTCTCGAGCCGGAATCACCGTCTCCAATCCTCCTGCAAGCTCACCCAGTCCGTCATCCCCCTCCACATTCCCCCCAAGGCAAAGAATCCACATCAACCTCCCATCCCAGAAGAGAGCGCAGCACAACCCCGGCGCCGGCCTTGCTCATCACCGAATTCATCTCCTTGCACCGCTCATCGCAGACACATTCGAGACATCCCTGCGGGGTTACGCACTGGCAGGCTTCGACGCGCGATACCGCTCGGCGGAGAAGCACGTCAATGAATTCAAACGCTTTGCCTGCAATCCCCGAGCCGCATGACCCCCCCTTGGCGTCATAGAAAGTCAAGCGGGCTGGTCGTTGTCGCGCAGGCGGCTGCAGCAGTTTTCGAATGTTTTCTTTCTCGGTTGCGGTCTGATTCCGGGCGTCAACGGCCACTTTCAAGCTCTTACCCAGCTCTTTCTTAGCGACCTTGCATTCAGTGCGGACATCGCCGGGGAGGAAATGACGAAGCTTGGGAGTAGGGATAGGATGGATGGCGTGCTCGGCGGCATGGATTGCGGCGGCGATATTCAGATGTCTGGATTTCAGGATGTCCAGCGCGGACTTGGGCACGTCCAGCCACATGCCCTTGGTGAAGATGTCGATGGGCGGGTTGTCAACCATCACGGCGTCGAGCACGCGTCCGCGTTTATCCACTTTGAAGAAACCGTAGACGACGCATGGATACGGACAGATCCATAGAAAGCGCGCGACGGGGAGACAGGAATGAAGCGCATAGTTTCTGTCTCGATAGGATCGACGTCCGTGTAATCACGCTGCATAGTGCTCCAATCCACGTGAACACGGACGACACGCGCGAATCGTCGGTCTGGATTGAGTTCTTTTACCAGGTACGTCTGTCCCTGGTGGAGGAAGATCCCCCCTTCATAAATGGAGAAGAATGCCCGCGAGGCCTCCACTTCTTCCAGAACCATGTTCCGAGCATTGGTGACGTCGATAACGGCGAAGTGTTGATCTTCGGTGTCGCGGATCGATACGCAGCGTGAAGGCTGGGGCGAAATCTTTCGTGGCAGTGATAGAAGCCCATCCATCACGCACGAGGCGTGCTGCCGCAACCTCTGGAAGCTGTTCACCAAAGTAGACACGGTCTTCTTCCGGACGGATGGGCATTTCGATGCGCGCACATTGCACATGTCCCTCGAGGATAAGTTCGTTGTCTAGATCTACCTGAAGCTCGCAATTGGGCCGAGTGAAGAGTTCCTCGGGATTCTTCATGTAGTGCTGGTCCGTGGGGAACTTGTCGCCTACCAGAACGGAGAGTGAATCCTTGTTGCGGCGTCCAGCACGTCCACTTTGTTGGCGCAGGTTGGAGATGGAATATGGGAACCCCAAGGTGATTACAGCGTCAAGCGAGCCGATATCAACACCCAGTTCCAGAGCATTGGTAGCCACGATACCCAGCAACTGCCCTTCAAACATCTCCTTCTCAATACGACGTCGATCTTGCGGGCTATATCCGCCCCGGTAGCCCATCACCAGCTTGCCAACTTCCTGTCTCTCGAGAGTATGGAATTCGGTCCGCACGGCTTGCAGGAGGACCTCGCACAGTCTCCGTACCCTGCAAAAAGCGATGGCTCTGGCACCTCTGAGGATAAGTTGACAAAATAGCCGCGCCGTTTCAGCGACTGCATCGCCACGTCCAGAAGTTGGGTCGTCCGGGTCTTTGAACGGTGTGTTCCAACAGATAAACTCCTTCCGACCTGACGGAGAACCATCAAAATCTATTAACTTGGCATCATCGATCCCAAAAATCGCCTGCATATGGTCTTCGGGGTTCGCTACAGTGGCCGAGCAGGAAATAAAGCGGACATGTCGGTTTCCTACAGCAGCACAAATTCGGCGTAGTCGCCTCATGATGAAGGCAACATGAGAACCAAAGAGGCCGTTGTAAACGTGCAATTCATCCACCACAACAAATTTCAGGTTCTTCAGGAACGAGCGCCAAGAGCTTTCCTGGGGAAGAATTGTGATATGCAGCATATCGGGGTTGGTGAAGATGATGCGCGCCTCGTCACGGATGAGGTTCCTTGTTTCCATGGGAGTATCGCCGTCAAACGTCTCAACTATCGTATCCTGTAGGCCGTCTATGTACTGCAAGAGCTCCTTCATACTCCGCCTCTGGTCTTGCGCAAGTGCCTTGGTCGGAAAAATATACAAGCCTCGACTCGCATGATCTGTTTCAAGCTCATGGAGCATCGGCACCTGATAAATCAATGACTTCCCCGAACTGGTAGACGTTGAGACAATGACATGATGGCCGTTGTAAAGATGGTTGATCGCCTCTGCCTGGTGAGAATAAAGCTGCATAATGCCCTTGGTGTTATACAGGGCATTGACTAAATTCTGGGACAATTGGAACGTTAAATCCCCGTACATTGCAGGCTGGGCCGCAAACACTCGATGTCCTTCCGGTACAATCTGCGCTGTATACCAGTCCATGTCACGAATTTCGTCAATAATTTCAGACATGGTCTTGCGTTCTTTGGGTATCTCCTTCGGCGCTTTCGACTTCACCCGCGCATGGTATTCAACCTCGTCCTGAGGAGGCACGGGTATCCAAAGGTCCTTCTCTCGTTCCAACTTGTCGATAGGATCAGTTCCGTCGTCTTCGCATTGCACCAGAAACGCGTCAATCGCATCGGTGAACTTCTTGTTCCGTTTCTCGATCAACGCCAGCATTTGCTTCTGACTGAAGACTGGCATTTTCAAGTCCTCGTCCTTCATTTTCCGGACTGGTTTTGTTGCCTCTCCAGTCTTGGGGTGTTGTATTTCCCGCTTCAGATCACCATCCACAAGCTCGAATAGCAATGTCTTGGCCATGTCAGAGTCATCACCCGGACCATCTCGCCCGTATGAATGAAGCAGCTCCCTCTCCCCCACTGTCATCACCTCTAATTTCGCTCCATCCACATACTCAAACCGTACAGCACGCGGCACCAGCGTCTTTACACGCGCAATATCTTCCACCGTCAGCGGATCGCCGCCCATCTGTCCCTGCACCGCTTTTTTTATGTTCTCAAACGTTGTTGCGAAATGTTTCCGTGTACAGCAGAATGTATACACCAGGTTCAAAGCGCGATGGATTCGCGATAGCTTTTTGAACGGATCCGGCCATGGCCCTGACGGCGTCCTCAGTTTCGCACCGGTCTTCTTTTCCGAGTCATTCGGTTGGCCTTTACCTTTGCCTTTGCTATTTCCTTTCCCTCTTTTCGTTCCACCTGTAGCAATAGAGGTCTTCGTTGTTCGTTGTTCCGAGGTTGTTCTGGAGGTGTCGTCGTCATTGCTCGTAACTCGCGTACTAGATTCCGACAGACCAAGGCCCTCTTCCTCCTTGCGAGGTCGTTTCACCTTCTCTTGGTCATCAGGAGCCACAGTAACTGTACTTGAATCCTGTTTCACGACATTCTCCAGCAACGATGCGGTACCGTCTCCTGAGACCAACGAATTGCCTGCATCCGCTGCCTCGAGGGATGTTCTTTTCCGCTTCGACACCGCAGGGCCCGCTAGGTCCAAAGTCTGCGATATGGGATGTGTCGGCATAACGACACCCCATGATGTGCCCTCCTTTATAGCTCTTTGAGGAAGGATACGGGAGAAGGGAAGAGGTAAAGTAGGGAAGCGACGCGTAACCACGTGATTTATTCTGCCGGTTATCTAATATTGCCTAATATGGTCTAGCGCTTGCTTCTGCCTTAGGCATAGGACAGGTGAGTCGGAAAGAAAGAGACAAAAGAGCATGTCCAGGGGGTAATGAGGGGATATCAGATCATACACAAGGAAAATTAGGAATGAGAGAGAGGGGCATAAGGGTGCGGGAGTGATTAAAACAGAAAATACCAAGAAAAAAGAAGAAAAAAGGGAAAGAAAGAAAGAAAAGAGGTAAATTCAAGCCACCAAGGAGAGGGAGGAAAGAAGGATGGCGATTGCATAATGATGGAATAAGAGATAGAGAGAAAGATAGAAAGAAAAGCAAAGACTCTAGATCAAGCCAGACCCCAAAACGAATACAACTCGACCCGATCCAACGACGACGAGCTCCAATACTCCTCCTATCCAACCAACTCAACCAACTCCTCATGTCAAATGCGAAATGCCTACGCAATCGAGTCCCTGAAAATGCAAATGTTCCGCCAATTCTTTCAACTCTTTCGCGTTCTCTCTCTTCTTCTCTCTCTCTCTCTCTTCCCAAAGATGAAAAGTATATGGCCCCGAGCCGGGGTCAAGTGACCGAATGTTGTGTGCGTGTGGAGTATTAATCAAGGCCCGAGGGGCGAGTTCATTACCCGGGCCGATAAAATGAAGGGGATGGCCTAGAGGCTGATCTACTAGGTATAAAAAGGGACGTTCTGCCGCCGGTGAACAACAAGTGGATTGCGGTTCTGGAAGCATCGTGTATAAGAGACGGGTATGTTCGCTGTTCATTGTTCCTTGAGGAGGTCGCAAACCACCTGATAAAGCTCCTTGGAGTGGTCTTCGTGTCCAGTCTAATATGAGCGATATTCGTCGGTTAGTCATTGGCACTTTTGCTCTAGACAGAATAATACTATGCATGCATATCCCGGGTAATGGGAAAGTAGGACTCACTGGGGACAGAACGACCGCTCTCCAGGCTGGCCAGATGGATCTGTTTCGAGCTCGGCTCGTTGCCCGCGGCATCACCAACCGTCATGCCCTTGAAGATGGGAGTGTTGAGCATCACACGGCCGACACCGTCGGCCCGCATGATCAGGCGAGCGGAATTCTTGTCCTCCTTGCCGTCCGTGACTTTGACGTTGACCTTGAAAGTACCGATTCCGCGCTCACGCCACTCCATATCAGAGAACTGGAACAATTTCGCTTTGCAAGAGAAGTACGTTTTCTCCTCTTCTTCCCCGGTCTCGACTGTTATGGAACATTAGCATTAGCCGGAGGTGAGGGGACAGCAAGAGTAGGAAGGGCATACTCGGCCGTTCGAAAAATCGCTCGTCAGTCTTATCTTGCTCAAATTCACCCGGGCCACTATCGACACTCTCATCTTTGTTCTCCTCCTCCTCTCTCCTCGTCGGCGGGGGCCCCAAATGGCTTGTCCTTGCTGGGACTACCGAAGGCACTTGGAGCCGATGGCGAAGCAAAACTGGTAAGACCTGCTTTGGGCTGCGTTGCCCCAAAGCCTCCACTGAATCCCGAGAACCCAGACCCCAGGGCTGAGAAACCCGAAGAACCGGCAGCGGCGGCGAATCCAGTGGCAGCAGGTTTTCCTGCTTCTGTAGTTTCTGAGGACTTGAAGACAGACGTAGTGGAGCTTCCTAACGAGCCGAAAGGAGACTTCTCCGAGCCAGAGAAGGCAGCCAGGCTTGATGAGGCAAAAGCAGACGAGGACGTGGTGGCGGCCGGCTTCGTTTCTTTATCCTTCTTCGCTTGGGAAGCACCTAGCGACCCGAAGGGAGAGACGGTGGAGGTATTGGCGAATGCACTGGTGACAGGGGCCTAACAAAGACAGAATACATAAATATATAAGTCGTTTCCATCTCCCGAACTCCCCCCAGCAAGGAATCATTTACCTTTTCTCTTTCCTGCGAAGCGTCCCGATGTCTTTTCTTCTCAGGCTCCCCCTCGACTGGAGACTTCTCCGTCGGTGCACCGTTCTCCGCGGCACCGGTTTTACTCTCGGACTCCAGAGCACTGTCTTCAGTCTTCGTCTCATCCTTATCCAACTGATCCCTACTCCTCTTCTTCTTGGGGCTCAAGATCTTGCGCGCGAGGTCACCGGCGTTTTGCTCCGGTTGTTGTTGCTCTTCTCCGGATTTCGACACAGTCGCGTTCGCTTCTTCGTAGCTCGAGTCACGCGACCTCTTCCGTCGGTGGCCAGCTTCGTCCATTTCGCCGTCCTGGTCGCTTTTCTCCGGCTCGTCGTCGTCGAACGATCGCTTGCGACCTCGACTGCTGTCTCGGCTGGGGTTTTCGCCTTCCTGCGGTTCTGCTTGTTCGGTTGACGATTTGGGGACGGACGTGATGGACGTTTCCTTCAGTTTGTTGCGCACGGGACGCTCGCCGCCTTCGTTATCGGAAGCTTGGGAGTCTTCGGCGGGAGTCGCTGCGGTTCCACCATGTCAGGCCACACTCGGTTGATCAAATACTCCCTCTCGCCGAAGTATCCACAGGATCAGGACCCTCCGACGAGGGTGATGGGTCTGCAACACATACCTTGGGGATCCGTCGATGGCTTGTGGCATCGTCTATCACCACAACATTGCTATTAGTAAATTGAGAGACGAAGGCGAGGTTCACAGCGGTAGATACCTTCCAGGCCAGGATCTTTGCGTAGCTCAAACGCCATGTCTATTGCTTAACGTTGAGTCCAGGTGTAGCGACGAGGTTCGGGCAGAAGAGAGAAGAATCCTCCCCAAACACCAAAATCGTGATCGCAGTCGGTGTCCTAGCGTAATCCAGTGGTAACACGGATGGGACGGGCGCCTAATAAAGGAAGGCTGGGGTGTTAGAGCATTGAGCGAAGGGCCAAGCAGACAGGTGAGACTGGGGGAGAAAAGCGCGAAAGATGATAAGAAGAAGGGACGACAACGAGTTCATCCACACAGCGAGAGTGGATGGAGCAGCCTCTGCCCGCAGGTGGGGATAGGATATGCAATGCAAACGGCAGCTTATCTTACCCAGCAGGTCTTCTCAGTGGTCCAGGATAACTTCGCAGTGAAAGATGTTTTCGGGCGGGTCTGATCTCCGTGAAGTGGTTTTTTCCCTCCTCGAAAGTACACAGAGACTGTGGGATGTGGACGTCAGTACGCTGTGAGGGACGGTTCGGTCGGTCGATTCCTGGAGGGTGGAAGAAGAGTGCAGGGGGGTGAAGCAAGCGAGGACGTTTCTCGGGCGAAGAAAGGTCAGGAGTCAAGCTCTGGCAGCCAGCCAGCAATGGCAGGAGATTGGCAAGGACGGAGGTTGGCAACGAGGCGAACCAGCAAGACGGAGTGTGACGACAAACTGCTTTGTTGTCTGGCGTCGGACGGCGAGTCGCTCGGGTCACCGCTCGGCCCCGCAGCTCGGCAGGTTGGCAGATGCTCTCATGGTTACGGTCCATACTCCGTTATACAAGAACTACACGGGAAAAATAAAAAATGAAGTGCTGTTCCCACAACAAATAAACCATCTGTAATTCACATCGTGCAAGAGATCCCCGGGTGGCTCGGTCGGGGCTCTGTCCTGTCCACCGCTCACCCTCCTCGCGCATTCCTTCTCCAAAAGCTCAACTCACGCCATTCATTCATTTCCGCTCGCTCACCCTTAACTGATGAAGCAGAGACACCCAATGGCAATATAGAACACAAACAGCGGGTATACCGCAATGCCCACCCGGTTCCGGAGAACACCCGAGCCACCCAGGATGCTCACTCCAGCCGCCAACGACCACGCGATCAGAACGAGATAAACCGGTATCCGGGCGATTGATGGGAGACCCAGGGCACTGAGAAGGGCGGCGATCACGAGAGGGAAGAGGGTGTAGCCGATGATGCACACGGACTGGAAGAAGGAGCTGGAAAGCGACGAGTGAAACGAGTTAGTAACGCGGATCATCCCAAGCCCAAGAGGACACATGGGCAAACATACATATTTCCACCCAGCAGTTTAATCTGCAGCGTCACAACGGCTTCACCAATCCACACAATTGAGAAGACTCCCGAGAAGACCAGATCTGACTGATCCGCACTTGCGCGGACGGCCAAAAACATACTCAAAAGCAGACAGAAGATGAGCGGGCCCCTGCACAGCAACGCGAATCCTGTTAGCACGCCTAGCTACTTTACCAGATCCCGTTCCAATCCAGTCCGGAAGTTGGCGGTTATTCCCACTCACCAGAGATCCCAATCGCGCAATCCCTCGCTCATGCCACCTTGGAGGACCATATCGGCGTCCGGCCAGCGTCCGGCGATGTTCCTCAAGCCGCCACCAAACCCGGTGGCCTCGCCCCGTTCGGCGGCGCCGATACCGCCTCCTCCACGCTGCAGTATCCCGCCCATCAAGTATTTCGGCCAGAGCACCTGGCGCAGCTTCTCCCAGACTGCCAGCAGGTCGCGGGAGAGGGTGTCCCAGACACTCTCGTCGATGGTATTGTGGGTCGCGCGACGGTCCTCGCCGGGAATCGACGACGTCAGGTAGTTTCCGGACAGATTGCGACCGCCGGAGCTCGAGGAATCTTGCTGGATGTTGCCTCGTAGCGGAGCCGTGTCCGAGGTATCGTGTAATGGGTCATCGGCCTCGATGGCTACGGAGAATTTCCCCGGATCAGTGACCTGTCGCGTATGGGTGCCCATGGTAGAAGGCCCAATGGCAAAGCACTCACCGTCGTCTGCATCAATCACATCATCGTCCAGGATCGATTCGTCGTCGTGAGAGTCCCTATGGGGATAGTGTGTGGATGCGCTGGCCATGGTAGGCACGGCTGATTGATAACTGAGCTCAATTCAGGTAGGTTGGCGGGGAAGTCGTGATACACCGACGATAGCAGAACCTGCCGGATCGGATACGATGGGGAGTGCTGGAATAGGCCAGACCAAGGAAGGACCCGTTAACAAGAAGCCAGGGACTGAAACTACTCAGGGATCCAGGCAAGAAGAGGCAGCATCCGGCGAGGGAGACGGAGAGGCTAGAGTGGCAGTGATTACGTACGCCGCAGACACGGGCTGGAAGAGGCAGGCGGAGAGGGGGCCGCCTCAGGCACCATGTTTGGTAAACATACAAACAGAAGTTGACAAGTTAACGAGAGTATAGAGGGCATAGGAGTAAAGTATAGTACATGGTATATACACACAGGTATGTACGGCTATTCTAGTTTACAGGAGTAACGCCTCTTGCCCTTCCTAATATACAGGCATGCTCACAATAACGCCGGAAGCAATCCAAACGGTCTCTATGCACTCTCCTTCGACCCAGTTGAACCGACACTCAGGTCATGCTGCGTTTCACCTAGAGTATTGGCTTGAGTATCAGTTTCAGCCTCAGCTTCAGGGTTGACTTCAGTATCGGCCTGGACATCAACTGGATCCACGACTGGATCTCGTGGCTCGTTCGCCAGGAATCGCTCACGCGCCTCCCGTGCCCGGAACTTCTGTAGCGAAGTCGCAGTCACAAGCTTGCCCTTGAACTTCCTTCGAACACCCGCATCACCACAGAATTTGTTCATCCTCAACTCCATGATCTCGTATCTCCGAATGTTTCGCCTGGGAACAACCAAATGTGCGTTTTCGGTTTTCAGGATGTTGTGCACCAACCCTCGGAACCGGGCCAAAAAGATGACAGCGTCAAGGGCAGAGAAATCCTCGTCACGTGGTGGTTTCGCCAGTTCATATGGGCTCTGCGCCAAGCGGCCTTCGGTATGATCCAAAACTTGTTCCAAGTTGAATGCGTGGGGGCGCAAGGCTTCGCAGGCCGTGACTTTTAATCTGGTCCGCAGCTCCAGACCCAGAGCACTTAAAGAGGTTATGGAGTTGATTGTTTCGTCGTCCTCAGGAACAAAATTCAACGAATGGAGGAGCTGAGGTTTTTCCAGGAGAGCGCTGACCAAGTTATAGTAGATATCCAAGGCCTTGATATTAGGAACCGGAAGTGCTACAGTCATGAGCTCAAGAAGCTCATTGGCATGCTTCAAAACATTGATGTTGAAGATGTCCCGGCGGCAAGCCTTGAACGCGGAGACAAACATTTCGGACCGCACTAAGTTTGCAGGTAATGCCTCGTTGCGTATAAGCTCGGTGGCGGCGCGACTGGCGCGGGCTCTTTGCAGAATCCGGAGGTATTCGATGTATGAACGTTGGTCTGGCTGTACCTTGAATTTCGAATCATCTTGCACCATTAACTTCCAGTAATCCTGTGCATCTCCCAACGCTTGGGGTAGGGTAGAGCACGCTTTCAAGACGATAAAAAGTTCCCTGTTGGTCATAGGGACATGCCACGGGCCTATTACACCAGACGAAGGGTCATCGGGGAAAACAGGCTTGAACACATCATCGAGGTTTTCTTCGTCGGCTTCGGCCTCCTCCTCTTCTAAGGCCCCGGTCTTGGGTGGCCTGTAAAGTGTTTCGCCTTCGTCCACAAACGGAACGTCTTCCTCCAAGTCCATGTCTTTCCGATAGGCGCCCACTTGCGCACCATTCGGCGGCATGACCGAATTTGTTTTATAAGAGATTTTGCGGGGCTCTTTGGCTAGGATAGGAAGGCCGGTGGTCTGGTTTAACAGCACGAGTATCTCGTAGATATTGTATTCATCAGGACCTTCCACGAGCACATTAGCCATGGAATCCAGCATGAGATGATCGAGAACAAGCTCCCCCTTCTTCCATCTGTAAGTGATATCGGTCCAGACCTGTTTCGCTTCCGTAACTCCATGTGCTCGTCTGGCTGCGATTGCTTTCGTGTCCTTCGGCGGCATCGCTTTCACATCCCGTATAATCGAATTTTGGATAGCACGGAGAATGATTGTATAAGTAGCCGGTCCAGGAGAGTCCGGTCCCTCTTCAGGTAGCTCGCTAGCAACTTGCCACAACTTGTCCATGTCCCCGTGGCGGGCACAGACAGAAAGCATGGCATTGCCATGGAATATGCTACGCCGGACTTTCGAAGTAGGACCAGATATGGACTGGTATATACTCATAGCAATCTCCACGGGATTAAAACCACGTCGCGATGGTGTCTTGCTCAGACCATTTAACATGATAGTATACGTCCGAGCGCTCGGTTTGCGTCCACGTTTCTTCATCTATAAAGAGAAAACAACGGTTAGTAACCTCTCAGTCCGCCAATAATCCGATGAGCCAGGGGGAAAAAAGGAGGAAGGAGCAACCCACATCATTGTAGAACCTGAAGGCAGACCAGGACGATTTCTTCTTGTACATGCAGTATTCCAAGAGAAAGTTCCACGCCGCTCCGCACTCGATACCCTGACTTTGAGCCGAGCGTACCAAAGCAACCCCCAAAGCCTCCTCGCCGGCATCCAGAGCGTCCCGAACCCGATCAGCCAACGCCTTCGGGTCTTTCAGCCATACCAGTTCCATCTCAACCACCGCCCGCGAGAGCTTCTTATCCGACAGTTCGGGGTTAATGGCTTCGTTCGACATCGCAAGCGCAAATAGTCGTTCATCATCGGGTTCGGGGCGGCTAAATGGTCGAGACCGTTCGGCGGTCGACTGAGGTTTCGAGTCATCCTTGGGCAGGTCGCTGTGATCGGAAGAATAGGCCCTCGCATCACCAAGCGGCTTCCAGGGTCCCTTTTGTGGAAGAGCTAGCACCTGTCGCGCACTGGGCGAGCTGAACGGAGCGGCGCTCGACCTTGATAGAAACGTTCTTGTGCACCTCGGACCCAACGCAGCTCTTATCGCCGTGCTGCCAACGCTCGTGCGTAGAGCATTGACATTGTTGCAACGAAGCATTTGAGGTTTGATCTGTTTGGTGCGTTCAAGTATCTACCAAGTCTAGGAATGGCAGATCTGGAATGGTGATGTAGAATAGCACAGAATGTGGGCACGCGCAAGGACGTGGGAAATTGGAAAGCTCAGAACAAGCACGATTCAAAAAAAAAAAAGAAGAAGAAAAAAGAACCACAAAACGAATGCGACGATAAAAATCCGGAAAAGTACCGGCGAAAACAAGATCAGGAATAACACCTGGAGGACAGCAACGTACAAAGAACGGCAAAAAAAATACTCTATCGCAAAGGCAAATCATCTGGTATCGGAGCAGCTGCCGGTCTAGGCGAGATTCGGTTAGCGTGGACCGGACACTGAGGAACGTAAACCCGGCGGTATTGTTTCTGCCTCAGGCATGAAGTGACGGTACACAGCTGAGTCATCGGCGCCACCTCAGGCGCCGACGCTAAACTGAAACATCTCGTAGGCAGTTAAGGATAACCACCTTAGCTCGCCATGGCTAAGGTAGCTGCCGCTAGCTCAACCAGCATCTGGCTGACAATCCCCCCCCCGGGACCTAAGGAACCCGCCAAACCATAGATAACTTAATTTTCCAAGCCATGCCCGTTCCTCGTGGCTCGAGAGCGTGCTAAAGACTAAAGTAAGGTTCCATCCCTACAGATCTCGGTACTAGCTGCTAATTTAGCTCCGTCACCGGCCTTACTCCGTATTCTGCATGACGGACTAGCGTCGCCTGGCTGTACTAAAAGTATGTAAAGTATTAAGCTGCTTCTTGTTCGGCGAATTCTAAAGCTCTTATTACGGCCATTTTAAATTTCTGGCTATCCCGTGAGTCCAACAACCATCATCGGTTTCTGTTGGCCGCGCAGCATACTCGAGCATATACATACAGAGCAACATCTACTTCTCTTGCACACGTACATACTCTGTGGTATTCTTCACTTCTTCTCACTACTTACTTAATACCACCTTATTAATTTTTACTTTTTGTGCGAAACACATCCACTTTGGGGGATAATCCGTTCACACTTCCGATTCGTTACATTGGCAAATCTCCTAGGACCTTTCATTCAACCAGAACCAGCCCATGGGAATGCAAACGGTGTTTGGATAAAAATTGAAAAATATTATCTGTACTGTAACATCCTCGCTATCAACATGTGCTACCTAGATGTAGGTATTCAAACCCCCCGAAGGCAGGGGCGGAGAGGAGTCAGGAAAGAACAAAAAGACCTGAGCCACCAAACTGGCACTAAAACAGATCACCGGGGGCAAAGGATAACAACGGGATATTGCGCAGATTCGGGGACCAAAACCCAGGGTAACATAAAGTTGGCCACAGCATACACAAGATATGGCAGAAGAGAAGCACTGTCAGCAGTTCACATACAACATTGGAGAAAGGTTTAGTGGAAACAAGGTCGACGTAATCCACGTGCAAGTGGAGGGAAGAAGGGGGAAAAGGAGGCATTCAATGAAGACAGACAAGAAGTAGGAAAAAGGAACACATAAGAAATGGACAGAAAAAGAAAAGAAAAGAAAGCTCAGCTAAATGCAGAAAGCCCCGCCAGACATCCCAATTCACGATCCGATAGCCATTTACCCACGCAGGGAAAACAAAACAACAACTTCCTGCTCCATTACTAAGGGATATTCTTTGGCTCATGCGATCTAACTCAAAAAAACATAACTGGGACAAAAGTGTAAGTCGCAAGGCCACTCTTTTTGACTGAAACAATCAAGGCCAGAAAATGGTATCATGTGCGCAAGACTTTAGAGAATTAGATCCGGGATGGCGATGTGGGATTAGGAGATTTTGTAATTAGAGTATGCAACCTCAGACAAGGAAGCAGGGAAATCTATTGCGGGTAGCTGGCCGATTGGTTTTCTGCGAAGCCAACATCGATCAGCTACAAGCCCTTCTGCAATAGACCCGAGGACCGTTCTCTCCATGAAATCCCGGTATGATTCTTTTTTGCACCTTTCCCCTGTCGTCTGGATGGCGTATAATCGTCTTTCTTTTATGGTATTTTCATGGCCCGGTCCTAACTGACGATGCAAACACAACAAAGGGCTTGACTACTTACGTTGCTGATACACTTGGCCGCTCTGCCCGTAAGGAGAGTGAGGATAGTTCGGAGGGTAAGCCATCTGTCCGTTGCCCTGGTAGACCATGCCGCCGCCAGGAGCACCGTACTGACCGGGCACCTGGCCATCGGCAGGTTGGTAACCAATCGGGGGCAGCTGAGGCCGGACACCACCGGGGTAGGTGGGAGGTTGCGCGCCCTGAGGATCCGCAGGATTGGGGGCATCAACCTGGTTGGCTTGGGCCGCCTGAGCAGCAGCGGCACGCTCGCGCTCCTCAGCAGCTTTGCGCTGGGCTTCTTCCTCCTTCTTGCGCGCCTTCCACTCCTTGCGAATTTCCTTAAATTCTGAACATTTCTGGGTTAGCGGGTTGTCCCAAGTGGAATGCGCAGGCAATTGACAATCATAAGATCGTAAAAACATCAACAAAGGAGAAGGAAGGGGTAAGAATAAACAACACATAGCTGATAGACGGAAGGTCGAAGACAGGTTAGCCTCAGCGCCGGCTTCTCACACTACTGCGATCCGCCTGCACTAAGGCCGTGTAACTAGACTAGTGGGTGGCACCCGCACTAGTCCCAGCCCAGGCATCTATCAACCCCTCCCGTAGTGTAGACACATGCCATCGGAGATATAATGAGATAATAGAATATTACACGTCAACATGAGACGAATGCAAATAGTAACATACCTTCCGGAGTACGCTTGTTTCCGTGAGACTGCATCGTCACGTGGGCGTTCAGGTGGTTGAGAGTACCGTAGGCCTTCTCACACCCATTCCACCCGCACTTGTACATACGCTCAATCTCCTCGTACCGGCGACGCGGTCTCTTGTGCTGTTGCGCACCGGGAATTGGAACGAACGAGTAGACCTATGGTGACGCATGTGAGCCGACGATCCAAACAAGTCTCAGAGAATTCAAAATCAACAGAGAAAAAAAGAAAAAGAAAGAAAAGCGCGCCGCAATTCCCCGTCCCTGGAGGCAGTCTGATAGCGACTCCCATCTCCGGGGGCGTCCCAGACAAAACTAAACGCAGAAGCGCAGCCTTATGGAAACAGAAGCCGAAATCATCATAAACATACCTGGCCAGGGCGCGGCCCTGCGGTCGCAGCAGGGGAGGCGGGACCAACCGTTGTGGCAGGAGTGGTATAAGGTCCAGGCAGACCATGTTGGTGTTGTCCATACCCATGCGACCATTCCGGACGCGTATACATCTGAGGCGGCGGCGGAGGGTGACCTTGGTACTGAGCCATGTCATGGCCCTGAGGCTGGTAAGGCGAGTAGGGAGGAGGATAGGTGGGGCTGGAGGCCGCGATTGAGGGATCTATAGGAACGTCCGCGTCAGACTTCACGTTCGTGTGATGATTGCGATGGTCATGGTGCTGCCCATCATGGAGGGTGGTCATGGACGGACTTGTTGCTTGAGCCATACCTGCCGCACCGCCGGCTTGAGTGTTGGGGGCGTGGTGGTACTGGTGCGGGCGGGCGAGGTACTCCGGGTAAGCTGGAGATCGCGCGGCGGGAGGAGCGTTCAGACCGTAGTCTGACTGCGGCGTGTTGGAGGACGAAATATTGGCGGCAGGGCGCACCTCAGGCTGAGGGGTGTACTGAGGGTTGGGGCGAACCTCGGGTTGAGGAGTGTATTGAGCAGTGGCAGCAGCAGAAGCTTGGTCTGCAGCTGAGAGTTCAGAATGCGTCGCGGTAGACGGTGGATATGGAAAGTGCGAACCTGACTGCGCGTACTCCGAGGCAGGTCTGTTGTCCATATAATACAGGTTTCGCCGCTACCGGGTAAATATCCCTGACAATCCTCCAAACTAAAATAAAAAATAAAAAAACACCCGCGTGCCTGTTAAAAGACGCGTTGAGTGACACACAATGAGCTTTGTGGTTGTGAGGTTTGAGGTGCCGAACGGTGGAAGTATGCAGCAGGGGGAGAAGAGGTGGCTTTCAAGAGATCTGGGTGAGATCTCGTGGCAATTTGTTTTTTTCTTTCAAGGGTTTTTCTTTCTTTGCCCTCGCGGAGTGATTTGGGACGTACTGTTTTGTTCGGGGGGAGATGGATTGAAAGCAAGCCAGGAAAGTCAAGGGAAAAAACGTCCACACTGAAGCTGCGTATTGCGGTGGCTTTAGTGAATGGAGAAGAGAGGAGAGAATTAAGGAAAAGGGAAAAAGGAAAAAGATCGACGCGTGAAATTCAGTCACGAGAACTTGTAACGCCTTTTCAACGCACCGATAAGAAAGGTAATAAAAAAGAATAAGGTAATGGAAAAGGGTGTTAAAAAAAATTATTTGGAAAGAGAGAGACAGAGAGAAAGAGCACCAGATTAGGTTTGGATAATTGTGCCCTTTTTTAATTCCTTTTTTTTTTTCGAATATTTCCTTTCTTTCCGTCCCCTTTTTTTACCCGGGAAATCAATTTTTTTTTAAAAAAAGGCAATGCCAGGTAAAGGTGGTGACTTTTTTTTTTTTTTTCCTTTAGAGACAGTGGTGCTGGATCACGATGCTTAATTGCTTTAGTCGCCTCTTAGGGTGACGGAGAATGCCTTGCAGGGTGGCGGTAGGCACAACAGCACGAGGAACCAGCGGGAGTGAAAAGGGACGGTGCTGTCTGCGCCCGGGCGAGCTTGGGAAGTGAAGGTTTAGAAAGCAGCCAGGGCAGAGCCAGTCACTCACTAGGTAGGGCCTAGCACGGATTGGAATAAACAAAAAAGAAAAAGCAAATCAAATCAAATAATAATAAAAAAAATAAGTATCAAATCCACACGGCTCAAACGGTGATAGCGCAAGAGACGATGTTTTGATCCAAAGGGGTCGGATGTACGGTAGCACAGTCACCCTAAATTCGAGACGGAGGGGGGGGATGGTTCGACTTCGACCCGGAAAAGAAAAACCTGGGCAGAAGAGGCGGCCTAAAAAGGCTTCGGACGGTCGAGCAAGAGGCTTTTCGGCAGGAGGAGAGCACCTCGTGGGATGGATCCGAGGGTAGGTCTGGTGGAGCGCGTGGGCCCGTAATTTTTCTCTCTTCCTTTCCCTCCCTTTATGATTCTCGCGATAAAAAGAAATATCAAATCCAATAAAGCTCAGGGAGACCGGAGATTTGAAGAGGAGATAGGTAACTGGAACCCAGTACTCCGTGGGTAGAAGGAGGGTAGGTCCCCAGAGGTACTACTGCGTACAGAGTCCTCCGTAGGAAGGCAGGTAACACCTGGTAATAACGAACAAGAACGAGAAGGGGGGGGGCGGTTTTGGTAAGGAATTGTTACTGGGGCCACCCCGGATGATTGGCTATTATTTGTTCTGTCGCTGCCCTCCCTCTTGTCTTTATTATTATTATTATTATTATTTGCGACTTTTCCTCTGTTTTCCACCCTTGGATCGGAGCGCTGTCGCTTTGTGGTGACGGGTCCGTTGATAGTTGCCAGTAATTTGACCCACCTTTTCGATGGAAATAATATGGCCAAGAGGAAAAAGTTAATAATAATCTTTTTTTTTCTTTTGGCCCCCTTCCCCTCAGTTGTTCTGCTGTTGGACTGTCCTGTCTTTCTCTCGTAACCCGGCTAAGCTTTCCTCGTCGGAGAGGGTTTTTTTTTTTTTCTCCCTCGTACCTCCGCTCTCCTGTTCTACCTCTTTCCTCCCTTATAGGCGGAACACTCCGATTTTGGGAGGGGGAAAGAGAAAAGAAAAAAAAAAGAAAAAAAAAAGTGGCGAATAGAAGGAAAAATTTTCAACGCCCCCCTCTCCCTTCTTTTGCTTACCTAGGAATTCTTTGTTCTTCGAAAATTTTCACCCCACCTTTGAATCCGAGGGTGAAGAAAGCCAGGTCAATGTACGCAGTATACACTTGATGTCGAAACAGAGGTTTTGATATGCCAGCGGTGGCTAGGGGGAAAATTAGAGCTTAGAATAGTCTACCCGCGATTCGGGACGGACGGTGCGCGTCGCGAGTTTGGCCGCAGGGAGACTGTCGTGAACCTAGCGTATGCGCCCGTGGGTACCAATCCACGATCGCTGGCCAACGTTCTGGCGGCGTGGGTAAGGAATAAAGAGCCTTGGTTTGAATGAACGAAGAAAGGCTAGGGAGATGGCCCGAGGAACGACTTGAGCAACGGTCTGGGTGGTGCGAGACTAGTGAAAAGAGGGCGTAGCGTAAGTCGGGGGAAAGCGACCGCGTGCAGGGTCCGCGGTGGAGGCGACGGAGGAAAATCCCAGAAGAGCAAAGGGGATACAGAAGTAAATTTAAAAAAAAAAAAAAAAAAAGAACACCCCCCCAATAAAAAACGGTAAAAATAGGAAAAGTAAAATTAAATCCAAGAGAATCGCAGCGTCGAATCCAGAAGACAGAGTAACGTTGAGAAAGAAGCCCAGAAATAGCGGTTGATGCGGGAAGAGATGTGATGGATGTGGAGAGGGTGGGAGGAGGAAGGAAAAGGCCAACTGCGACTGGTGGGAAAAGGAGGATGAGTAAAGATACTGTAATATTAATACCTATTAAATGGCGGGCGTCGGCCAACCCTTCGGCCTGGTACAACTGCAGCGCCGTATGGGTCTCAAATCTCAATGGAGGGGGGTGAAGGACACAAAAAACATCATTCAACCGAAGCATGATCACACAACTCACCAATGGGGTTGGCTGCTGCCGTGGGTTGAGAGAAACTGACTCCATACCTGCATCTCTTGGAATCGAAAGTATCCCATCAATATCCCCCATCTCGTAAGACTGAGGCCGACAATTCACCTCTCTTGCGAGTATGGAGTATGGTTCTTGGATCCTGTATCCAAGATGTATCTCGTACCCCATGTATACAGTATGGATGTATGGGCGTAACTCGGTAAAAGAGACTATCTGCTAGCGCTTTCCACTGCACAAGTCAGGAACGCGTCAGTGGAGAACACGAGGGTAAATAGCCCAATCAATGCCATGCAATAATCACGCCGTCGGGCCATTAGGTTCGTTCCAACCACACTGGCACGCTAGCGAATATGGATTTCATGTGCCAACTTGATCTTTCTACAACGGCATACAGAGTACCAACCTCGAGGACGGATCTATCGTTCTTCCATCACTTCGTATATGCGGACCGAAAGGTTAAAGTTATTGCTGCCGAACTACTCCGTAGATACCTGCACCGATAAGGGGTTGGAGATAGGCGGTTATACCTGGAATCCGTAGCTGTGTTGAAACATGTTATGGATCGCTAATACAGAGTATACTCTGTAGGTAAGTGTTGCTGGAAGCTCTTTTCCTGGTCTATACGGATCGAAATATCAAAGTAACAGATTATATCGGCGCTCACGGCCTGCAAAGGAGCATCAAGTGACTATACCCTAGGGCAAAGAGAAAAGCAACGGAAAGCCGAATTGCATCGCCAGATAAGACGTCATTTGGCAGGAGGCAAATTAGTTTGCTAGGGAGTTAGTTAACTAACTAACCTTTGGTCGATTACAAATGTCCGATAGGCTGCTAGTGAAGAGGGAAAAAAGGGAGAGACCGGGGTTGGATTAAAATCGCGCTTGTTCAAAATAACATAATTCCCATGGCATCGTACCAGAGAGCATGGTACGTGCAGATGCTACCTCGACTGCAACCCCCCCCCCCCAAAAAAAAAGGCGGGCGTATCAAGAGGATTAACAATTTACTCTGTAACGGCAACCTTAGGTAACCGTTAATACCGGCAGTACTCCGGGAAAATTGGTCAAAACAAACCGGGGAAAAGACAGTATCCTTTGATTATTATCCAGACTAGGATTCTGGTCCTCATTACTCTGTACTCTGTAGGTACAGTATCATTGTCCGAATGCCTCTTCAAGGGCTCCGTTACACCCTTTTCCACTTGACAAAAAGGGGGAGAGTGGGCTTCGATTTGATAGGAAGATCATGCGCAAGGTAGGATTAAAAAGGAACGCGCGAAATGCAAGGCTCCCACCTCGGAAAAGGCTGTCTTTCTGAGCAGCGATGAACGGGCGGTGATTGGTGTTCTGGCCGGGTAAGTACCCCGCGCAGGCGGAACCAAACAGGCTCTGTACAGAGTAGGTACAGAGTAACCAACAGAGCACTCTGTCCAGAGCACAGACAGTGCCGGTGAAGAGCAAGGAAAGCAAGATCCCGGCAAGTCACTAAGGCAGAGACACCAACTATCCAACCTGTTGGGAATTTCATAGTTTGATGGCCTTGTTATCAGGCCGTGGCATCCAGCACAAAAGTATATGCGCATACTGTGCATACTAAAGCAGGCCACAAGACAGCATCGCTTATCATACCGCACCCCCTGGCGTCTATCCAGCGGATCTAGACAGTTGACAACAATCGATACCGATGCTACTCCGTCTTGATATCTACGAAATTCCGATTGCGATATCAGGAAGGCAGTTACTCCGTACTCAGCTACATACCAGCCAAGGCCTTGGGCCAAAGTCGCGGCATCGAAGATGGAAATAGTCCTCCGGGTCCCGATCAATCGCGGTGATGCTCCCCTACAATGTCAGTCAGCCTGGGAAGTCAGGATGAGCGACGGGACGGAACCAGGACTGCCATCCCCGGACATGACATGGGGTATTCGTGCTCTAACTACTCTGTACTACATGCTGAACTGAGTACGCCGCATTTCGGATGCTGGCCGATTACCCATGCTCCACGGACAACCGCCGATCGGGTTAAACACTCCCTTCTCGGTAAATTACTCCACAGCCAACCCCCAACTACTGCGTAAAGGAGCTGGAAGCTAAACAATGTCATTCAGTTACTCATGAAAACATAGTGAACTCGGATAATAGACAACAGGGCATATCCGATGTCGTCACGTCCTTTCGGCCTAGAAATGTCAGTCCATATCCATTACCTTCGTACGCTTTTCCACGCTCAAGTTGCCTGTCATGGTTGAGGTATCAGGTACCTCACCTACGCGCAGTAGACGTGGTATTGTGGATGTATTTCTCGTGTACTCCGTATGACCTTACGAGACGCGACGGGCCCACTGTAACGACGCAGGAGAGCTGTATGAGCGATATTACTGACAATTCTTGGATGGGCCACCTTTATGCACATGAAAGGGGCACTCACTCGGTTCCGAATAATGAGTTCGAGAAAGTCGAAGTTAAAACCGCGACAAATAGACCATTGTTGTGTTATGTTTTTTCCGTTGCCTTCTGCATATTTCTGCCCCTTTTATATGCATGATGTTTTATATCTCCCTGGTTCTCTAGCCCATGCGTATTATGTATTGAGTACCTACTCTAGTGCATGCGGATCAGCTATGCTCGTTTATCATTTTATGCCCGTGTTCAGACTATTTTGGCGCTTGGTTATGATCTCACTGGCTCCACGTGGGCGTAATTGACATTTAGCTACACTGGGCTCTGACACAAGGAGCCTACTATATGTAGAAGCTCTAATGAACCGACATACATACATACATACATAGCTACTAGCAGGGTAACGGGGCAGATACTTCGTACATATACTTGATTTAAACTTGACGTGGATAGTTAGACATCAACTCGCTGCTACCAATTGACATGGCCGTTGATTGCCGGTGATGTGCAAAGAACTTTCTCCCCTCCAAGTCATATTCTACCGTTGTTCTCCCTCCCACTCCTCAGGTACTTTTGTACTTCTGCTCGGGCACTTGACCTTTTTTTTTTTTTTCCCTCCTTTCCTGGCCCGGCAAGGTTTTAACCTCCCCTTCCTGACCGGGTTTTCATCCTTGGCATTGATCAATAAGGGGTGGCAGTCGATACAATTGGACGAGAACCAGAAATCATATTCTATCTCACACAGTACATGCACCAGGCGGTCGAATCCCATAGGTCGGGCAGAACCCCGTCGACAAGTTTATGCCGAATGGCGATATTCCTCTGCCATCCTGGTTATTCCGGATTTTGCCGAGCGCAGGGTTGCATCCTACCTTCTCGGCATCGATACTCTGACCTTTTGACATCTACTCCGTATGAATTATTGTGGACGAGCCTGCTCTGCTAGTCTCCTCCGTCGGATAGCGTCGCGGTTCCCTCTTCTGGCGTGTGGAGTCAAAGAATGGGGCCATGGGGACGATGATTTGGTACGATGCCTTTAAGAAAAGGCGGTATCGACTCCGTCTCCCAACCCAAAAGTCAAATTAAAAACCAAAAGGAAATCCCACGAATGCTAACGATGATGGCCCGAGAGCCAGGGTGAAACGCGGAGCCAATGAGAGCACCGCCAAAGATTAACAGCCCAGGTCTTGGGAACTGATAGGTGTGCGTGGGATATTAGTAAAGTGGTGCTTGGGGCAGTCTGGGACACGCCTGGTGGTCGCATAACATTGTAATAATAATATGATATAATGATAATACAAGCTCGCCCCGTGGCCAGCCTCCTCGGAGCTCAACCCACCCAGAGCACCAGAGCACGGGAGATAAACAGTGCTAGACATTCCATGGATTTGAGCCATTGCGGCGGGGCGCACTAGGATAAAAAGAGTCCAGTTAATTTAGCTAGATACGGAGTCCTCCGTGCTCCGTCCTCGCACACCCAACAGTTGGCCCGCAGGTGGGAGAAAATCTGGAGACTCGGAGACTGTCTCACCCTGCACCCATGACCTGATTATTACTTCCGTCGAGGACTCGAGTACTGTACTACCTACCCAGCTAGACAAGGTACCTCTGGCAGATCGACTAAGACTCGATACTCTCGTCCGTACTTTGTAATCCGTGGGTTGCGAGAACAGCCTACTCCGTCTACTCCCCTGAGTATGCCGACATCAGAGGAAATCATATTCGAACCCGGTCGCGACGTTGACCGCGTCCCCTGCGGACTCCGGTCATTAGGTAACCGGAATGGGTCGAGGATTGGTCAGCGCAGGATATAACTAGTTAGTTAACTAGTTAACGCAGAGTTAACCACCCGGCAAAGAGCCACTTTCACTCTCCGTACATTCTTATCTATGATGGCTGTATTGCTTTGTCGAGTTCGGATACCTCAGGGGTACCTCAGTTCGCGTAGCATCAACAAGGCCCTACGGTATTTATTAATTAAGTACGTAGTATAGTACAGAGTAGTAGTGGGAGGTATGTGCTCGGACACGGAGGAGCACCTACTAGTGAGTGGGAATATACTGCGTATTAATTATTATTTTGGTCCGCGGAGAACCCGATTAGGCAGGTGGTGGATATCGAAATCTTGACCCTCCACAACTTTTCGGAAGGTCTTGTACTGCGTACAGAGTAGAGGAAGACTCTGTAAGGGATCAACAACCTGGTCGCTGGAAAGAAAGTTGCTACATGTTCCATGCATATTCCACCGTCTCACAGTCCGGTAGGCTAGCCTGTCAGTCAATTCGCCCTTTCCGTCCAGAGTAATTATATTTAACTAATATTATAATTTGGTTGACTTTTTCCCCCTCGTCCTACAGAGTATCAGTCTAGGTAATAATAATAATAATAATAATAATAATAGGACCAGTGCCGGGCTGGTTCCCGCCATTTCTTATTACGTTAGCGTTAGGCCCGGTGCCTCTGGGACGGCCAATCGCCGGGGCTCGTGATATTCTCAGCGGAAATCCCGACTTCCGCGCGCATTGGACTAGTCCGAGTCAAGACGCACTAAAAACAAAAAACCCCCTGACCAGTGGCCGCTGCCTCCCCGAACCACGGCTCTAGCCCCTTGCGGATTAGTTCCGTATGCCTAAAACTGCATATGCTTTGGCGCTTGTAATCCACGGCCCACTGCGACGGAGTACATACAACGGTACACCCTGTACAGAGTACAATACCCTTCCTCCTCCGTATAGGGAGACAGGAACAGATGACATTTACTAGCCCGTACGCGGAGACCCACCCGCGTGGGAACCACGGGCTTTCGGCGGCTTTGTTACACACGATATCTTACAGTAAGATACACTTTGCTAGTCCACGGTTCAGTCAGATCTGGCTTCCCGACGCGCTATGAAACTGTCTTGGGTCTCAGGGGGGAGAGAGAATTGCAGCGGAGTGGCATGCAAAAAATGGCTGTCCGGGCATGTCCTCCGGGGAATGGCATCCTCCTCCTCCCCCTCGCAATGCATTTGTCAACAGGGAATCGACTCCCCTTCCCTCTTCAGGCGATGCCATCCAAATCCTTTCCCCTCTCATCCCCCTCTCCCCCTCCCCCCTTCCCCCCCCTTTCTTTCTCTCTCACTTTCGGAGGATGACATTCGATCTGTACTCCGTACAGAGTACTCCGTATACTCTATATCGTTGGCATTCTCCACATTCGCAGTAACCTCGCCAGCGCATCTGGTCTCGGTTACACAGTAGTACGTACAGTGTACACTACTACGGAGCCCTTCCCTCCCCGCAATTGAGCCTCCATCCCCGGAAAGCTGGTCTGCTTTCGTTCAGGGATCGGCGGTTTCCTGGTTCATGAGATATGGATGCTCGGCTGCCTTCTACTAGGCCAATCTCACAGCTCGGTTATTGAATTTTCAACACCCTTTTTGCCTGAAGGAGAACGCCGTTGGAATCATTGAATGGTCCTATTCTCCACCCGCAATGCTCCCCGTCCCGCCTATCCCCGAGCAAGTTCTCCTTGTGTAGTTTACGACAGGAAGAATGGCCAAAGGAGGCAGAACTTGGTCGGAGGATGATCACACCGGCCTCATAGATTATAGACTACATAAGGTACTACAGGGCTACCTGACCCAATAATACCTGGGGTTTATTCATATGCAGCGGTATGCACGGAGTACAGTACTTACTACTGGCCCTAGCTCATCTGTTTATTGTATACGGGAAATTATGCTCCGTTATACTGCAGGCAACGACTGCAATAATTTCTCCGGGCCACGAGGGATGCTACCATGGATAGACGCCTCGATTGAGGTTGGTAGTGGCAGTTCGCTTGATTCGCTATGCTATATCTAATCTGCATCTGCATCCCAACGTCACCGTCTCGCTACCTATTCCGTTGAAGTTCTTCTTGAATCAGGCTCGTGGCAACTTGGTCATACGTCGTTTCTTCCCTATCATATTGTGAAATCAAATACGACATCCGAAAGGTGTCCCAGCTTTCTCCAAGATTATATAAAAAGAAAGTGTATCCTGACTGGCTCTGACAGCTTTTCTCCCTCCCCCAGACTTCCTGCAAATCTCCCCAGGTTCCTTGTCATCGTTGAGATGTAGTCTTGCATGTCTTTGCATGTCGAGTATTCTGTCTGCATAGTAAACTCAAGCCCTCCAAGCAATGGAATTGTTGAGACGATGTTATATTTCGCCGTCAACGCACCGGTCAAATCTTTAACGTATTCATATTGGATGAATTCATGTCGAATAGAGGGGGACAAATAACAAGCGACAATCCCGACGGCTTTAAAGTTCAAATTCTCCCATTCTCTGATGTCCTTTTGAATTTCTTGGCGCTCCTTGGCTTGTTTAATAGTCAAGATAGCGCCTTCTTTCAACTTCAGGAAGAGTAGGGCGCTCGTGGTTTCCGTTTGCGATGTTGAATACTCCGTTGAGACGAAGTTGGATGTTAATCGCTTCAATCCAGCCTTGCCATCCCCTGCCGATTTCAATATCGGAGCTTTGAATGGCCTGAAGGGCATATTGGAGACTAATAGAGACAGAAAAGCGCTGCCGTTGAGCTACGCCGGGCTCATAACCTGTCAGGGTTCTAGAGGCAGCAATGGCAAGATTATATGGCAAAAATGATGCTCAATTCTGGCTATCCCATTCTATCTGAAATTAAGTGCAGGAGGTCATATTTATATTGCAAATCAGGTGGTTTCTTCGATAGAACGGATCACGGATAGTGCAACAGTTACCATCATAATCTTCCACAGATTCGGATATCTAGATGATACAAACCCTGCGTACTGGGTAGTGACCATTTAGAACTGGCATGCACTTCTTGTTCAAATAAAACGGTTCCCCCAAAGATATACATAGGCGTAGATGACGCACACATGGATTGCGAGATATATTCAACAGATGCTCGGATCAGGTTCCGCTACCAAAAATCACCCAAAACCATACTATCTCAAAAAAAAAAAAAAAAATCTATCACCGCTATTGCTTCTAATATATCAAGAGCCAGAAAGACAATGATAAGATTCTAGACTCAGCCGGAGAAGGTCTGTAGAAAGAAGAAGTATATACCAAGCACCCTACGTAAGTAATCCATATAAACTAAATGGACCGGAAAACAACCGAATTGGCTAGGATAACAAAAGCAAAGCAAAATGCGAGGAATGTATCTATTCCTTGGGAGGTTCTAAATTAATAACGAAACACCTCAGACATCCAATGTTCTCTGCCTCAGCGACACGCTGAATGTCCCAGCCACGCTAATTACTGCATGGCACTACAGAGCACAGTAGATAAGGGCCTAATTAGGATGTATTGAAAACGTCAGATGCACAAAGAATGTGGACACGTAAAGACAATAAGTACAATTCTCCCCAATATTTCAACTACAGCGATCTAACCGTATCCAGCCCCAGGAACAAGATACTGAAACTTTTGACACAAAAAATAACAAGAGGGAAGGGTAAAAAAGAAAATAGAAAATTATCACATATCCCATGTAAGGCGAGCAACAAACTGAAGCCTTGAGTAAAAATCCTTGTTGGGAAGGAACCCCTATGAACTGAGTAAAACACATAAAAACTGTCTATCGTGACTTTCGACGAACGCGCCGCCCGTACCGAGTTACGAAGGAAAGAAAGCTGAACCTGTGACAAAATCGAAAAAAAAGCAAGGTCTACCGGTGACAATTACAAGCTCATTGACTGAGACTGGGCATCATGATCTGTTTTGTTGGTTTTGTTGTTTTTACCAGCGGCGGTTGCCTCCAAGAGGCGCTGCGTTGGATGCGGTGAAGTTGCCTCCACGGCCACGGCCGCGGCCACCCCAGCGGCCGTAACCGCCGTGGTGACCACCACCTCCGCTGTAGCGGACCATCTCGGCGAGACGGGGATCAATCTGCTGCTTGGCCTCAGTAAGGATGGTGATCAAGTCACGAGCCTGCTTGGAATCTGCGCAAGGGAATGCCTGGTTAGTACAACGACATCGGTGTGGTACGATAGCGGAAAACTCACTGTCAGTGGTGAAGAAGGTGATGGCGGTACCCTTGGCACCGGCACGACCAGTTCGACCGATACGGTGAACATAGTCCTCCGAGTTGTTGGGGTAGTCATAGTTCAGCACATGAGTAATGTCGCGAACATCTTCAAACAAATTTATGTTAGCAAACGGAGCATTAGTTGGATGAGCAACGTGGCCGAGGAGCCCTTTCTCAGTCGTGTGAGACTTGATGCATCTCTCTCTTTCTCTCTCTCGGACTTTTGATATCAAGATCCGGCGGGGTGAATCCATGGGCTGGCAGAAATCACGGTCCTGGAGCAACCTTGGAATGCAGTTTCAAAGTCGTCGGAACAGCAAAATACAAGAGACCCCACCTCTATACCTATGTTAACAGATAGAGGTGGAGAATCCCGACAGAGAATGTCAAAATACGTCTGCTATACTGCACTGTGAGTCCAAGGTCCTCCTGGTATGAGGAACCATTTCAAAAGACCCGACGAAAGCCTGGACGAGTCATGCACACCAACATGGGTTTCAAAGAGAGTCGAGCACCGTGCCATTGTCACACAACCTCAATACGGGTTGAGGGGTGCTTCTTAGAGAAAAAGCAAAAGGGAAGGGGGGAGGAGGGAGGGGGGTTGAATCGCAATTATATCATACCAATACCACGGGAAGCCACATCGGTAGCCACCATGATTGGGCTCTTGCCCGTCTTGAATTCGTTCAAGACCCAATCTCTTTCCTGCTGCTGCTTGTCGCCGTGAATCGCTAGATTGGCAGTCAGTAACACAAAGGCATACTGTAGGATGCGTAAAACTTACAAAGTGCGGGCCATCCGTCCTGACGGAGGAAACGAGTGATCTCGTCAGCAATTCTCTTGGTACCGGTGAAAATCAAGCACTTGTTGCCGCGGTTCTCCATGATCTTCTCGAGGTGCTTAATCATCTTGTCGCGCTTCTCCATATCCGACACAACCTCAACAATCTGGGTGATGCGGTGGTTGGCAGAAAGGTCCATGGAACCAATGTTGACCTGAATGTAGTCGTTGAGGAAGTCGGAGGCGAGCTGGCGGACTTCCTTAGGCCAGGTGGCAGACCACATGCAAGTCTGACGGTCAGGACGGATCTGACCGATGATTTTACGGATCTGGGGCTCGAAACCCATGTCCAGCATGCGATCGGCCTCATCAAGAACCAGGTAGGTGACACGGCGAAGGTTGGTACGTCCGGCCTCCAGCATGTCAATCAAACGACCAGGGGTGGCAATGCAGACCTCAACACCACGGCTCAGGTCACGAATCTGGGGGCCCTTGGGAACACCACCGTACACGCAGGTGTTGCGAATACGAGAGGACTTTCCGAACTTGGTGATTTCGGCCTGAATCTGAACCGCCAATTCACGAGTAGGGGCGAGAACAAGGACGATAGGACCATCGCCAGGGGCGAGAAGAGGCTGAGCGTTGATGTGCACAATTGCAGGAAGACAGTAGGTCAAGGTCTTTCCGGAACCGGTCTCGGCGATACCGACGACGTCGCGACCAGAGAGAGCCATGGGCCAACCTTGGGACTGGATGGAGGTGGGTCGATCGAAGCCCTGGGACTTGACTTCGGACAAGACATACTGCGGGAAACCAGCCTCGTCGAAGGTCTCGACAGGGCGAGGAACGTTTCGTCCCTGCACGGCCATCTCGCACTTCTTACGGAAATCATCCACCTCCCGCTCGGAACGGTTGGCGACATCGGGGTGTTCCTTGTAGAAAGACTTCTCAAACTTGGGAAGGGAGTCCAGATCTATAGAGATAAGGTTAGCATCATGCCAAAAAAGGGATACAGAGAGAGACGGCATCATCTCAGGTAGATCAGACTTACCCCAGTCTTGTTTCTTCAGGCCAGCGCCGAGGTTGGACATGCGGTCTCCGGCACCAGCACCACCGCCACCTCTTCCACCATAGCCGCCACCGTAGCTACCGCCACCGTAGCTACCACCGCCACCGTAGCTGCCACCGTTGGAGTAGCTGTTGGAGTAACCGCCACCACCACCGTTTCTAGAGCTAGAAGAATAAAACATGTCAGTGTGAGGTTGTGTTGATCGTTGGGGGTGAATTGTGTGTAGGGATGAGCGTTGCTTGCATTGCGCGCCGAATTTCTGCAGTTGAGGCCGACGCTAAGACAAGGCAGCGCCGGGACGACTGAATCCAGGCCAAATCATGACGAATCCGCCCCATCAGGCTTATCGAGCGCAAAAAAAGCGATGCAACGCTGCATCTCGAAATCACGGTTCATAAAACACAAAATAGAACATACCGGTAGGAGTCGCGCTGATATCCGCCACCGTAAGACATGGTTGTCGGGATTTTTGTTGTTATTTGGGTGAAAACAGAACACAAAAGACCGAAAGGAGTTGAGCAACAACTGTACGTGACAGCACAATCTCCAGTGAGAAAAGAGAGAGATACAAGGATATCAAGGCAAAAGGAGATGGAAAGAAAGAAGGAGGAGATGGGGTTGAAGTGAAAGAAGAAGGATGGCAGAGAAGAGAGAAGGAGAAAAAAAAGTCGCTCGGGCGGGAAGGAAGAAAGGAAAACGGGAAAAGAAAAAAAAAAGGCGGCGAGAGAGGCGACACTTGCCTGTTCGGGCTAGTGATGCTGCTCGCAACCAATGAGCGTCGTCCTTCGCCGCCAGGGTTTTTCACCGCCTCCGCACTAGTGCATTCCTGATTAGGATAGTTCTGCCGCTTTGTTTCGTCTGGTTTGTCTCCTTTGCTTATCAATCAATTCTTATCGTCCTCAGTCGATATGTAGTTATTTATGTATGTACCTATGTATGTAGGTATTTACCAAGTACAAGGATCAAGTAGTGAACAAGGCCCTTCATCCCCAATTCACACCTTCCTCTCACTCAGCCCCATGTCCCAGAAACTGATCTCCAATTCCGTCGCCCGAATAAAGATGCGGATCAACTCCTCCACCCGACTCGGCGACACCTCGCGCATGTGTCTTTCTAGTAGTTCTATAGACAGGTTAGTGTTCGGGTCTAAGTCTGGCGGCGTATACATGTGTTTAGTATTTTACCTGATCCCAGGCGAACGGCCTGTGTGTAGTCGTCCGCTACATAGTTCTCAATCCATTTCCAGTACCGGTTGCCCTCCCGGACCGTGTCCTTCTCGTGGTACAACCTCTGTGCAATGGCACCGTATCCGATCAGGCAAGGTGCAAGGGCCATTTGCAGTGCAAGCCAATCTTCGGATTGGCCGACATCAAGGATGTATCGACTATAGGCGGTGCATGCTACATTTCCCAAAAAATCTATATTAGTCACGAGGAGGATGTCAAAGAGAGGGATTGCTCACCAATGGTTTCCGGATGCGTTTCCATCTGCTCCTTGGATAGCCCGAAGGAGGCGCAGTAGTCCACGTGCAGTGCGGTTTCACGTTGAATGTGGAGGGCAATCTGAGCCGACTGTGATGGTGCAATGCCCAAGTCAGCGTTTCGGAGGACCCTGCCTAATTTAATGGTAAACTCACCGCAGCGATGGACTCCATATTCTTCCCCTTGTACGCAGCAAGAGCGTTACTCCGGGCGAAGTGGACCTAAGCGCGCACACACAATTGGTTAGCATTTGCAAATTTAGAACAAAGCAGGGACGGAATGAAGATACGTACAAGGTAGAGATAGTCTTGTACCAAATACTCCTTGAACCGCTCCACGGGAAGTTTTCCATTGCCTATGCCCAAGACAAAATCATGCTCCGTGAATTCTTTCCACACTGGTTGAACAGCGGGGTGATTCAGAACATACTCCACAAACCGCCCCCTGGTCATAAGTTATCAGTAATCATAGATTATATGGACTTGAACTGGGAACTCTCAGCTTACGGGACAAAAGGCATCGTATACATAGAATGGAAATGGTTGATTGGCCCACTTCCCTTCCCAAGAGCAAAGCTGGTCTTGATACCGGCCTCAACAAATCGCACGGCCGCTTGGACAGCACGTTGCAAGTCTTTGCCTAACGCTAGGTTGGCCGCGATAGCAGAGGCAAGGGAGCAACCGGTGCCGTGGGTGTTCTTTGACACCAAGAAATCGGTTTCAAACAAAGTGACATTCTCGCCGTCAAATAGCACATCGATGACTGTCGTCGCATCTTCCGGTCTGCTAGCAGTCTCGCGTGCTTTTGTAAGTGGCAGATGGCCCCCTTTGAGCAGAACGGCCTTTGGACCCAAGGCACAAACTTGCTTTGCTAGATTGATAAGCTCCGTGATGTTTCTTGGCTCGGGCACATCATCCCCGAGTCCTTGAGCAATAACTGCGCTTCGGGAATGTTTTGTTGCGTGAGAATAGTTGTTAAGGGCAATAGTTTCGTCCGAAGGCCCTGCACGGCGGCTTCGGGTAGTAGCTGTGACCCGCTCGTAGACACCATAACCTGGAATGTTCTGCATCAGAGTCAAATATCTACTTTCTCAGATCGAGAGAGAAAAATCTACCGGATCCAGCACCACCGAAGGAACTCGGTGAGACGCCAGTGCCTCGGCGACGACGTCAACCGTCTCGGCGGATGACAGCATTCCTTTATTCTCTGGTCAGGCAAGAGAACCGTCAAGTTGATGGTGATAGAGGATTACCAAATTTGATCACATCTGCCCCGACATCGTCCAGACCGGCATTGATCTGCTTCTTGACAAATTCAGCCGGGACCACGAAGATATCCTGCACCCCGAGGGTGTTTTGTGCCGTTAGGCCCGTGGTCGCAGTCAAGGCGTAACAGCCATGTGCGGCTAGAACCCTCTGATCTGCTTCTAGGCCGCTGATTGCCGAAGGAGTGCATTAGTTTTTACCGTCGTTGGAAGATCTAAGGACTGAGGGGGGGGCAGAGAAGAAATGCATAACATACGCGCCACCCGAGCTATCGGACCCGGCGATGACTAGTACTCGCTTTACTGACATGGTAGACAGTCGGAGAACAGAAATGCCCTTTGCAAGTGGACTTGAAAGACGTTGAGGATGGATGGTCGAGGGAAAGAGGAGTATGCATCTTGCATTGGGGAGATTGTGGGACTAGGCAGACTTGGTGGGGTGTGGGCCCGCCGGCCTCTTTTGGATGAAGTCATTTGTCGGAGTGTTTACAATTCTACGCCGTACCGATGTAAATACAATAGATTATTTCGTGCCTAAAATTCGTTCATCCCATCACCTAAACCGAGTTGTCATATCCACAAGTGATACCGAAGCGAAAACTTTCAGGACCTGACACGTCCAATCGACCCTAGTATATACAAAAATTACCCTTGAATCCTAGCCACAGAAAGGCTCAAGGGAGCATAAAGCGAAACAGACTATCCATTTCCACCCATTGGCGGCCACACTTCTTCAGATAGGCGTCCACCACACCCTTAACGGTTCCAAACCTCCCGCGGTTGAACTCAACCAGCGCCGCAACGCTGTCTTTCTTCTCCCCACCGGCCTCCTTCTCTATGGCGCGGCGGGCTTTATCCACGTCCCAAAGGCCGGCGAAATAGAGAAGCTGATTGTAGATCCGCTTCTCCGAGTACTCGTAAGTCATTCGGCCAAGGCAGCCTTCGGCGTGACCCCGGGGCCCAAGGCACCGTCGCCCGTACACGCTCATCTGTCTGGTGCGGTTGCCACAGGCGGTGTCATCACAGACAAGCCAACCCTCGTAATACTTGGAAGTCTGGGCTCGAATTTGGCTTTCCAGCTGGGCAATGATCGTCAAGACCGAGAATTGTTTCTGACAGGAGGCATTTGGACAGATGATGCCGTGGGCATTGCACATGTGAGAGGAGTCTACCAATCCTTCAAAGACGGATTTTTCCTTGCAGAATCGGCAGGTAAGCGTTAGCCGGGCAGCGTTCTCAAAACGGACCGAGTCCGGAATTTGGGACTCTAGTGGATAATCTCCGCATTCTGTTGGTTGCCTCCACTGGAGGAATTGCTGATTTGGTATTTGCGAACATCTAGACCCAAGCATTCGGCCAGCCGAACCGCATCGGTGCCAGGAATTGGAGCGCACAGACGCTCGATTGGGGGGAAGATTTGTTTGAGAAGATAAAACTCAATGTCAGGCTTGAGCTCCGTGCCGTTCTTCATGACATCCTGAAGCGTGTACGACCGTTTGGCTGGCGGCAGAGAGGCTGTCTCTGTATCCCCATTGGTCACAATGTAAGAGATAACATCGTTGGGCCTGATAGATTTGCCACGAGCAAGCTCACGAAGAGCAACCTGTGCCGGCGGCATCGATTCTTTATTTGGGTATTCTTCGGGTCGCTTTGAAAGTTTCTGTGGAGAAGAGAAAGTAGTAGTAGAGTCATCGTTAAGAGGTTCACATACTGTATAAATCACATATTTCTGTACGGGAACCGTGAATTCTCGCATCTTGCCTGCCAGTTCACGTAGGTAATCATGGACCCGATTGAGGACCATCTCCTGATCATCGCCGGAGAGGACCTCGTTCAAGAGCCTTTGAGAGACTTCCTTGGACAGCGCGCAGTATTCACGTCGCTTCATATCGAGGCCCTTCACTTCCAGTTTGTCCACATATTTGCCATCCACCTCGGTCATATTCACAGCAGCATATTTCTTCTTCGCATGCAGAAGGAGGCGGCGGAAGATATTATCAATATCAATCTCCAAAAGGCGGTACCGTTCGTTCACGGATTTCTTGAATTCGTCTCCGACCTTGATCGCATCACTGATTGTATCCATGTTGGTGTTGATCATGACAGAGTCAGTATCACCATAGATAACCCTTAGTTGTTTGGACTCGGCCAGTTCCTTGGTGCTCCTAAGAATTTCACGGCCTTTGAATGTGGTGAGCATTGCCAAGGGCCGGGCGTAAAATCGACTTTGCGTATATCCCAGACACCCATACATGGAGTTGGCTGTTAGCTTGAAGGCCAGTTGTTTGGTGTCCCACAGTGCAAGCTGCTCGGGAGTCGCACGCTTGTCCTTCATCAGCTTCTTCACTTCTCGCCGACGACGACACGAGACACAGTGTTGAAATGAGTCGAGGCAAGAACCCTGATCCTGGTCTGAGGTAGGAACCTCGGGCACCTTTTCTTCGTTCTCATTTTCAGCCTGGAGTAGTAGATACCATCAGTATATAGGTCGATTCAATTTCGCAGGTTCGACTCACAGGTCGCGGTTCTTTCCACAGTTGTGAAACAGATGTTGTACTCCTGGATAATGCTGGGATACAAACTGTTGAAGTCCATTACCAGGACGAACTTGTCGTAAAGACCTTTCTCGGGTTCAAAAACAAGTCCACCCTTGTACTTATCCTTCTTTTTCTTGTCCGTCGTGTCATCGTCATCACCTTCTTGCAGCTTTTCTTCTGCCTTCTGCAACTTAGAGGAATACTTATCGGGGCAAATGTACTTGTTGCGGTGGAATTCGTGCAACAAAATATACTCGTTCCGTTCAGCACGCGTACCGCTCAGCGTTCGTGCCCACGAATTGCCGGCAATATTCGTAAGAACCTTAGTTAGAGACAGCATCTGCAGCCGCAAGACCAACGCAGCAATGAAGTATGTATCGGCATCGCAGTGGTTCACGAAGTTCATTAGACCTTCCTTCGAGTTGACCCACGTTTTCAACGCTGCCTCGGTGTCCAAATCCTGTCGTGTGTTGCCCTGTCCAAGGTACAGTTCACACATCTCCGTTAAACTCCAGGATTGGCATTTCATCATCAGAGACTAGCGGCTGTTAGCAACACCCAAACCACATAACAGAAGAGTCGATTATCTTACCTTGCCCATATCATTAGCAACATCACACATCAAACGTCCCGCAATCAGATGTCTCTCAGCGAAAAAGCCGCCTCCTCTGTTGAAATTCTTGGGCCAGTCTCCACGCTTAAGTCGACCCAACCGATGCCAACCAGGGGTCTTCTTTTCTTTGAGTCTGTTCAGTAGAATGCTCAGATCCACCTCCTGCAGTTGATGTCCCATCAAAACATCAGGATCCATTTTCTCGAACAAAGCAAGAAACTTGCTGAGCAGGAACTGCTCGCTCTTCTCCAGCATATACGTGCCTCGTTGCTTTCGTGTCTCGGCTTCAAAATTAACGGGGTAAGAAGAGCCCACAGGACGCATGACTGTGAAGGTTTTGCAAGGGAGTTTCTCGGGAGGCGTCGTGTCCGTGAGGGAAACATTCTCGTACACGCGGGCACTGGCAACTATGATCTCCTGCTTGTTCTCCTTCACATTTAATTGCGTCCGGAAAGAAAGACTCATCAACGTAAGAGGCGGCGAGTCTAGATTCTCCGAGTCGGGGACAGGGGAGATTAGCGCAGGCTTGGAGGCCTGACATTCAAATTTACACCAGGATGCATTATTCACAGCGGAGAAATCGGCCTCTTCGATCTTGAGCCAACAGGGGCCCATTATGTTCTTCCATAGAACAAATTGTTCGAACAGAGAAGTGTTGGTTCCAAATACGTTGGAAAATGTTTCCCCCTTGGCGTCCATTGGTAGTGCCGGCTTATCGTAAGGGTATAACAACTTGAGGTAATCGGCCTCTTTCGGGATACCGGGCATCTCGAAGGCGTATTTGCGTGTGCACGGCTTAATCTTGTGCATACCCACCTTTAAACGCGACATCATATCATCGACTTCTTGATAGACATCTTCCATGTCGACTTCGTCATCCGTGGGCCGGCCATGCTTATGCCGGTATTCTCGAGGAAGGAAGTAGAGCTTTCGTAGAATGTTGTCGACTTTTACAAAAGCGCTAGCAAATGTGCCCGTTTGCTTGTTCTTGACCTTTCCAAACAAACACAGGCTGCCGTTGACTTCGGTAAAGTCCAGCCAGAACATGCGGAGGCTCCCATCTGCCTCCACGACATCCTGTGGTCGCAGCTTACCGAGTGCGGATCGCGTGTCCGACGCCGGGCTGTTGAGAACATTCAACTTGCTTCGCACATCGTTCCAAGACGCATCAATAGCATCCGGGGCTGCTTTCATAGGCGAGGAGCTTGCTGGCATGGGAAGGATTTCCTTCTTGAGCTTAGGGGGTGGCCGACTTCCAGCCATGTTCACACTTGCTGTCTTCGCTTCATGGTCTCCGGTGGCTTCAGCCACCTCCATCAAGTCATTATCATCATCATCAAACTCCTCAGTTTTGACAGGAACGGCAGCCTTCCTCTCCACAGCCTTACTCGTGGGTGACGAGGGCATCGGATCGCTCATCGGCACGTCGTCGTCATCATCCGCAGCGGGGAGGGGTCCGTCATCGTCGTCCAAATCAAGTGCTGGTTTTTCATCGCCCGGCGAGATGGGGTCGCTATTCTCATCTTTCTTGGACTGAGGTTTCTTCTCGGGTCGTGTTCTCTGGGCTAGCGGTGGTGAAAGGATACGGACTTTGCGCCGCGTTTCCGACTTGATCACATTCTGAGGCGGAGGGACGTGGTTCGAAACGACGTTGGTATCGACCTCTCCAAGAAGATCGGCCATGAAAGCATCATCTTCCGCAGTAGCGACAGGCTTGAAACGAGCATATTAGTTTTTCTCCCCTTTCTTTCTATCATCGACCAGTTTCGATAGGCACTCACCTTAGGTTTCGGCGCCGCAGCCGCATGGCCTTTATTGAAGTACTTGGAAATACCATTATTCATCTTCTCCTGGCGCTGTTTCTCCTCCTCTCGTTTCCGTTTCGCCGCCTTGCTATTAGCAGGCAGTTCGTCGTCGTCGCTCTCGCTGTCGTAGTATCCGGCGGACTGCTCATTCCAGACCTCGCGACCGTCATCCGCATAGCCTTCGCCATTGTCATCAACAACGAAGTCGTCTTCATCCAGACGGTTACGGATGATCTTCTTGTATCCGTCATCGTCGACTTCTTCGTAGATGTCGCCCTGTTCTTCGATTTCGTAGGTCGAAAGACGCTTCTTTCCTGCGGCACGCAGGGCACGCAGCTCGGCCAGTTTCGCCCGGGAAGACGCCATGACGCTTGTTGAATTATCGCAGGCCACTGGCGTCCATTAATCGCTTTGTCGGGGATGAAAGCGGCGTGGTGGTCGAGACCCGGGGAGGCTTCGAGGGAGGGTGGATGGGGAAGGGGGTCGGCGGGCGGCACGCGGAGAAAACGACGCGTTACGGCAACGCGTGGACGCGCTCTCTCCGCCAAATCCCGTTAAGTGGTTTTGCACTCAACAATCTACAGGCTCATATTGTAGATACTATGTCTCTGTGGACTCCATCCAACTCTAAATGGAGTTCTTGGATCACCCCCATTATTCAAAGAACTTACTGTCTCTCGATTTGGCTTCTTTTGCTACGTGGAAATGTCCATTCTCAGACGCCACACTTAGATTTCCGAAATAGGAAAAATTAACAGTATAGGTCATTTCTTCCCAGGCACCGTTGCTGACCACTTAGTCCGACAATTCATCTGAGTCCATATCACTGTATTCCTCTGAATAGCTTCCGTCAGCAATGATTTTGAGAATGACACGTGAACGTGCAACCCACCTTGTGCCAGACCAAAGTCAAACGACCCATCCAGCTTACCCTTCAGAGTGTCACTGATGACATTTTGCGCTTCTTCAGTGATATTCGCGTCGGTCGTGGCATTCAAAATCGACAGGCTGAATCCATGATTACCAGGTCCCAGGCGTGAGATGAAGTCCAGGATTCCGCGAGACGTGAACTCGCTCAGGGCGTGGATGACCAGGCTTTGAAGGTTTGGGAGGCACAAAAACGCTTTCCACACCTCGTCATTCAAATAGTCCCCGCCGATCCATAGTAGGCTCAAGTGGGGGAGGAATGGGGTCAGCACTGCAATATGATTGAGCGAGAAACCGTCGGAGATGTCCTTGAGTTCTAGCTCTTGCAAATTGTTCAGCTGGAGGAGTGCTTGTACGAATATCTCGTTGTCGATGTAATTTTCTGTTGACTCTCCGCGGAGATGGAGACTCTGCAGAGACTGTTGTGAGCCAAGCGCCTCGTGGAAAGCACGGCTTTGGGACATTATATAGCTCTCCAACGACAGACTGGAAAGTCGAGGCCCGTCGTCAGTCAGGACCTGCGACAGCAGATTCGCATCGTCAACAAATTTCCGGATACTAAGGTGCCGTAAAGTCCTGCAGCTACGTATCCATTCAGCAACGCGCGTTATGACAGAATAAAACTCGTCGTTTTGGGCTGTCGGAATCGAGTCGGTCAGGACCAAGACCTCCAGCACTGGAGGCGCTTCTAAGGAAGGAAGTTCCGCAATCGCCTCGATAGACAAGCTTGTGAGCTTCAGCTCTCTCAAGGAGCTTAGGTGCGATCCTAGTGCCTTGATTGAGCGTGGACCTAAACGAGAGGAACTTAATACCTCGAAATACTGCAGAGTATTAGGGTTTAGTTCATTCAGGAACTCCTCGCACTCGGTTTCGGCGGTTTCGGACGGCCTAACTATAGTCAGAAAATCGTATTGTAAGGTGCACCAAAATAGCATACCATCCGTAAACGGTGAGTTGTTTGAAGTCAGGGCAATGGGTACAGAATTTCTCGCCCACATGGTCTGTTAAAGAGTCCCCAGAGAAGACGGACAGTGTTTGCAGCAAGGGTAGACGCTGAAGCCATTCGGCTAATACAGATGATGGAACTATAGCCTCAGAATTAGTAAGGGACAATCCTCACTGTGTCCGAATCTAACTTACTATTGCAAGACATTCCCCGTATTGATCTCGCTCTCTCAACAATTGCTATAGAAATCAGATTTTATTTTCCTTGGAAAACGATGCGGTGCAATTTTTTTTAATATATGCATGCAAGCACATAGGCGTACTCACCTCCACCAAGCTTGACCATGATCCATTCATTATCGGGGAATAGCCTCGAGGAACGAAGTCGCTTATTCCCTTTGGACGCATAGTCGCGAGACACGAAATCCAGGATTTCGCGAGTAAAGAAATGACTAGACGCGGGCAGTCAGCCACTTAAACAAACAAGATTTAGGTATTTGAGCGACAGATCTCTTACTCTTTTATTTTCCCTGTGAATGCAGCATCTTTGAGAAGTTCAATCATATCATCAAGATCCAAGTACCGGATATAGCTATAATACGGCAGATAAGTCTGGCCGAAAGTAGAGAGCACAATTGAGCGCCACATCAGCGCCCATTTCTGAGTAACAGCATCCTGTTGACTCCTGGCATCGGTTCCTCCCCCTCTTACTGGGGAGGTGTTGTATAGTCTATTGATTTCACGGCCAGCTATCAGCAAGAAACTTTAAACACACAGGATATAAGCTCAGGTTCTTACTTATACATAGACGTCAAGGCAAACTCTGTGAGAAATTTCGATGAGAGAGCACATTGGTACAGAGTGTTAAAGTCTTTCTCGTCTTCGAGGACATCCAGGATCATATAGAGGATATCCCCGGCCAAGGCGACCGTCATTTTGATCGAATTTCTTGTTTCATCCACCTCAGGATGGACTAACTGCAGATCCAAGCCGTCTCAATTTACACGTAGATATCTCAATATCGAGAGAATCCGATGAGATGCTTTCCCATCGCGGTGTTTCTGGGAGGTGGTGAAGCTATTTGGTTTGGGGGGACGTCTTGCCTCCATTGCCTTATGTAAGCCGCGTCGTGTTTGGCTGCTGACGTGAACCAGGGAACCGGTCAATGCATCCATCCAACCACGCCGATTCAATCCTTTTGTCTGTTCCTTCTGAGAGGGCTTGATTCCGAGAGAATCTGGAGGCCATAGCCTCCTTGTAGATTAGACATGACAACCCTCTCTTTTGCACTTGCCCCTCAGGCGTTAATCCAGCTGCATGATGCACTGATATGCCTGGCCAAGTTCGACGAAACTGTTGTAATAGAGGCGGAATACGACCTTGTGGGTATTCCTCAATTCATTGCAAAGGGACAGGATAATTGATAGCTAATGGCCTGCATTAAGCTCCGTCTGAGTGTCCTCAATTCGGCGAAAACAAGCTATTCTGCATTTGCGTTAGAAGCAGACAGCTTTTTCCAGGATTATTCATTCGGCATTTTACGAGATGCCAATTCGGCCAGGCTCGGACAGTCGAATAAGTTCTGCTGCCAGGTGTATCTGAAGGTGAGGCTGTTCCGGACGTGGCTACAGATTTGTATTACCATTCGCTAATATCCATCACAGGCTCTGCTCTCTGTCTTCAAGGGCAGGACGAGTGGGCGTAATAAAGACACTGCAGTGGAGCGCTGCGAGGTCGATTTGTACGAGGACCCCGACACTGCGGAATGCCGACTAATTATCAAGATGATCTGTGGGCTTGGTACGTGTCATGGAGCTGTTTCATTGTATATGGCTTTTGGGCGCTGACAAACTATGATAGGCGTGATCAAATCTTACAAACTCACATATGAGCCGACTACTGCGCAACATGCCATTTTCGACAGGTCGAAAACGACTAACCAATGGAGGATTGAGCCTAGGTTTCTCAGAGAGATCACTGATCATTTCAGTCCATCTGCGGAACAACTAGATATCTATTCCGAAGCAGGGAAAGCTATCTTCACAAGCTTCACGACAAAAATCGCAGAGGGAAAAGGTGTGCTGATCTCAAATGCTCCCGGTCGGCCAGGTTAACTAAAAACCATCGTTTAGAGGTTCTCAAGCAGCCAGTGCACACATCGGTTGCTATTGACAAGAAAGACTTCCAACAATTCCTAGCCCAAGATGGCATCCATCTTGCTATTAGCCTAAAAGATTTCAAAGCTGTGATCGCCCATGCTGAGACAGCAGGTGCAGTTGTCACTGCCAGATACACTCGACCATCTCGGCCAATGCAGCTCGCGTATGATATAGAGGGCTTGAGGTCTGAATTCACGTTGATGACGACGGGCGACCCAGGCACAGATGATGTTCCTGATTCTTCTCGCCCGCCGGAATTGTCGGCGAGACAAACCCCCGCCTCTGTTCAATCCAACACGAATGGTCTGTCCCAACCACGTCCGAGTAATGGAGCTCCCGGTGCGAGACAGATGGCTCCTCCACCTTCTCGCAGCCGATCCATTCGTCCCCTCACAGGTACTTCTGCTCGCAACACTCAGTCGCAAGCACAAACACAACCCGAGAGCCAACCGCCACCAGCATCGATCAACTTCGAAAGTCTCTTTGTCCCGGCGGATGACGACAGGCAGTGGGATGTCCCGAACGAGGAAGAAGAAGCGGAAGCGGAAGACGTTCTGGGTTGGGATGCAACAGGCGACCAGGTTTGTGCTTAAAGCGAACCCCGTAAAGGCGACATTACTAACGGGAGCAAATAGCATCTTGATAGTCTCGGCCAGCGCTTACGGGATACCCAGCCCAATATGCAGCATGACGATCCAGCGGCGATGAACGAAGAAGAGATGGGTATTCCTCCAACACAGCGCATGTCACAGGTAAGAATCCCCCCCGTTAATACCCCGGCTAAGCTGACACACCCTAGCTTCACGGACTCGGACTCTTTGACTGAGCGAGCATGCCCAGTTTCTCACCATCGTAAGGGCAGTCACCGTTGATGCAGCAACATCACCTTACAGAATAAAACGCGGGAAACAGATCAGTTCCCTCGAATCGGTGCACATCACCTGCTAGTAATGACCCAGCTAGTGGCACAGCCCGCACCGATCCCAACAACTGCAGGGACATCAACCGACAAAGTAATGCGTTTATAAACCCCCTTCACATTTCCCCGTGCATCGGTATCCGGACCACAGTTGCCATGCTCACCCCAACCAAATGCCACCACGCTCTGGTCCTCAAGGAGCGCCAGTGCGTGCTCACTTCCAACAGCAATGTCCTTTGACGCGGGTAAATCGACAGGCGGGAGCTGGCCACGATCGTTCCGGCCCCAGCAGACAACCGAGAAGTCGTTCTGATGTACATAAATGCCATGCCAACTTGCATAAATGCCACGATACCCTTCCACAGCACTCGGCGGCGGAACCCCAGATAGAATATTCCACTTATCACCAGACGACCCAAGCACCGCGAATTGCCCCGTAGCCTGGTCCCCAGTCACCATGTAAACTCGCGACCACAAGCAGCATCCCCAGCGCCAGAGAAACGCACATTATCGACTTCCGTCGGCGACCAGGCGATCTTCAAAGCCACGGCAGCCTCCCCAAGTTGTCCTTTCCTCGCCCCTCCCCACCCATACACGTCCCCATTGGATAGCACGGTAACTGTATGTCCCATACCGCTGGCAATTGCCTGAATCCTCGTCCCCTTAGGCGGAAAATCCGGGATCCTCGTCGCCACCGGAGCCCGTGCGCATCCCGGCCCGAGTCCCAATTCCCCTTTCGCTCCAGACCCCATCACGTACACGGCATCACGATCCTCGTCCACGCCGCTCGAGGGGACTAGAAAGGTAGCTTCCCACGTCGCCGAGACCCCTTTGAACGTATCGTATGCTTGCCCCGTCGAGGCGTCGTGGACAATCACCCGCCGGAACCTAAGCAGTGGGTCGGGGGAGGCGTTCTGCCCGCATCTCCCGTCCTCGTTGCACCCAGCAGCGTAGACCGCTCCGTCGGCGAACAAAACCAGGGTGTGGTTGCCACCTGCGGCAATACGCAGGATGTTACTGGACTCGGCTCTATTCTGGTTCAATGTAGGTGATAAGTTGGTCGATTCCTCGTCAAAGTGACATTGTGTGGGAACGGAGACGTCTTCAACGTGACCGATGCCTAATTGGCCAGACCCGTTGGAGCCGAACGAGTACAGAGGCATTTCAAGACGGCGTAGCTATCAAATTAGATTTTGCTTGTTTTATATCTGGGGGGTTCTGTGATTGTTGGTTTATAATTGGAAGATGGAAATGCCAAGCCTTTCCAGTCTTCAAGAGCGAGGCTTCACCGCCTTCCACAATTGCCTCGGCTTTAGCAGCCGCCGTCGCGCCCACCACGGGAATAATTCGGGCACAACGCAGAATAGTGATTCATCATTATCGTTGGCAGGTGGATCCTCTACTACTACTGGTTCTCATTTATACTAAAATGGGAAAGAGCTCTCTGGGAGTATGTAACATTAATCAAAATTCTATATGTACTTCGGTGGGTATCCGTGGCCTGTGTACAACGTCTCTGCAACAAAAATATATAGAAAAGGTGGAAATATGGGTGCATGTACAGCAAGCACGCAAAGACATCATGCGAGGTCACCTCATGAAACAGAGAGGTAAAAAAAAATAAAAATAAAAAAAAAGACAACAGCCAAGTATTATACTATGAAAAGGGTATTAAGGAAAAGGAAACCGTGGCGCTCATTTTTCGGACTTTTCGTTGAAGGAATCGGACGTATCTCCATCCTGTGCGGCCGGAGGGAGAGCGAAATTATCCGATTTGGCGGTTTGCTCCATGGGTCGGAACATTGGACTCGTACGATGGAAGTAGGCGTGAACGTGGCCTTCCAAAAGACTTTCGTCGGTGTCCATCTCGAGCTCCTCACCCTTGCTCTTCTCGGCGACCTTGCGGGACATGGCAGCCTCCCATTCAGCACGGTACTCCTCCACCTTTCTCTTGTAATCAGCCTCGGCGTCGTAGTATTTACCCTTGCCGGTAATGCGCTCCCAAAGAGAAAGATGCTTGGGGTGGACGGCAGGGCCATGGTACTCATGCTCACGGCCGTCACGAATATATGACCAGCGACGCTCCTGCTCCTTCAAATCGAGCCCGGTGGTATCAGGCAAGAAGACCAGAGTCAAGATCATTCCGGCGAGACCGAACCAGGGAACCACGTAGAATTTGGTTTGCGTGTCGATGTAGTTGTAGAGGACGGAAGCCAAAAGCGCTCCAGCTTTACCAGCCGCCGCAGACAGACCGTGGGCAGTGGCACGAATGGGGGTCGGGAAGACCTCGGCGGCAACCAAGAAAGTCACCGAGTTCGGGCCAAATTGGTTGAAGAAAGAGCTCAGGAAATACATGGCTTGGAAAGCATGGATGTTTTCCGGCCGTGTATAGTAGTCGTAGTGGAAAGCGGGAACAATGAAAAGGATGAAATCCATCATGAATCCAATCATCTGCATCCACTTGCGACCGTAGAGCTTGTTGTCGATGAGGAACGAGGCACAGTAGTAGCCGACCAGCGACACGCCAACGTTGACCAAATTCCACAGCCAGGTGGGCATGATGGAGTCGGAGGCAGGGCTAATCACCTTGATAAACTCAGATTGGAACAGCTTGTTACCGTAGAAGAAGACATCGTTGGCAAACCAGCCACCAGCGGTTGCGAAGATACGGAATCCAAAATGCTTGAAGGTCAGACGAAGCGAGTTGAAATCGTATCCGGTGACAGAGGTCTTCTTCTTGGCCAAAGCCAGCTGCTTACTAGCGGCCTTCATGTGGTAGGCACGGTAGTAGACCAGCCACAACGTGCCAACAGCAGGAATGGCGAAGGAAATGCGGTAGGTCCATTGAGCGGAGACGGAGGAATAGGGAGGGTTACCACTGCCGTGGTGGAAACACAGCAGCAGAATGATGAGCAAGACCTGGTTGAAGAATTGACCCCAGCCCTGCATCAAGAAGGCACTAGTAACTTTTCGGCCACGGTGCAGACGATCTTCCTTAGTCGAGACCTTTCCGGAGCCAACGGCATTCTCCATGCCACTCGTCGCGGTCATTGGGTATTCACCACCTGTGGAATCATTCTGTCAGATCCGAGATCGAGAACATTAACAGTTGGGGGCATGCAATGACAACTTACCGACACCAATACCGTAGAAGAACAATGACCAGGCGTAACAAATAATCCAGCCATTCTGGGTGACACCCCAGGCCGCGGTAAGCATCAGCAAACCGATGAACATGATTGCCGCGTCCTGGATGAGACCCCATCGCCGGCCAAGCCTAAAAGCCAAGTTAGAATGCTAGGAGTTCGCAGGGAGAACAGCTAAGCTTCTCGGACCGTCGTAAATACGACGGGACCGCCGATGGCTTCTGCATGTCTGTAATACGGGGACGTTTTCGTACCAGTCACCGAGAATTCCAACCAATATTTGTCCCACTATGATACCGCAGATCTCAAGATAGTCGATGGCATCAAGCCAATGAGGGTTGCAGATCTCCTTATCATCCCAGCACGATTTGAACGCAGCCTGAAAGAGGGGTTTCAGGTTTCCGATGGAAAAGAGGACATAACTAGAGGAGTCCAAGATCGATTAGCTTCCAGATCCTCCCCCCGACGGGTCGATCGAGGGGTATATCGGAGCACTTACCCTTCCAGACCCAATCCCGCTCCGGGGAGCACCATGTTCCGGAAATAGTACGAGATGGGGGACAGGGGATCCTGCTTGGTCATCTCCCATATCGAGCTCAGCTCGCGCTTGGCCTCCCCGGCATCGTAGGAACCGACGAACTTGACCCTGCGGAAGAAGGACAAGTCGGCCCAGTAGGTGCCATCCGGGGTATAGCTGTCCTCGGGACGAATCAGGGCGTCGAAAGCTCCCTTCTCGTTGATGTCCATGTCCTCGAGAGGCTGATGGGTTCCCGACATGTCGGGCCCATGAGGAGCACGAGGGCCAAAGTCGGTCATTGTGTGGACGACTGCTGAAGCTCTGGAACCCCGACGATCAGGGTAGTGAACTCTTGGCCTGCAAGACAAGAGGATGAGAGGCGGTTGGCGACGCGCTTGGTATCCGGTTAGGATGACCGTTCGTCAAGAGGATTGTGGAAGGCGTCACACACAATGGCAGCCAAGTCGGACAAGGTTGGTATCAACTTATATGAAAGATGGGCGACGGCAGAAGAAAAATCTCTGGGCGGAGGCGGACGAGAGCCAGCGGGCCTACACGCTCCAGGCACATGCCGGAATCCCGCCTTATGATAAGTCGAGACCGGCGTGGTTAGATCCAGCGTAAGGCGGGGATCCACGGGCGAAGGAATCATGTCAGTGGCAGTGGCGGGTGAACAACTCCATAGCCCAGTGGGATTGAGGTGGCTCTCATTTGTTCATTGGGGGGGGGGAGTGGACGGAGAAGGTGGGCGCAGCTAAGTTGGTCCCTGCCGGATTTGGATTTTTCTTCTTTTTTTTCCCTTTTTTTCCTTTTTTTTTTTTCTGTCTTTTTTTGCCATCGGGAAAACCGGAGGACAGGAAAAGCCAGAGAGTTGCAGACTCCGAGTGAAACTAAAGTGCGCGGAACCGCCTCGTTTACCATTGCGGAAGGCGGGACCCTCTCGACTCAGGGCTGCATCGTCCGCTGCCGGCCAATCAAGGGCGCACGTGGCGGCAGAATCCGAACCCGATCGACGCGACCGCCTTCTAGAAGAAGATCCCCCTCCACCCATTAGCCAATCGAATCCTTCATTCTGGCACGAGCTCCTGCATGAAGTGTTCCAAGTCCAACGGAGATAGTCTACGAGTACTGCGTACAGTCCTATTACGCATACTCTGTAGTCGGTACACTTACGGAGTACAGTAGGACTAGGACAACGCTTGCCCCGGGGCTAATTCTGGATCCCCGACCCTCCAGGAATTGGAAAGAAAGAGAAAGAGGGGGGAAAAAGGACGACGCTCTTTCAGGTAACACCCCGTAGCAAACGGTGGGATGGATGATATCTCGACTCCGCATTGTTAGCCCCGTCCGCCGTCCGCCGTACGACGTGGGAGTCGACCCGGTGCGACCTCGAGAACAGGGTGCCTCGTTGCATGTCCGAAGAGAGTAATTGGGCATGTGCCTTTTTCTTTTTTTTTTTTTTTTTCTTTCCGTTATTCTATTCGATTTATTTTTGACCTTCGATTTTACCTAAAAGCTCTTTTCCCCCTCGCTGACGGGCCGTGACTCGTGGTCCTATCCGATCCGGGCATTCTCGCGCGGCGTGGCATCTTGGCGTTCGACTGTTCCGCAGCCAGTCACGGGCGGCGCTGCGATCACGTTCCTCCAGGTCGTCGTAAGTACGGAGATCCCCTACCGCCTTCGAGCAATTGAGCGAGTGCAATTTGCTGTTTTGCTCACGGAGGCGTTTCTACGTTTCCTACGTTTCTACGTTTCCCTAGTGTTCCAGAGTTGCCTTAACTTTAACTTTGAACGGTGTCTCCACACTTCCATGCCATATGGGCAACGTGGGCCAGAGACAAGCAAGGAGGCAGCCTGGCAGGCCATCAGATGGATCGCTTCGCTCGCTATCAGTGCCATTTCTCTGTTCAGACTGACTGCCTACCTTCTTGCTGCCTTGTTGCAGTGTTCCGAATACATCCCATCGACTGCCTATCTGTTTTGAGAATTGCAAACGCTGTGCAACCCTGAAGTCAACCGGTGTAACGCACCAGTCCGTTGACTGTACCACTGCGCCACATGCCAAAAAAGGCACAATGAATGACCAACAGGCCATTCAGTCAACGTACTATATAGTAAGCTCAAGGTTAGCGGCCTCCTTAGAGGACCGGACAACCGGCGTACCGTGTAGAGCCACGAGTCCAGATGCTGGCGTTGGGACCTCTGCCGGCTCGCCTATCACCGTTGATCCAAATACCTGCACGGGGCTATATTGTCAATCCTACTGACCCCTGGTGGTAGTACCGGAATCTTTCCATGTGTTCCACACGCCGGAAATCAATCCCCGGTCCTCCCTCCGTTGGCCTCGTTCGGCCGGCTTCTCGGGCCTCTATCCATAGATAATGATGTCATGGTTGGATGTATCGGCTGATAGGATGACCTTCAAGACCCAGCATCCCCTGTCGTTAATCTAAATTGGCTTTGGCCCCTTCAGATCCACAAATTCTTGTATAGAATGCTTAGCGATGCTTGACAGTAGTCAAGGCTCCTTAGCTGGCTACCCGAAGAGGGATACCAACACGATGGCGCACCTAGTGAGGCCACAAGGCCAAACAAATGTCAGGCATTGGTCAATTTGTGGAGGTATTGACCATGGCCCATGACTCGTGACTCCTCGTGCGTCCTCCTGTCCATCTTGAACCGCCTAGGTCCACAGCGTTGGACTGAGACTAGATCAAACATGCAAGTATCCTGCATGCTCGGGAATCGGAATACAGCAGGTGTTCATATGATGGTTGCATGCGGCGTATGTACCTAATCATCCATGACATCTGGTTTTTCTTTTTCCCATTTATTTGTTTATTTTTTTCCAATGCAATTTCCAATACCACGTCTTTCTGACCGCCCCTTAGTCCCATCTGGTTGCCTTTCTCTCGCTTGCCCTCCTTTTACACATCGAAAAAAGCAAGACTGGCAAGTATACAACTGTGACTTTAGGCGCCAGCTTTTACGCGGTCTCCTTGCCTCGAAAATACAACAGGCTGCCCTCATTCTGTCAATCGGGCGTTTGATCGAGTGAATCGGCTTGCCGGAGATCGCCATGCCGTTGCGGTGGCATGCCCCTTGCGTAGTGCAGCTCCAGAAACCCGGTTAGCTTCGATGATGCCCATGCTTGCTGCCTACGTTGCCGAGATTCCAATCATGCGGTCACGCCATGTTGATGTCTATCTCTAAATCAGCACAGATGACCGCCTAGGAAGGGAAGTGTGCATGTATGCAACCTGCAGTGAGAATGCAGCGGGACCCTTTAACAACTCAGCATGAGTTATTTTCGTCTTCTGTGTCGAAGCAAGATCGACAAGGCATATTCCTCCAAATAAGAAATCCCACCGTTGCGGGCTTGCAGCCTTGAAATTCCAACAAAACTCTTGCTCCGGACCCGTCATACTTGGACCGGGATAATGCAGATGCGATACGAAACCATGAGTGATATCACATCTTCCATATGACCTATCGTTTCTAAAAGATATAGACATGCATACTCTACGAATCGACTTTTTCATAAAGTTTCCGTTCTAATCATAGAATGCCGATGCATGGTTAATCCTTGGCAACTATACGATGATGGTTGCCTTCCGGAAACCAATTGTTGATTGAGTTGTCAACCTTTCATCACCCGACTTTCAATGATAATATTCAACCCCCCCCCTCTTTTTCCCTTGAATTAAAACAACTTTATGTTTGATCGAGGCGCAGCAATTACGACCACTTCCATGGGGTTCCAATCTATCAGCGATCGCATATATGTCACTATACGTACCTGTTTTTCTACATTATCGTAAATTTCCTGTTGTAGACATCGCCGCTTTATGAGGGCGCTCAGGGGCTTGCTCAGTGAGTAATTCACATCACGGCTCACCGCTCAGTGAGCACTCAGTCGGTGCTCACCCTGTGCTCACTGAGCGGTGAGCGGTGAGTTCTGCCATACTCACCCCCCATTTATTTTGCACGGGTAGTTCGACCGCTGTGACAGATGAACAGCCCTCAGGATTTTGAAGTCGTTAAATTACCATGAACAATGACGCAAGTCGAAATATGATGGAGAGTATCTGAACACGTGTGCTGACCTAAAAGTGAAGCGTACACTCAACACAAGTGCGATGATGATCATTTTCAAGAAAGCTATAAAGGCAGGTATCCTCCTTCCTCCATGACAGTCAATAGCATGGAAGCAAGATCCCTAGGCACTTCCTGTATCCCCTGAATGCCCTTTCCCATTTATTCTCCCTCTATTTATTCAATTGTCTATTCTCATAAAGTTCTACGTTCGATCTATTTGCAGCCAGCTGACGAGACGATGGGCAAAAGAACCTTTTTCCGGAATGAGGACAAAAAGAGAAAGCGCCATGAGCGGCGGGCAGCAAACGGCTATGTTGCAAAGGCTCACCAAGACGAAGATGCCGTGAGAAAAAGGCACGAGCGGACAGAAGAAACAAAAAATCTACATAAGGAAAAGGTGGCCGAGTATCAGGAGTCAGTTGTCTATGGATAGAGAATCTTGTCATTAAGGTCTGCTAACGCAACTTCACCAGGTTTGTGATAGAAGAAGGGTACGAGTCACCAGAATATCGGATTAAGCCTGGCTGTCTAGCACCAAGCATTGTCGTCATCAAAGATTTTATCCGCTCGTACGTCCGTACCGTTAAAGGCACGGGGCGGCTTAGTCAAAAGAAAACGGCCACGGTGAGGACCGCCACAGCTTATGCTGAGCAATTCTTCGGTGGCTTCGAGGAAGCAACTGGCAGTAAAATCGTGCCAGACGACCGTTCGGAGATTTATTCGGTATGCAGATCCACGCTCCTCAAAGATAGTCAGCTAATTTGGTTGGAGTGGATTAAAAAAACCTTGACAGAAGAAGGTGAAGTTGAGGACATTAAAAAGCAGAAGTTCAATTTTGACCGAAATGATTTCACCGATCTTGTAGCGTCAATGTGGACTCGCGATTGTCCCATCTTCATGCATGGACTTCTCAAGGTGTCCATTCTGTTTGCGCTACAGGTTTTTCTCTTCACGGGAGCAAGAATTGGTGCCTTCATCCCAGAATCGAAACGCAAAAGCCAACGAGGACTCCGATATAGGGTAAGATAATCTGACCCAAAATCCGTTGTTCACGGGCAGGCCCTTGCTGACTACCAACAGCATATCCAGCTAGTGCTCTTCCGCAGTCCGAATCGAGACGAACCTTGGAAGATATGTTGGCGAGTCAACCAGCAATGGCTGAAAAAAAACCGAAATGAAAACTACACGGTGTAGGTGCCTTTGGGATCAAACCATGATTCCCTTTCCTGCATCGCAGGCGTCATTGCTGACCGACTGAGTAGTTTTGGCATTGGCATCCGTGATGACAGCCGACCACAATTTGCATCCGGCATGCTGCTCCTTGTCATTGCCCTCGCGCATGGGGCTATCTCTGGCATCAATTCGTTGGCCGACCTGGCTCAGTTTGACCTTCGTGACGGGCGCACCACCGAAATTCCGCTCAGTTGGAACCCAGACGCTTTGAATAAGCCAGTATTTCGAAATGTTACCGCCAAAGGTCCACAGGAGGTGGCCCTCAATAAAGAGAGGTTTTGTACCTTGCTTCGTTCACTCCTTACTGCAGCAGGTTACTCAAAGCACGCTACCATCCACGATATCCGTCGAGCACTGGGCAAGAAGATTGAAGGTGTGTCGTAGTTGACCCCCACTTAACTGTGAATTGAGAGCTAAACACGTCTCACAGCAAGGCATGGCTCTGCACCCGTATCCCAAATATACGCTCACCGGTCCGAATCCACCTACCCTGAACATTATCAGGCGCACTGTTCATCCATTGACACCGTCGGTGATGTTTTGGATGAGGGGGAGGAGACATACCACATAGAATACTTCCAGAGCTATCGACAATTTCGGGAAGTAGGACTTCCCTGCGAGCTACCAGCGGAGATGGAAGTAGCCATAATGAAGATGCCCGAGATTGTCGAAGCCAGAGACCGCATCGAACAACTCCTCGACAATGCAGACCATTTCGGTGCCGCGGAAGAGGAACGAGAGTATAGGAAGCTCTATACTCGTATTCGACTCTCCGAGCTGCATCGCTTCCAACATGAATGGGTACAAGAAAGGAGACAGCGTCGAGTCCTTAACAGAGGAAAGGATGAACCAGATTGGCCCGAAGGCAACACTCGCACGCGTGCATTGGCCCTCATCATGCCCGAACTGGACCACTTGGGAGCGACTCTATCCATCCCCAAGCAACTTACCTTTGATGAAAGACTGCTCTTTGCGGAACAACTGTTGACACAGTGCCGCCGTGATTACGACGTGATCTATCTCCCCGGTGAGGCGCCGACGGACGACGGGAAATGCCCTGTGCATGATTGCCGAAAGGACCTTCAGAGTCCCACACTCACGCGCAGCGACCGAAGCGCTCACATTCATGACTGCACTCGTGGAGACATAGCCCGACGTCTGCATATCGGTGAATCAGACTTACGGTACTGTTACGAGTGTATGACTTGGTGCCCGCAGGTAGAGTGGCGTGATCACTGCAGTTACCACCTGCAATCCTGGAGTGATCTCCATTGTGAAGTCGTTATATGTCGTTATACTGTTATTCGCCCCGGCTACTGCCCTTGTTGTGTGTGGAATCAAGGCCTCCCAGCCGACGAAAGATTGAAGTATTGGACATCGAGCGCGAATCTGAGGAAGCATCTTGAACACAGGCATATTGTTGAGATCGAATGGCCCACAACAGACCCCATATGTGGCTGCCCACAGACATTTGCATCGGAGCAAGAATTCCGGTACCATCTACATGACGTGCATGGTCTGACCGATGGAATCTGGAAATCCAGAAAACCATCATTAAAAAGGAAGAGAGACGTCAAGGCAGGAGTGGGTTGTGTGGAGGAGAAAGCCCATGGGCCAAAACCGAAGAAGATCCAATTCCGACACTATCAACCCCGTCAGCCGCCGCAGATAAGGGTATTCATATGAACCACCCATGTCAACTCTCACGCATGCTCCAACCTCAAAACCCTCCCTTTCTATCTCCAGGGAATATGCATGCCCTTCCTCTATTTCCAGCAGAAATGTGGCAAGCAGCCTCGTTAGTGAGGACAGTAACACTGACTTTTCAACTCCCTCGTCTCCCTTGAGTTCACTCCGCACCACACCTGACCTCGAACTCATTGATCCCAGGATCTTGGACCCCATTTGGCCCAAGGACGATTGTTTGCAATCCATTGACGGCATTTGCCCGGCTGCCTGTACCGAGAATGGGGTTCCTCGCACTGGCTCCGAAGAACTGCGCAATGACCCGGTCGTTATTCAGCCTGTTCGCCATACAGGTTTTCACGAAGTTTTACCTAAAGTGTCCCACACCACCGCAGAAAGCACCTCTGCGAATACTCCCGCCGTTTGCCCGAGTACCCATTTGAGTGGCCCCGGCATTGGCTCAGGAGATGAACCACCTGATCGCCAGGAAGGTAGCGTTCTGGGCTCTTTGTTTGCCAAAGTCTCCCTTCAGACTTCATCCAGCAAGGGGCCTGTAACTCGATCGAAGGCCAGAGCCACGTTGAGCGAGGTTGCACATATCAACCCTCGTGAGAGGCTGCATCAGACGATGAAGGGCCAAAGCTCAAGACAGAATCAAGCCACATCCCATTCTCCTCGCAAACAGTCTCTACGACAGATTGGGGAGGGCACAGGCCAGAGCTCGCCTCGGCGAATCACACGGTCGCAAGCCAAGAGAAAGTGATCATCTGTAGTTTCTTGAGGGCTCTCACCCCGATTTCGCAGTTATCTCGTTAGAGCAAGCTGTCGGACTTGTGCAACAAATCGTTTCAAGCGTATGACCATACAGTATAGCACCCTTGCGACGTGAAACATGGCTTCTGCCATATAAGGTTTCGTCCTGGGTGAATTTGATACACTTTTCCCCCCTTCCTACGTGCTGCCTTGTTGTATACTTAACTTTAAAATCGCACCGCCGTTGGAAATCATCATAATACATGCCTTAAGGAGGTCAATTGATTGTACGGTCGTAATAACTAATTCTTTATGTGAGGAAAATTCAATTGAGTTGCATCTGGGTGATTGCTATCATGGTAATCAGTCAATGAGTTTTTACAAGTGATCCATAGACCAAGAGAGTAATGCTAAAAAAAGTCCCAGCGTCATCCTTCGGTCGCTACTTCCTTCATAATATACACTTCTCGCGGTAATTAATATACGCAGATATACCATCTGTGCACTGCCACGTCAATCACAAACTGTACAAGGATGGCTGAGGCGTGACGCGGGGCTTTTGGTTGGGCAACGATTAAGAACCTAGTTCGGCGGGGCGAGCAAATAGACATTAGAAGGTAAAAGACCCCTCCCTACAGGTAAATAATGGGAAGGAGAGCTTGAGATCTTCCGGCTATTGGAATATACCTCAATCCAGGGCTCTCCCTCCGTGGGTGGATGACAATTTAGGGAAAGGCTTTCGTCTTCGCGAGCAGACTCGCCATTAGACAGTGCGCGATAAACAAATACCTTTCTATTTGGCCACAATTCCGGGCTTGGTATACTTTCTCAGATGTTCAAGCAGGGGACAAGTCGATAATATTCCTGTTTGGGTACGGTTGGTAAAACAACGTTCGGCAATACAAAGAATTGACGGCGTACGTATCAATGACCGATTTAAGACAGGAAAATACATAACATTTCCGAGTGACACCGCCACCTCACCAGCCACTGAAAGTAATACGTTGACAGTGACCGAAAAATTACAGGGCATCTGTTCCATCAGAGGAAGTGTACACACCCCCAAACATCGAAGGTGCACCTGGGTAATTTGATCCGTTGGGCTTGTTTTAGGATTTCCTTCGGCGAGGGTCTTGGTCGCACGGGCATCTTATTGACACAACTTTTATTCGCTAATGACCAGAACTTGTCCACTAACAAATGAGGTTTCCAGACGTTCCTCAAAAACTTGAGACCATGTTCTAGATCACGCGGACGAGCATCCCCATTTCTTTTAGCCTCGTCTAATTTTCGAAACACTGCACCTCCGGAGACAAGATTTGATCATCTAGTCAACTGGATAATACGTCGTTTCCAATGCCGTGTTCTACGTAACAACCCTCTCTTCCTAAAGCTCTGGGCAATTGACATGTCAACATTAAACACACCGCGCTAGACCTTTCTTCGATACATTTGTTGCCAGTAATTTTGTTACTAGCGCTAGCAATTTGATGATATAGTAAAATTTATCTTCCTCGCTGTCAGTCATGGCCTATAGAAAAAGTTGCAGGTTTCGCTTGGTAGAGAAATCACGAACCACCATTGGGAAAGAAATGGTCTAGATTACCGGGCATGTTTCAACTAACGTTGACCATCACGCTGGTTGTTTGCATTTTGTGGCTCGCATGCACCGTCTTCCCCTTCGTTAGTCACGTATTCTTTACCCGCAAAGCGACATGAGTGAGCATGTAAATGTTGCGCGGGCATCGTTTCGTTTTCTCTTAGGAGCGACAGAACCAACCTACTTCGGCATGCCCTCCATTAAGGTGCATCACCCGCGAGCGCCCACCAACCAAATGTCCCCGGCCACGTACTATTAGGTATTCTAGACCGAAAGACGGCCACAGTTCAAAACAACCAAGCTGACGAGGGGCATTCCTGACGATCGGTCCCTCGGGTCCCACTCCATCTTGCCCGGACATCCAACATCCATTGCGTTGACGAGTAAAATTCGGCCTTCCCCGTGTGCTAAGGGGTTTGAGCATTATCTTGTCGCGATGCATGCCATCATAAACTTGGTCAAACAAACATCGCGGCGTCTTCATCTTTCCATGTTGTGGCCGTGTTGTCGACGAGATAACCCGATCAATGTAATTAGTTAACATGCGGAGCTAGCCATTTCTACTACTACTTTTGCCCAGATACTCCCTTCCAGCTCTGGTCGGCAAGGATCACTGAGTACCTGGCCTTCATTTCACCGGCTTGGCCAGGGCCAGAGCCTCGTAAAAGTAACCATCATCCTCGCCGTTTGCAAGCGCTCCTTCATTTTATTCAATTCGCTCTATTCGGGTCCCCCCACATTGATTGGCTTTCACACTAGGGAACCGCCAGTTATAGACTGCTGGGTCTTCTGTCTCAATTCGTGATCAGTAAAAATTGAGCGTCCCAGTGACCGTGGAGTAGTCCAACCAAAGTTTGTCTTTCGGTTCGGGAACACCGTGTGAGACTGAAGTTGCCTGAGTATCGAATATTGCCCGCCAAAATCCCAAAAGTCTCGTATAGCCATCGTACTTGGTGCTTCCGGGGATCGGTACTGAACATCAAGGATTGGGTGTTTATGTCCAGGTAAATACGTAATACTGTCCGACCAATATTGTTCGCACGAATGATCGCCTGCTTTAGCCATCGGGCTCCTAAATGGAGATACCATTTAGTCAAAGTAATAAAACAGGGGGGAAGTTGGGGTTGCCTATTAACCATCAAATATGGTACTAGCCACAAAAACACATGAACCGAATGAAATGACGGAAGCGTGCAAATCGAGATCTTGTTGAACGCCGAGCGAACTGGACAGCTGCATTAGGGTACGTTTCCCCGGGCGCTAAATAACCAGATCACCCGGGCAAATGTGGACTTGAAAATGCTCAACCAGCATTTTCGCGCTAAAGCACTAGACCCTGTCCGTACTTCTTTCGCTGGGCAATTCTAGACAATGGAACAGTAAACGGTAATGTCTTTCAAAATAATCTTCGAGCAAACATTGTATTCCTCCAATTGCTTTGCTAATATTACCGCTAAGTACTCATCGCAACTTCCATTAAAATGTCGACACTGTCCAAAAATCACGGTTCACTAGTTATGAAGGGCCGGTTAATTGGTTAACGTCTGTTTGATGTGAAAGGTCAAGAGAAGAAGACAGTGGGGGTCGGTTATATGGGGTTTTAACTTTCAAAAATTTAGGCGTTAAGAAGAGGATGCGACCATGTGATTTTTCCACCGGGTCCTCAACCAGCCAAGCAACCCGCGTTTCCACGTTAACCGATGATTCTCTCGAACCAGGAGGAACATATTCTTCTTCGAATTGTGCGGTAACGGACCGCCCCGGACATGCAAACCGCCACTCTCTTCGCTTTCTCCAACCAAAGCATCCCAGTTGAGAATGCCAAAAAGAAACTGCCCTCATACTCCGATCCGTGGACGAAGAAGACACTCGAGGATGCTGGATTCCGAGTCGTCAATATCGAACTGAAGACTAAAGCGCTGAAGCTGACTAGTGAGGCAAATAGCGACTTATAAGGTTTCTGGGACCGATGACTGCTCAAACGTTGCATCTGTGGGAGACTAATGAGGAAAGGGATAGTGTAGTGAGCCAGATGTGTCGGATGCTGCGTTCTGAGATGGCCAGGGACTAACTATGGAAGCCTGTGGATTACTAATTCAATTATTAGATGTGCTGCTGTTAATGAAAGGTAATACATAGTGTATAATGGCTTGATTGATATAATAATCTGTACTACGGCTCATTTTCGGGGTGAACGTGTATAACCGACCCTAAAAAAATAATGTTTCAAATCCCACACCATGTGAAATCACATATTAACTCCATCGTGATATATTGAAAATGCGAGAAATCCATTTCCGTGAGCTTGACCGTGTCTGAACCATTTCCAACGACTTAAACAGTCCACTTGGTCATGGGGGTGTATTTGGTATAGTCACGCTCCTGACCATTGATCCGTCGCCTTTAGTAACATATGGGCCACAGGCCTTTCCTAATTACACTGCTCTTTATTTGTTAAGTACTGTACGTTCCAATCCGAATCGGTGAATCATGGGCCACCCATCTGGAGGCCCTCTCGTGGCCTACTTACTGTTCTTGATACTAGACTGCCCCCCTTGGCTTGAATGTAGAACCCACTTGTGAATCAAGCGGTGGAGAAATTCCTGGATGTTGGAAAAGGGGAGCCGCGGTCGAAGGAAAGACAATGTTTGAATTATTGATTGGATTGCCCTCGATTAGTCCACTCGGACATCCTTGCACGACTGAATATAAGTCATAAAATGGGACGGGTATCTCAAGAACAGGGAGTTATATAAACGGTTGCTTAGCATACGAGAACCAGCGAGGTGGTGATATCTTGTCACCTAAACCAGACTGTACGCAATTTGCAGTTCATCGGCATTTCGTTTACGGTACTGACAGTTACTTTGAGATCTTTGTTTATGAAATTACGTCTCTCGCTTGGTCCAGATTTTCCCTCGTTGGCGTAGGCTCTAGGGTGCAGGTCAATATAAGGGCCTACACTATATGTCTTACGGAGCGTATGAGGGTACAGTGCCAAGCCCGGAGGGTATCGGTAATCGGTAATCGGTAATACTCATTCGCCGTCCCAGCCCATCATAGTCGATGGCTATGCGGGAACCGCCCCACCGCTTGTGAGCAGTAGGGGTGGTACTAATACTTATTTCCATCTCTGATGTCTGCATAAACCGAGGGCTTGGCTCCATTTGGGCATTTGCCCAGGGTTCCCCAAGTCCTCTTCAACGTCTATATACCCATCGACGTCAGTGCTCTGCCTCATCCATTTCCTCCTGTTCTACGGCTCCAAATTGCCCAAGGAGCCTTGTTCGTAGCATGAATTTGATCGCCCGGACCGCCAGCGCCGGCGTGTTCAGAATCGTCTTCACGTCTCCTCCTTCTAGTCCTCCTCCAGGTTTCGCCAAATATCGTCCACGTAAGTTCCTGACGAGTGGGCAGGCAAGGAGGACGTGCCGTACGGTCTGGGTAGCCCTCCCGCAACGACAGTCTCCGTCCTGCATGTCCGGCACGCTGCGTTGGTATAGATAGTGTCGTAGTCCCATTTTTCCCGTGCGCATCTGCACGATCACTGTGCTTAAGGGGCGAGGTAGGTTTCGGTGTACTCTTAAAACCCGCTTCGTTGGAGTCGGCGTCAGCTCGTATATTGTCCACCCGTGCGGGCTCGTCTGCCACTCTTTTTCCCACTGGATGTTTGTTATCTCCCGGATCCTGAATTTCACCGCTGAACGAAGAAGCCTCTGCTGGATCGGACGAGGCGCTGTTACTGCGGTCATTACTTCTTTCATCCTGCCACGATGTCCGCGAATCTGCCGCCATCCTGTGGCTTCCTTTGCCGCTTTATCAGCCAGCTCATTGCCTTCCACGCCGCTGTGTGAAGGTATCCATTGAAAGCGTACAGTGAGCTCATCTTCCTTTGCTTTGTTCTGAGCCGCTATGATTGCTGCCACAAGGTACTGTGTACAACGCTATAGCCGACTGGCCGTGGCCTGTGAGGTTGCTGTGGCCTTTGATTGCTTGTTCCGCGCTCTCATCGATCGTCACGTCTGGTGGAGCGGGCTCCACTCCCAGGGGCGCCAGCCTGACCGAATATGGCCCCGTCCTATGGCCTCTCCCTCACACGAGCTTCCCGTACATGGTCTCTGGCTTTGCTAGCTGCTATCCGTAGAAACGTCTCCAACAATTGCTCCTCCAACCGCCACCGCATTGGTAGCTGATATGTTTCGATGCTCAATGCTGCCGCCGCCGTGGCTCTGTGCGCGCCAGCAATGGCCAGCATTGCACGGGTATGGGTTCGGTTTAGACTTCGTAGCCGCGCCTGATGGTGTTCACCGTTCGATTTGAGGACGTACCATGCGGACCATCCGTAGAGCAGCGCTAGGATTATCACCGACTGGTAAATCCGTCGTAGCTGCATCAGGCCTGCCCCCCATGTGTTTCCAGCCAGGGAAGTTAAAGGCTTCAGGAAGAGCGTTGCCTTCCGCTCTACTTGTTGACCTGATCCTGCCATCGGAGCATAGGGCCCAGCGTAACACCCAAGTATGTGGCTGTTTCGGAAGGTTTGATCTCCGCGTCAGCGACTCTCATGGTCTGTGTCACATTAATTTTAGTTCGGAGCGGGTAAAGTGCACGAGCTGGTATTTCGTGTGGGAGAACTTCGAGCCATGAGTCCTTGCCCATGCTTCCGCTCTCTGATGTGCTCATTCTAGGTTTCTGCTATTTTGTTCCGTCGACTTGCTCCTTGTGAAGTAGACATCGTCAATCAAATCCTTCCCTGTGAACACCGAGCCTGAATAACCTTTTGCCTTTTTCTTTTGTCACCACCACACGAATGCATCGTTGCCATTAGACGTCTGTTGAAATTCATATGGGACGACTGGGGAACGTGACACTGGTAGTGGCTGTTCACAGAATGACACGAAAGTCAAGCCGTGACAAGCAAGCCCGGGAATAAGATCGAGGACACGTGGAGATGCGGCTGACTAAGACTGAAACACATCCATGGGCTTGGGCGGGCTTTGGCAACTACCAAAGAGGTAACTACGTTTAATCGGTCTTTACTCTGAAAGCGTATCCTAGTAGCTCAAGGCTCAAGCAGAATAAGATGGCGTACTCCTGACCCTGTACTGCGCTAACTGCCATCAAGCGAGTACTGTCAGTCGTTGGGGTTTCGGGCCTTTATCGAAATTCGAAAGCAAACTGCCGCTCACGTGGTCAGAAATTATCGTAAGTTGGGCTCCACTGCCCCTCTTCCGCCCTTCCCCTTCAGCATTTCTGCTTACAACGACGAGCGACATGATAGGGAAATATATTAACCACCATGTCTTCCGAACCGCTCTCGCCTGCCTTTACCGATATTGTTGATGATCTAGCCAGCCTGATTAATGAAGGAAATGTACAGAAGGCGGTAGTTGAGGGTGGCTGGCGATACCATGGCGAAGCCTTTCAAAGAGAAATTGACAAACTTCAAGAGATGATGACCAGTTGCGGTAATAAAGTGAGTCGTGCTTAGTATGACAGTATGTTTACAACTAACTTGTTTCTGTGTTAGGTTATTCGGTGCCATGCAACTCATTTTACTCGAGGCGCAAATATCCAAAACCCCACGAAACGTTTGGTCATATTTCAGATACGTGGAACGTCAAAGCTCGTCGATCCCGACTCTTATCAATACCTGGAAGATTCACAAACGCCAAAGCCCGCCCCTGGTGAATTGCTACAGTCCAGCTCATATCAATACCTGGAAGAACCACGCACTCTTATTGCTGAGGGTGAGGGAGGGGTTGATGTTGGCATAGTTGTACTGGCGCGAAACACAAGTTTCAAGAAGGTGTGATGCTAGGTGGGAGCTAAACAGAGTGAATATAACAAAATAGAGCTAGTTGAATTATTTCAAACCTGGGTAGTCACAGGAAACAAGTGGTTTATCATATAATCATAATGCACACCGTCGGGATCGTGATTTTGAGACTGTGAAGGCATGGAGCCTTGCACAGGATTCTTGGGGTGGATTAAACTCGAGGGCTGGGATGATTTTGCAAACAGGGCATCATGGACAGGATACTGCGGCGCCAAAGCTAGTGCTGGATCATCGAGGGGATTATAGATGGGAAACTGCGGAGGTGCCGAAGCCAGTGCTGGATCATCGAGGGGATTATAGATGGGAAACTGCGGAGGTGCCGAAGCCAGTGCTGGATCATCGAGGGGATTATAGATGGGAAACTGCGAAGGTGCCGAAGCCAGTACTGGATCATCGAGGGGATTATAGATGGGAAACTGCGAAGGTGCCGAAGCCAGTACTGGATCATCGAGGGGATTATAGATGGGAAACTGCGATGGTGCCGAAGCCAGTGCTGAACCATCGAGGGGATTATAGTTGGGAAACTGCGAAGGTGCCGAGGCCAGTGCTGAATCATTGAGAGGGTTATAGACAGGGAATTGATAACGTTTTGCTTGTTCTTGGTGGCTGTCTAGCAAAGCAGGAACTGAAACCTGGCCACCAGTAGAATAAAGCTCCATGGGGACAGAAGACACAACGGTATTGTTCCAGGGTACTTGGGTGCGATTTTCCATTTCTTGCTGTAATGCTGTTTGTGATATAATGCGAACCGCATTTCGCGTTTCGGTCTGCAAACCAAGGATTCCCTCAGAAGCTTCTTCTATCGATTTACTATCGGGGGCGCACTGGGTGAAAACCTTTCCTGAATCCACCAGGTTCTCTAGGGATCTGAAAGGGTTGGGTGGGGGTCCGGACAAATCAAACTCCAGAGAGTGCTGTGGTTGTATTAGATCTGGCGTTATCCGGGCTTGATTTTGGGAAGAGATCAGAGGGGTTGAGGGTTTCTGTGTATCCATTATTCTCGCAGCTATTTTGCGCAGGCGCCTTCGTGTCGATTTTGAGGGAAGTCGCAGGTTCAATCTGCTAGTTGGTTTGAATGGACAGGTGTTAACAATGCATTCAAAGGCCTTCTTCAGCTCTTTTTGATGCTCTTCATTAAAGATCGTTTCGGCGAAAGCAACGAGCGCTTCCATTTCAATTGATTTTATCTTGGCCCTTTCAAAACTAGAGCAAGTTAGCTTATAAGCACATCGCGAAACTGGGTAGACTCACTTAGCCGAAGAACCCCGCAAGGGGCTTAATACCAACTCTTTCCTCTCTAACGACGAATACTTTTGTCCATACCGTTGAAGATGTGTACATTTATCACGTAACTGCTTACTGCTTTTTCCTGGATAAGCTTGTTCCACAACGTTCCTGACAGCCGCGGTAAGGAATTTGGACTGTGCCTGAAAAGATTTTCTCAATCGCACTATTTCTTTTTGAGTGATCTCATGAAGAATGATAAGAAGAACCCGACGGCGTGCGGAGGCTTTCTCACAGTCCTCGATATTTTCGTCAAAGTCTCCGCAAGGCGGGAGATTAATCCGTAAACATTCCCGTATCCAGGGGCCCTCAGTACAGAAAGGTTTGAACCCCCAGAACTGAGTAGCAGGGTCTGATGCCCAAACGCTCAAGTTATCAGTTGTATTGCTGTATCTCCACTGCCTTGTAAGAGCGACAAGCCGTGATATTTGTGTATTCGATAGCTTCTGGCCGGTTTTGGACTCCCAGCGCGTAAACCAACTGTCTGCGTCCATCTCCAGAACAGCACTACGCAGGATCAAGTTCTTCACCTGATATTCTGGCGAGGCCAAAGGTAACTGGCTATTATAATGGTAGCAAATCCAGGGAACTCGACAATGATTGAGATGAGGTGCGTTGAGGTAAGATCGGTTCCAAATCTCCGCAGTTGTCCTGGAGTGGCTGAAAGGCTGTCGCTGCGGACTAAGTCATGTGAGAAGAATGCACCAGTAACTTCTTATTAAGCAAGGCAGAAATAACTAGTTAGTTAACTAGAATAGGGACACAAAAAATTGCTAAGGACACAACAACTTTTTGCTATTCTAGCAAAAAGTTGTTGTGTATACAGCTCGCGCGACCTGATTTAAGACCCGCGCGAGCTGACCCCACCTTTTGAGCGATGAACTCACGCCAGGTATTACTTATTAAGCAGTTTATACCCGCGCGAGATCTTGTATTCTAATTTCATTAAAATTTAATTATAATAAGTACTTAAGAACTGCTTCTTAAGTACTTAAAAATAATTTAAAAATAAAAATAAAGGTACTCCCTAAAAATATTCTCTAAAGGACCCTAAGACCCTAAATAATCCCTAACTACCCTAAATCCCTAAGTAACGTAATCCACTACCGAGCGTGACACCCCCACCGAGCGTGACACTGTATCCCATACTAAATCATCACTTTTTGACCTCCAATATCTCAACTAAATTTTATATACTATACTTTACATTCTCATATCAGTATATTGAAGTGTACCTAATTCTAATTCCTAAATATTATAGGATATATATTAATAAATCTTAAGGTAAAATATATTACGCTGTGTTACAACCTCAGAAATGAAGAAGTAAATCTCATTGCAGGCTAGATACTAAGACACTAGGTTGAAGAAGAAAAAGAAAGGAGCAGCAGTGTGCTGTCAACAGACAGTAATAAATACTGCTGCAGAAAGACAAACAGATCAAACAATCGGGTGGCGCAGCCAGCTAGCAACCGGAGGTCTCCTATAATCTACTATGCAACCTCGGCACATTGCTTGAAGCACATGGCTTGGGGCTCGAGGTCGTCACACGCTGTATTTTTATATAATTTATTCTAAATAGATATTACAAGTTCCAAATTAGCTTCTATATTTTTAAAATAGATATATATATTCTGTAGGTATATATATAGCCTATCTTAGTATATGACTATAATCCAGCTCATAGTGGTTGAGATATTGGAGGTCAAAAAGTGATGATTTAGTATGGGATACAGAGGTGTCACGCTCGGTGGGGGTGTCACGCTCGGTAGTGGATTACGTTACCATTAAGTACTGAATAAGTGCTTAGTAACTACTGACTGTGTAAAGTACTCAGTAAATAGTTATTAAGTATTTAATATGGGCGGTAGGGAAGGTAAGGTTTTGAAATTCCTCGTACGGGTTGAAAGAAAAATATTCTCACACCGGTGTCACCTGACCGTAGTGGGGCCACTAGCGCGGTTTTGAACCCGCGCGAGAAAATAGTAGACCCCGAGTCACCTGCAACCTGAAAGTTGTTGTGTCCTTAGCAATTCCCCACCATGACTAATGGCAAATTACGTCAAGAGATCAAGGGAAACCCCCATTTCATGAATCAAATCACCGCCGTTTCCATCCCCATATCCCAGCCAAGCAGCCACCATAACTGTCCCAATCGCGACGACAAAATAATACTTGCTGCGAGACTCCTCCAAAGACACGGCATTCAACTCTTCCAGGAGATCGTTGGCATTTCGATAGGCACCTGGCACCCAGCACTTTTGGATAATAGATCCAAGCCAAATGCCTTGAGTAGTCGGAAGGGCTTCCCTCTGCGGCAGCGTTGCTCGAGATGCGTCGTTCTCGTGAAGGTTAAACACGCAGTCCTTTCCAGTTATGACTTCATAGATAACTTTGCCCAACTGACCAATGTCGGTCTGTATTGAGTATCCATTATCATCGTCCGTTTCCATATTGGTATCTGGAGGCATTATGGTGGACTCGGTAAAATCGCAAAACTTGATGGAGAGATCAGAATCCAGCAGGATGTTTCGGCAGGCAATATCTGCAATGATGACTGAATGGTCGTGTATGTGCGATAAAGCAAGGGCCATCTGCCGAAACCATGATAACTGAAGAGACTTTGAAGGTTTGTTTCTTGATAAATATGATCGCAGATCTCCGTTTTCCATGAACGCAAGCTGGGTAGTTTTCTCAGAGAAACAGATATATGGTACAATCCCATCACATTGTCCGAGCTGATCGTAAACCTTTTGCTCCCTTTGGATAACCATGATATTTTCAATTATTTCATCATGCGAGGTATACGAGTACCTCAGGGGCAATTTAACAGCCACATCGCCTTTCAAAATAACAACACCGGACCGGCCATACCCAAGTAGCTGTTCCTCTGAGATAGAATTGCCGGAAGGGTCTAAGAATGGTGTTGTCATGATGGGACAGAGACAATTATCTCGATAAACACAATTTGCTTGAATTCAATGATAGTAAAGCTATATCTGCTTGGACTTAAAGCGGAATTTAAAGCCACGCCCCTTGATTCCAACATTGGTACCACTTTCGAACACACTAACCAACCGTGGTTTAGCCTCAATCGCGGGTAAGTTGGTGTGGAGGTATGATTGACCGCCTGAGAATAAGAGAAACTCTGGTCAGATTCTGTTTGCCGCCTGAGATGAAGAAGAGTTTGTACTTTGTACCTGTCAATTTATGCCCCCACTGTCACCCTTGCTGCTAAAGAGCTCCCACTACTACCACTAGGACCTTCATCATCCTTTTTCGGGGTCGGGTTCGGTTGGTGTTTGTGCTTGGGACAGTTCAATTTACGTTTTGGTGGAGCTGCTTGGGAAGTCGGAGTAAGAACTGAACACATTGTACCACGACTTTGAGCGGGTGGGCACCAGTCAACTCGGTCCGCTTCTGGGTCAAATTTTGTGCAATTGCGGCTGTCTTTTCCGATACAGTCAGGATAGCTGACCGGGGTTTTGTGTCTCTGAAAACACATGCTTGCTGGATTTTTCACACCGTGAGAAATAGAATTTCAGTGTTGGTAAGGTTGACTTGTATGGAAGGTTGGGTCCAGTTTTTGGCCACCATGATTTTTAAGGTGGTCGACCATCTTACAAGTCAACTATTAAAATCACGGGGAAGACCACTAATACTTACATGCACCAATACTTCCGTGCACCAATACTTACGTGCACCAATACTTACGTGCACCAATACTTACGTGCACCAATACTTACATGGTGACCATCAAAACTGCCATAGTGAATATCAATACTAAACACAGTGGGCCTGATCTGCATCCCCTGCAGGTGACACGCAATGTTGGAAATCTGAACTTGAGGCTTGACACGCAGAAAGCTACAGACACTCAAATGAGTGTCTGAGCCTATCTATGCATAATCAAAAGTGGCTCCGGAAAAGAGATAATGTCGGCCAATCGGCAGTATAATAATGCTCTCCAATTAAACCCTGACAGCGTTAATCTACTAGGGGAAATAGAGCCCACTTTCTATATCATCGTCTTTTTTGTATATTATAAGTACATGTATCGGAGTCAAACATTGGGCGCAGATATACATACATGCCACTCTAGAAGCGTTTCTACCCAATATCCCACACCTATCAACCTTCTGTGCTTCAGATATCGTTTTGGTTCAAGCTTTTTGAAACATGGATTGTCTCGCCAGCTTTATTCCGCATCGGATTAAACAATGGATGGAGTCGATTTCGGGTAATACCCAAAAGCAGGAGGTCAGCAACGTGCCTGCTCTTTATCGAATACGTTGCACTGAAACTACCCAGTTTATCATTTTCGCGGACGCGGAAAGGGCTGTGGGAGCAGATGACTTGGTGGTAACCTTCTGCCGCAACCGATTCTACGACCGCTGCTCTTGGAACGAGTACAAATCGATCGGGCCAGAAGCGACAGCTGCAGTAGTAGATGCTGGATGGAGCTGCAGTAAATTGGATCGGATATCAGCATCCTTACATGAAGGAAGATTCGACGAGCGGAAGTTAGATCAACTTCGACAAGAGGCAAGAAGCAACCGGCGCCGCATTTCTTACCGTAATCTCTCCAATCACCAGAGTGTATTTAATTGAGTCGAGACGTGGCTTAGAAGGACTCATTTGCTTTGGTACATTCTTGTCATGCATTGAATTTGGACTTGAAATATACTCGGGGCTCTTGACTGCATGAACGAGGGGTCCGATGTTTTCGAGCCTATGGCCAAGTAGGTGGAACCCGTGCATGATGTCGCCTAAATCTTCTGCTTCCAGATGATTCTCTCTATCAGCTTTTGTTTTGCATATGATAAACCACCGGAAAGTCGGCCGATGAAGCCAGAAACCTTGTTTTACCCTCTCGCCTGGATTCTGCGTCGGTCGCGTTTTTCTTTAAAATCTGGTTCGTAGTCTGCAGTCATACCTGCAGTGGGCGAAATAAACATTGTATCGACTCGTCTGATGCACTGATTAACTGCATACTCTTGTGCCTCATTAAGTCGTCTGCTTGGTCGATGGCGAATCGAACGAGATCAACGGATTGAAGCGGACCCGGAGTCGGCGTACTGACGCGTTCAAATCATGGGCGAATCGCGTGGAAATGCGACTAATTTGTTGACCTCTAATGGAATCACAGGCCTCAAAAATGAGCTGTTCGGCTTCTGGACATCCACCTGTCATGGTGGTGCTTTTTAAAAGCAGAAAAGAGGAAAACGACCGTCGAGACCGGAGCACCAACACGCGGGATAGTGGTGGGGAGACTACAAAAGGGGAAGTCAGGTTATAGCGAGGGAGAAGGTGGCTAAGCCTTGGGAGTCATGTGATAAGGCAATGAGGGATCGCACGCCGTATTTCTAACTCAGGATCACTTCCTCTTACTGAACTTTTGTTCAATCTGCCAGCCACGTCCATTTCCGCCCCATTGAGTATCTCGACAACTCGTTGCTACATAGAGGTTTTGCTCGGGGATAATCGTAAGCCCCAAAGACAAGCCCCAAAGACAAGCCTACTGGGCTTCTTGCCCACTTTTGCTCAACTACTCATGCTGACGGTAATCGTGCGCCAGATACCCGAGCATGCGATGGATTGCGTTTCTCGCCCCCACCTATACCCGCCCCTTTTTTTGTCGTGTCGTTGCAACTGTCATTTCACCCAAGCCCTGTGTTTCCCGGAGCGAGAATGGTGATGGTTGGGTTTGTGCTCCTTCAACTTGAGGATTTTCGATCATTCCCGCACGCTGTAAAGTGCATTGCGTTCCTTGTCGGTTTATTGCGTCTCCACATTGCTGCCCGAGATCTCCGTTCAAACGACCAGACCCCATCGTCAAAGCGCACCGATTCCATCCTCCGAGTCCGTCATGGTGAACCTCCCGGCGGGAGTGGATGGTCACATTGGGTTCTTGCCCGCTTCGCTTTAATCATACCAGGTGCAGTGTTGCCGACGGTCAAACGGTCATTTTATGGCCATACTCAACTCGCTGCGGGGAACAGACCCACTATCTGGTAAAGGAGGTTGGATCTGCGCGGCTGGTCGCGGTGGGTCCGCTGGAGAGACAGGCTATATAAAGCCAGTCGTGTCCCGGTGTTGAGGAAGTAGGACCAGGTTCCTTACCAGCACGGCCCTTGAAGGTGAGCTGTGTCGGCCCTTGGAGGTGAGCTGTGTCGGCCCTTGAAGGTGAGCTGTGTCGGCCCTTGGAGGTGAGCTGTGTCGGCCCTTGGAGGTGAGCTGTGTCGGCCCTTGAAGGTGAGCTGTGTCGGCCCTTGAAGGTGAGCTGTGTCGGCCCTTGGAGGTGAGCTGTGTCGGCCCTTGGAGGTGAGCTGTGTCGGCCCTTGAAGGTGAGCTGTGTCGGCCCTTGGAGGTGAGCTGTGTCGGCCCTTGAAGGTGAGCTTCACTTCAGGCCATGGGCCTCGTGTTGTATGGTCAGCCCACGCCCTCTTAGAGCAGCCCTCTAAGACCCCCAGCGAAGGCAAGACACCTCTTCGTGGTGCTGGGGACTAGTACTCATTCATCATCTGATGCATGAAGAAGCCAAGACCTGCCTTGACTCCTATTTTACTGTACATATCGTACATTGGGAAGTTGTCGATGCTATAGGCGTCTTTTTCCCTGTTTGTTTAAATTCCCATGTTCGTACTGTGCAGTAGACTACCATGCAACCAGTATTTGAATAAAGTGAAACCGACGTTATTCAGGCCCGTCATGTCACTAAAAACAATACCACCATAGAAAATGCGTCGAACCGTCTTCCCGCCTTCTTGTCAAATCAGACTATGTAGCTGCAATAACAGGAGAAAATCGGTTTTTAGCAGGCCAACGAAATGGAGAGTGCACGCGTCCATTGGCAGCCGCGCACAGTTGCCAGTTGCTCTGCCACCGTTCAGTATCTGCTAATAAAGAACATCTATTATTTTAGGGTAGACTTGCTTGAGATAAGCAATTACTGTGTAGCAGGAGAACCAGATGCATTGAACGACTGACACATCAAAGTCCCCTTTAAGGACCAAACCCGCCTCTACTGACGGAACGGGCAGGGCGGTCATTTTTATCGGGATGACGTATTCTTGCCCGTTCACTGTAATCGAGGTGCGGGCAACTATACCTTCCTTCCTCTGTTTGCACCACCGCTGCCATTTCAACTGGTCAAATAAACGATCATGTACTAACCCGGACATGAGATTCATCGATCACTTCGCCTCAACTTGGTATCGAACTGCGAGAAAGCTGTTCTTAGAGTATGCCATATGAAACCCCCCTGTTTCCTTTAATTTGCATTATGTTTTTCTGAAGGTGCTTCTGCAACATACCTAAAACCTACCATAGGGACATAAAAAGCAATCAAACCCCCATATTGAGGGTTCCAGGATACTTCGAGCTAACAGCGGTATTTTCTTCTTTTCTTTTCTTTCTTTCTTTCTTTTTTTTTTTAAAAAAAAAACAGCAAACCATTCTCAAATTCCACCCCACCTGGCTCAGATATTGTCACTGACCAGGACGAGTTTTGTCCAGCATGCTCTTGGATCTGCCTCCTGAGTTATTACGATTAATATTTCAGCATGTGAGCTATCTGCATCCACAGGACCCATTAGGTGCTGATGATCCATAGCTAGGAGACTGCGATTTATGGGAATTATTCAATGTCTCAAATAGTATACGGCCCAATGTTGCTAGATGCCTCTTCCAACATGTCGAAATCGATTACCCACCATCCAACTTTCCCGAGTCCCTGAATGGAAAGCCTCTGCCAGCAACAACGATATTCCAGCTTCTAGGCCAATGGCTACCACTCATTCAAGATATACGCATATTTTGCTATCGGGCTGTGGAGCCCTGTATGCTAAACCTACTGAGTCGATTGCCTAACATCCGGCGATGTTGGTACGGAGATCTTCGAGGATCGCTTTTCCAACGCCAGGGGATATAATAACTGACAACTCAATAGTATTGACGCAGAAAGGAACGATGAGAGCTCGTATGGCGTCAAAGAACAGCTGGCTGATCAACCTGGCCTTCGAGAGTTGTTCCATTCCAGCAGTGTTCCCAGCTCCTGGCCGGTACAGCTCCCTTTCCGGTCACTGCACAAGCTTGTTATAGAGTATTTGTCAAGCGGTACTCTAGTCATCCCCGCCATGCCGGCTCTTTTAGATCTCGATATTCAGTTTGATGACGGATTTACTCTTAATGAGGTTCCTCTCAAGAATTGGGATTGTACTGTTCTCGTGGACTTTACGGCCCTGCCAAGTCTTTCCAGATTGGGCGTTGAACATTTACATCTTGGTAATATGATATTTTGCGGCCACCCGGATTCCCTCAGGACATTCGAGGTCAATCTTTCCAAGGGTGAATTGAGCGACATTCTCAGCATAATTGGAATCAGACTCGAACAACTCATCGTTGGCTGGTCTCACGTCACATGCCAGACGGTTGATTTATTATCCCTGAAGAAGGTTCATCTGAAGGATTCGAGTGACATCTTTCCTTTTCTGCTCGAAAACGAACTCCCGGCTCTGGAAGAAATTATTTTGGAGACCCCCTTTCAGGGAGAGTTTGGTGGATTCGACTTTCGCCGTGCCTTCTCGGATGATAATAAAGCTCGGCCGGACGTGATGCAATGGACCAAGAGCAATGGGTCATTGGCTTCATTCTTTCATTTAGCTAAACAAATACCTTGCAGAGATTCTAGTGGCTTCTATAGTTTGGTCGATCAGATCTTATGGACAGCGAAATAGACCTGCTTCTACGATCGTTTGGTGTGGTTTGTTCTAAGCCTTGGCGATAAATTTCCTGTCCACGTTAATCGCTTTGCTAGTTCGGCGCGGTCGAATTAACAACCAACTTGAGTGATATTCCACACTTGATTTAGTGTAAGGACTATCGTTTTATATTTGAAATACTTCTTGGCGTTTCTGTGTTGAGGTCTGTCGCAAGGAGCCCATGGGTCCTCAACGCTTCTACGGCATTTGAACGAAGTCTGTTGTTACTCAGAGGAAAGATGCATTGTTGTCTCCTAGGAGGGAATCTATAAGGCTAGATATACGTATTATACGTATTGAGATGCAAGCCTGTTTACAATCAACTTGCTTCCTCTATGAGTGAACATTGAATTATTCCCAATCTTGCAGTCTTATCAACACTCACTCTTCGACTCTGTTCCAGCGTCGCACCCGCAAATTAATCTGTGTTAGTGTTAGGCTGTTATTGAGGTGATTTATAATCAGTATAAAGTGTAGCTTTGCAAAACCAGTGGCTGCTTGTATCGTAAGTATGCCCAAATTGCAACTGCGGCGAGGTGTAGCCACCACAATTTTAAACACGGGAAATCGATCGGGACAGCGAATTATCTAGGCCATCCTCCTCGTGGTAAGCGAGGTTTAGGCACGGTGTATACCTATCCGCCTTTAATAGGCCTTAAGATATTAAAATAAAGTGGGAAATGACGCGGTGACTTATTTGACAAAGGGAGTAGTTAGCGATAATAAAGAACAACTAGTTGATCAAGCAGAGTCCTTGGGTAGAGAATTTAAAGGTCAAAAGAGAGGAAAAAAAGAATAAAGGATAGAATGACGACATCTCTATAAGACAAACAGGTATTTCTTCTTCCATTCCCTAATAGATCGATTGTTCAATGGACCAATGGAGATCTTAAAAGAGCTAACACGCCAAATTGCCATCCAAGTTAGAAATGGCCAGATCTAAAAAAAGGGTCAGGAAACGTAAAGGCAAATGGATTTGAGATTTTACCCACCCATATTAATGTTGGGATAGTTGATACCGCCCGCGTCAGTCAGACAACCACAAGATAGCCAACTTCCATGGACGCTGCAGGATGGGCAAAACCTCCCCATGTCACCACTGAGAAGTATTAGCTAGGGCTTTCATATTCAGGGTAGACTGACCCTTGTTCAAATGTAAGAGTCCCATTACGATTGCGATAGCAGGAATTCAGCTGAGCAATTGCCCAAGGTTGTAGTGGTTAATGGTAAGTTACTCGGGCGTGCTTTACTCAGGTGTTCAAAAGGGCCTACTATCCACTCGTTATTTTCATATTCTTCCTTTAACTGCAGGATACCGTATTTGATCTTTTCTTGTCAGCGTTACAAATGCCCTTAGTGAGAGAAAAGCTGAAATAGAACCAGTGTAGATGATCTGGAGCAGAGAAATATCCGACATTGCAAAGAGAAGATCCAACCGAATTCGTTGAAAATGCCTGAGTATTTCCTTCCATCCCCAACCCTCATAATCTTGGTCAAACAGAAATCGTGGCACCTTCATTCTTTCTTGCCGTGGCCGTGTTGTCGACAAGTAACTCGGTCTTTGTAGTTCACAGCCGGAGCTGGCCTACTCTGCTGCTCCCTTTGCCCGGGTACTCCCCCTTCAGATCACCGGCACGGCCAGACCCTCGTAAAAATACCCACTATTATCATTTACAAACACCCCTTGATTTTACTCAATTCGCTCCATTTTAATTCCCACATTGACTGGCCTTCACACCGAGGAGCCGCCACTAACAGGCTGCTGGGTTTTCTGTCTCAACCCGTGACCAGTAAAGAGTCCATGCCATCACGTTGAATATTTGGCATGTGACATGGCTTGTATGTGGGTAAATGTAGAAAAAGCCCGGGCAAAGCAGGAGGGAAGACGCTCGCCGATCGTGCTTTCCACCATCTTTAGTTTTCTCATCCTGGAACCAGGGAGGCAGGACCACTAACCATTTTTGGGTAGACCAGGGGGTACGACTTTTGAGTTCCGAACACGTCCGAACAAAAATTAATTGTTCCTCTAGCAGCTTATACTTGACCCAACACCTTAATAGTTATTAGTTACGTATAAAGGCATTATATAAGTCTCAAAGAGAGGAATTGTGTACAGGCTCCTTCTCACGTAGGTAGAAGTGAAATATATGTAACCATATTTATAGATTCCTTAGTACCCAACAAAAGTCGGTGTCAAGTGCTAAGCAAAATAACTACACAGATAACGTTGCCTGTCCGGTCAATTGGGCATTCGATCTACCTCCCTGGAAACAAAAGTGGGAAACGCGACGGACCGGGCAAATCGCCTTCTCTGAGTTTGGCGACCCACTCAGCGCTGCTCCATGAGGCTTTTCATTGGCGTTGCTAATCCGAGGTTTTAAAAGCCTCCAGTTCGTGCTGGCGTTTAGTGGCTGGTTCAATGTCTCTACCTTCCTCCAGCCAACTTGCCACTCTCCACGTTTCACTGGGAACTGTACCTTTTTTGACGATGGATTTCTGTCCTCAAGAAAAAGACTCAGGAGTTGATTGCAGTTCAGCCCTTGCGGATTGCGCTACAACGCTCCGCACTGTATTTTCTCCCGCCCAGCAAAGGTTGGAATCAACACTCGAGCTGTCGCGGTCACTTGCAACTGTTATTGAGGGCGATAATAGCCTTGCGCGTCATTTTGGTGTTCCTCTTGCTAGTGACTCTATGGCTAGGAAGATTGACCCATTATTTGACAAACTTCAACTTATGAAAGACGATAAAGGGAAGGTTGATAATACTATTTGCTGGCTCGATGTTGTCCTCGCACCTTCCTATAATCCGGCGCGACGAGAAGATGGCTGTTATTATTTACAGCTTGATGGACGCAGTGGGTTGATTCGGGTGTCAGAATCAGACCACAACTTTATCGAGTCCGGCCTTCCTCAAAAACTCATTAATCCACGCTCATACCCGCGCGATGTAAAGTCTGAGGAAGAGACGATGCAGTTAGTCGGGGGGTTGTTATTGAATTTGAACAAAGTTGCCTCACAGAGTAAGTATCCTCTCAAATCATCGTTCTCTTGCTATTTTTATGGCCCCATGCTTTTACCTGTACGTATTGACTTGGGTCTAGTCATCGGCTTGAACAACAAATGCCGGGAAAAAATAAACCAAAGGCTTGAAACTATCAAGCATGTTAGCGGCGGCTACTCTCAAGACACTTGGATCTATGATAAATCGAATCATGTAGATCTGCAGATGACTGAGCCTCCAGAACCGACAACACCGAAAAAAGTCGGAAATCGCAAGCGTGAGTCAGGATTTGCGAGCATCTTAATTATGTACACAGCCTGACATTTTTCGGTAGCGCCTTCTGCTATGTCTCCATGGAAGACGGAGGAACTAGACCGTTTACCCCGGTGGTTCCAAGCTCACAAGTGTTTAGAGAACAATCAAATCGAGGCTAGATTTGCGAAGGATTTCGGTAGATTTCGAACCCATGGTGCGATCATGGCCGCATACTATCGGGCAAGAAGAGAGCATGGAAAGCGTCGTATAGGTTTGAAACAGAGACTCCAACCCGGTGACTCCCCACCGTCAACGGCCAATGAACCCGCTCGTGTTGCAATACCCGACCCTATCGATTCATTTTCACCAACGTCCGATTCAGGTCCCCGGTCTTCTGCTTCCTTTCTGGCTCCTCTCAGAAGTCTCAGGAGTCCGGGAACATGGAACGGTGGAACCCCTGAGAAGCAGCGTACAGAGTTGTCCCACCAAACCAGACACATCGAACCAGGAACTCCTCGAGACACGACAGAAAGGGCTTTGTGGAATGATTGCTCTTTTATCAGCGCTTCAGGGACCAGGGTAGAACAATTTGATCCAGCGAGTACCGCTGTCCTCAACCCCGAGCTGACCACAAGAGACGGCAGATCATCAAGAGGAGACCTCCCGTCGATCCAACCCACCGATACTCGAGAGGGGAATAGATCTAACAGAGACGTCCAGGGAGTGTACGAGGCAGATAGTGTTGCAAGCATTCAACCGGCAAATTCACACCATCGCCTCAACTCAGGTGTTGTAACTGTACCCGCAGTAGCTCCCGAGAGCCCGGGTGCCCGATCATCAACAAATGGTCACCGAGCTGACCATACAGCTACTGCTGATATGCCTCGTTTGTCTCTCGGCGTAAACGCAGCGAGTTCGACTCAAAATGATTGTGAAGTAACTGGAGCTCGACCTGAGGGTAGAGGAACCCAACCGAAGGCTCGCGACGATCCAGCATTACCTGTTCACCATGAACAAGAGCCATCACCGGCATCTATCTCTTCAGCGCAAACCACTGCCCGGGTGACACGTTCTCGGAAGCGTGGGGCTCCAGTTAAGGAAACAAGAGCTGGAACTATTTGTATTACGTGTCGTCGCAGAAGAGTATGCAACAGACAGTCTCCCACATGTATGTCCATTTTCCTTTTCCAAATCCTTCGCTGAGATGACGGACCTCGCCGCATCATAGTATGGGTGTGATGCCTGTGTTAATGTTTCTGTAAAGGCGACACCTGCGTTAAAAAGCAGCTGTTGTGCGAGGGTTACAATTCGCAGAGGCCCACAGGACCGAAGGATTCTTCTACTCCACAGTTACAGGGAAATCAGTTTCCACAGGAAGACACTCCCCACCATGACAGCCCGGTTGATGCCCTCGAGCACATTGTGGAAGGGCACACCGCTGCCGATCATCATGAACTCTCCGGCCAGCAACACAACGTGAGCGCCAACAAAGGCTCTCCATGGATATCATCAAATGGAAGTTGGTTCAACGCCAGTTCTCCAAGTTTTTTATCCGGGCAAGATACGCCGAATGGTGGAGGAGATTTAACTGCAGCAAATAGACTGCCGCTCCCGACCAACCCTGACACCAGTCCTCAAGTGATACCAACAATTTATCAGATTCTCAACGAACAGTTGGTGCCTTATAATCATCAAGCGTTCTCGGACAGGAGCCAGCAGCCTTGACCGGCCACTCCCTCGATGAGAAGTGGCCGTCGTTCCTCATCCCCAGTTGCAATGGGTTTTTGATAGCATGGGACTTCCAACCTGGACCATTTATCAATACCAAAGCCCCTGACAAGCTTTGGTATCGGTTTTCAGACCGGAACCTGATTGGGTAACTGCATCGCTCTTGCAGCCGCTCGTATTTCTTTTCCCTCCCAGGGCTTAGTTTCACGAAAAAGAGGATATTGACAGGTTGACACACTTTCAACTTATAATTGCTGATAGACAATAGTAAATGAGTTGATGATAGAGACTGACAGCAAGTAAAAATGCTTTTGATGCTTCTTTTGCTTTTCACCCAGTCCATTGCAATTAAACGACGGACCGGTATCCCTTCCTTATACCCGTCGCTCAGGTCCTGGTCGTCGGACCGTAGGTCAAACAGGCAGCGGGCACCTAAATTGTCTCGTAGCGTTTGGAATATGGGTGGTGATGTATGGCCCCGGTTGGAGCTTCCAAAAAATGCCATGCTGTGTAATTCTCTGAGCGGATACTATAAACCCCCCAATGCATCGGAAATCGGGCACATCAATCTCCCAGGGCAGACTTCTATAAGCTGAATAGCACCTTCTCCAAGATTGGCGGGATGGACCAGACGGATTGGATAAGATATTAGCTTCTTGGCAATGGTACAGGATTATTGGATTAGATATAAGACGGAGGAAAAAGAGGCGGGTATTTTGACGACTCCATCTGATTCCTATTCTCAATAATATCCCACGGGCCCGACTATCATCCTTCTTTGAAACACTAATGCAGTGGCGATTTCCGAGAACAGGGGACCAAAGATGTTCCAGAGCACACCTATCTCTATATGGGTGATACTTCAGAAGGGAGAGTGCGCAATGGTGCAAAGGATTGCGGGTTGGTTACGACTAGAAACAACGACGACCAACCTTTCTTTCCATTAAAGCAAGAAGCAGGCTTTTCCCCAAAGGTATTCCAGGTGCGAGCAATAGCCAAATTGCCAACGTCGACTTACAGATTATGCTCAATTCTAGGGTAAGATTACTGCTAATTCACTCACCTAAGCTGATATACAGAACATATACAAAATCTTGTTACATCGTCTGCCATCGAGCTGAATCCCCGAGCCACACATGGATTGAATGAGAAACAACTGTTGGTTATCATGATATGGCGTGGTCCCGAACGGTCATCTGGATACGGAACTTGGCAATTCCAAAGTTCCTTTTCCATTGGAAGGCTATAGGTACTTGCATCTATGCGAGTTTCTGGGCAGCATCCCGGATGATCTCTTCAAAGGGCCGAATTGCCCTGAGAGCGCGAACTGCAATCTTCCACGTTTAGATATGGCTCTCTTCCGTCCTCAAAATAGGACTCCCATTGGGGCACACACTCGATCTGTTGCCAGGATTGGCTGAATAGGACTTTTTAAAGTTCGACGACCCAGGTCTAAACCGATAGTGAGACCTGAGGAAGAGAGCGTGTGTCTCGTGGTGGAATCTGATTTCGAAAACCCCTGTAAAGCTATTCATAGTCTGAGTTACGGTGCTATATGATAAAAACCCTAATGGACTAGTGAAATGTACGATGCTCTCGATTGGCCTGGGATAACATGGAATGGGCGATGCCGGTGTCATTGCTAGACACAGACCAAGGTCCGTAGTGGCGCGAACTATGCCAATTGTAGGATAGGCTTGCTCGGGTTACAGCATTGCGGGCGGTTTCACGATTGATCAATTAAATCCAGTCCTTCACCACCTGCTTCCATCAATACCTAGGTAATTCCTTTCCTTAAATTCACCAGGAACAGCCTTTTACGGTTTGTTATCTACCTTTTATTATCCGAGTCGAGTGCAGGATATTTTATATGTCTTAGAATTTAATATCCAACAATAAACCTAATGACTTCGAAAGATCCGCAAAGTACAGCTGGATGCCGACACCAGCATGAAAATTGCTTGAGCCCAGTCAAAGCAATGAGCATCGGGGAAATCATGTGCAATGTATCAACAACAAAATCAGCTGGTCGTGGCAACTGCGCAGACCGAGGGCGTGGTAACCATAGAATTGGTCGAAAAGAAATCAATCCAAGTTTCTGGCTTCCTGGTATCCACGCTTTGCTAGGTGGCTACCCATGTACCAGCGCTGGTAGGGCTGTACTGGCTTGCTCAGATGGCCAGTGGAGTAACCTCAGAGTGTCCCGGTGTCTGCTTCGCGGGAGCGATTGTGAACGGATACAGCCTACCCACCGGAAAGGGTTCTATTTGCCGTGCTATGAGAAAGATAAAGACCTACTCGGTTTCTCCACAAGGTATTTTCCATAGCAAGACGATCTGATGCCCTCATTCATGTTCGGCACCCGGAGAATGGCAGGGTCCTGGACCTAGGCTGTGGGACGGGAATATGGGCTATTGACGTGCCGAAAGATGTCCAGATATGTTTGTCGTGGGGGTTGACCTTTCTCCGATCCTCACCAACGAGAGATTGGTCCCTGGTACGGCCGGGCGTTCCTGCAGTTGATTGAAGCGATAGATCTCGGCTCTTTGAATTGCACCCATGGGCTCATACCCAGGCCAAATTAGAAGCATCCGATCGGAGTATTCACAGCTTTCATGTGTTACATGTATACAGAGCCCAAAAACCTCCGTCGGCTAGGTCCTGTTCGTTCTATGAATGCCAGCGTCACGAGCAATCATATGTGGAGCGCTGAGTAGAAGGAAGGTTTATTAAAAAAGCAATACTTAGTTTGCGTGGCGCACCTAAACAAAGAGTCAAGACCATAGTTATCTGGAAGAAATATTTAAGAATGGATAAAGAGCATTCTCAATTGGTTCCTAGTAGGCACGGATCTCATCGCCACAAAAATCATTAGACTCTTCGACATGGAACAGTTCTTCCAACGTACCCTTCTTCGGAGAACCTTATACGATACTCTGGGGACTTGCTCCTCGAAGCCATCGCATACGCGCCCCGTACTTCCTCAAGGTGCAACTCTCTCCAGAGTCAAGTCACAACCGGTAGGTCTTGTTTCCCATTCTTATCGAAAGGAAGACACTAAAGTCATAGACCTTTTTAGTCACCAAAAGCCTAGGCCTTCCCGGAAAAAGTGTACTAGACAGCTACAAACCTAGCTTCCATGCCCACAAGTTGAAAAGGGAAGCAGTAATTTGCATGGAGCTTGAAACAGCTCAAGATATGTGCTATCTTTGGGGAGAGCCCCATGGTGGAATCCAATCGTTCTTGTTGGATCAGATCTTAATTTTTGCACGACCTGTGAGAATTGAGGGGCGGAAGATCTACATGGAAGGCAGTATTAAACCTCGTGATGGAAAACTGGGGCTATGGTTGACATGACGCAGGCGAGTGCACTATTCATCCATCCAGCATAGGAGTAGGAAGTGGGTAGAAAGTGTTTACAATAGCATTCGAGTTCGATCATCGAGGGGCAGCACAAGGTTATTAAGTAGAAAAAAGAGGGGGCGTGATATGTGTGAATCGTATTGGCACAGAACAGTTACCGATATACCCCAGGCAACATATTTTGGGATCTTGGAACAATTGATTAAATACCCCATACCACGTACAGTTTCTTGATTGACTTCACTTCTCTGTCCTTCTCCTTTGGGTTCTCTTCAAGAGAATTTCTGAATAGGCCATGACGAGAAGATCCGAGAGTTTCCTGCACTATTCATTATTATGAAATAGATCTCGGTAGTAGGTCTGACCGCTTATAAGCACCTCATGGGACCCTCTCTCAATGATTTTGCCCTCTTCCAGCACAAGGATTTCATTAACGTCGCTTAGGAAAGATAATCGATGGCTGCAGTATGATAAGTCAGAATTGCCAGTATGTGGTAAGAGATGAACATACGTGGTTAACAACATAGTCATTCCCTTCGCTTTCAGAAGCTGCCAAACCCTATCCTGCGCCCTATTGTCTAACTGGCTAGTGGGTTCGTCAAGTAGCAAAATTGGGGGTCCACGCAAAAGGACCCGGGCTAGGGCAACAAGCTGCCTCTGCCCCGGAAAGGTCGACTCCGGGGCCGATAAGAGTGTCATACCCCGCTGGAAATCTGAGGATATGATGATCAAGCCCAAGCTGCTGACACAAACCTTGAACATCTTCCAGATTCATGTCATTTTCAAGACCATATATCAGGTTTTCGCGGATTGATAAGCCGTGAATCAGCCCCGGGTCTTGTGGTACGAAGCCTATATGCGATCTGATTGAACGTTCATTGAGATCCCTTGTATTGTGCTCACCGATCTGGATATAACCACGGCTATGCTTTATAAGCTGTGAAATGAGACGCAGGATAGTGGTCTTTCCGGCGCCGTTTCCACCAACGATGGCCACAGCCTGCCCTGGGTGGACTTCAAAGGTCACGCCGTCGAGAGCGGGGGCGCCTTCTTTATAAGCAAAATACACGCTGTCGAATGAGATGTGGCCTCGGCATTGTGCAAGGGAGTCTCCTGACGAGCTGCGAGGCGTGGAATTTACCAGAGCATTTGACACAATTTCTGCATCAACAGATATCCGAAAGGCCATTACTATGTGCCAAACAGATGTGAAGGAAGCAATAAGGTCTGTCCAATGCTCAGCCAACAGCAACATGTCTTCCGTGCTCACAGCAAATAGGCACAGCACCCGTCGAATGCTAGGATGGCGTCGAGGACGAGATCCCGACATGTGATGTACAGGTTAAAGTAGCTCAGTTCGCGATCCTCCTCATTTTTGACGTGACATAGTCTTGCTTGTTCGTCGGGCTGTCTGTTGTTCAGTACAATCAACTCCCAGGAAGATACTTGTCCGCGTAGTACTCTGTCGCGGCTGTCTCTCGCAGCGATGTATCTATTTCGAGGACCGTCAATTCCACGCGCAGCCCCTTGCCATACCACGGCCCATAAGAAAGCCGTGATCAGCATTATTATAAAAGGCTTGCACCCAAACTGACCGAGTGTACTATGGCATAGCAGCGCTAGCCTGAGGACCGAAGGAACGAGCTTTAGGGCCGCCAACGCAAATGCGGATTGTAAGCTGGCGGCCGCGGATAGTAATCTACTCGGGTCCCGACCTTGGGTCCTAACTCACTATCGATAGTCAGATCAAAAGTGAGTTTCACGGCTGCTGTTTGGAGCTGCACTGCGAGTTTGGCCCATATCTCCCTCTAGATACGTGAAGATGATAGGGATGGCCAATTCCGACCATAGCAAAAACAGGATCCCTTCTAGCGCGGAGATGCAATGTTAGCTCTAGCTACAAGGTACTGGGCCAACTTACTGTTGTATATGCTTTATGTAACAGCACCCTAGTTTGGTTCACCGCGTGGGCCGCCAGAATGGGCCTCAAGAAGATACAGACGGATAGAAGTAGCCACTTTAACGTAGAACTGGGGCCATCGTAGAACCAGAGAAGCTTCAATGGAATCTAACCATTTTAGCCTCTTTCAACCTCTCAGCTGCTAATTCATACCTGTTTATGTCCTACTAAGGCTTGGAACATTCGACCAACTTTGCCAGCCCATAGACTGGTTGATGTCAGATTAGGAACGGAGGCTTTATAAAAGGGCTTCCATAATGCAAGTATTGCGATCAAAATCGGTATCACATAGTATATTTGTGGTGACGTGGCGATCCAAGTGGTCCCAAGGGGAAGGTGAACCTAGAAGTAGTGAGTAACTCCATAGACCAAGAACGAAGGGCGGCGGTACTATTTTGGGCAATAGATGGTTCATATTAGACGACGTTTGTTGAAGGGGAATGATGGTATTAACAGATTAGGATAGTTGGCTCCAAATCTTTTTGGCAGTTGGGCTTGGGTGATCCAGGAAGCGGCGGCCACGCTTATTATATACACTGGCCCCGGTTCCGGACTAATGGTCTATTAGGACTAATTATTTTTAAATTTATGGCTTTTACTGAAGCCCCTCTGGCAGTTAATTATTGCTAGTTAAACGGACGGTCCAATGAATCATTCAAGATACATGTATACCCGTTTTTTAAATGACACGCTCTTTCTCCAGACATTTTAGCGCCGAACGAGCTCCTCGTTTTACTCCCCTTTCTTTTCTTTCTTTGGTAAGAGACCACAACAATAACCCATTTGACTTTTTGTTAACTATAGTGAAATTCTAGACAATTAGTCCAATGGGTCCTAGCAAGTCAAGGTCAAGTACCTACGGGGTTAGAGGAGAGCGCCGTGCTAATACGGCTCTTGAGCATGCGCTCTGTTGATTTTGATGTGTGTTCCAAAAACCAATCATGCAGCTCGTGAATATTTAGTCCTCCTTCAGGTGAATGGAGGAGGCATTTGTAGATAAGCGCGGGATATGTGCCATCGAAGCAAGCCCCTTCTTTAGGCCGTGGGAGGCTACTGCAGGAACTTGGGATACCTGAAGGTTGTCCTGTCATTGCTTCCACATCCAAGGGACTTCTCTCGCCCCATCTTGACAATCTGCTAGGGATAGTCCATCAACTTCACCGTCCTTGTTTATCACTGTATGATCAGGCCAGCCCCAGAGCTGCAACTGCAATACATTGACGGAAAGCTGCCAAGTATGGTGATAAAAGTCGGTGACATTATTCTCTTTCCCTGCAAGCCAGAATGGCCTGGGTGAACCGGGATCGTCATGAAGGTTACGAATTGCATCTTCGATCAATATGATAAGCATTCTCAGATTCTGTTGCAAGTCGGGGAGTGACTGTGTTGGGTTCTTATTACCCAGATCCTTGCTTGGATCTGTATCGTGTCGCATCTTCTACACGCCCAGATCAGTAACTCCGCGTGCCGAAGAGTGGATGAATCATGATCAACGACCACCTGTCCATAAGACTGGCAAGTATGTTGCTAGTGCGCTTAAAGATCGCATATGATCCAATGGTTATGGAGATGGATGGAGGCGATAATCATGCTTGTCCTTTCAAGGGAGCGAGAAGGTCGTCCAGTACAAGCGCTGTATAGGGTCCATATCCCAAGGTTTTTTGCAGGGTCTCTTCGTGGCCTTCCCCCATTCTTCTACCTTGGCAATAAGCATAGAGAAAATTGGGTGCACAGTATAATGTCGGTACTTGCATAATTCTAAGACAGGCTTTTGCCAGCTGGACTGACGCCGGGAAAAGCTGCAATCGACGCCTTCAACCATTTCCCGTAACAGCCAGCTAGAATTGCTGCTATCATAACTTCTGGCACAGGGTTTTCCACTCTAGTGATAGCGTGGTGTACAGCGAGTCGGATGTCGAAGGAATCATGGACAGGTAAACTGTAGGGCTGCTCCAGATGCAAAAGGAAGAGGCGAATGTAATCCGACTAAAAGCCCGTTTCGGTCTTTGCCATCAGTAGGAATTTTAGCTCCAGATCTAGAGCCGGCCGAGGGAGATTGGGCTGTTGTGTTTGGCTCGTGGACAGGCATCTGAAAGGAAATTCTTCCATTTTAGACTAAGGTGAAGCTGTTCCAGGAAACCACTTTTCCATGTCAGCACCTAGCAAAGTTCAAAACAAAGGAGATTAGAGCGAATCTTACTCATAGTCAAGTCCATTGTATCCCCAAAGGTCACTTGAGTGGGAAGAATGTGCGAGGCTTGTGCACTTGCTATGTGGCAGAGGCAAAGAAATGGACTCAGTAAAAGAGATGCGGTGGTATAATGCGATATGACAGAATCCATTTCTCGTCGTGCTCCTCGTCGCCTCTATTATATTATATCTTCTGCTTGAAGCCAGTGAGAACCCCTGTCTTTCCTGCTAGAATGCCTTAGGTTAGCTGACAGGGATGTATACGAGATTTAGGAATTTGTGGACCTTGTTCTTTGTGGGAATGACTCGACCATGGGCAATCACTCATAAAGATGGAGATCGAGTAATCTGAGGCCAGGCTGATCGCCGGCCTAGTATCATGATGTAAATCTCGCTACTCAGTAACGTAATGAATAATTTATCATGCAATGACGTTCGCAAAAGTGTCGCGAATACTTGGTTACCCTCTAAGCATCTTTCGGCTGCGGACTGAAAGTTGGCATTTGTAGTAGTAAATTGCTAAACGTGGGAACAGAGCCAAATAATGGACAATGTGAGACATTAGGAAGCGAGGCTGGTCGAATCTGCTGCCTGGTATCCTCCTTGATCTGGTAAAGATTTGCGTTTAAGGCCCCCAAAACCACAGGCGTGCTTTTGGTATTTACCCAGATGCACAAAGACCCAATCATATAGCCCGGGGAATCCGGCACGGTCAATGCTCCAAGCGCTAATTTGACCAGGAATCTACCAGAATTCGAATCAGTGACTAGGTATCGCTGACCAAGCCCAGTGATGCGAGCAAGCCATGTACTCCGAGTCCACCTCAGCCGAGGTCATCTCTCTTGTATGTATTCTACTGCATCTCCACTGAGGCAAATTAGAGATTTTATGAAATTGGTATTGGCTTAGACGGGCTATCTAGTTATGCGCTGTGGTTCGTGGATTCATCATGGTTTTCGTCTTTCTTCTCTCTTTTTCTTGAGCCATTGCAATCCACAGGTCGTACAGTACTCGTTTCTCCGCGGGACCTTTCCACATAGGGTACTTTCGGTCTTACAGGAAGCGCATCTATGCTTTGGTCGTGTGGAAAGCAAACAGGAAGAAAACGGTGACTTGCTACTCTGGCGCCGCAGGCCCCGCCTGTGCGTTTCCATTTCCGAGGCCTAAGACGATCATATTAACTAAACGCAGTGATAGCTTCTGGTCTCGTACACGTACCTGCTTGAGTGTGTTCAAGTTCGATTCTCCAGGCATCCATGATTGGTGTGTATCAAATGCATTCGTTTTGCTAAATGATGAGTGGATCTGGCCAATGACTCTTTAATTTGTCAAAATGGACATGGTTCATAATCGACTGCAGAGTCGCCTCGTAGTCTGCCAAACACTGAGGTTACTTTTCTTCACTTGGTAGTCATTTTTCTTACAGATTTGTTGCAGGTGGATTTCTTTATCGGGAATGCAAATCATCAGCGAAATGGTCGACGAGATACCCACTGAGATCTGGCAAGTGTCTTGCGGTAGAAGTGCAAATAATAATTTGCGATAGAGCTTATTGTGGTACATCCTGCTGAATAGTGTGCGATTCCTTTCAGGCGCTTCGCAACCGTGAATCTGGTGTTTCCAGACAGCTTGCTCCCCCCTCACATCTCTCGGTGCGCTCGGCGCCACTCGACAATGACGATCACGGGCTTCCTTAATCTGATCTGCTTGTACATTCGGTATCTAGATTTAAGTAAGCTGCTGAGTTCTGTAGACATCCGCACCATTACGAAAGATCCGTAGTTGCTAGCCCGTTCGCACAACAACAACAATATATATAGGAAACAGATCATCATTGATGGCTTTTCGCTGGAAGATAATAGGTAGGAGGTTTTTGCAGCACATAGCACACAAAAACTGAGTACTATGATTTGCGAAATTGTACTTCTGGAATGAATCATCTGCTGGAATCTTGGGATTAGCGTCTCCCTGGCCCTGGCCACGTCCTATATTATTCATCTGTGCATCAGCCGCTGATCCCTCTTGCGCCATGTCTGTCCACTCGATGCTTTCCATGTTGCTCGCAATATTCTAATCAAATAAAATATAAAGCTGACGTTTAAAATGAGTCTAGGATCAGGCGTGAAGAAAGTGATGATATAGCTGGGCTATATAGAATGGTATGATATATCACCATACCGCATATAAACAGAATACGAACTGGGAATGTATTTATCTGAACGCGCCAGCAAACCTACCAAAGGCCCTAGACAGGGGCGGGCGCTTATCAAATGTAACATTGAAAGCGGTATTTTGCTCTACGTGTCCGGGTTATGGATGATTCAAACTTTCGCCGCCTTACTGTAGGTTAATTAGATTTACGGCCCCCAAGCAATCCAAATTCTTTAAATCAGGTCCAGTATTGAAATACCGATAACCGCGAAAAATGTAACAGTCTATAAAGTAAAATGGACCACAGCTTGTTTTCGCTCCGAGGCAGGCCGGCTGTGATATCTTAGCTTGGTATTTCTCCAACCATACAGCACATTCACATCTGAAGTGACCCCGCAATGCTTTTCAATTCTTGACGTTCCACAGCACAACCGTTCAAGTCTTCCTCCCTGCGCTTCTCAAGGTTGGCGACCACCAACTCCAGGCCATATGTTTCAAATCCTTCTGTCCTTGCCGCGATGATTTCCCTTGCCGGTCAACAAGTGTGGTTGCAGTAGATCCCGAAATCGTATACGTGCTCCACCAGCCTAACAAACCTCCGGTGTTCGAGATCGCCCTTATAGCAGAGAGGGAGGTCAAGTGAGCGACGATCATGTCTATAAGTGTCCTCTATCTCTGTAGAAGCCGTGGAGATCAGTATTATCCGCAGGGCCCTAGAACTGAATTGAGCTGTTCCGTATTGCTAGTACACCGTTTGGTGGGCAGCATCGAATCAGCTGGCTAGCCCGCGAATTGAATTCACTAGACTAGTTGCACCTATAGGATGCATTCAAGGTACTAGCCAAGGGCTGAGGGCCGCCTCCGAATCCACCGACATGGATAAGTCGACTCCTGAGAAGGGGGTGTACTAGTTGGAAGCCTACCGACAACGGCCGAGCTTAACCGCCCCTTGATAATTGAGGGCATAGCAAAAACCACCGGCCTCCTGAAGTGATTCACTATCCAGAATTAGGCAAAAAATGGAATGCATACTCTGTCGTTCTCGTTCTGTCTTCCCATCGAGAAGTCAGCTAGTATTCATACAACACCAGGCTCTCGACTGTACCCACAGGCCCAGGATGTTTGCAATCTAGAAGCACTCGAGTTAAGGCGCCCATGCTATAATGAGTTTCGTAGAAAAGCCTATTCAAGGGCCCAAAGCCTCTGCCTAAGTGTAAGGCAACACTTAAAAATAAACCTATAATAGTGATATACTCAATATCTCTATCCGTTAAATCGGCCTCCATTTTGTCTAGGGGACGTTTTGTGTTCCAAAAAACACCGGCTCGATCAGGACACCTTTTTACAACCATTTTTTAGACATCGCTCATAAGTACCTCGATTGGCCCACTACCATGTTTCTTACGCAACCCAAATGCTAGTAAAAAAGCAGGCCTGAAGAACTATAGCGGCTAATGCTTTTACATCATGTTTGTCATTTTTCGTCAGCAGCATTCCAGTCCCAGCAGTTGCAGGCCTTCTCAAAAATTGTAGGAATAGTCCGAGTACTACATCCCGAGCCAGTCGCCGATCAGAAGCCCGGTATGCGCAATTACCTATAGATTCTGCTGCTGGAGTTCTAGGTAATCTTCCTCTAGCTTCTCATTTATTTGGCGAGCCCTTTCTACCTGATTCCTTTCTTTTTCAGAGAGCTATATAGCATTAGCAGCCACTTCTTCCAGGATTTAGCTTGTATGAACATACTACCAGTCCAAAATTATTTTCTTTCTTGCAATAGATACAAATGAAGGTTGCCGGAAATTGGGAAGAATGGCGATTTTTCTGGCCCCCAAAGATGATCAGTCGTAAGGAAACATAGCAGGTATGGCACAGAAATGACGACTCGGGAAATATTATCCATAACTGTGGTAGGCTTATCTTTTTGGGTATGAGGCATGATAGATCTCCAATAAGCAGTTCTCTCACGACAATGATAGAAAGTTTTGGCGCAAGAGGAGAAGCCCGATAGTTTAGTGAAGGGATATGTGGGGATTTAAAGTGTCGTGCAGGAAAGGTAATGGGCGTCCAGAGCTGAATATGGTTCTGCCAAGGAACTGAGCAAACCGATGCATCTGCCTTTCGTTCTGAAAGCGGATAGATTGGTTATTTGGGTAAATACCCAGATAACCGGATAACCAATCATAGAGTATGGGAAACCGGAATCTAGGACCCACCACGCACAAGCCCCAAATCCCTCACCATCTGTCGCCATCAAGATTCTTTTACGACTCTCTCGTTGCCTACTTCCCGTTGTCCGACGGTTTTACGATTGGTCAAAAAAGTTCGCCATGGACCCCTTGCTAGTGTCAGATATTGAGATTACGTATGCTACTAGCCTTCTTCTTTCACTTTCCGATGACCAAATACGGCGACACATACCTGAGTTTCAAAACCTAGCAGAAAGGATCGCTACAGTTACTAAAAGCAATTCGCTTAGCGCGGAAACGATGATACACACGGCAGAAGAAAATCTGGAGTTAGTGCGAAAGTTTCTGCTCAAAGACCAGACCGGTGCCATTTTTAGGTCAGCATATGAACTTGGGAATGATCCGCGAACCGCCGTTCTCTCACTGCGGAGCGGATACGGTGGGTTTGAAGTGAGCCTTTTACGCTTGCTCGCCTGCAGGTTTCTGGCCATACGCCGGCGCCAATTCTTCCCGGTGAACATAGCAAAGGGAGGTATTCAGCAGCGTTCTAAGTCTAAGCGGATGGGAAGCGGGCGTCCATTCATCAAAGCAATGGGACTTCCCTTGACGAATCAGACAGAAGACGGGCTGAAACGTGGGGAAAAGGTGCTCCAAATAGAGGAAGAAACAGGAGTTCCCGGGATCTCTCTCGCCCTCCTGCCCTGCCTTGCAAAGTTCGATCATCTATATTCCGACGAGATAAGGAGGGTACCTAGGGTATTTGCCAGTCAGCCACTAGTCCTTGGTGCCGCACAGGCTTCTGAATGGTCTCAGCTATTACGTTCCTATCAGACCGTCTACAATCGCCACGTCGGTGAGTACCTTGTGTTTCGTTTATTTCAATGAACCCTAAACTTACGTGATCAAGATTTACTGCACTCAGCCAAAGAGAAACGAAAAAGGATCCCAAGTATAGAGGAAGATAATATTTAGGGGTTTACCGGCCCTGTGCTCTTTTCTTTATAGCTCCATCCTGGCCCCATTTGTATCAATCCAGTTCGTGTTGTCTCATAAAAGGTAGAACATGGTCACCAAAAGTGTCCATTCCAACCGGACTTTCAGAGCAGCCTTTCCAAATAATGACACCACCACCACTATGAACAGGTTCCACCCAAAGAGGGCCAAGAGTGACCAGAGCCTGATGGGGGTGGAGACGGACCTCGCTTGGTCTGCCTTCAAGTTCCGCCTTTGTAAGAGACTGGGAGCACGAGTAGATTTTGAACATTCCATTCTCCGGTCCAACAGAATCGTAAAGGGGCCGGAATATTGAGATGGAGTTTGGACTCGGATGGGCTCTCATGGGACCCATCGTTAGTGTATTTGGTAGGAACCGGACGACTCGGACTGGTTGGTGTATGACTTGCTGGTAGCCTTTGCGTAAGCCACCTTTAATCAACGCGTCCACCTATCGCAACCGACTCAGTTAGGTTCCATGGGTCTTGTCGGATTCAGCTTACATCAAGACCATGCTCTGCGCACCGATCGAACAGCGCATCGGACCTCCCATCTTCCCAGTGCTTAGAGGGATTTGCATAGCCTCCTGATAATTGCCCACACAGCTGGTCCGGTCCTATCGCCTCCTTGACGGATTCAATAAGCTCAGGTTTCAGGGCCGAACTGGTGCTGACAATCCTGTACCCGGTCGACTCCATAACTTCATCGTGCCAGAGGAGATGTTCGAATGAGCTAGTCTCCGCCATGATTTGAGCACGCTAGTTTGTCAGGTGACCTTGCGGGGGGAAGAGAGAAAATGTTAAGGATGTACACGCCATAGCAATCACAAAAGAGGGCAGCAGCCTTATAATGGTCCATTCTGGTTCTTAAGAGAATCTTTGACGTGTATGTCTTCCAATAAGGAATCATTGCTATTCTGGAACGTTGTTATCCATGACCACGAACCAGTGGATTGTTTTGATACGGTAATACAAGTACACCCTCTTTAATCCATTACATACAATCCCATACCGTACATTGCGGTAACGCCCCACACTTATACACTATTGTCAAATTTTCCTTCGTATCTCATATATCCTCCTAGTGGAACCAGAGAGCCTCTCCCCAATTCTCTGACTGTATTTTCTCTGATTGATGTTTCATCGCGTTGTAGGCGGTGGTGGTGGTGCGCCTGGCTTTTTGACTCCCGTAGTGTCATATGCACCTCGTCCCATGTTTAACGTGGATAGAAGAGATAGAAGATCCATCGGTGCTCTAAAGGGGTCGATATTTAGCGATAAAGTATTAAGCTATACGTACTTAGTGCTAGAAGCTGTACCTACTTAGTGTTCAAGTGGAGAGATATGTGAAAAGAAAAGAAAAGAAAATGAAATGGTTCGCAGGTGTAGATGTCTCGTCTTTGTATTTGCACCTTCGCCCAGCATTTACTGAAGCAATACATAGTGAGGCCCGGAGTTAATTAGAGGACCAAGGTACTAGTATAGTGGAATCTCCCCCAACCATGTGTCGAAAAGGGGGGAGGGGTGGAACATCCTCAGCGACGAGATTAGGACAATTCCTAATTAGGGGTAGTTGGGGTAGAATCCCTGGGGAGGCCATGCCACGTTAGGTGACGGAAGAAGTCACTAGACCGATTACTTAGTAGCCTTATTCTTGCAATGGACTCTTTAGTCGATGCGTTTCGTAATGTTCTCGGACATAGAGTGTCTTTACGCTTACTATGAGTTTCTCTGGATTTCTTCAAAAATTATTGACTTTTACGGGATTAGTGGAACAGTTCCGTCAATAGGGTAGTGACAATATTAAAGATTTACCCGCTATAGGCATATAAACCGAATCTATGTAGACACAGATTTACGCTGATTCGTCACCAGATCCAAAGTAGAATTGCGTAGGCCTGCTGTCGTCCGTTACTAACCACAGGATTGCTTGAGTACGACTGATAGAAAACATACTAAGTTATAGACACTATAGTGATTTGGAATAGATGCTAACGAGTCACTAGGAGGAAAAGTCCTCAGACTATATACTGGTAGGCAGTCAATGGATTGTTTGTACATGAGATCCAATATCGTAAATCGCTGTAGGTTCCCGTAATTGCCTGCTATTTCTGAGTCAAATTACCTAAAGTACAAGAAGAGAAAGGTCTATACAATCGACCTCTCTAAGTTATTGATGCGTTGAAAGTCCGGGCGAGATTTCACAGCCTCATGAGCCCATAACACAACTTCATCCTTATTCCTGTCACGAACACGAATCCTATACTCTTCACCACCACCTGTAACTGGTCTAGATTTATAGACCTCAATGATATCATCATCGGGAAATAGTTGCGTTCTTGGATCAGGAAGGGGGATAACTTCATCATCCAAAGAGCTACCTGGAAAGGAGGATGAGTTCACGCGAAATTTCAAATAACTAAGGAACATACTCACTGCTCACAACTCGAGTCGTCTCGGCTATTGCTTTCAAAGGCTTCCTTTGGCTGGGATCCTTGTTCGCGATGGCCTCCCGCATATAGGAATGCTCATAGTCGGGCGTTTGCGAAGCTCGGAGTTGGTCGATTGGGTTCGGGGGCTGGGAGACATACGCCGTTGATTCTGAATGTGTTGGCGTACCTTCTGCAGGTTCTTCGAACATCTGGCTACATAGGCAAGAGATCCCCAAATGGAATCGATATAGCAAGATTTGAAGGACCATAATTAGCTGGTATTCGGTGTACATGCGGTGAGCACCTAGGGTAAGTCTAGGTATCTTGAGACCTGAGACGAAGAGTAATATATAGCAAGATTCAATCTATATCCGTGCGCGTTATACATTTTCCGCGTAGAGTTGCTGATTGTTACCACTAAATGAACGTAGATCATTTAAGATTGCTCAGCTTACGTTATCTTGATTCCGGGTATTCAACATGGGCCGGTTTGCACCCGAAATAAGCCTAAATTTCTTCCATGTACACAGATACTGGCCACCCCTAATTCAGATAGGACCCTCACCGTAAAACGCCGTGTTGAGGAGATCTACTAGCATGTTAACACAGCTACAGTCTGTCGCGTTAATCAGCTAAGTACGCCGATCCTCACGTCGATCGTTACTTTCCAACGCTAGATCTGTTGCTGGAAGGTTTGCTTGTTTAACCCTGGAGGTGCAGGCACATTCTTGTTCTGAAGATACTGTAGGAGGTTAATGAAACGGAGTGACTATTAGACACAAACCGACCTAGCACATTATTGACTCGCATTTCTCGTGAGGAAGTTGGTATGATTGAATGAGTGATTTCGATAGTAACGACAACCTCCCAGCCATCCATAATGATTTCATGCAGGAAACGGACATAGATGAAGGATTAGCATGTACCAGCTTGCGGTGAGACTTTGAAAGGGCTACTATCTTTATAGACTGGGTGATATGGCTTCACTTATCTCGAGCCAGCCCTTGCTTCTGTGGTTCTATCAACAGATGATTTTCGACTGGAGAGTGGGGACGGGCTGAGGGCCTAGAGTGCCGAGAGTAACTAGTGGCAGGGCCAACTAAACCCTTTTCTGAATAACTCTTCCCGCGGGAAGAGTTATTCAGAAAAGGGTTTAGCTGGCCATCAAAGCCTAACGCTAGCGCTAAACCCCTTTCAATTTAAGTTATCCCCAGAGAAAGTATTACTGAATCTTGCCTGAAAAGTTGGCAGCTCTCTCACCCGCCGAGTCCAGATGCCTCGACCGGCGAAGAATACTACTCGGGCTGTCAGTCGACAGCTGCAAGCTGACGTATCCAGTATCTGGCTGCGTACGCTAATCCATATGTAGTTAGTCAGGTTGGGTTTCGACCCTTGACCTAAAACCTGCCAAGAAAAGTAAATAACGGTAAACTATACATATATAACACACTTACGCATGTTGATGTGCCAATATTTCATCCATATTACCGTAAAGTACGGAGCTTTGGGTTCTTGGCGGGTTTGCGGGTAATCCATGGGTACCCAAAAACGCGATTTGGCGAGGTCTAGAGACCACAACTCCAGTGAGCAGAGACCACTACGTGTAACGGTGTAGAATTCAAGCGATTCCATACCGATTGGCCCAGCTATATTATTCCATCCTCTATCATTGTATAACCTAGGAGCTACATTTGGACTCGTATAACATTCATTACCTTTATATACCGGGTTCTATCGTTTTGGTTACGTTTACACAGTCCCAACCAATTGTTTCTCAAACATTTAGAGCTCGATCTGCCCGTGGCCCAGTCCGACAGGAACGTGTGGCTGGGTAAGCTAGCTGACAGGGATAAAGAAGTGATCTTGAGGTATGACATGGAAATAAATTTATGGAATTTCTGCGCTAGTCTTAGGCCCTGGTAGTGTTAATGCTAATATCGTGTCTCTAAGAAAGATATGGTTGTAAGTTATATCACCTAATGTGGTAGGCCTTAGAAGATATAAAGCCCTCGAGCAAATCCGCACCTTTTTTCCCCTCAAATATGTGTCCTCAGTTTCTCTTCTCTCTTACTCTTCACTTCTCAAGCACAATCTTTCACGGTCTTTTTCAACATGCGTCCTGGAGATCTCCGCCAAGGGCTTATCACATTTGCCAATTATCCTTTGTATAAAAAAGCCGAAGTGATATTTCCCCCGCCCGCCAACTATGTGCCACCCAAGGAGCCCGTCGCCGTTGCAGTCCTCGAAAACGTCCTTAACAAGGTGATCTATGCGGGTGAGAAGTACAGTTCTGTTTTCGTGAACTCACAATACCCTCCCTCTGAAAACTCCAGCTTGGCCCCTGATCTCACTGTCAAATATTTGACAGATAATGAGGAAATATGGTCTCTGTGCTTCATGGAGGCCAAGCGCCCAAAAGATCGGCCGAGTTTTCTTACGGAAGACGTGGAGAAGCAAGCCCTTAAATACTGCAAAGACTACTTTTTCCGAAACTCCTCCATCAAAGCACCGTTTGTGTATGCCGGAACTCTTGTTGGTACACGCTTGAGACTGTGGATCGTTCAGCGCAAGGAGAGGGAAGATGATTTGAGATTGCATCCATTATGGGGTTCGGAGGATTCGGGCAGCGACGAGGACTACAAAGATTTAGGCGATAATATCCAGGGACCGGAGATCCTGAATGCATTCCGCGCTATGGTGGACGTTCCACCAAAGGAATGGATCGGAGCAAGTTCTACTGCTATCACGCCGACCCCGCAATCAGGAGCATACCAACTACCGAGCCTATATCAGGAGAAGCCTATGCTCCGTACCAACCCGATTCTGCCATCAACTGATAAACCTCCTGCCCATTTCACAAGGGTGAAGGAGTTTGTTCAAGCGCAAGGCACTTTTTTCTCGTGGCACACAGTGTCCGGAGATATGGAAAATGGCCATTCTGCTGAGTGGAAAGTTGTGGGTGGCAATTACGTGAACGCCAGTAGATGTCTTTACGCCGACCGCAACACCAACAACCTTCCGGTTCCTCTGTGATTTGATTTCATACATTTTCTTTGGGAGGAGTATCCAACATACACCTTAGACGCAACAACACAATTCTGCAGTCGGGCCCCTTCTTTGCGAACTGGTAGCTACTCAACATAGCCAACTTCCCATTTTTGTAATTATTGATTTGTCAGATGGCGAAAACTCTCCCAGTTTGTTTATATGTGTTACAGTCTCGTGTAGGTAGAGCTTTACTGTCGAGAACAGGGGCAGCTGCAAGCTGATCCATATCTGGCTTAGCTGGCCTCACCTCTGAATATCAAGCATTCCAAATCGCCTGCGAGCGCTGCAGGTGTTCGTCATCTTAGGTTCCTGCGATCATTCTGATTCTGCCTGAACCTCATCATCAACCAGCAACTTTCAGTACTCACTCTAATGGTCTAAGGTAGATGGAAACGAAGATGATAAAGGCTTTGGTGTTCGTGAGACTCGAGACTAGCTATGTGGTCCTAAGAGAAAAATAACGCGATGATTAGTCATCTGCCAGGAGTCTCCGAGATCAGGCCCCCTTGATGGAAGCAGGAATGTCTCAGCAATATATGTAAGACGCAAGGCACTAATTACCCTTCCCTTGATGCCAATGAGCTACATTCCTCGTTAGACGAGCTTTGTCATCAGCTTTACACTTGCAGACCGCTCTCCAGGATCGATCATAAATAAATGGCTAGTTGTCGCTCCTTTCTCTTTCCTGTCCCCGTTCAAGCATAGCCTGATTCAGAAAACGGACTCACAAAATGTCTACCCGTCACTATGTGAGAGTACCCCACTGTTCTCTCTGCGGGCAGAGGTTCGATAGATTTTCGGCCTTCCGTTCGGGTAAGTCCGGCTTAGATATGCGAATTTATGGTATGTTAATACAGTCAGTGATATCGCATGATGACCCAGATTGCGACACAGCCATCACTCCGTCCATAGCCTTCCAAGGTGATTGTCGAACAATCTACCTAGAGGACTTATATATCCAAATTCACGACTATCCGCGAAAGAAAGCTAGATATGCCCCTTCCGTTCATAGTCTCTGTCACACAGTAGGGATGGATCTACTGAGTCCTCGCGCTATTTACGATTCCGGTCTTGCAATGATACCACTTATATGTACCGGACTTCCGCAGGAGATCTACAGGCATAATCCTCTTGCAGAAGCGGTAAACTCACTGCTCGAAACTTCCGGGCTTAATGAAGGTGAAACCATACTGTGGAAACTACTGAAGAGGTGTGAAAGACTTCCACCTGAACTTACTATGATGATTTGGGACCTCCTCGCTCCTGGTCCTGCTCGGTGCTTACTTGCGCTTAAAGCCACGAAAAAGATCTGGTCACATACACCTCGTTCTGCTGGTACTGCGACCATTTCTTTATATGGGGACATTGTGATCTATTTCACACACCTCCTCAAGGGGAAATACATTTGTGGTATTCGGAAGGGAAATACACTATGTGGTCATGAGAGCAGTTCTTTCGTAAATATTCGGATGCCTTCTAGTGCTGGGTGCGTCTTCATTCTAGGAATCTACGGAGTTCGAAATATAGAGTTCTTGACGGAGAGCGAAATTAATTTCGCCACCAAAAATGACTGGGCAAGGGATGGTAAGAAGTTTGTTCGTGTTATTCCTTGTCGGCGTGGGATGCCAGTCTGTGTGGACGTTGAATGGGATGTATGAAACCCCTTGGCTTTAAAAAGGCAATTAACACTGAAAGTGAAACTAGGTCTGGAAGATTTCGCTCATCGGTTCTCACGATAAGTCGACATTTGGACACGATTTTGTTTGGGTCCCACCACTGCCTTATGACCAATTATGTTGGCTCTCTCCGAAGTTATTCTATGACTGGCCCCGACATTCTGACTTCGCTACCCAGTCGCAGCGACTCATGGCATATGTACCCTTACAGGGGATAAGACCTTATATGGCCTTACGGCATTCTGCTCCAATGAGGGATTTGTTGGCTTGGGAACTCACTTTTACTCGTCTTTGTATTCAGCTTCTCAGGGCCAGAATTCTTCCGTATATTGGTATGGCAAACAGCACGGTTGTCCAATTCATATTCAACTCGGCTACTCTGAAACTATAAGTTCAATTTACGTCTATCGGCACCGGATCGATGCACTGTCATGGTCTTATCTTGCCGTAAGTCTGGCCCATATCGTGTAAATGTATATTAACATGGTCTAGATCCGAACCATTAGGAATAAATTATTTATTCTTGGACCACGGTTCTCGGGATTGAAAACGGTAGTGAGAGATATATCTGATTCAGAAAGTGGAGATATCCTCGGCCTGTACTACGATGCAAGCCCAGGTATCACGAAGTTCACGAGTTTGGGTGCACTTTATCGTCCGAACAACTCGTCTGTTTCTCAAAAGCGCGATTTTTCTATATCCCAATTGCTAGCGAGTTTTGATATGACTTATCCTTTGAGCACATCACCGTTCACTAGCTTTCTCTCAGAAGCCTTGTTAGAAGACATTGAAACGATGAAACTCTGCCACGCGAACTCGCGGTGTACGGGGATGCTCCTTCACTACAACGATGACAGAAGATGCATCTTGGGTCAGTGGTACGAAAATACTCATGTTCAGCCGGATATCGAAACAATATATTTACGGAATAACGGCTTTCTTCGATTTTACTTCACATGTGATGATCGTACGCAGCTTGTTACTCATATCAAAGCCTTGACAGGCACTGCTCTTAATGAAGCAGACGTGAGGTTTGTTGATATAGCATATGGTGTAAGTAGCAATATCTTGTTAATGAAACCGGCTGATGTTTTTCAGGATAAAATTGTATGGGCGTTTTCAGGAGACACTGATGTTATTTTCTGTGGATCTGGATAGTTTGTTACATAATTATTGTGCCGTCCTGGATCGTCGACACCAAAATAACTCCACGCTGAATATTGAATATGCCTGAAAAGGTTGCGACTGTTCAAGTAGACATATCGAGGCTCATGTGAGTAGCCATATGTCAAATGCCACTGAGCCAAAAAAGGGTCAACCCTACTTGACTAGGGTCATTTGCACAATTTATGCTCATCGCACTTCAACAGTTAACTACTCAGCCGTGCCTACGGCCATCCATTCCCATTCCGTTTCGCTGTAGAGTTTATTCTGCGTGGCCATATATAAAGAGTTGAGTTTGCCCCCCCTCCCTCAAAAAAAAAATTAAAAATCAACTAAGTAATCATTATTGTGCTCGTAATAGGCAGTGTCTGTCATCACGTAATTCGGCGCTTTAGTCATTTCCTGCAAGCCTCCGAACTGCCACACCGAGGCTGTGGCAGAAATGGTCTTGGCAAAGAGCCGATTAATACGCCGAGTTTATATGATCATCTGCAACGATTGAAGGTCTTGATTATTCTAATCTACTGCAAAAAGAAGCCGATATTTATGCAATTTCAGGGGCTTCAGATATGCAATAAAAGGGCTTGATCATACGATTCAAGCTCTATAATCGTACGATCAATATTGATCGATTGCTTAATCGGTTGAGCAAGGTGATGAAGTAATTGCTTAGTCAGTTCCGCGGCCACAGAGGCCCACCAGACAGTCACCTGACTTTATGCCCAACTTTCGCGTCGCAGGCCCGCGTACCCCACTACGCCCCTCCTTCATGGCAAACTTGTGACTTACTTTCACCCGGGGAATGTCCAGCACATGTCTTTAAGGTACTAATTACTCTCCTTCGGTTTTACAAGCAAGGAGCTATGAAATCTTAAAAATCTCCTTTAGTGAAGGATTTCAGGTATGTAGGGACTCTTCATAGCACGTTTATAATAACCTAATCGGTCCAAATACGCAGTTACATTGCTAACCTATGTTTTTCTCCAGCAACTTGTTCACAAAGAGATACCAGCCTTTTATATACCCTGCGCCTTATACAGCAAGATGTCTGCCCAGAGACTAGAGTGCTCCTCCAGATTGGTTCAAACATTTAGGCCTCCAAACTCGATAGATGACCACTTCGCAGCTGCAGAGACAAGCCTTCGTCGACGGGTCGGTATTAAGCCTTGCCCTCCTCTTTCGAAAATTTCACCCCCTGATAATAGCGTTGTGAAACTTATGGATCACTATTTTGCCTGTTACTCGGAGGTATGTTTATTCGGCCCGCGGTCTTTGAGGTCGGCTGACAGCAGCCTAGGTATTATCAGAGGCATCAAAAAGGGCTAAGATGGAGCTCAAAGCGTCATGGGATGCTGCAATTCTTGAAGCTGGATTATTGGACCTGTCAAATATATTCACCTTCGTCATTATTCGACTATACGAAATTGGCGAGATCAAAGTTGAGGCGGAGGGTCGGCATGGGTTCGAATTGGTTGACTGGGCAGAAGGTCCAATTGCTGTCATCAGGGATGCTCGAAAGATTAGAATAACAGGGTCTGGAAAGATTGTAGGTAGTTTTGTTAGCTACGAGATGATTTGACTACCAGGATCTTGAATGTGAGCGCTTCATAGGATCAATCGCATCGCCTTGCACATTATCAACCCGCGATCTAATTAGACACAGTTGAAGAGATCAGCCGTAAAATCCCTCCAGAAACCAAACACCTATTATAGTTATCTATGCCTATATCCTTCGCTCAAGCTCCAGAAGTAACAAACCCGTATTCCGGTACTAACGTTGGTAAGCTCTCCAATTGCCCGTGTAAAGCATTTTTGGGTATAGTTGCGGTATTTGAAACTCCACGCCCATTGAGTTGAGAATTGAAGCCTTGATTTGTCGTTTGGCACCCAAAGGAATTTGGCTGTAGTGTGCCATTTTGTCCAACAAAAGTCGACTGCTCTGTTGTATGTGTACCGGGTTGCTCAAAATATCCTTGCACAGTCAGCTGCGGTGTACCAGTTGGGCCCATCCAAGTCGACTGCCCTGTTAGATGTGTACCGGGTTGCTCAAAATATCCTTGCACAGTCAGCTGCGGTGTACCAGTTGGGCCCATCCAAGTCGACTGCCCTGTTAGATGTGTACCGGGTTGCTCAAAATATCCTTGCACAGTCAGCTGCGGTGTACCAGTTGGGCCCATCCAAGTCGACTGCCCTGTTAGATGTGTACCGGGTTGCTCAAAATATCCTTGCACAGTCAGCTGCGGTGTACCAGTTGGGCCCATCCAAGTCGACTGCCCTGTTGGATGTGTACTGGGTTGTTCGAGGTCTCCGTACACATGTACATCTAGTCCAGCAATGTGTTGGTCGCCCTGGAGTTGTGAAGGGTCCATAGGAGGTAAATTCTCGTTTCTTTTGCCCGCATTATGCTGCGAAAATAAATTTTCCTGAGGTCCGGAGCCATGACCGCAGGTAGGTAAGCTGCCTAAAAGCCTTTCACTTATGCTTCGCTGTGAACCTATTTGATTATTAAAAGACATGAGTATCTTTCCCGTTTTAGGAGGAAATGTGTATATACTTACAGGCATCTGGGCTGCCCTCGGATGCATCGGGTACACTTTGGGGTATGGTATGTTCAATAGCACGAGAACTTGGCTGCGCTAGGTGTGTATTCGGATAGTTGGCTGTGGAAAGTTCACTATCGAGCACTTGCCGGAGAGAAAGTTGAATAGAATTCAGAATTTCGTCGAGGGTATCTTCTGCCATCTTATGCAAGCCTCTGTTTTCTGCTTCACGGCTGACACCGTCTTCCTTCAAACGCTCGAAAATGGCGATTCGGTTCGAATTATCCGCTGCCTTTGGGAGACTTTTTCTCCATCTATTTTATGGTTAATATTAGACCACTATAGAGTATATTGTCAGACTTACAAACTTTCACCACTGTAATTAGGGAGTATGTATAATATCCCTAACCCGCCAAGGTCTTTGGCCAGGAGTTCGTATCTCTCCCCATAGCCTACCCATTTCCGAACTCTATCGCTAATCTCTTCAAGGGGCTCCTTTTTCAACATCTCGCCCTGTATAGATTTTGCAATGGATTCGGCTGTGCCAAAGTACTGATATTGATTTCCTGGCTCCACATATTGCCTTAGCCGATGGAACATGACATATAGGAACCTAAGACGGATTTTGCACAAAGCTTCTTGTTTCTCGTGGTGGAGTGTTGATTTGTACAAATTGGAAATGGATTTTCCTGGGTAGGTCACCGAGGATTGCCGCGCGTGGTGGTTATCCTGGCCATCATATTGAGGTGCCGAAAATAGAATTTCGCGTTTGTCTTGCAAATCTTGCACAGCTTTCGGAAAATTTAAACCGCTCTGAGGATTTTCAATGGCTCTCCTAATACTACATTTTCGGCGACGGTCAGGCGTTTTTTTCGGAATATATTTGTAGGCAGTTTCCACAGCGTCAATTATGGACTGGTGGTTAGGTTAATACCTGAGCCAGCAAAAGAGGAGCAAAGGTGGGAGGATACCCTGTCTTGCCAATTGATGAAAGAGCTGTCCATTTGGGTTCTCCCTGCATTCTCTGCACGTTGGCAGGCATTCAATATATTTTCAGCGAGAAGCCTACTCTCCACGACGCCCATGATGTGTTCGGTGGTTTGGTAGTATTAAGAGATGTTCCGCGGGGAAAGAGTGGAGTCATGAGAAGGGTTGGTGGATATTTTAGAAGTACTGAGTACACAGGTCACATGTACGGTAAGGCGCACATGCGCCGAGAGTGGTCATGTGATACCCCTCTAGGCGCACCCGACATTTTCCAAGGCGCGGCTGACCTGTAACCTGAGAAGGACTCCGTAATAGGCCGACTTACCGGTCAAACAATATTCCGGGATTATGCCTACACAGCTCAGTAGGGAAAAAAAAACAACTCCCTCAGCTGAGAACGAATTCTTGGAATTTCTCGTTAATTTGAAGCTCAATTGATCTAAAACCTGGTTCAATCTATTGGCCTGACTTCTGGCTATCGCCCAATACCCAGAAGTCATGGTTGGTGGAACTATTTGGCCAGTGTTGGGAATCCAGCCCCTGAATCACCTCGAGCATGCCACGCAAATCATAGCCGAGGCCACAACATTGCTGGAGCTCGACAACACCAAACGCGCCAAACTACCAGCCCCATCTTTGGAAGCCTTTCTCAACAGAGTGATAACCTTAGCTAAGAAAACCCGAGAGCAACCATCCGGACAAGAGATCCTGGGAAAGCTAAACAGCCTGCAGCCGATCGTAGAGGACATCACCCTCATCAAAAATGCTGTCAACAACGTACTCGCGCCGCCTGCTCCCGTCGCAGCCAACGCAGCCACTCGAATCGCCTCCTGGGCCGACGTAGTCCGCTCGGGCACTCCCTCATACCCGTCGACACCGAACAGCAGAGCCTCCACGACCGCAAGTGTCAAAGACAGGGAGACCGTAGTGAAATTGGATGCGAACGCGGCGGTCGTACTGCGTCAGATATCATCAGAGGATCTACGAAAAAGGGTGAATGACGCCTTGGGATCACGGATAAACCTGCTCGGGAAAGCTCCTCAGGTTATAGCGGCAAAACAACTGAAGAGCGGAGACGTAGTTCTGCACACGGCAACCACGACAGAAGCAGACACACTGAAGGACACCGAAGAAGAATGGGTAAAAGTTCTTGGAACATCCGCAAGGGTGGTTAGGCCCACATACGGAGTGATCGTACACGGAGTACGCACCAGCAAAGAGTCTATCGACACTGACAACCAACAAAGAGCTATTGAAAAGATCGAGTCTGAGAATGCACTACTCCATGAAGGAGCGAAGGTGACTTATGTAGGATGGTTGACCAGGGAGGGTAGGAGGAAACAGGCTTCATCCCTCGTCGTGGAATTTACCACGAAATATCACGCGAACCGGGCTATCCGAGAGGGACTGGTATTGAACGCGATCCACCACGAGTGTGTCCTGTATGACAGGACGTGTAGGCTCAAGCAGTGTTATAGATGCCACGAATACGGTCACATCGGACCTCCGTGCGACGCCGAAGAGCGATGTGGATATTGCGCAGGAAAGCACAATACCAAAGAATGCATGGTGAAGGAGACCGACCCCAAGCCGGCACCGATGTGTGTGCTATGCAAAGGACAACACACGGCGTGGAGCAACGCTTGCCCACGGAAAAGGAAGGAAATGACTAGGATAGAGCAGGCGCGACAGAATCGACCCGTCTTTTACCACGAAACGGACGATTCGGGAAGATCAGCGGTGAGAGCGCGCGTGGGAACCCAGACGCATGGCTCGATACGGACAGCAAGTCCAGCGGGAACACAGAATGACCGTAGCACACCAGTGGGCCAACAGAGCACAGCCTCCAGTCAAGCACACTCATACGGCCTCAGGGAAGGCATTCAGCCGTCTACGCGTATGACGGGAGAGGAGTGGCAGACGGCACATAAGAGACGACGCACTATCGCACGCCGAGCTCTTGCCGAAAGCTCCGCGAACACTAGAAGAGGAAAGGTTACGACACAGCCCGATAAATCGTCTCCAGGGGAAAACATGCAGCCGATCTCAAACTTCTTCGAAGCCACACCTACCAGTCAACAATGACCAGGCCAACCACACTGTCAATACTACAGTACAATGTCATGAAGTCACGAGATAAGGTGATGGCAACCCTGCTGAGAGACAGGAGGATTACCAGCTACGATGTGCTGGCAATACAAGAACCCTGGAGAAACCCTTTTATGCATACAACTCACCATCCTATTCCACAACACTTCGAACTGGCGTACCACGATCATGAGAAAACGCGGGTCTGCTTCTTCGTTAATAAGAGGATTGACAGCAGCCGCTGGTCAGTCACACACCATACCCCAGATCTAAGCTCGCTACGCCTACGCTGGGGAGAAGAGGAGAGTGAGGAGATCGCTATTCACAATATATATAACCCAGTCCCTACCTTAGAGCCGACGAACAGTGCCCTTCCCGCGCTCCGCGTGGCAATGGGGCAATGGCAACAAGCAGAGCAGATCGTTGTGGGAGACTTCAACTTGCATCACCCATACTGGGGTGGCTTAATGCCGCAAAGGACAGACCCCGAGGCGGAAGAAACACTACAACTAATTGAGGAATACGACTTGGCCCTCCTTTACGAGGCAGGGACTGTTACTTTCCGGGCCCGAGGCTCAGAATCGACGATCGACCTCTCGCTAGCCACGCCCAGACTCCAAGACAGACTCGTTCGCTGCCTCCCACGGAACGAGTTGGATCATGACTCGGACCATATCCCTCTCGAGACAACATTGACGATACCAACCCGCGAGCGCACATTTCCCGAGCGGTGGAACTGGGAACTCACAGATCAAGAACGACTTTACCACATCCTGGAGCAAAACCTGCCGGACATGACTATGTTAAATACAGAACAGGACGTTGATCACGCCACCAAATATATAGTCAATGCTATCCTCATGGCAGTCAAAGAGTCCACTCCTAAATCACGAGTCAGTCCACGCTCGATGCCGGGCTGGACGAGAGAATGCAAAGAAGCACAACAGCTTACCCGACGCCTGAGACGGAGGTATCAACGCGAACGGACGCCCGAAGCCTGGGAGGCATATCGCCAGGCACGGAACCATAAAGCCAGACTTATCAGGAAAACCCTACGGAATTACCACCGGAGAAAGTCAAAGAAGCGACGAGCTCCATAGAGGGCCTCTGGAATATAGCACGTTGGGCTCGCAACAGAGGGCCACGGACCACACTCGTACCGCCACTCCAACGCCCAGATGGAGGAATGGAAACAGACGCAACAAAAAAGCTAGAGATGTTCAAGCACGCCTTCTTCCCGCCACCTCCTGAAGTAGACCTGGCCGATATCAGTGGCTACGAGTACCCAAACCCAATACAGCTCCCGCCAATCACGCGGCGGGAAGTGACAGAAGCGATCCGACATATGCCGGGCAAAAAGGCACCGGGAAAGGACACCATTCCAAGCCACTTGTTACACCGCATTTCCCCACACATTGCAGAACCCCTCCAGCGCCTATATAATGCGTGCCTTCGGCTACAGTATTGCCCCCAACACTTCCGAGAATCCGTCACAGTGACGCTCAGGAAACCTGGGAAAAGCGACTATAGTCAACTGAAGTCATACCGACCGGTGGCACTTCTAAACACCCTGGGCAAGGTGATGGGGTCAATCCTAGCAAGGCGATTAAGCTACGTAGTTGAGAAACATAATCTGCTACCCTCACAACATATGGGGGGACGGAAGGGAGTCTCGACAGAGCAGGCTATCCACGTTCTGCTGGAAAGGATACACACAACTTGGAAAATAAACCCGATTCATGTCGCCAGTGTCCTGTTCCTTGACGTGTCGGGTGCGTTCGACCATGTATCGCATACACGGCTGCTCCACAACCTACGGAAACGGAAAATCGATCAAGACACGGTGGGATGGATCGCAAGTTTTCTGGGTAACAGAGCAACTACTATAAAGATGGGGGACGTAGAGTCTGAAACATACACGGTGGCCGTTGGAATCCCACAGGGCTCACCCCTCTCGCCCGTGTTATATCTCTTCTACAACGCAGACCTCTTGGAGGCCGCTGCAGATAGGCACACACAAACATCGGGATGGATCGACGATGTCTACTTCTTCACAAGGAGCGAGTCAACGGAACAAAATAGCCGAAACCTAGAATGGGCACATCAGAGAGCGGAAGCATGGGCAAGGGCCCATGGCTCGAAGTTTTCCCCCACGAAATACCGGCTCGTGCACTTTACCCGCTCCAGAACAAAATTTAATATGACACAGACCATGAGAGTCGCTGGCGCGGAGATCAAACCTTCCAATACAGCCACATACTTGGGCGTCACGCTGGACCCTATGCTCCGATGGGAGGATCAGGTCAAGCAAGTGGAGCGGAAGGCAACGCTCTTCCTGAAGTCTCTAAGTGCACTGGCTGGAAGCACATGGGGGGCAGGCCTGATGCAGCTACGACGGATTTACCAGTCGGTGATAATCCCAGCGCTCCTCTACGGATGCTCCGCATGGTATGTCCTCAAATCGAACGGTGAACACCACCAGGCGCGGTTACGAAGTCTAAACCGAATCCATATCCGTGCAATGCTGGCCATTGCGGGCGCGCACAGAACAACGGCGGCGGCAGCATTAAACATCGAAATATATCAGCTACCAATGCAATGGCAGCTGGAGAAGCAATTGTTGGAGACGTTGCTACGGATTGCAGCCAGCAGAGCCAGAGACCATGTACAGGAAGCACGTGGTGGAGAGGCCATGGGACGGGGCCATATTCGGCCAGGCTGGCGCCCCTGGGAGTGGAGCCCGCTCCAGAGGATTGACGAACTCGCCACCCAGAGGCTAGGACGGGCCAATCTAGGGAATCTGGAACTCATCCAACCATACATCGCCGCGCCCTATTGGGAACCACCAGACGTGACGATCGATGAGAGCGCGGAACAAGCAATAAAAGGCCACAACAACCTCACAGACCACGGCCAGTCGACTATAGCGTTGTACACAGATGGGAGCGGGATCCACGGCAAGGTAGGAGCGGCAGCAGTATGTCCGCAATACCAAGAGACACGGACAGCCTACATGGGCGAACAGTCGGAAGCCACAGTATATGCCGCAGAACTGCAAGGGATCTTCCTTGCCTTGATTATCATCCTAAGGCATCGAAGTTCCCAGGCAGTGGTCTTTACCGACAACCAGGCGGCTTTGCAAGCTCTACAAAGCCCGGGAAGACAGTCTGGACAGTACCTTGTGGAAGCAATCATAGCGGCTCAGAACAAAGCAAAGGAAGATGGGCTCAATGTACGCTTTCGATGGATACCTTCACACAGTGGCGTGGAAGGCAATGAGCTGGCTGATAAAGCGGCAAAGGAAGCCACAGGATGGCGGCAGACTCGTGGACATCGCGGCAGGATGAAAGAAGTAATGACCGCAGTAACAGCGCCTCGTCCCATCCAGCAGAGGCTCCTTCGTTCAGCGGTGAAATCCAGGATCCGGGAGATAACAAACATGCAGTGGGAAAAAGAGTGGCAAACAAGCCTGCACGGGCGGACAATATACGAGCTGACGCCGACTCCAACGAAGCGGGTTCTAAGAATACACCGAAACCTCTCTCGCCCCTTAAGCACAGTGATCGTGCAGATGCGCACGGGAAAAATCGGACTACGACACTACTTATACCAACGCGGCGTGCCGGACATGCAGGACGGAGACTGCCGTTGCGGGAGGGCTACCCAGACCGTACGGCACGTCCTCCTTGCCTGCCCACTCTTCAGGAACTTACGTGAACGATATCTGGCGAAACCTGGAGGAGGACTAGAAGGAGGAGGAGACGTGAAGACGATTCTGAACACGCCTGGGCTGGCGGTCCGGGCGGCCAAATTCATGCTACGAACAGGGCTCCTTGGGCAATTTGGAGCCGTAGAACAGGAGGAAATAGAGGAGGCAGAGCACTGAGGTCAACGGGTATATAGACGTTAAAGAGGACTTGGGGAACCCTGGGCAAATACCCAAGCGGAGCCAAGCCCTCGATTTATGCGGATATCAGAGATGTAAATAAGTATTATTAATCACCCTTACCGCTCAGAAGCGGTGGGGCGGTTCCCGCATAGCCATCGACTATGATAGGCTGGGACGGCGAATGAATAAAACAGAAACAGAAACACAGCTCAGTAGGCCCCAGCATGGGCAGGCACCTCTACGTGGTGCTGGGGATTAGTATTCTTGCAGAGGTCTCTTTGCAGAAGAAGCTAAGTCCTGCCCAAAAAGAGGGGATGAAAATTGGCCATGTTGAGGTGAGGGGGCGAGCGCCGGGTCGCCGCAAGCGAATATTCTTCACAACCACCAGGAGACGACAACACACCTCGATACAGTTCAAAAAGGTTGCTTGACTTCACTCAGCTGGGTTTCTTCAGTTATAAATATCCGACTGTTATCACTGCAAGGGTGGCCAGCATGTGTTGGGTCTTTTCGGCCATCAAAATTCAGGCGCCAATACTACAGATTCACCTATCCCGAACTGATTCCTCCCCCTTCGTGCAGCCCCGACCATAAGGATAGCTAGACTTTTGTTGCTTTCAGTCTCCTCAGCTATCAACATGCGACCGCCAATACTACAGATAGTCCCTGCTCCATGTCCCGTCTGCCCTCCGTGTGGCCCCGAACAAACGGATAGCTAGGCTTTCGCTGTCCTGGGTCTTATCAGCTATCAATGTGCGACCACCAAAATCACAGGTCATTCCTTCTCCGCCTGACTCCTCCCTTTCCATACTGGTTCGAACTGAAGGATAGCTAGACTTACGCGTTGGGTCTCCGCAACTATCGACATACGACCGCAGACACCACAGATCCTCCTTCCCTCTCGACAGGCATTTCTCACGACCCCCTAAGTCCCGCTCCATCTTGCCCGGGAAATTGCCCAAGGTTGTCGTGGTTAATGGTGTTTGGGCGTGATTTACGCCGGTATTTGAAATGACTCACTATGCACACAAATATCCTTCCTTTAATTACTGGATTCCTGCCAGCATGATGAATGTTTCTAGTCATACTGAAATAGAAGCAAGCAATTAGCCTTTATTTTACCGACACAGCCAAACTCTCGTAAACACACCAATCATACTCATTTTTTGGAGACGCCCCTGGATCTTATCCAATTTGTTCCATGCGGGTTCCCACATTGACCGGCCTTCACACCGGGGAGCCACCAATAACGGACTGCTGGGTTTTGTGTCTTTCCCCGTAACCCGCAAGTAATCCATGCTATCACGTTGGTTATTCGTCGTGTAACATAGCCTGTACGTGGATAAATGTAGAAAAGCCCAGGCAAAGCGGGAGGGAAGATGCCCGCCGATCGTGGCTTCAACCATTGTTTTCTCGTCCTGGAACCAGAAGGCAGCGGCCACTAATCCTTTTCGGGAACTTGACCAGAGAGTACAAATTTAGGTCCATCCGAGAATCCGAACAACGTCCAGAACAAAATTACGTCCATTTGGGGGGATAGGTTAAATGTGTCCATTTAGAAAATTCTGCTCATCCCATTACCTTATATCACACAGCAGTGCGTTTTAATTACCTCAGGAGGAGTTGGCGTGTCCGAGCTCCTTCTAGGCATATATATATATCTGTACACATGATGACTATCTTTATGGAATCCAAGCGTATTGGGAGCTACAACCATCATTCCCTCGATCAAATGCCCAGATACCAAAACCACCCGTCTCATGGGCTTGCGTATTGGTTCTAATTTATTCCTTTATTCCCCAATACCCGGTCGGTGTTGGATGATTAACAGTATAGCTACGCAGATAACCACGCCTACCCGGTAAACTGGGCATCCATCTATCTCCCGAGAGACAAAATGATGAAATTTGTAATCTTTCGTAGGGGAAAAAGTGAAAGACTAGACCAATTGTGATCTAAATACGTATTAAGCGAGTGTCTCCAAGGCTGCGATTAGCTTCACGAGACCGATCAGACACCATTGCCCGTCAGTGATGCAGCCACCCAAACTATCTGCAACTTGAAAAATCACTACACGATGCTACTGTTGAGAACGGACGGCTTTGCAAATAGAGAGAGTTGACCGGTGGACGGTTAGAAACATACCGTCAAGCTTGCTTGTTGCTATCTTACCTGATCGGTTATCTTGTTCGTATCCCCGCCAAGCAACATAATTGTTATGTAAGGAGGCCTTCTGTTTGGCTGGCCGCGCGTCTCACATAAACACGCAGGAATCAGACGCGTTCGAACGGGCAATCCTGCGCGTCACTGACTAGGTGTATGCTATCGCACACCTTTGTTCGCCGTTTGGAACCCTAAGATTAGACCGTCTATCATGTCGATGTTGCCTTCTGTTTCCCAGCGCCTCGTCGCCTGCCTTGTCCCTAAATATTGAGATATGTATGGCGCAGGGCAAAGTCACTGGCCTGCCAATGATGCTGTTGCAAGGGACAGGGACTACTAGACGGACAGGAAGAGGTTAAACAGTGGTGGACCGCGTTTAATCTGAGCTTCGTCAACCCCAAGATAACTCCCAATATACTGGGCCTTATTGGCTCCTTTCTCCCGCTGTAACCGCTTCCTGGATAAATGATTCACGCTCTGAATTGACCGCAGCCATACCAGAAGATCAACCATGAGACTGGCAATTGGATACCCGTGCTTTACAGGCCTCAAAGAAATATCCGACCCGAAGATTGCACAATGTATCGCAGACTACTCGACATACCCTGAAATCTGGTATTCTCGGTTGCCAGGTTTCACACGCCGGCATAACGGGCTACGGCATCAGGCTGCACACCCACGCGAAGCGTTTCTTCGAACGAGGATGGCCGTATAAGGCCGAACATGGTTAATCGCCGTCTAGTTACGGACCCCCCCGCAGACTATCCAATATGAATGGCTCCCAGCCGGAAGGACGGGCCATCGGTTGCGTCCATCTGCACCGCAATAACATTATGAACTGGCTAAGCGGTACGTGGTTGTGGATTGTATGCCAACTTGGGGCGCATACTTCCCAGGCTTCGAGGTATATGCTGCTGAATCAGACATCGAAGTGCCTGCTGACATCCAGCCTGACGCACTAGCATCCGAATACGAGACGACACCGTCAACCAGCGAAGCGAAAGACATAAGCCACCCTCCCACGATTCTAGGACCGGCTTGCCTCCATCTATGTCTTGCAGTTGCGCCAGGGATATAGCCTCGTCGGCTGCGCCGTTCGACCGGATACGGTGCCAATGTTGCGGTGGTACACGTTCACGGTCCTACCATTGCCGACACTACCACGATCCGATAGCGTATCCTGCGTTAGGGGTATGCTCTCGCCGTCGGACGGGCTGCGCAGACCCGAAGATGTCAAAAGAATGGAATACCCTGGAACCGATTCCGGAGCTACCTGGCTGGGGCCATGCGTTGGACCCGGGGTGACCGTTATCGCGCAAGGAACCGATGTCAGCCATGTTGGTATTGGAACGTCCGTAGGATAAAGACAGTTAGGGAGATTATCGAATCGATCAATATGCATAATTAATCCTCAAATAAGCGACCGTCTGCAGATCGGTCATTTGGAATGGCCACGGCCCTCACTTATTCTGGAGACGACCCACTTGAGGTTTTTCGTGGACGGTCCGGCAGCGTCGGCCACTGTGTCAGTGTCTAACCACTGATGGTACGGCTCAACGTCAATATCCAGGAGCCTGAGCTCATCGCTCGTCTGGCTGAACGATCGCCTTGACCTGGTTGCGGATAGACTGTCGGAGACTGTCGGACACCCACTGTAGACGAGTGACCCGTTAGTATGGCTTGACCGGAAACATCGGCCTTCCCCGGTCTTCGAAAAGCGTGTCCATACCGCCTACAAACATACTCACTCGACGTGTATTTAGGCACTCCCTTATAGTCTGCGCCACATCTAGAGACCCTTCAATGAATCGGAATCTAGTACCGGGTTTATGGGAGGGCTCATTCTTGCGGGTTTGACGGTAGTAGAGGGAGAATTGAAGGATATACCACGGTCAGATTACGAACGGCTGTCTGCTCGACTGTCGCAGTACCTTGGCTTCTTGGCGATCGAGGTCAAGCAAATGTTGCATGTTCACCCAATGGCGGTTATCTAGACATTGTTAGCTCAGTCCACCGTTCTATGGAAGGTAAGGACAAATTGCTTGAAAGCGCGGTACCTAGGTCTTTCGTTTTCCAGACAACGATGAGCTTCCGTACCGCGGCGTGGTGCTGTTCACTCGCTAGGACAAGTGTCTGAGTGAGTGAGAATACTCGTACAATCTCGACATCCTCTACGATGAGAAGCACGGTCCGGAAACAAGCAAGACCAGCCGGTCTCCCGTATGGTCCCAGCACGGGCGCGGTCTCTCGCACGTTGTAAAGTCGTTTGGCTTTATAAAGCGCAACTGCGAGTGCTGGAGACTGCGGGCGGACTATCACATGTAGCGACGAGAGCTCGTGACTGTAGCCAATGTCTCTGCCTCTCTTAACGTGCACTCCAGACTCGTGAAGTGCTACGGGCCCTGGGTTTGCGTTGGTGAACCCTCCGGCCCTGGCATCTTTCCAGGATGCGATGTAGAAAAGCAGCAGTTGGCCGGCAATGCATAAGCCTGCATGTGGGAGCCAAAGGTACACATATTGTCCCAGCTCAACCTTCCACCGAGAGGGAACGGTGATGTCCATCCTCAGAAGCTCATGACCCGGGAATACGACAATAGAAGGCCAGGGGCGTCCCCCGCGCCTTATTAGAGGGACAGTCAAGGGATCCGCAGTCAGGGCGACCAATAGTGACGCTGCAGCCACCAAGTATCGGAGGTATTTTGATCGACGCATCCAGATATGGCAGACATCGAAGCCAGACCGGTTGACCTAAAGTGATAGTGGCACTTCACCGCCAGCTGCTGGTGACGGCGAACAACCACATGCAGCGTCACGGGAAAAGTCAAGCTCATGAAACATGCTACTTACTTTTGATTAGATACGTGATTGGTATGGGGGAATATGCCACGCTGGATAATTCCAGAGATAGCGAGTGATATCTCACCAGAAGGAAAGTAATGCTGTCGTATGGCTGGCACTGGTTGGTCATCATTCAGGATAGCAAAACGTCCAAAAAGGGCATAGTCGATGACCACCATCCGACCAATTCATCGATTCATCCATGCTACCGCCGGCCAATCAATCCTCAGAAGATACACGGGAAGGCCGAAGGTTAAACTTGTCCACAACGGAATGAGATTAGTAACCGCGAGCGGTGCATATTCCATACCAGTCGGTCTGCGATATGTGGGCGATATGGTCGTACCAGAGGGAAGTCGCTGGAGGCATGCTGCTAGTCGGGGTAGGTAGCCTGGGGAGCAAGGGTGTATTTGTATCCTGTTCCACGGTGCCTTCTAGGAGCCCTCAACTAGATGCCTGCAACAGGGAAGTTGGAATAAGCAGACCCAGGTAGTAATGCGGGTGGTCTGGTCCATCTTGCTCGATCTGTCTTTGGACCGTGACCTGCAGTCGGATGGCTGAGATCTAGGAAAGTGATAGACAAGAAACTGAGGGGCCTCTTTCCCAACACGCGGGCGAGATGTTTCCGAACTAGAGAAAAACTAACCGGCGCATGTATCAGGAGATGCTGTCACTTCCGTTAACTACACCACACTCACGTTATCGTAGATCTCCACCTTTGCAATATATTGACTATCCAACAAATAGCTATATTATGTCGTCAATCTGCAGTATCACAAGCTTGATCTGGATCTACTAATCATCTATAGCCAGGTCCGCTATCTTCAGGATATGTCGGAAATTCCTAAGATGTAAATTCGGGCCACAAAACAGAGGACAGGCGCCGCAAGACGTCTCGATAAATATAGAAAACACAATAGCGAGCTGATCCTTGCAACAGAATCAGGAATTGGACTGTTTCCTCAATCGCCTTCTTTTTCTCGGCTGTTGCACTGGTTGGGCGGGAGATACTAGAGCTAAGAGCTCTTCTATTTCGCGAGAAAGTGCCCTGTACTCCCTACTGCACTGTTGGTTCGTCTGATCCAGCAAGCGTCGTCGACTTCTAGCTCGTTCAAGCTGGTGTCTCAGCTTTGGCGCGTCAGTAGTAAAATCGATATACGCGCTGACATGTGAGCGCGTAACCGCTCTAGTAGAATGCCTTTTAGGAACTAGAGTACCATTATGAAACCTATCGCTAAGACCGGCAGGGCATTGGTTAGGGAATGCATACGACGGAGTATTGTTGGCACTCACTGGGCGGTTTGTTCACTCTCGCTGGGAGCCTGGCGGACAGAATCCGCAGAATGGGGATTGTCCTGGCCCAGAGCATTTCTGGTTTCATGCGGTTGTTCGCCCCTCGAGTGATGTTCTTTACCTCTCATGCCAGAGCTATCGCCGACCTTCTCCAGCTGCCTATTCAGCCATGATACGGATGGTATGGACTTTCCTATAGTCGTGAAAGGAGGTGCCACCAGAAACTCCTCGTCAGAGCTGCTGCTTTCATTTAGCTCAGAGGAGCTTTTCATTGGGGCTAATTAGGCGTATGAGTAGATGATTTTGGTTTCTCTCTCTCTTCAAAAGGCTTTGTGACATATTTGACTTACTGCTTGTAAATAGATTCTAAATGTTTGTCATCGCATGACGCATAAACACGCTACGACAGGGGACCATCAGAAAATGCCTTGATCCACTGTGGATGCTCAGTGATGGGCCGATGGGCTGCGGCCCCCTCAGACGACCAATTGTTTACGTTAGAGTGATGTTCGTTGTGGCTACTCGTTTGCCCGGTAACAACTTCCTATTGTTCCTGTGAGTTGACAGGTAGATCCCAGGATCTCCGAGAGTCCTATGATCGGAGATGTATTTTCAGTACGCTACGTGCAATGCTTAAGGAAACTAGCGTTAGAAATGAGCGATAATACACTATGTCTGGCAAGCTGTGGCAGAATTTCGAAAGTACAGTAACGCTAGTCATTCCAGGATAAATGCCAGCCGAGACAGCGGATATAAAGGAGGCCCTGGTTGAGAAAGGTGAAATTAGAGTCTTCTCGGTAGGCAACTGACGGAGTTCGTAACTTAGTCCACCGCATATGGCTGTTCCAAATACCGTCCATGCCGTCTTGGCTACGATATTGTTGTTTTTGGCGATGGCCCGTGCCGTGCTGTCCAGTCGCACGTTCCGGCAACACCTGTTCTATCGATGCCTAGACGCCGCATTCTCGGCGATGCTTGTGGTCTTCCTCGCTGCAGTGGTAGCGCTCCGTTGGAGCCAATATCATTTACTCGGTTGAGCTCTCATCAATGAAGGCTACAGAAAACCACCGCTGACAGTTCTGTGCCAGGTGCAGAAATCATAACATCTATAGCGGGCTTTTGCCCTCCGCTCCTGGAAGTGAGTGACTATGCATGAGGACAAGTAGGGTATATCCATGGACCATCGCTAATGAACCCTTAGTATCTTCGACTTCACTTCATCTTTTCTGATGTACCACAACCCTTGTCTGGGGCCAGGATATTTTATGTCTTACTATGCGCTCTTTATATCACTCAGGTGGCGGTCATCGCCGTCAGTCACCTGGCTTATGACCCGGCCCATTACGCCACGCCGATTCTGTCCGCCGTGAATTATATGAGCGTCGCCGCTGGTTACCTCCGTTTGGCCCAACACACTGTCGAGAACTCCCAATCCCAGCGACGTCTTGTTTGTGCAGTCTCCGGCATGTTTGGTTTCTCCGGCATTCTGCTAACTGTTGCGGCGATAGGAGTGTTATGTCGTGCTTGGGCCTTATCCCAAGAGGTATTCTGCCCCGTCCCGCCCGTTGATTCTTGCTAAGATCCTTCGTGCAGGCACAAATGCTTCTAACAATCGCGTTGTCGTTCCGCCATGGGTTGAGAGTGCCTCGCTACTCGGAGGTGGATGCCGCAAGGGGTTTCCCAACTTCTCCCCCAATTGGGAGAGCAAACCGTACGCGGAATTCTGATGACTACCATACAGTTGTCGCAGGTCTCCAGTAGTGAAGGCGGTTAGAGTGACTGGCAGGCAATGAGCAGCCACGCATCTGCATATCCGGGTAACCAGCGAAGTCCCCAATAATGAAGATACGAGACCACTAGGGCAAAAAATTGCAAGTTTCCTGTAGAAGCGCGGCAATTGTGTTTTGAAGCACGTGTGATGTATTTCCATGACGTGCGATACAGTGACCATCAAAGCACTTGCATGGGACCTCATTCCTCACGATATAGATCCGTCATGGATTGCAACGCTGAGCACCCACTACATCCGCCGATGTCATATTCTCGTCCTTAATAGGCTCAAGCTGTGGAAGTGTGGTGAATATGAGCTCTTTGTTCTCTCGCAGAGCACCCCTCTTCATATCTTCATTGCGTGGCTCCACATCCTCCCCCTGTTGTTATCAGCAGGACGAGATCAACTGCAAGGCGATTAACGCTTGTGTTTGGGGAGACGTTCCGGGCAAAATGGCGTCGCTTTCATACCGCACGACGCTCAGTTTTCGATGGATGTAGAAGGGTGCTGGCATCGGAAGGAAGCTACCAGTGTTATAAAGGATATCTAGAGCATCCCCGCTGCAGGTAGAAGGGGCCTCACATCCATGTTCATCTAATATTACACTACAACATTAAGAGACCGTTGGCACTGACCGGTCAACTAAGGCGCTTGGTTAATTCCCGAAGTTGTATTGATGGGGTAATGAAAACGTTTAGATAAAGACTTGAGGGCCGTGCAAGGCCAACTAAAAGGGGTAAAGAATGGGGAACACAGCAATGCGCAATACTTCTGATGTTTGATTCCTAGGCGGGAGAATAACGTGTTGCCTACTTAAAGCCTCCGGCCGGCAGGATGGGAGCAAGGAGCCTGACGCACAAAACTGACCACTTTCCTTCATAGGATACTGTCTACTAACGGACATCCCGCCCTTGATTCTGTATGATAACGACTACCGGCTACGCCTAAGTTATATAGCTGGGCGACTGTGAATGGTCAACTCTGACACCGGTTCTCATTCACACACTTCTGCTCCTACTCCACTATACCACTACCGAATCGATCTGTCTGCCAAAACTCGTTTGTGAAACATGAAGCGACCGAAGTGTTTCTGTCGTGCACGATGGCTGTCCCTACGGCTCCAGGCCGCTCTAGAAGAGAGCGGTTTACCTCGATCGGCACTCCCGGAGAATAAGGAGCAACTTGAGCCACAGCCCTTAGCATACCGAACGGGGAGGGACGCGGATATGGAACATGAACGCCGACGGCGCTCACATGCTCCATCGCCCAACTAGCCTGCCTCCCAAAAAAAAATAAAAGCTTCTGCTTAGCCGGGAATTACGCTCTTGCGGCGGAGAACATTCCCACGGTGCGGCGGAGAGAAGCCGTGGGCAGGAGAAGGAAGGAGGCGAGGCTTTCTGGGAATAATGTCTTGTATTTACTATGTGCTGGCACGTCTTCTAACATAGGGATTCGGAAACTATTAGCCTGCCACCTGTGCTTCAGTACTAAAACAAGTACCATACCTGATGATTTTACTCTCTTAAGGAGGGATTGGGAAAAGCCACGAACGCTCGGTTCTTTTTGTGTCTCGAATAGGCTTCTCTGTCTGACATAAATCCAGAGCTTTGTATTGTAAATCATAGATCGGGTAAAAGTGAAATCGGTTGCGAAACATGGTTGCCCTTTGAGCCAGTACATTCATAACAAGTAAATGGTAGCAGGTTTCTTTGTGCCCAGTTAACTCCCACCTGCTAGGTGGAGCTATTTACAGTGTACATTGGAACAACAAAAAAAGCTCTCTTCTCGGTTTGCCACCTCATTAGACTATCCAACTGGCCAGGGGGCACGGTATCCTCGCGGAGGAATACCTCCGTACGTTCGTTCCAAACGCCCCGCAAGTCTCTTCAAAGTTGAACTGCACCCATGAGATTGTATTAATGCAGCTTGACCATCACCGTCGTGGAAAGGAGCACCAGAAATGTCGGACGATATTGCAGGTTTTCGATCAATCGCAATGGCCTTTTGAGGCGAACCGGTCATGCATGTGGGCTTCGAATTAGATGTGGTGGGGTAACAGCGTCATTGAAATTTAGATGACCGTTGAATGGCGCCGACAGTTCTCAGTCGTAAAGCCGATGATATTGGCCCCTGTGAAGCCTGATTGTATGACGAGATTTGCCTGCTGGCGACGGAATGCATGGTAGGGTTGGAATTCTGCGCTGCTTCCTCTTCCCACTGACGAGCAACCCTTCGAGCCTCTCGTAAAGTATCCTCATGGTTGCCGCATATCATCAGCTTGGCTGCGTTCCTGAAGCCTATCGCCCGGCTTTTCGGGTTTGACATCTCTTTTGCCAAGGACAGCTCCAATTTCGCAAAGCCCTGCTTGGTGAAGTCGATCTGCCCCGGACAGACACCATCAGGTGAGGAAGCGATACATCGTTCATGGTGTAAAGGATCGATTGGATTGAGAGGATCCTGCACGGAGGGCATGATGAGAAACTCGAATAGTCAGCCGCAGGAGCGATGTTTATTTGGAGCAGGACGCAGCGTGCTGGAATGGCATTTTATGTTGGACCAATTTGCATGGGAACCGGCCATTGTAGGCGCCAAAGAAATTCACCATGGGCTGGGCAAACGCAAGAACGCACTTATCTCTCGCAGGAACTTATGGTACTCCAAGATCCTCAATCTATGCCCTGAGAGCAGTCGCAACATTCCACGGAGTCGATATATGGCTCCCAGGAACATGCTCGCTCCTGCAATCTATCTATCGGCTTCCGGAGAGCCGGTGACACGTCCCGATTATTCGCCACCGGTGCTTGCTCAGGTTATATAAGTTCCCCATCCTTGCATACCACAACCTGAACAGGCTCGATATTCACCGCGTGCAAAAGCGACGACCGAGATCACCATTCACTCATTGGGTATGATCGCACGTTTACCCAGTTCACAACGAAGGTGGCCGCTGTCATCTGGCCCGAATGACGCTGTCATTAGCATACTAACCTATTTCGCAGGATAGATCCCCCACTTTACTCTCTTATTAACCCTCGTGTGTCCCCTGGAGCGCAGTCACAATGGATGGAGTGTGGGATCCGATCCGGGTGTGTACGATGAGCAACCCAGAGGACACGACCACTTGTTATGGGAAGACTCGGGCCAACGCGAGATGCAAAAACCGCATCTCACAGCAATCTCGCTCCGAAGCTGCTCACCTCCTGCAGCTTTTGGCGCAGCGGCCCCCGGATGCCAACCTCGTCTCGACACTGAGCAAGATTGCCAGGCCCCTACTATGCAAAAGATACCACCAAGGCAAGGAGGACGAACAAGTACAGCCGCTGGTTAAGCACTGGTCTGATAGTGCTCGCAATTCAGGCGTCTGGCGTCAATGTCCGGTGGCTGTACGCACGGAGGTCCGGCAAATTCGCTCCTCACCAAACCCATGGGATCTGACTTCGACGCCATTGACTCCCATGGAGCCCATGGAAGTTGAACCTCCCTTGGCTGAGCCTCAGATCATACATATTGAGCAGCTGAGGCATAGGCCAGACCAATTCGATGTATTGTCATCTTCCCCAGGGCGGATCAAGTTTGGGACCGCAAATGCCGACAACACCCGCACGCCAGTGATCGTCCGCTCACTCGAGCCGAATGATGACAGCAGCAGGATAACGTGCCAAATCTGCTGGCAGGAGTCCGCAGACGACATCGCCCATCTGAAATGCGAGTACTGTGAGAATAGCGTACACTTAGGATGTATGGGAGACTGGCTCGAGAAACGCTCATTTCAGATCAACTTCAACTGCCCAATATGGTAGGACCTTCTTCCTTTTACCGTCTCGTGGAAATGTTTCCTTGCTGACACATCTCCAGCCGCTCGGTTCGCCTGTTTGATGCTTCTTATTCCGTCGCTTCCTACACCTCCACCCCTCAATCGAGTATGCTCGCTTCTCATTCAATTTCATTCTCGTATCTCCTTGGATGATCGAGCGGCCCAGGTTTCGGCTGCAAAAATAAGGCATGGGGACGGACCGCATCAATGAGATCACCTCGACTGCCTTTTGGTATATGAGTTTCATCCACGAGATAGGACCTGCAGCCAACAAACTTTCTGGTCAGGCCTGTAGACAGATGGACGCGTCGGGCGACACTGCGGGACTGCCGACTGGCAACAGTTGGATGGGTTCAGCAGAAAGGTAAGATACCCACCAAAGAGCTTCCTCTCGTGATAGTACATCTGCTGCTGCTGCGACAGTGTGAGGGAAGCAGAGGCGTCCTTCAACGCACCACCATTACCCCTTCAGTCTGCTCTGTTTGTCCTGGAACTCTTTGCATAAGTGCCCTCCTTGAGATTAGGCCCAGTAGTCCGCAGCCCCTCACGCATCTCCCCAAGCCGCTTCCGGATATTGGTATGGATTCTTTGCTGGTCACGCGTTGTGGAAAGGACGCAGCAGTCTGTTACTAGCGACTTATTGGTGTGAAGTTTGGTTAATGTGGGAATTTGAATGGTATGTACGAATTGAATTAAGTTAAGGAGCGTTTGTGTATGTGCAACCTAACTTCCTTGTCGCTTCTATATAACCTCTCTGAAAACAGGTGCCATCATATTTCACAACACTCTAGTCAACCGCACTGTAGAGTAAAATACTGCACCGATTCAAAGGATAAACAAACTTGATGACCTCGATATCCGACACAGCCATCGAATTGTGTGACAGATCAACCAATTGGCCACTACGGGGGTTCCCTAGTCTATTACAGCTGCACCATGAAGCATCATTAATCTGGTGGCGCACATTTTACCAGGCTTCACTCGTAGACGAAAACGCTTTGATCCCACTGTAGCAGGACAAAATTGGTGACTTAAATACCAGCATTCCAGCGCTGTCCGGGAGTCTCACAGATCAGGAACACCAACGAGCGATGAAGACATACTTAATCATTGGTTCCCTCATTTCCGCCGGACTGGGAGCAGTAAGTCACACCATGGGATGTATTTGGATTTTACATCCGCGCAACGCACCGTCTCGAACCACACACTTCTTTGACATGGTCAATGTATTACTGCATCGCGCTCATTAACAGGGAAAACTAGGTGCTTGGAGGCGATGGAACCTCAGTCGCACTTGACTCTACCACTGGCCATCAAGTAAGTTGGACAATATAGATGGATACGACCTGAACCTCCTGACAGGAAACACATAGGTGCTGAATATGACTTGGTTCCCTATCGCAAATCACCGTCACGGCAGAGATCTTTACGCTCGAGCAATGGTAAGCCATGAAAAGGACCAGTGACCGCAGAACTGACGAGACAGTAGGATGAAGCAACCAAGCCACAATGCTTCCCGGAGTACGGCATAGCTCGCCTGGACGAGACAGCAAAAAACATCGACCATCTCCATGATGTTGCGGACACTATATGCGTGGTGCAACCAGGAGGCTGCGCTCGCCCATCCCATTTGGGACATTCTTCCATTTTCTTCTGCAACAAAGTACGTTTAAATCGTCTGAGATGGACAGGAGATAACGGCTGACGAAAATCCACAGTTAGATCATCCCATCCGAACCATGTGTGGAGATCTCATCAAAGCTGCCACGAAGCTGTCTAAGGCCTGTCGCTTCGGAAGCCATTATACCTTTGGCTACATAGCCAATAGCACCTCAGGAGCCAACAGTTCTCCATATGTGGTGGCTCTCGGCGATGACTATGCTATTGGGGCGCGTTGATGTTCGTTTGGTGACAGCTTGATCCACATCGCCACCAAGTTTGGAGCTTAGTTCTGGGAGAGTGCTGTGCTATCATCGAGTGATCCTCAGTGGGCAGACCAAGCATCTGACGCACCATATCATTGCGAATCCTTTTTTTTTATTTGAGTTGTGTCCAGAGAAGAGAAGTGCTAGCTATTCCTTAAAGTCACGTTTCTTTCTATTTAGCCGTCAATGTGCCGGTTTTCTTGTTTCCATCGTGCGTCACCAAGCCCACAGAACCAATCAATTTGGCTCCCTGGCAGGACACAAAGGACAATTTCCAACGTAGGGCGGTCAGTCGCCGCAATGTAGATGTGCCAGCGTGGTAGACATAAGGCAAAGCCCACATCAGATTTACTCCCAATCCCAGTACCAGTCTCTCGCTAACCCAAGGATTCGTATTAACCTCTCCCAGTACTCAGGAACATACTTACGAACAATTGCGATCAATTCAAACCCGGCAGCGCTTAGGAGCTTCTGAGTCCTCCACCGCGACAGTCCGGAAATCATCCATCGAGCATTGCCAGAGCCAGCCTTGTTTCGCGCAAAAACACCGGTCCTATTTCCCTCATCTTCAATATCCCATCGAGCACGGTCACCCGAGAGAATGCAGTCTGCCATATGCATAGGCCTTCTATTTACAGGTTTACTAATTTGAAGCATTGACGCCATGAATTGATATTACATGCCCCGCTGTGGTAATCAATGTAGCTACGGGACATGTACTGTATAAAATAGGAATACAGAGTTTTGGAAATGGACAGACTTGGTGCGTACGTTTGCTGGTAGACGCACTGAGACCAATGATTCAGGTACTTCGCTCCGGACTACCGAGATACACTTCACGCATATGGGCTTCTTGTACCTCTTTGAGTTTGATGAACTTGAATACCATCGCCAGCGAGAAGGATGTCACCAGCGTGACTCCGGTTATGATAGTGGTGATTAAAGCCATAATAGACCAATCGCCATCCCGCGCGGTGTAGATATTGATGAGAGTGGTGGCAAGCCCAGCAGCTGCGTTCATGATGATGGGCCTGGGCTCGGGTCAGTCTCGTCGCTTCACGCAATGCGGGAAAGGGAAGGGCCGCTTACGTGAAGATCCGATTAGCGAGCCAGATGTAATTGTGACGCCACTCCCAGTAGAGCCACCCCAGTGCTGCAGTAGACGCAACAAATAGAATACAGGCAATCGCCAAAAGTGGGGGGTTTTGGATTGTGTTTAGAACTGCCTGTCCGACTTGGTCCTTTGCCAGAGCGTCCTGGACCTGACCGGATTTCTGTAGAGCCGTGAACGTCCCAGGGACCATGAGATACCCTGCGAGCAAGGTCCAATGAGCTATGCTGGCCATGGCGTTGTACGTCCAAGGCATGTAATCCACCTCCAAAAGCATCTCTATATACCGTGTTTGACCGGCAAACGGGACTGGATGCTGAGCTTCGGGCGACATATGTTTTGAGCTAGAATAATAGTCTAGAGTCTATTAACGTGTCGGATAGTTTGTGAGTCAAATTGATAAGTGTAACGGCACACGATAGATAGGGGAGGCTATCCTCAGTCGGGTCCCGAAAGCCAAGGCTGGATCACATGGTGCCTGGTAGGGGGTTAAATGAGGATAAGCAGGTGAGCCCTGTAGCAAGCTCTTAGGGTGTGTCATAAACGACGGGATGAAATATACAAGGCACTCGAACCTGTGTTGCCTGGGTAGTTGTCAAATGGGTTTAACTCTACGGCAAGGAGTTTGTTGGTGATCGTATTTTATTAGCGTCCACGATTTGAACCCAGCACAATTGGGGAAGGGGGGGGTGGTAAATCTGTTGCCTTCCATACTCCGGCACCGGTCATATGAGAATGGATGGCATGCGTAGCAGCCTTCTTAGTGTCAGAGTCGACAGACGTGTCCAATCAGTTGGTCTGGTACAGATGACTGCCAGCCACCCGGCCTCAATATCCCACTGAAAGGGCAAAATTGGGGAGAGCCCACTCGACCTCTTTCTTTCCCTGATTGCACGGTGGAGCTTTTGGTTTAACCCGCATGCATCTAACTCTTCGAGATGCCTAGACACTAGACAGCCGGGCTGGTAGCCGCCCCCACATAACCACAATTCTATGAATTTATATAGCCCGGACTCTCGTGCACTCGTTTCTACCCTGCGATAATTCTGCGGTATATGTAGATGGTGTCTTCACAGAATCGTGTGAAGCAGGAACAAATCCGCAAGCGGCGTAATAACCTTCTCCGTCGCCACAATGATTTCTGGCGGCTGTACGCAATCCGCAGCTGGACCACACTGGAGATGCCAAATGGCCGGATCTACACTTATCAATCCCATCCTTACATTCCTGCCCCAACTGACCGTGACATTGTGAGTTTCCGGCTGCCTGATAAGAGATTCTATATTGATGGATTCAGCGGGAACGACCCCAACCGGCTGTGCACAAGACACCGGCGGATTATGGGCCTCCATGTGCGGCCGACATCACGTTACCACCAGTGCCGTCTCTGAAGGTCCTTGGACGCCAAAGTCACCTATGGGATTGGCTATCAAAACAACAGGATAGAGCCCTGCCGGTTACGCCGCGGCGCAAATCTTGATATCTTTAGGTCTAAGACCCATCTTCCTATTGAGATACCTCATGGCCTGCTTTAACTGGAGCAATTGAGATCGGAAGAATATGGACAGATGCAGGCTCTTGCAAACAAATCCTCCCACAATCAACACATGTTTCCACCAGCAGTTTACAATCTGTTCGTTAATAGGGTAGTTACGTATGGTAGTTGGTATATGTATTCCAAGGGGGGTGCGATTAATCTTCATTGTCCAGTAATTGACGCCCATGTCAAGGCAAAGCTCTCACTGCGCTGGGGAGAGGACAATTGTGGTTTGGAATTTCGAAGACTTTCGCAGTTAATCAATGGAGCACATAGTGACAGAAAAGTCCGACACGACGCCTTGCAGGCAATGAACGGCAGAAAGATATCGAGGTGTACCGGGATTGGGGAGCATTATGCTAGCGAGACAAGTCTTGAGGATTACTTCATGGGGCAATAACTGGTACCAGAGACTGGAACTACTGCGCACACTGTCAGCCGGGAATGCGAAAGCTGAGAACCACGACCGGGCAGCAGAGGCGAGCCCGCCATTGGGCCCGAAGGGCTGAGCGATACTCGACAGCAGATTCAAAGGATCTAATAGAACATTCATCACCGATCTGAAGCCTCAAATGGGATGGCCAAGGGTGCCGATTTGGTACGAGCTCTTACAGAGAGATATTCAATCTGCATTCCGATGGGGATGGCCTCGACTCTTCTTCTGGTGATGCTACCTCTACTGTTGGGCATTCAACAGACAACCGTTGCCGTGATCATGCGCACTTGGCCAGGGGCCCGGTTGCACGCGCGAGGAAGTCGGGCAAGGATCTTTGCATTCTTGGTCCATGAAAAGATGGTCTTTGGAAAAGCCCGCTTTTTTATGCCCTTTGCAGCGAGTAATCCCGATATTAGAATGCTTTTCTTAGAGCTAAGGTTCTGGCCATGTAGACCAAAGATTGGAACTTCTCTTTCTCTCATAGCTGCCCGTACTATGGCCGGCTGAGGGCTTTAAATTAAGCGACGTTCTCCCCTTGATGCTGTATTGGAGTTTGTTGGACTGACTTTTGCGCATGGCAATGAAAGCTTCTCCGCAAATCCCGCCAGAATTATCGGCCAGCCTACGTCCTCCACTCGTCCTGGATCATGTCCGAACGGTGTTGCCAAGCTTATCCCCAGCACAGCTCAAGTGCGCACAGCTGTGGATCGACGAAGCTCAGACCTTTCAGGATCCCTCCTTTACGTTGGCCACGCTGGTCGAACGAATGTGGGGCCTCACGTACGAAGAGGTGACCTTTGCACGACTCCGGATCTACGGGCCTTTCACCGTGGACTGGTTGCAGCGTGTGGTGCCTGATCTCCGTCCGACACAGATGGCACTGGCCCAGTGGGCGGTGGAGCACAATCGGCTCATGATGGAGTGCCCAAAGCCGGCTGCCTCCGGATCAAATCGCACGCTTCGTCACATCGTCACGCCGGATATACTGCCAGGGCTCTTAGGTGTATCGAGTCCACAGCGTAGGAGTCTCAGTCACCGACTCCGTCCATTATGGGATGTCTGGGACCCGGCCGGACAATACCCTTACACTACGGCCGACCGGCTTTGGAGTGCGGCGATGCGAATGGAACGACGATGGTGGCGGTCGCTCTGGCCTGGGCCATCGCACGAAAGCCCGGTCACACTCAACCAGCTCATCGGTGTCTTTCCCCATCTCGAGTCGGATGCTGTGGATGAGGTCAAACGGTTCATGGGGCGGCGGGTGTGGCGGGTAAGAACGGCATCCGCTACGATGGAGGACATAATGTTATATCTACAGCGAGGAAATCACATCTCGCATGAGGACATGCGTTACGCACGCAGGCATTTGGGCCTGGAATAGGAAGGCCCGAGAAATCTATAGCCTCATTTAAAGGGAAGTATATGTGGATTGGCCAATGCTTGCCTTGTTCATTCTCCTACACAATATGCAGGGCCTATTCTGCAGCTTTTAAGTTCTGGATGGATATTCCATGCGAGAGTGGACGGCCAACTTCACTTCAGGCTCGAAATACAGGAGTAGCGACAACCCCTGGGATACGTCAATTACCACGGCAGTTAGACGCTGAAAAATATGCAGACTGTGCTCCTAGAATTAGCTCCCTCACTTCTGCTGTTCCCATTGTTGTCGCTTGTCCTTCGGATCTTGGGGACAGACCGTTTCCGAGCATGTTTGGCGGCTTGGAGCCGAATTCGCGTAGTGTCCAGCGCAATCGTCGACCCACAAGCCAAAGTGATATGGTGATCGAGTGGGTTGTTATTGCAGGGCAGCGTGCTACTGTGGATGATAAGCGTAGGGTGTGGCTAGCAGATGCCCAGTGAACCAAGTGAAATAGTCCTCATGAACGTGCTTTGGTGATAGCAATGCTACTCGTGATTTCGGTTACGACTATACAACAGCAGGGGGCCACTATCGGGCAATTCCTATCCCAACCAATGCTTTACGTCATGGGCTCATCTGGTTGGGTCTTTTTATCTGGTTGGTCACCGTTCCCTGGCAATATGAGCATTTCCCGAGTATCTCATAAGCCCACAAACTAGAAAGTATATTGGGGCGAGCAACTTCAGGACTGTCTGTCAATACCGGCCGCGGGGTCCTGTAGAGCAACTGATATAATGGGCAGATCCAAAAATTGTTGCAGCGTGTATCATTCCTATTGCGAAGCCCTTGATATTCCTGTACAGCACATCAAGTAAATTCCCACACAAAATGCGCGGTCATAACGATCTGTGTCCCATGTTAAAGGAGCGTGCAAAAGGCGCAACACGCCCCTGGGTCATATTCTCTGACGTTAGATAGGATCCCCAGCTTATCGCCGAATCCACCAGTGGGAAAACACTGATAGAAAAGGGAGTGTTAAAAAGTTCCTCGGGGTAGCGTTCGAGTGCTGTAACCCCTCGATCTGCAAACAGGAAGACCTAATCTTGTTTTATACACTCAACACACCGGTGAAAAGAATACAGATGCTTATGGAAGCCTAGTGCTATGAAAGTCTAGTGTTGTCAAGTGTGAGGTCTCAACCAAATATATAACTGCCAAGTGGTTACCTCGGCAAGTTGTGAATGCCATCTTAGTATTTATGAGCTACGGAACGGGAACGAGGTGAGAGCGAGCACCCTTGTTCTTATTGTATGATGGAATCAACTGTGGGCTTACCAATTACGGACATACAGGAGAGTCCTACACAATGCCCTTTCACGCTCTTTCCGCCTGAGATTGTATCGCACATTGCGGACCAACTGGCGTCGATAAAGGACCTTTACAGCCTCTTAAGAGGTAACAAAAACCTCTTTAACATCCTCATCAACGATCTGTATCGAAGAAATATCACATCTGACGGAGGGTCAGCCCTTATATGGTACGCAGTTTGGGGGTGCGACCGTGGGATAAGCAGAATGCTGGATGCAGGCGCTGACATGAACGTCCGATCGCCCAATGAGGTCCAGTCGACAGCACTCATAGAAGCTGTATTGCATAAGCATACCCATGTTGTGCGCCTTCTCCTGGGGAATGGAGCGCTGCCAGACGCTGCCGACCTGCGCGCCCGAAGGCCATTGTCTGTGGCGGCCAGTAGCCGGACCGACATGGCGATCACCAAAGCTCTCCTGGATTCCGGTGCTAGGCCGAACGCTTTGGCGTTTGAGAAGCGTTCTCCGCTGACGGAGGCAATCCGGACTAACCAGGAATCTAAAGTGGCATTGCTTTTGGAGCATGGGGCTAACCCTAATACCTTGAGGGACAGAAACACGCTCTTACATGTCGCTGCTTCGAATAACGCAGCTCCGGCGATAATTTGGATGTTGATAAAGGCTGGTGTGCCAGTGGATTCTCAGAATGGCTTCGGAATGACACCACTCCAGGTAGCAACTGCCAATTCGTGCGTACGCGCGGTGCGCGTATTGCTACGTTATGGTGCCGATCCGAATTTCAGAGGAACGCACCAGTATAGAGAAAGACCGACTGCTCTTTTCTATGCTGCGACAAAGCCGCGAAGCCGCAGGAAGGATAACACAGCCATTATCCGGGCCCTAATCAGCCACGGAGCCCACGTCAATGCTGTGAACTCTGAGCAGAAGTCCCCTCTATTATTCGCAATCTCGAAGGGGGCCATCAAACAAGCGCAGACACTCCTCGAGAGCGGTTCCAACCTGATGGCGAGAGACGCCGAGGGTAAAACAGCACTTCACCTAGCCGCGTCGTCATTGAGCTGTAGCCTGGATATGTTGATCTGGCTCGTCAGCGAAGGGGTCGATGTGAATGGTGTTGAAGGGACGATGAAGGAAACACCGATTTTCAGTGCCATCCGAAGAAGGGGACAGTTGGGGATCGAGCGGCAAAACGGAGAAGAATGCGTCCAGGCCCTTCTATCCCTGGGGGCCTATGTCAACTTTCAGAATTTGGAAGGGTTGACGCCTATTTCTCTTGCCGTGCGAAGGGGATATGTCGGATTGACCACTATGTTACTTGAGTATGGGGCTCTGGTAAACCTGAGAGACAGCCAGGGGCGGCCACCTCTGCATCATGTCGGGCAGGGCTGTTTTGGATATCAGGGGCAAGAGCTATGTTCCTTGCTCATAGCGAACGGGGCGGACGTCAATTTTCGAGACCATTCGGGCTATACAGCATTGCACAGGCTAATTGAAAGAGGATCTTGGGAGGCAGTCGCCGAGTTATTGAAGGCCGGAGCCGATAGATGTGCCATGACGCACGATGGAAGATTCCCGCATGATATGGTCGCTCCGAGCCCATGGGCAGAGACAAAGCGGTTGTTCGTTCGGTATTATGCTCAGTAAGCATAATTCGCTCGCCTCGCATGGCACAAGGGCGGCCTTTGTCTGAAAAGCCAGAAACCGCCTATATTTGTGTTGCTCTTTTTGAAGCCTGATGAGCTTGATGTGCCTGGTGTTGGGCAGATGATTAGTTGATTCAATTATTGCAAAGTGCCGTCTACCTAATACTTGCAGCTCCTGGGGAAGTACAAAGACTCTTGATGTTATGTCAAATCAAGCTTCACCCACACGACACGATAATGAGTATAGTTTTTTATTAATTATCATATAAAAGGGCTTCTACGCACTAAAGGATAGGGGCAATATTTGTTGCGTTAAATGTGAACGGTATTGATTAGTTGAGGTTGAATCGTTTTAGCGTTCACTATCTATCCATTCCATGCACATTCGTCGAGTCTGCCTAGAAGCTAGCCATCCAAAGGTAAAATCCACCATTTTCTTTTTTGCAACAGGTAAATTGCAAATCCTATCAGATACCCAATAGCTCAGCGTTAGTTGGCTTCCTGAACCTGCGCGTCGTCCATAGTGTCTGAGTGAATCTCATCGTACAAAGCGGTTGCGGTGGCCACCGGTATGCCGCCTCGAGTGACTGTGGCCTCGAGCCAGGTCGGTCCATCCCAGGTAATCTTTCGCGAGACGGCCATCAGGAGGTCACCAGGGCCAAACTTCCCATAATAGCACACGCTGAAATTTCGGATCCTAGAACGATCTCCATATTTATCGAATACCCGATGACAGAGTAAGTTGACTAGCAACCAGTGGCCATTGGCCTGTTGGTCGTGAGGGACAACTGCGACAGCTTGGGTACTGAATTCAGTAGTCGGTTGAAAGCTCACAGAACCCTGGAACTGGCCTTCTAGGGTGTCGAGTCTGCATTCTTGGATAGCTTTGTCGAGAGCCTCTAGGTCTGGCAATGGGAACGGCGCACAGCACGGGCACTCTGGTGTCGAGGCTGAGGAATCGGACGGTGGGTCAGCATATTCAGGTAAGACGCTGGGAGGAAGTGCTGGCGGGAGGGTCGGTGTCTCCGGACGATGGACAACAGGCCGAGACATCGTTCGATCGGACCAGTCAATTGGGATAAAACTTGCGAATGAATATGAGTCTTTATCTGCTTTGAAGGGAGGGAAAGAGGTGAACTGTTTGGATACGAGGAGCCGAGGTTGGATGGCGAATGGTTGACGTTGAGCTTTATATACCAGAACTGTCCACAGCTGCGGTGCTCACGAGCACTTACCAGATGACCAAATGCCTCCTCGTTATAAGAATTGTTGTTGGGGTTTTTAAGTACTCCTAATTGCTCTAAGATCTGCCTTGCCCTTTCCGGGTGATTGGACACCTCCCCTTACCTACTCCGCGGGCTTTCCACCACGGGAATAATGTTCCCCTTCAAAATTATAGAGAGGCCCAGTTGAAAAGTAGGATAATCGCTGAGAGAGATCCCTTGCAATCAGCGGGGTCAGATGCCCGGGTGTGTCTTGGGCTTTTGATCCGAAGCGAGTGCGTCGATAACAGAACGTGTCAGAGCGCTGGTCAAGTAGCAGCCAGCCAGCTTACGTGAGTCACATTTTTGCAGGGACACGAAACAAATGGCCTCAGCGGTATATTCCAACCGTCAACCGGTCAACTCGTCCTATTGTTACCTGTGCAAGGATGCGTTCCTGAAATTAGTGTCGTGTGGTTTTGCTATCTGTGCTACAAAGAGCTCGGGCGGCTGCGTCGCAGATGGTGAATCCAGCCAGGATGGCCTGACGAAACCAATCACCGCCTGGGAGACTTGAAATTCGGTGGGCGAGATACGGGCTTAAACGACAATTTTTCCTCTGCGCCTGATTATAGATTTCATCCCTATCTCTCTCTCTCATCGGGGAGGTAACAGAACCCCGGATGATCAGCAAAATGTTTGTATTTATTCTCTGCTGGCCACGGGCTGGAACTGCAGCAAGCACTCTCTTACTAGCGGTCCCCGGTGTGAGGGCCGGTCAGAAACTCAGATGGAGCGAATTGAATAAACCCGGAAACGTTGGAAAATGGCGAGAATGATGGGTATGTTTACGAGGTTCTGGCCGTGCCGGTGAACTGAAGGCCAGTTGCTCGGTGGTGCTTGCCGCCAGAGCTGCAAGGAAAAAGCCCGGCGAGAGCAGATTATAGAAAATCCGGCCAGCAGGTATGTTAACAATCGAGTTGTCCTGTCATCGATAATACGGCCACGACATGGAAGAACGAAGACGCCCGATTTCTCTTTGACTAGGATTGGGAATGGAAGGAATACCCAGGCAGTTTTAATGATTCGGGTGGGCCCGCAAGGTCGGGCACTCTGCCGCAGTCCATCTACACTGGTTCTATTTCAGTATGTTTTATGGCCGGGGACATTCATCGTGCAAACAGGAACACGATATCCAGTAATTAAAGGAAGGATATGAAAATATTGCATAGATAGTAAGTCATTGCAGATACCCGAGTATATCACGCCCGAACACCATTAACCACCACAACCTTGAGCAATTTGCTGGGGCAAGATGGAGTGGGACTAGGGATCGTCAGAAATGCCCGTCGTTTGCCCGGGTATCTTTAACTGCATCCGTCTTCCGACCAGCATACATGGTTATTTGCGCGGGATAGAACCCCTATTTGCACATAGTTTTAGACTTTTGCTAAGTACGTGTCCCGGTGCCCATCGGAGCAAAATAATGCCCGGCAATCAACGAAAGGGGAGGGAGTTGCACGCGAGTTGCACGCGGAGCAACTGCCCACCACCAGAACCATTTTTTTCATTTGCAGACGGCTTCCGATGTTGCCCACCTTCGCATCCACATACCCGGACTTTTTCTGGTAGACCGCCTGACGAAAACTGTATTCCCCCACCTCTTGATTCGAGCGGTGAATTTACCGAGCTGATGCGGTAATTTCAAGTTGGCAACCTTTAGGCAGACGGGGGATGCAGCTGGGTCCATCTTATGAAACTGGTGCTTAAAACCTACGTCGCACATCCTGAACCCTCGTCTCGGTTGCAAGGCCCCCCGTAGTCTCAGATTTCAAGCATGGGGCTTTTAAGCACAATAGCAGAGAAAGCTGTTTTGTTCTCTGCATGGTGTAGTTACACTATCAGGCCGTGAGCCGTGACATGCGAGGAAAACCAGGCAAAGAAATTTGCCCGGATCAAGTTTGTCTGAAACATAAATGAACACGGTCAAATTAAATGAAAACGTGTCAGCGGGTATCTTTTTGGGAGACCACAGTTCAAATGTCATCCGTCCGCTTACGATGGTATACGTTGAGATCTTAAATGCTTCCTTGGATTTGGAGGGTAGCGAAAGCCCGATGGCAGAGCAAGTCCACTAGCCGGTAATTTCCCGCAGCTCGCCAGGTTTGAGGGACAACTCGGACCGTGGATCCGACGGTGAACTGCACTGCTAGTGTGTCCCAAAAAACGTTCCTCTAGTCAAGTTTGTCGATTGATTCGATTGGAAGCCAGGGAAAAGATAATGGGATTCAGTTTGCACAACGAACTACATGTTTGTAATCATGTCTAATATATAGGATTTAGTGACAATACAGCAAAGCCGACATGTAGCGGAAACTGCCGCAATTACTGGCATCTTAAAGATACCGTTGGGTCCAAAGAATTCCTGATGCGAACATCATCCGGCCAGGCGGGTGTAACATTGTAGTAGGCGTTGACCTCTTGCTGAACTTTCCCCAGCAGAAAGTTCGGGCCAAGTACGGGTTTCATGGAAGCATCACTCGCTTTTGATGGGCAACCAAGTACTCGAGGCGCATTTAGAACTACTGTTGGTGAAACCTTTCCGGATGTGGTCCGCATCCAGTGCAAATTGAATGCACACAAACTCGTTTTAACAATTATAATAAGCCGCACACCTGGACAATCATCACAGTCCTTGGGGAAATTTCTCTACCGATTTTGCAGAAGTGGCATCAGCATCACCCTCATTCCATATTCAGTGCCACATTGCCTATCTCTACAAACACTGGACGGCATGGGTCCTCGACGAATGAGATCCACGGCAGGGCGTATCCGAACGCCATGCACAATTCCACCTACAGAGGGGTCACGCCAGGAAGCTCCTGGCCTGGTATGGTGGGCTTTTTGGCGGTCCAGAATCGAAAAGCAAAACCAAGCTCAAAAGGCCAAAGCGCAAGAGCAGGTGCGTCAGGACTGGCTGAAGCGGCTTCGGCCAAGGCGATCCCGAAGCTTTCCTATACCCGCTCCGGGCAAAAATCGCGCCTCGCCAACGACCCCCAGAACACGACCTGGGCCCAGGCCTAACCGACGCCGTAAACTATCTGATTGAAGGACGCAGTTTTATCGTTATTTGGTGGGCTCAAACCTGGGGAAATACTCATCGGTATTCCAGCTCCAGTGCGCCGAGCCATAGACCTGTCGCAAGGATCTGTATTTAGAAACCCAGTACTCTATTGTCGTTGTGCTGAATATGAGCCGAACTTATAATATGAAATTCGGTCGGTATTGTTTATCTCGGATCAAACCACATACACACAGTATATGTAGTAACAGAGTGAAAAATCACCACGGCCAATATATTTCTCGGAGACGCACAATGCATTTTCGTAATCACCGATTCACCGTAGTAATGCGGTTAAGCGGTGATGCATCGTCTTGAGGCTAGTTTCAATCCCCCGATCAGCCGTTTACCCGATCTCTACGAAATATGATATCCAAATATTGTGCAAATATATAGCTCCCTTTATAAGCTTAATGAAGCCCATATTCGGGGATGGAAGCCACACAACCCAACCACCATGTTGCACGCCTTACCATTAGAGATTCTCTACATGGTTACTGATTTGGTACATCGATCGCCTTCTCCAATTCTCGTCCATACAGATGCTGATTATATATCAGCTACCAAGGCATGCCATTCGATCGATGAGTCAGGTTTCCACAGGGTTGCGCGCCACATTGATACCCCGATTGTACGAATCGGTTCGGTTTGGCACGGGCTCTGAATGGGCTCTGAATG